>OZ038478.1:39079762-39109762 GCA_964036315.1 Acanthosepion esculentum | reverse complement strand
GTGTCAAGACAAAGATCCCGGAGGCTAATTAAAAATATACCTAATCTTTTTACTCAGTATACATGACGAAGCCTGTTATTAGAATTTATAGCTTATTAATAACACTTCGCCATCTTCCTCTTTATGTGCTGTGTCCCCCTCCGGACGTAGGCGATCATGACTCTCCACAATTTCCTGTTTTTTTTATCTCTTAATAAATGTCATGTTTTTATTATTCCTCCTAAAACCTGTTTCGACTCAACTTCACTATGTATATTCATTGTTTACATCTGTCCCTCTTGCCTTCAGTATGTCCTGTGTGTATCAGATTTTCCAAGCCCTTCTTCCTCATTATGGTCAAAAGTGTATGTCGGTGCACGCGAAACGGAATCTACAAGCAGAGTTCGAATTTTGACTAAGGTTTTTAATTTCCATAAGGATCTAACTGAGAATGGCATTGCATGTTTATCAAAATGTGTAATGTTATGCAACGAATGTCGACAACAGGGCCGGTGCGTACTATGCCCGAGCCCCCGAATGGGTTGGACCTCCGAGCGATTTACACTCCTTCCTGGATCAAATCTATAATTTCTCATATCAGGAACATTCGCCGTAAACATTTTGGCCATCGGAAAACTCGCCTCAGGAAATTTATTTTTTTCTGGGGTCTGCTTCAACACATTTCTTCTGACGTCTCTGCCTGAGCTCTAAATTGTTTTTCACTAATTATTTTTCTCCTCCCCCAATAAGTGTAGGTAGCTTAGCCTATCACCCGGTTCATCCTCCGCCCCCCCCCCACGACTTTTTTTTTAAAATAAAAAATAGAGGTTTATCCCTTGTTTCCTGTTTAGGATTGGGTTTCCGGTTCTTCAAACTCTGTTCATTTTACGTCTCTGCCTGATCTCGGAAATTTTTATTTTGTAATATTTTTCCTTCTCCCAGTAGGAATAGATAGCCTTCCCTATAGTCCGGTTCACACTCCTCTCCAGTTTTTTGAACAGCAGTAGTTCATCCTTTGTTTCAGGTCTATTCTAAAGTCTACTTCAACTCTATACTCCTAACGTCTCCATTTGAACTCTAAAATGTTATTCTCGAATTAAAACATGACCTCTTCAAGTCTAGAATGAGCTATGTTTTCTGTGATCTTGATGTTTCTAACGCTGATACAACTCTACACAGTAACTCTCTACTTTGGGCGGCACTTGGGCGGCCCTTGGGCCTTGTATTAGGTGAACATTAGTTTTTAAAAAAATCGCTATTAAAAATGAAACTTTGTAACGGATTTTGACAATTATTCCGGGATCCATTTTTTTCGTCCAAGTCCTTGAGTTTGTTTTGTTCATGATAAGTATAAAAAAAACACGACATAAAATTCACTTTTCATCCATAATGTTGAATTTGTTAAAATGTTTCAAGTTTTTAACAAAAAAGATTTGAAATTGATGTTAAAATTGGCGCAAATCATTGTTGATTCAATTAAGATGGAATAATCTTTTATGACATATCTCTAATTTATGACATATCTCTAATTTATGACATATCTCTAATTTATGACATATCTCTAATTTGTATTTATCTTAAATTTTTTTTAGTTGAATTGTTCACTTATATTGCATATGATCCATTATTCATGGATTTGGACGAAAAATGAAAAGACCTCGGAATGACATTTTTTTTTTGTAGATTACAATAAACAGAGCCGGCATGTCTTACCTTCGAAACCCCCGACCGGTGGACGTTTTGGCGGGCGGAGCGTTGTGGCCTTTGCTATTTTTTTTCAGTACTGTTTTATAGCCATCCCTCATTTTTTTCATTATTTACATAGTCATCAACTAATAATCTACATCGTGTATCTGCATGTCTGGTGTGTACTTCGCAGGAACTCCCGGTTAGAGCCCCAAAAGCGTGATACGATTGCGTGATGGCCCCATGTCTACTGATAAGGAGGGGTCAAAAGTGCTAATTTCAATTTTTAAATTGTAATTTTCTTTCTGAACAGTTCTTTTAAATCAATTAAGATGGTAATATATCTCGGTAAAATCATTTTTTATTCCTTGATCATCCACTAATGAGGATCTCTGATTTTTGTTTTTTACTAATAGTAATACTAACCAGAAATACACGGCTAGTAATTGAAATAAAATTTCTAGTCCCTATTTTTTACATTTCTAGAAAGAGATACAACCGACAGAAATGATCGCTTAAAAATAAAAATGTTTAAAGATTTCAACACATGAAAAATGTTCCACAAAACTGAAATACTGTTTTTTAAACAAAATTAAATTGTTAAGACAATCCCGTTTGTGTTGTGCTGGAATATTTGTAAAACTTTTCTTTTTTTTTTTTCATCAGACCTGCGTCGGCGATTAATCTTTATGGAAATGTAAAAATTTGCGTCTTAAACATTTTTTTCAAGTAGAATGTGGTCTGAAAATATTGTTGATTATTACAAAAACAAATAACATTTTCTCAGATTTAAAAAAACTAAAAAAACTACTCATTATAAAAGTAAATAATTAATGAATATGTACGGAAAATTTTATTTCAATTGGATAATTACTTGATTTTTGATAATTTAAAAAAAAAGCGCTGCCCATCCCTGCAAATTTCCCTCGAGGGTTTGTGGCCCGCAGTTTGGAAATCTTTGGAATCGACATGCAGTAGGGAGGAGGACCCCATATCAAAGTTTCTGGGTTGGGGGCGGGTTCCTGGCGCCTGCCCTAATAATAAAATTTGTATTGTATATGAATACTAACTTATAAGAATTGAGATGTAGTAGAGTGAGAGCCCCAGTATCATAGATCGAGAGGCTGGCCCGTATCATAGACTCAAGAGAGGGGGAGGGCGCACGACCTTTGCACTGCCTTTGGTTGGCGGTGAAGTGTCTGCACAAGCTATAACTTAAGCAATACTCAATTTAACCTTCCCTTAGAATCTCATTCAGCAACCTTCTAACTTGAATAGATGCTGGGCTTCGTATTGGGTGAACAAACAGCAAACTAAAAATTAAGTTGCTTGCCTAGCAAAATATTTTTTATATTATTTCTCATTATAAAAGGGTGTTTCATTAAGACGGATCAAAGTTGGCAGTAAATAAATCAGTGTTATTAGTGAAAATTTATTTATTTCTCTATTGAATCATGTTATTTAAGTCATGGCAATTATCTGTGAAAAATAATATCGCCCAAATGTCCGCCAAGTCTTTGGCGGCACACCTCCATTCAATGGTCAAAATTTTTTATGACGTCTCTGCTTAGTTGCTCCTCGATCTCACCAACATGCCTTATTATCCCCTCCTTCAGCTGTTGAATTGTTGTTGGCTTGTTGGCATATACCTTACTTTTGAGATGACCTCAAAGGAAGAAATCTAAAGGCGTCAGGTCGCACGATTGTGGTGGCCAATTGACTTCGCTGTTTCGAGAGATGATGCGACCTGGGAACTTCTCATTGCATTTTTCTGTTTGAACGTCCATTTTCGTAATAGGCTTCGATAACTTTAAGACGTTGTTTGAATGTTAATCTCTCCACGATTGAAAAACTTAAGTTGTTAAATCTGAAAGAAAAAGAAAAAAAATCATTAGAAGCTTAAACTTAATTCCCATTTAATATCGGTTCAAGTTATATTTGAAGAGCACAGATGTATGATTAACCTATTTATGTTTACCGTTCAGTTTTCTTTTTTTGGTGGGGGGTAATGAGTTATACGAGGGGTATTAAAAAGGATTTAAAAGCAAACATTTTTAAGTGATGAGATCAGTTATACTTTTTACAATGGTGTTCACCATGTACAAGGCCCGAGGGCCACTTGAGATAGAGTGTTACAGAGTAATAGGCACAGTTTATGCGGATATGTGGGGAAGATAACAGTTAGCCCATGACTGGTTAAAACTGTAATGATCGAGGATGCATCATTTTGGGAGTCGGTTCCACAAAGTATCTGTTCAGGGTAAAAAGTTGCTCGAGTAGAAGTTGCAATTCACCAATGAACTACGATAGGAATAAAGGTCAGTTCGCTAAAATGTGTGCGGCATGGTGGGTCTTAGCCCTGAAGGTTATAACTGTTAGAACTACGGTGAGTGAGGGGTTGCAGAATGGAAAATAATTTGTCATCCAAAAGGACGCATGATGATGTTGGACTCCTGTAACAGTACACCTATTTGGGGCCTAATCTGGCTATAGTAAAGGTAGAGCATATAACGAAGAATCAGATACTTACTAGAGAGGTACTGAGAACTGACCATTTTTTCAGGCGTCTTTAGCGATGGATCGTACGTACGAGTTTCACTTGAGGTCTGTGTCGTGTAGAAGTCCCAATAGGCGCTCAAGGTAAGTGGCCTCTCTATGGGAACATCAGTTCATCTTGATTGGTGGTAGCGGACCGTATGACTAGTATATGTCTTCTTTGTAAAAGATCAGTTTCTAGATCAGGTTTCATTGACGTATTTTTGCAAAGAGTGTTTTTGTCGAAAATCAAATGCATTGCTGGTTTTTTCCCCCAAAAGGTATTGCTGATAATCTTTTTGCTGGTATTTTTACTATAAAAAATGTATTTTTATACTTTCATAGTGTTTTGACCCCAGTTTGAGGATTAACGATTTGGCCATAACTGTGACCCTAACATGTGCTACCAACTCAAGTCATGATGGACCTGGGGACAGCAGCAATTAAGATGTGGTTGTACGCATCTCAAAACCTATCAATCAAAGGCCTTTCTGCCGGATGTATTAGGTTGATGCAAAAATAATGTCGTTTTCTCACATGAAGTTGAACGTTAAAAAACGACATTATTTTTGCACCAACCTAATAGTTTATTGTCATACCCAGGACGAAGCTTAAATAAAAGCGATACATGTGAGAGTGATAAACGTTTCATATTTCTTCTTTATCTTATCATTATGACGGATTCTGATCCATGTTTGATCGCATTTCATGAGTTCGTAAGTAATAAACGTATAACAGATTTAAAAAAAAACTATTAATATCGGATATGTTAGGCACCTTTAATTAATACCGTATTCATATTTTAATTCTTGTCATTAATATCGGATTTTAAGGAGTATTTTAATGCACCAGAAGAGTAAAATTACTGTATGCGTTTTAATCCTTTGAGGGGTGTGCGGATAGTGTAATGGATCGACGCTCTGAATCCGAAATTGGAGAGCCGAGTTCGAAGTCCAGTCAAGTGTGTTACATTAACTTACAATAACCTTGGGTCAGTATTAATCATTCTCCTGCACTAGCTATGGTCTAAATAGTTGGACTTTTTACTGGAAAAATCAGTATTATTAAAAAATACACGTGTTAATGCAATAATCATTCGCAAAAAAAGAATAATTCTTGCAATCCGAAATATTTTCTGATTTTAAATTGGGTTGATAAGCCATAAAAACAAATCAATCAATTTATACTTTAACTTAAATCATCACCACCACCACCATCATCATCATCATCATCTTCTTCTTCTTCTTCTTCTTCTTCTTCTTCTTCTTCTTCTTCTTCTTCTTCTTCTTCTTCTTCTTCTTCTTCTTCTTCTTCTTCTTTGTCCCTTCAAGGCGTAACTGATCATATTTCTCCACGACTTCTTGTCCTTTGTAGATCTTAGTAAAGTTTTTTTTCTTTTTGCCATGTTTTGTCATCCTTGTTCTGATAACTATTGACATAAGCTCGTTAGATAAGGTATACGCTGAATTCTTTTGTCATTCTTTCCCTCAATACGCCCCGTAAGTGTTAAATTTTCATGCGCTCTTTCCTCATTACGTATCTCTCTTTCTGATGTTCTGCATAAGTGCCCCTTTTGTTTCCATCTTATCTCAAATTCCGCCGTTGCTCAGGTGTTCAGTCATTCCCAACATCCTTCTGTGGAAGAACATTTCTGTTGCCTCAAGTCTCGTCTCCATCTGTGAGGAGATTTTACTGCAGTCACTGACACAAAAAGACCGATGTTACACAACACTTCAGTACTCTTTACTTTGCTTCCAATGATATTTTCTTGTTTCTTCATACTTTGCTTAACTTTTGGAAAGCAACTTTTGCTATCCGAATGCGCCTTCGGATTTTGGTGTTGTATTTTCCACCCCCTGTTAAAACACCTCCTAGATATTTTATTTTTACACTTGTTTAATTTTGATATTTCCAAATTGTAATTCGCATACTGCGCTGTTTCATTTTATTTTGCTGAGAACTTTGTCTTATTTCAGTTGATGTTTAGTCCTTTCTTTTCGTTTCGCTTTGAGTTGACCCCGAGCGTCACTGCACAGAAGGTTTTTTTTCTGTACAGTGACGCTCGGGGTCAACTCTTTGATTGTATGCGCCTAAAACTCAAGTAGAGGTGACTATTCCGGTTTCACTGATCAAAACACGGATCCATATTCACACAATCGTGTGGGATTGTAGGCCGCTTGTACAACGAATTTAACAGGGTCAATTTCAAATTTTAAAAACTAAATTTTTATTTCACTCTTATTGGATACACTTCCGATATCCACGTTCGGGGCCATTGCACCCCCTGCCCTCACCTTCTGCACGCTACTTCTTCCGTTGGAGCTCTTTTAGTTTCCTTTCTGTGTCTGCTATCAGCGCCCGTCATCTGCATATCTTATGTTTTTAAATTTGTAGCCGCCAGTAAGTAATCCTGGTAGCTTTGGTTTGGTTTGTTTTCTTTTACGGCATATCAACCTATGTGTTATTTAATGCCGATAAAAAATTTTATTGCTAGTAATATTGTTTTCCAAAAATTTTATTGCTAGTAATATTGTTTTCCAAAAATATATTGCTAGTAATATTGTTTTTTTTTTTCAAAAATGTACTGCTGGTAAAAACTTTTCCAAAAAATTATTGCTGGTATTAAAACCTATTATTATACTTTCATAGTGTATTGACCAATTCTGGGAGAGGCAACTGTTTGCCCAGAGCTGGGACTAACTGGTGCTACCACCACGGATCAGGGTGGATATGGGGACACCAGCAATTAAGAGATGGTTCCAGGCTCCTTAATTTCTTCTAATCAAAGGCCTTGCTGTCCGATGTAGTGTATCGTCATATGTAGGACGGAATCCTGGTAGGACTTCTAAAACTTCTTGAAAAATCTTTTATTCTTCATTTTCTCTTCATTATGTGAGAGTCTCGAATACGATATTCTGCATTTTTCCCCTCGACCGGAACCATCTTAACTCCGCCACAATAATCCTTTTTTTTTTTACTTTTTTTTTTATTCTTCTTCTTTCTCCAATTCTAGTGATGGAACTGACTGGTTACATTCAATGCATAGAAAGCCAAACTACTGACTTTCAATCATCAGCGATCGGATTCTGAATTTGCACCTATCACGATTAACGGATGTTCTCTCAGGGAGGCCCTGTACCTTGAGCGCTTCTTGAAACTTAAACTTAAACCAGACTTCAAGTGGAACTCATACATGCAATCCATCGCTCAAAATGCTGGGGAAATGGTCCGTTCCCTGTACCGCATTAGTAAGTTTCAGACTCCTCCTGCTATCAGTTTCAAGAGCCAGATCAGGCCGAAAATGGAATACTACTGCCATAGATGGACAGGAGTTCCCCATTTTTTACTTTCCAATAGCGTCTCCGCGTCCTTGTAGGTGATGAATTATTTTCCAGTGTGCACCCTCTTTTCTACATACTATACCTCGCAAGCGCCTCGCTACTCTATCGCTATTTTCATGGAAAGTGTTCAGACGAATTATATTCCTTAGTTCAACAAGTTATAACTTTCACGGCTAAAACCCGCCATGCAATGCACATTGTAGCGAACCACCTTCATTGCCTTCGTATCCCATTGGTCAGATACAATTTGCACTCAAACAGCTTCTTTTCACAACCTGCTGCTTCGTAGAAACGACTCCCAACTGGATGCTTCTTCGGTCGCTACAATCTTAATCAGTTCAAGTCTAAGGTTAGACGTTACCGTCTCTTCATATAACTCTGTAACCATCTACCTCGAGTTGCTCTTGGGCCTTGCACATAATAAACATCACTGTATAAATAAATATCTCCAACTATTCAAATGTGACGTTAATCGACATCTCCAGTTGCATTGATCTATCAACTATCCTTCTCCACATCCTTTCCTCTGTCACTCCTATCTGCTCTTGCTCCAAATCCTCTGTAACCCCTTGCGTGATAGTGGCTTCCAGCCTTGTCCGCGGTGAAAAGCTTAAAAAAAAAAATTATTAGTCTCTCTTAAATCCGCTTTTCAGCATTTTCTCAACAAATCCTTCTCTCACCTTTACTATGGGTAATATGAACAATACGCTAGAAAGAATAGGCTGAGAATTGTGCCAATTTCTATCAGATAAAGTTGATTCAAGACACGGTGAAATCTTGGAAAGATCGCCAGACATAGATGATTAAAATAAAAATTAAAAAAAAAACAGAGTATATACCGTAAATAGACATCTATCACCACCTCCCCACACACAAAGTTCAAATAGGAACAATGTTAAAATAAAGAGCTTTGAGACGAATAACTGGGCGTTTCCCGCACACAATCAGTAAAAAGCGATTAACGGAAGCAGCAACAATAGCAACAATAAAAGGCAACAATGAAATAGAGATCTGCCCGATATGGCCTTGTGTTGGCGGCTGCACTGTTGCACCGACGGCCAACCGTATGCGATTCGATCACTTGCATTGACGATAGCCGAGTGGGTAAAGGAAGGCAAATTGTAAATCACTGGGGCAATAACAACAGAAGTCTGGAACCCAGGGAGACGTTGACGCGCATGCTAGTGCTAAGCCTTTCAGGTTATTCTGTCTTTGGGGTCGCGTGTTCTGATAGCCAGGGAAGAGGCAGGGACTTGGGTAGAGCCACACGGCGGTCAACGATGAAGACACGTGCCAACAATTACAGTCTCTACACGAAACAAACTGGCAATCCGTTTCCCGTGTTTTTTTTTGTTTGTTTGTTTATTTTTTAACCAGTCGTACAAAATGTAGGCATTGCTTCAAACATAAATTTTCTTTAAAGTGAGTGAAAAGGAAATGCATGTTCATGACAACTTATAAAGTATTTTAATTTTGGGTGGGCATTAGTTTTATAATTTTTAATTTATATTCTTTCTTCATTCTCCTCTTCCTTTCCCCTTCTGACATATACCTTCCTTTCTTCTTCTTCTTCTTCTTCTTCTTCTTCTTCTTCTTCTTCTTCTTCTTCTTCTTCTTCTTCTTCTTCTTCTTCTTCTTCTTCTTCTTCTTCTTCTACATCTTCTTCTTATTATCTTTCAGCAGTATACATTCTCTTCTTTTTCTTCTTCCCGATACTTTCTTCTTTTTCTTCTTCTCTCCCTCCTACTTCTTTTCCTGCCATATACCTTCTTTCTCCTCTTCTTCTTCTGGCGTATATCTTCTTCTTCTTCTTCTTCTTCTTCTTCTTCTTCTTCTTCTTCTTCTTCTTCTTCTTCTTCTTCTTCTTTTGCATACTTCATTCTGGTGTATACCTTCTACATCTTCTACCTTCCTTCTTCTTCTGTTGTATACATTCTTCATACTTTTTGTTGTTCTATTTTTCTTTTCTTCTTCTTCTTCTTCTTCTACTACTCTGCTACTACAATTGCTAATAATGCCACAACAAAATCTCTCCTTCTATTACCACACGTACACAATTCCCTATGCAGAGATTTTCTGAAAAATAAAATAAAGGTTTATATTTCGAATGGGAAATTCTTCTTCAAGAGTTTTCGGTGGCATACAATTTAGACAGTAGGTTGTTTAAACTCAAATGAAATCAAATCAAATAGAAATAAATAAAACAAAATAAAATGAAGAACGACAGTCGCAAAATAAGCCGATTTACTTCATGTAAAAGTTATAAGCAAAATAAAATCACTCACCGAAGTAATGAAACGCCTATCACACATGCACAATGCCACCCCCACACATGCACACCAAGGCATATTCTGCTTTTAATTAATAATTTTTTGATTCGATTTCTTCCCATTGGACATCGAAAAATGAATATCAGTGTTTTTATTATTTCTCCAGTCTTAATATAATGAATTTTCAAACAAAAATATCCTGGAAAGTCAAGGACCGTAAAATAATTACAACCAATAAAAGCCATTATTTCCAATGAAAGCCATTATCTCAGATTTACCTTAAATAATAAAAGATGAAAACATCTCAAGGCAAGTGGCTTAGGTAAATAAAATGTATGCGAACGCTGCGGGTTTTACAGCCAGACACCGTGGAGTTGTTCCAAACCCTTTGTGCACAATGTGCATGAAAAACGGCCATATTTTTCGTGTGGAATTTTACCTAAAATTCTATCGCTCGTACAGGGATATTTTCAAAGAGACGAAATTTCAGAAAAAGATCATTTTTACTTCTCATCAATGGAATACGGAGGGTCGTTAGCTACAAAGTGAGTGGCATGGTGGGTCCTAGCACTGAAGGTTAGAACTGGGGGGGGGACCAAGGAATGCAGTTTGTCAGAGCACTTTCCATAGAAGTAGCGATAGAAAAGTGAGAGGCTTGCCACATCCCGTCTGTGAGAGAGATGTTGCAGGGTGGAAAATAAATTGTCATCCACAAGGACGTGAGGCGCTTTTAGCCTCCATCGAGACTAGAAAGTGAGGACAAGGCAGCTCTTGCTGAAATATGACGGCAGTACTCCATTTTATAACAAGTTTGGTTATCGACACATTGAATGTAAACAGACAGTTTTTCCCACTGAGATGTTAGTGTATTATAGAGGAATAAATGTCGCTGCCGACACTGCAGTTTGTATATATATTCCCCAGAGAGCAAACACAGGCGATCCCATTTTGAATAAGTAGATCACGTGATGGTAGAGGAAATGTATATATGGGAATAACCGTGGCGTCTAAGTGAGACGCTGCCTCAGTGTCGGAACAGCCGTTAAGACTGTTCTTTGCTGTCGAACTCTCCGCCTCGGCGGGGAGGAACTCGGACGGGGCTTTGCCGCAGGGCAAAGTGCCGTCCGGGGAGGTAGACAGTCCCTGAACCCGTCTATACGGGTTCTAATGGGTATATTTTTTGCCCGAGCCTACGGGCTCGGTACGCCCACACTAAACCGGCCTTGTGCCACATCCGACACACGTGGGAGTGTTGTTAAATACCGACACTGCCTCAGTGTCGGAACAGTCGTTCAGACTGTTCTTTGCTGTCGAACTCTCTGCCTCGGCGGGGAGGAACTCGGACGGGGCTTTGCCGCAGGGCAAAGTGCCGCCCGGGGAGGTTGACAGTCCCTGAACCCGTGTATACGGGTTCTAATGGGTATATTTTGCCCGAGCCTACGGGCTCGGTACGCCCACACTAAACCGGCCTTGTGCCACATCCGACACACGTGGGAGTGTTGTTAAATACCGACACTGCCTCAGTGTCGGAACAGTCGAACTCTCCGCCTCGCCGGGAGGAACTCGGACGGCGCTTTGCCGCAGGGTAAAGTGCCGTCCGGGGAGGTAGACAGTCCCTGAACCCGTGTATACGGGTTCTAATGGGCATATTTTTGCCCGAGCCTACAGGCTCGGTAAGCCCACACTAAACCGGCCTTGTGCCACATCCGACACACGTGGGAGTGTTGTTAAACATCATCACTATACGGATTGCTTCGGAAGTGTGCTGGTCAAATTATCCCCAGACTAGGCTATGTCGAAGGGCAGGGTCTCGTCTCGAGTGACAACTACCCGGCCCCGTTTTTTACGGGGTCTACGGGGAATTTTTACCCCGAGCCTACCCCACAATAAACTCGGCCTCGTGCCACATCCGACTGCGTAGAGTGGTTAGTAAATATCATCATTATACTATTCGGATCACTATTCGGTGTTTATTTTTCGAGCGAGTATTATCAAGCAAGTACTATTAGAGCGAGTGTTATTCGAAGACATCTGACACCATTATTATTCAACGACGTACTATAGTTGTATCTGCGATTACAATGTCTCTACTTCAACGAGCATTACGAAAGAGACAACGAGAATTCGCTGACATTACAAAAGTGGGAACGAGTGTTCGTTGACATCACAAAATAGAGCTAGATTGGCTGAGAGGTAATATTATTTATTTAACACCACGTTGCAACCCCCGTTCCCCCTGATTTTTCTTCTCTTTAGTAAGGACAAGTTCAAAATATTGCATTCACATTTAAACAATAGTTTTGACATTAATGATTAAATGTCCCATAAACCATGAAGGTCGTAGGTGCATGAGATGTAATACGGCCGTAGCAGAGTTCCGATGTGTCTAGGGCAATATAGTCTGACGAAATTCATCTTCAAGTAGGTTTTGAATTGAGTTTTCCTTCAGTAAAATTGGTTGCCACCCAAAGTTAGAAAACTGTTATATTCCGTGCCAATAGGAATATATACTTAAAAAACAAGGTGGATAAAATAATTAAAGGTTTATTGTATAAAACCAGTACAATAAGAATAAAGGTAACAGTTATGCACAAGGTCATCGCAAGTCAATCTAGTAGTGAGTGCTACTATTAAAAGGTCGGTAGTTCCCGTGTAAATCTGAGTCGTACTCAACAGATCCCAGATAGTAATATTAACAAACCTCCCCACGAGGCCGAATTTAATATGGGGCAATCCGAGCCCGTAGGCTCTGCCAAAAATTCCCCGTAAACCCCGCATAAACGGGTTCGGGTCTGTCTACCTCCCCGGCGAGACCCTGCCCTTCGGCATAGCCTCGTCCGAGTTCCTCTCTGCCCGAAAGCAGAGAATTTGACAACAGTTAGGAGCTGAGTAACATATTTTAGGTAGTCTCTGTAGTCCGCTACCTTACAGATACTTATAGTAAGTTACTACCTATAGTTTAGTCACTCATGGGGGTGACAGATTATTCCATTACATCAAACACCGTCACCAGCCTTTCACTACTATATCGCTATTACTATGGGAGATGTTTGGACGAGTTATATTCCTCAGGGCCACCAGCTCGGGCCTTCACAGCTAGGACTCGGCAAGCTGTGTTCACGGTGGCAGACCATCCCCATTCCTTTCGTGTTTCTTCGCAAAAAAAGCAACTTCCACTCAGGCACGTACTCCTCCAGAATTGTTACTTTTGGATTACTTCCGAGAGGATGCTTCCTTGACAGCTTCAATCTTGGTCTCTCTAAGTCTAGGGTCAACTGATATCTATTCTACTAGGCGTCAAGGACACATGCCCCAGTGGATAAAGGCATTGGTTAGATCCAGTGACTAAACCCAAATAGAGGTGGGTTCAATACTAGGCTACAGCAGTGGTGAACCAAAACTTGGAAAGTTGACTTAAAGGAAAATAACTGATACATCCGGAAGAGGCATGGTACGTGAAATTAGAACAATCTACCCCGGTGGATTAAATAAAGGGTTCAGTTCGAAATCCCAATCACACAAAGAAGGCCGGAACGTTGTGAATATGGCAATGAAGATGAGGATAACAGTCCGAATAATATAAATAATGCAAGTACTCCTCATATTACTCGTATATCTTTCTATCCACTACACAATTGCAATCAAAGAATGAACCTCTACCTTGAGTGGACTTGGGCCTTGTATTGAGCGAACCATTAAAAAACATAATTTAGAGTTTTTCTTCAGCGTTATTACTTGGCACCGGAAGTTTGAAAATCGAACTTATCCACAGTTTAGCCCACAAATAGGGAAGAAATGACTGATTCAAGACGTTTCCAATGGAATTTGCGCAAACGTATGGGTCTCAGCCGAAATTTGAACTCAGCTCGCCGATGTCACTTTCCCTGTCGATCTCCGTTGTCCTATCCGCACTTCTAAGGCTTTCATTTCTCCCCGCTCAATAAAGCGTGCTCGCGTGTCTCGATTACATTATATCTAAATTTGATCTCACGTAAAGCGAGGACGTGGTTTATTATATTACCAAGAGAAATAGTATAGTGTTTATCAGTCAATTATAAAACTGATAATTGCTTGGTACGGCTACTAATAATATCGTCACTCCATTTTCGTCTGATGAACGCAGATACGATGTTGGTTTATTATATTACCAATACAAACAGTATAATGTTTCTAGGTCGATTATTACATTGATAATTTCTTGGTACTCCTGCTAAACAAAATTCTAATTCTGTTTTTGTATAGATGAATGGACACAATTTGACGACCAGTCCGAAGGGACATTTATATTTGATTTGTATTCTGCTGGTCCTTCGGGATGAAATTCACTTGGACTAACTTTTGTAATACGTTTTTCAGTTGTAATGTGACAGCGGTTGTGTTATCGCTGACACCGACTATCTTGTCTCGCTTACTGGACGGCGCTTACAAAACAACGCTGCCGTTATCCTTAAAAAAATGATCACTTGCTTTGCTCTCTCCGGGACTGAGAAACATTTGTTATAAATGTTAGTGTCATTCATGATAATAGATTTAGAAACACAGCTGCCGACTGGTGGCCAGATTTCTTGGACGGTCTACGTGTCGAATCCCAGCTTTGACAAAAGGACCCGATCCCTTCTTTCTTTCTTTCTTTCTTTCTTTCTTTCTTTCTTTCTTTCTTTCTAAGCTGTCCCATGTGTCCATCTTTCTGTCGAGGTGTCGCGTTGACATACGTCTTTAGTGTTTTTGCGCGCTCATTGTGTTCGGGCTAGAGGCCAAATTTAAAAAGAAAACTGAACAGTCGCGTAATGCTGGTAACAACTTCGTTTCAAATAAATACTCAACCAAACAAGGAGCCAATTTTTGTTTTTGGCAACATCCAGGACACTGAAAATCTTTCTGAATATTCATGAACTACATTTGCCTATTGTTTGTTGTCAATAGAGAAACAACAAAACAATACAAATTTAGAATTAGAAAACATATTTTTGGGGGGAGTTCTTTATTCTAATTTTTATTTATTCATCAATCTATCCTTCCAACAAATAATATTTGCACATACATATCCACCATTAAGTAAATCTAATTGTTCAGATAATTGGTTAATCGATACAGAGTCACAAGTATATATATATATATATATATATATATATATATATATATATATATATATATATATTCATACATGTTTCATTAAATAATATAGATAAGTGTTGTCTATATATTTTATGTAAGTTCTTTTCATATCGTCTGATAAGCTTAATAACATTATCATTATCATTAAACAATGAAAGAAAATCACAATATTGATACATATTTTTAATCCAAACTAAGCTTTCGGCTTACATAAGCCATTATCAAAGATGACAATTACACAATATATTAAGCAATACACGAACAAGAAATTGATGATTGTCTGTTTTTGTTTACATGGATGATTTCCAAGCAACGATAAACACGTGCATATAAGACGCTGAAAGCGAAAATCGCACAACAGCTCATGACGTCACACATGACCACAAGAGAGTGAATCCGATGAGTATTGAGTATGGAAAGCCGTTGGTATATATATATATATATATATATATATATATATATTATATGTTTGAATAACCTAGACATATTATGTCTATTTATTTTTATTTTAATTCTTTCAAATTCACGGATCAGTTTCTTAGTGCTGTTATTAAACTGATTAAAAAAGACGCCGTAGCTTTGGTTATTTCTTTTATTTTCCCAAGTACTTTCACTCTCATTCATTATCATCTTCAAGGGTGAATTGCTAAGACAAAAATTAATGCAATTGATAGTTTGAATTTCTTGTGAATGTCTTGCATGAAACACACTCAGTTATAATGAACTTAAAAATTAAATGTTAAGAATATGTAAGGATATATATATATATATATATATATATATATATATATATATATATATATATATATATATATATAGAGAGAGAGAGAGAGAGAGAGAGAGAGAGAGATAGATAGATAGATAGATAGATAGGATAAAAATATCAGTTTAAGGTTCAATGTGAGGGATATAATGTTTGTAAATATAAGAGTGGACTCAGATGAACACCGTCTTTTAACAATGAGTTAAACGTTGACAAATAATTCTATATAATAGCTACAAATAACCACATTTGGATTAACAATTATTTCTGCTGAATAGCCTTTAGAATACTTTAAAATGTAGGCGTTGCTGCCTGCACAATAACGGTCAGAAAAATACAATAATCTGGAAATACTTGACGTCTCAACACATAATGCCCCACTGACAAGCGCATATCCGAGGGAAAGTAAAAAATTATACGCACTCATAACACAAATATATTATCGCGAAAGTGCAGATAATGTTTGACTTCCCCTCGTAAATAATCGAACCACTACACAACAGATATAGCCTGAAGACGCCCACTAATGCTGAAATAGACTAAGAGTATGACTCAGTTGATTAGAGCGTGCCGGGCTCAAACGATGGTTACCTCTGCCATGAGAAACGCACGTTCGAATCAGGTCAGAGAGTGTAAGTTTTGCTTTAATTAGATTTAAAGAACATTCAGGCTGGTAGACAAAAATAAATAAATAAATATACTGTTTAACAAATAAACTGAACGTCTACTTAAATACAAGAATCTACTAAAAATGACTTTTGAAGTTATATATATATATATATATATATATATATATATATATATATATATATATATATATATATATATATATATGTGATAGGATAAAGAACAAGTTGGAAACAGATCTTAATCTAACATGTTTCACGTTATTAAAGCTTCGACATAGATCAAGATAGAAAAATGTTACATTAAAATATGATTCCTACTTGTTCTTTATCATAATACTTTGTCGGATTTTTATCCATACTATCTATCTATCTATCTATATATATATATATATATATATATATATATATATATATATATATATATATATATTGGGGGGAAATGTATGACAAAGTGTAAAAGTTTTTTGTGGCATGTTTCTGCGACTGCACATGCGCTCAAACGAAAGATACTGAGAATTTAATTTTTTTTTTCTAGCTGATTCAATTCAGATTATTTTTGTTTTTATCTCTTTTGTTATTAGATATCCCATACCGTGATAACAGACGTTCTGCCAGAAGAGATGGACTCAGGCTTCCCAACGCTCAGCTCTCCGATTCCTCAATCCCGCCCGCTATCCATTACTCCACACTTATTTATATATAAAAATATAAAGAAAATGAAATGAAACTCATTAATAAAACGTATAAATTACTAGGTCCAGAAAGGAAATAGAATGAAACTGCCTAGTTTTTAATCATATTGCATTGGTGTATTTCAGGTATTCTGCTGATGAAAGAGGTACTTTTAAATGAACCCACTAAAATGGCTACTCCTCAAGAAAAGGCAAAACGTGTCATGGTTTATTGAAACAAAACCGGATACGCAGACTCAGCCAAACTACAGAACTAAATATGAAAGAAGATCCACCGTAACATCCGTTAATTCATGCATAGCGCCAGAAATTTATGGAAACTGGAACAGAGATGGATAAAGGAAATCTGACGAAAACGTCGATCGTGTAAACAGAGTACTATCTTGATGCGTTTCGTGCAACTAATAGTGCCCATCTAAAGGTATATTAAATTAGTTAAAAAATACTTCAATATCTACTCCTCATTTTGTAACAATTTCCACATATCAGTATGTTCATTTGCTTTCGTAATATTTTTTAATTGCAAAGACACTTTATGGACACCCTGTAGTTAAAAAATGTTTGAGGTAACATTTAATTTATATGGGCAAACAACAGATGAAAGGAGCCGAATTTAACAACAGACGATAAATTTAATGTTAACACACAAAAGAGAATGAATTACAAAAATTAAGTGGTATTGTGGTCCAAATGATGGCCAATAACATCTATTGTAAATTATCAATGAAAATGAAATACGCTTTTTTTAGAATAAAAACTATAATTCTGCATAGTCCTCAGAAAAGAAAACTACATAAAATGAAGAAAAGCAGAAAATACTTCTCTGAATAGTTTTCAAAGAATTGCTACAATTTTTAAAGCAATGTTCGTGTTAACAGCAAAGAATAAAAATAGCCCACCAGCCGAAGACTTTTCCTTAAAGTGGTAGCCATTTTGATGTTCCTGTCAATTCTTGTCTGGTCTTTGTCAAATTTCTTCTGCATTGTTTCTTTGCATGGGATGCCCTTGGTTCCTGCAGCAGCTGTTCGTCGACTTCGAAAATTAAATTTAAGCCCCCCCCCCAACCTTAAGTAACCCACAGGTAGGATTTAAATAGTGTTCACAGAATATGGAGGGAAACTCTTTTATTTGTTTTTAGATGAAGAACAAACGCAGCTGCTTTCCCACAAATCGAAATGTACCAAGAATATTACCGAAATTCAAAAATTAAGCAATTGCCCAATACTGTATTTGCTTTCTCTCTGAAAGACAAACGATGCACGCTCTTATAACGTAGAGAGTTACAGTGTGCTGTTATGTGAACCTAAAAAAACGAAAGAAGTCAAGATTGTAGGGATTGAGAAAGCATCCTGCCGGGAGCCTGTTCCACAAAGCAGTCGTTATTGTTAAGAAGGTGCCCGAACTGGACTTGCTACAGTGTAACCCGGATATAAGAGAGTTGTCGGGACCGAAGAAGAAAGTATCTTATATCAGGGTTTCTCTTATATCCGGGTTTAGCCTATATTGTTTAGGTAAGTATGGCTCTAATTTGGGACCAGAGAAAATATCTCTTATATCCGGGATTCTCTTATATCAGGGTCTCTTATATCCGGGTTACACTGTACTTACTATAGGAATACGAAGGGAATGGGAATGATTCACGTTTATGTACGTGGCATGATGTGTGCCAGTTGGAAAGGCCAAGGATGTTGGAACCAAGGAATTTAACTCGTTATCACACATGACATGGAATTAGTGAGGCTCGGGATTTTTCTTTTGTAGGGGGTTTTAGGGTGGTGAAAAAAATTCATTAACCACAATTTTAAAGATGAGGAATTCATGAAGATGTTAGAATGATTATTAGAAAGACAAAGAGTTGATAATGATGAGGAAGTATTATTGCAAGAACAAGTCTTTAATAATGATGTTAGAATGGTTACTCACGTATACCTACCCGTCGATTGACAAAGCTGATACGGCTTGTAAAGATGACCGATATTACGTGTACACACGGATACGTTGAGACCCAATACACAGTATTTATCAAAAACTCAATCTAAGCCTGCAGAATTTTTATTGGTTTTTTCATTTTTTTTATATTTTCTTTTTATATCGAGAAACTCAAAAAAAATGTAGAGAATATATATATATATATATATATATATATATATATATGTAAAATAAAGACCTTTAACAAATCCATATAAGAAAAAAAAAGTAATTTGAAATATAAAATGGAAACCGGCATACGAATAACAAGGGAATAGATGACACGCTGAGAATTAAAAAATGGCGGAGTGTAATGAGTGTCGCCTGCATATGAACAGCATAATTCCTTCTCTTTCTGTGGCTTTAGAAAAATAAGAAAACTGAAGAAAAAAAAAAGCAAAAGCTGCCTGTATTAAAATTTTACTGATTAAATTTGCATTGTTTTCTGCTCTTTGTTCGTTTTTTTTTTAAGCTCAGAAGCCCTGTTCGCGTCTACAGAGAAAAGGAATATAGATTCCACTTTCGTTTCAATTTGGTTAAACACTTCTCCCCGACCTCCTGGTTCACCATTTACCTGCCTCCAGTATCCGCCTGAACAGATATTTTGCAATGATTTCTTTGTACCCGTCGGTGGAGTTTTTCACCCAGGGGATGAACATGCCATCTACCCGAACGTGAGCTGCTCGTAGATACAAACTTTTAACAATAAAAAAAATGTATGTCTCTGAAAGGTTTCGTTCGTTTCTAGAAGTTTCGAGATTAAAAATCAAGTTCTGTGTTAGAAATGTTTATCTGCCATCTCGAAGCCCACGCTATCAGATTAAAAACGACATCGGGTGGTTGATACTCAGACAAAACCCTAATCTGAAACACACACACACACACACACACACACACACACACACACATATATATATATATATATATATACTTATACACGAACAAAACGTATAAACACGAAGACGTATTTTTTTTAAATTTAACAAGAAGATATATATTAAGAATGCTTTGCAGTGAAATTTGCGCCTTCTAAAAATCAACATTTTCAAAATATGATGCTACAAAATTAATTTTAAACAAATCAAATTGATTATAGATCATTTATTTTCAAAATATTTAGTAAGAAGATGGATGTGAAACATCTTCGTTGTACATGGAATTTTCCATGTTTTAATTTGCATATAAATAATATAAGATTTATAAAATCTTATTTTGCAATAACAATAACATTAGTCAAAGCAACCAATGTTTGAAAAAGCTTTGAAATTAAACATATATCTATATAAAAACTGTACTATGTAATTTTCGGCTTATAACATCGATTTTATTATAAACTAGCTTAAAAGCGACAGTCTGTGCGGACTTTCAAGCTAGTTCTTGTGGGGGCTAATTGGGCTACCGTCTAAAAACTAAGAGGACCTCTCGTCCAATTCCGATAAAAAAAAGATCGATTTGGGCCAAATGTGCGATTTAGGTCTAAATTCCAATTCGGGCCGAAAACTGAGTTCTACAAATCACAATATCCGTGGAACTTCAGTTGATGTGTGTTCTTCAAACCACAAACTCTGCGAAACTTCAAAACCTCACATCACGAAACCTCTCATTTTAACTTTGATTCTGTGGAATTTTGAAGAAATAAAATTGATTTCCTCAATTCACAAAGGTTTAGAGATTTTAAAACTGAATTTAAAACAAATTTCTGTTGAACTCCCAAAGTTTTTGTGTTATTTTAAACTCAATATAAATTAAAAACTTTTTGAAATCATTTTTTTTCAGTTATTTTAAAATTTGAATTGTTAACTATTCCCCCCCTCATCCGGACACAAATCCCAATGCTGGATGTTTAAGCACCAGATAGATGACATATTTCCAATACTGGGATCATCCCGATTCCAAAAAGGTATAATATGTCTATGTAAAGCAAGTGTGGCCCGAGTTAGAAGGGTTTCAAACACAAGGGCCGACAGACAGAATTTGCTGTTTAATTATTTAGATATTTAAAATATCTTTTATGATGAGTGGAGATTTTCAAATCAAGGGTTATTCATCACGCTGCATGTAGAATGGCTGATGAAAAAGTATCGAGATTTTTGCAATGGTAACGGGCTTAGGAAGAGTGATACCGCTTGGCAAAGATTGACCTGGAACTAAGTTATAACGTTCTCGCGCACTTCCGTTGTCTGTAGAAATTATTTGAAGGAAAAGTTCACTCAGTGACCATGTCTTGTGCAGCGGTTGTTGGCCAAGCCCCACATTCCCCAGGTCCGACAACCTCCATATCTCAGTCCTTGCGATTTTTTTTCCTCTTCAAAAATTAAATCCCATTTCAAGACGCCAAGGAAATAATGCAACGAGACAGCTGCTCGCTGTCGCAAATGATGAGTTTCAGAAATGGAAACTATATTGGATAAAGTGTGTGGCTTCATAAGGCTTCGAAGGAGATTAAATGCTGAATTGGTACGTGTTGTACATTTACATATTATAGCACCAGTTCCGATACTTTTTGATCAGAGATCGCATAATTAGTATATTAATGGAGAAAAGTGTTCAGCATCGGACATAGAGACCAGATAGTGTGAACCTAGAAATCAACAGTGCATGATGAAAGAGAGCTTCACGCCTCAAAGCGATCATCATGTTCTGAAGTTCCTCAAATCAATCGTTTTTTTTTATTCAGTCTTAACTTCTATATTGACTGATTTGTTTTTGACAGTTTATCATGCTGCAGAGTTTTTACTTAAAGCCAGAAAATATATTTAGATTGTAAGAATGATTTCGAAATGATAATGATTTACTGATATAATTCCTAATAATTAACCCATAGCCGTGGGGGAAACATGTGCATTCATAACTTTTTCATGAGTATTTAAGTGAATATAACGAACCCAACTGGAATTGGAACTCTGCTCTACCATTAGAGTAATGGATAGCGGCTCGGACTGAGAAATCGGACAGCCGAGTTCGAATTCTAGTCGAATTCATTACATTCACTTACGTGCTAATACCCTTGGGAAAGGTATGAATCCTCTTCTTCTCCCTCCAGCTATGGGTAAATAATAGGAGAGACCGAGTTCTATAAGCTTGGATGGCAACTGGTCTACCGCAGAAAGAATTGGCAAACTCCTGCAGGAAAAAATCTGCCTCGCCAGTATCTATAGTAAGATACATGATCGCCTAAGCGTGTATGACGCATAGCACATAACTGACTGACTGCTCTACTATTTCCAATTTCGAGAAGTTATTCATTACACCAGCCACCCATCCAATCGTACAGCACTTGCTCTTCCCAAATGGAACTTGCATGCTTATATGAAAGGCGAGAAAATAATGGTCATGTTGGAATCTTAATTAGGACAGATAGAAAAATAATGATTTCTTAAGATTTAGATGACCTTTGACCACTGTGGTAATGAAGACGGAAGCTGTAAAAGCAATCCTATGAATGTGTCGCGCTTAAACTTTGTTGATAATTTTGATGAAGAAGAATATGAATGAGGATTTGAGTTTTATTTTTGTCACTGCAACTGGAAATATTTTTATTTAATTTGTAAATCACGTATCTTTCCGATTATTTTAAATATTTCCATACAGTGGCGGCATTCAAGACATAAAAGTCAACGGTAAACGTTACAGTTATGGAATAAGGGAATTAATTTTGGCGATTATCTTCAGAAAGATGGAATAGTTAATGCGTTACCGTGAATCATAAATAACTTCGGTTTTTGTTTCTCTAAGCAATGAAGTACAAGGACACTTTATTCAATTAAATATTCACTATTTTTTACAAAATACCCCTTTTGGGCAAATAGCAGGACAGACCAGGATGGCAATTGGTCTACCGCAGATACAAATGGCGACCTACTGCGGGGAAGAAAATCTGCATCGTCAGTTAAGAGCTTTCTGAATGCGTTTGGCGCCATGCCTGACGCCAATATGAAAGTCTCAGTAGAATGAGTCTATTTAAGGACATTGTTCGAGTTTTAGGGCAATGCTTTGGTTTTCTAGAAACGTTTGCTAAACTATACCTAACGCAGTCTATTCTATATCCTCAGCTCATATACTTAATTTGTTATACACAAATATTTGAAACGTTTAATAATTAAGATATTTAAACCGTTTAGAATTTACTAATTCCCCATCATTCATTTTTTATGATGGATTTAGGATAGATAGATAGATAAACAAACAGACTTAGATAGATAGATAGATAGATAGATAGATAGATAGATAGACAGGCAGACAGACAGACATGTCTATATGTATCCATTTTTGTATATCAAATTTTACAAGTAATATTTTTTTAGAACCGCTTTTGCCTTCTGGACGCACCAGCGTTAATTAGTGTAAGCACAATTTTAAAATGCCCGCGAGTTGATTGACTGGAGAGAAGATCTGATGATGGATTTCACACGAAATTAAAAAAGAAAACGTCTGTGAGAAAACCACCATTTTTTTTCTTTTGCTTCCATTTCTTTTTCTCGCCTTCTCAACGCCTTTTTTCTCGTGTTTTCTCTTCTTCGTTGACTAAAATTGTTCACTTTTCTCCTTTTATCGCGTTTTCTTTTCCACGTCTAGATTTGATCTGGAGCGACCAACAAACACACACCAATTTTATTTTTTATCGAAAACGTTCATATAATAGAAAATAAACTCATATTGCACCGTGTGGATCGAAATTACCAAGAACACCAATCGAATATTCATATATTTTCCGCTTAAGAAACTATGCCTCAGTCATAGACTATGTAATCTTATGTACGAAGTAGATTATTGCACCGGTCGCCACAAGATGATTATTTGCTTCAGTTACACACCTTATTTCATTATCATCATGGTCGTCGTTGTTATCATTATAACCATCATCATCCCTCTCATGATCGTATGCGGTCGCTACGTAGATGAACTTATGACTCGGCCGTGTACCAATGTATGTGTGCCTGTGAAGGATCTTCAAATCAGCGCGGTGACGATGTCATCTCGATTTTATCAGTTTTTCTATCTTCTTTTGGCTAAATTTGAAACATTTAAGATTTTAAGAGAAATTTTTTTTTTAATAATTTCATCCCAAACAAGGCGCAAAGAGTTTACAAAAGGTGAAAAATTCCGACATGAAAATCAACATCATGGAAAGAGGTCAAGAAAATAATAGGATTCAAGGAAACAGATGATATTGCAATTACATTTCTGTAGGGTCACCCATGGCGGTAAGGTCGACGAGGTGCAGAGTGAATGCAACAGCAGAATAGGCAAAGATCTAAAGGATCCCAACAGCCAAACCGGTGGAAGATTGCAGCACCAGTTGGATTGGTGTAACCAAAGTGGACCTTGACATACCAAGCGTCCGACAGACCGATGCAACCAGATTTGTCGTATCTCGCCTTGTCAGTTCACTTTGAACAGTGAGGCAGGCGCTTCAGGTCAAGTGTGTGGATCTCTCCGTCGTACATAGTCCACCAAAATCAAATTCACGCGAATGGCCTCGTCAGACTCTCTTTGACTATTCTTTATGAGTCGGCCGAGATTTCATAGCCATCATCAGATCCAACGCAAAGATAAAGGAAATAAGGAGAGAATATGTCGATTCGGATGTGAGCGGCTTCCGACTACTAATTAATTTTCGAAGATCAAAGTTGACAGTGAAGCAAGAAACGGGAAGAGAGTTCAAATGCGAGAGAAGAAACTTTCAGAATAGAACTGGCCACAATAATTCAACTTGTTTTTCGTGACCGTGAGAAGATCTCCCAACGAAACTGTTTCTTGTCTGATGGTGGCACGGTGAGGCAGTCTTCCATCGAATCTGTTTCCTATCTGAGGGTGTCTCGGTGGAGAGGTCTTCCAACAAACTTGTTCCTTGTCTGATGGTGTCTCGGTGCAGCGGTCTTCCAACGAATCTGATTCTTTTCTGATGGTGTCTGTGTGAGGCGGTTTTCTAACGAAACTGTTTATTGTCAGGTGGTGCCTCGGTGCGGCGGTCTGTTTCTTGTCTGATGGTGTCTCGGTGAGGAGGTCTTCCAAAGAATCTGTTTCTTGTCTGATGGTGACTCAGTGAGACGGTCTTCCAAAGAATCTGTTTCTTGTCTGATGGTGTCTCGGTGAGGAGGTCTTCCAAAGAATCTGTTTATTGTCTGATGGTGACTCGGTGAGACGGTCTTCCAACGAACCTATTTATTGGCAGGTGGTGTATCGACGAGGTTGTCTTCCAACTAATCTTTTTCTTGTCTGATGGTGTCTAGGTGAGGCCGTCTTCCAACAAACCTGTTTATTGTCAGGTGGTGTATCGACGAGTCTGTCTTCCAACGAATCTGTTTCTCGCCTGATGGTGACTCGGTGAAGCGGTCTTCCAACGAATCTGTTTCTTGTCTTATGGTGTCTCGGTAAGACGGTCTTCCCCCGAATCTGTTTCTTGTCTGATGGTGACTCGGTGAGGAGGCCTTTCAACGAATCAGTTTCTTGTCTGATGATGACTCGGTGCGGCGGTCTTCCTACGAATATGTTTCTTGTCTGATGCTAACGGACTTCTAGACCCTAGGATATAGTGCCCAGTTTGTCTTTGCTATTTACACATAGCTTGGAACGAAAATATGGACTCATATCTTTCACAAGCTTGTAACGCAATGTAATGAACTTGACTGTAATTCGAACACGTTTCTTGCATTCCTCAATTCCTTACTCTACCCTGCCTCCCTTATTGTCTGCTGCACGCTTATTATAAGTTCTTATACCGTTAAAGAAACAAATCGGTTAATCAATCTTCCAATTCATTGACTTTATTTTCTGCCAGCATAAATTTTTATAGATGTTTATTGTATTTTTTTAATTGTTTTTTTTTTATTTATTTACAGATGATTAACCCCTTGGGGATTATTTAAAGGCAGAATTCTTTTTTCATTTAGAAGAATTCTTTTCAGATAACTGATTTTTACTGATACTATTCCTACTAATTAACCCATAGCTGGGTGATAAGAGGTTGATTCATACTTTTCTCAATGGTATTTGAGCATAAGTGAATATAGCGAACTCGAATAGGAACTTGGGTTTGCGTTTTCCAACTCCCTGTCCCTATCCACCGACATATTCAAGTTTACAGCAGTTGGTGCTCCCAAGCAATCACCCATCTAGATACAGACCTGGCTCAACGTGGCTAAACTTCGATCATTGTATGTGAATCGGTTTTTCAACGTGATATGGGCGTAAAACGCAGATGTCTATACATATTATTTTTCTTTGAATTATATATCTCCTGATAATGTTTTAAATCATTATCGTTATAAGAATCAGTCACGGACAATGCTGCCTACAGGTGTAACAACATACCTTCTTTCCTTACTGTTATGGGTCCTTACCTATAACTACAGAATTAAATCATCCTAACACTATGTATACTACGCCTCTCAAGAGAGAGAGAGAGAGAAGAATCGAGTCGAGCCGATAGTAGTTCACTCCAAACCAGACTGACAGTCATACTAACACCTTCCTCATCTTGTATTCTACTCTTGCGTTCGTGTTGTTCTTGCTTGGTCCTAACCTGGGCCATAACACATAATTGCTACTACTACAATGAGATGTTAACTCATCCGCGAATCACCCCCCCTTTTTTTTTCTAATGGTTCCTACAGTATTCTCAAAAGAACGAGATGTTTCCGAATCAAAGAAGAGTTTTGTGTTGTTTCCTGGTCAACAACTTCATTTAGTAGCCCTCTACCTAGGGTGGGTCTCAGGCTTTGAACTGGTTGAAAAATAGTGAAATAAAAGATGTTAAATAACTGAATGAGAAAGGCTAATTTAAACATCTACGTATAATAGGACATGCTGAGTGTCTTCGAATTTTTAAGACCGTCTTGATAAAACCTGTAGCTGTTTGTTTCAATTCTCTTCACCCCTCCTCGTGTGTTTATCTCTTTGATTCCATTAATAAAACTTGTCTGAAGAATTTTTCTTTTCCTTCTCGAAACAATGAACGCAGACGAGGTGTAAGGAATAGCAGTTCAGAATAGGAAATTGGAGTTCGAATTCCAATTAGGTTCCTTACATTCCCGTATGCGTAAATACTATTGGAGAAGGTATGAGTACATCGCCCTCCCCAGCTAATGGTTACCTGTATCTGGAAAAATCAATATCCTCGAAAATTTGTTAATCCAATATTCACTCGCAAAATAAAGAATTATTCATACAATCCAAAATAGGCTTCAGCTTTAAATAACCCACAAAGGGTTGATAAACCATAAAAATCCCAAATCAATCAACCTCGAAATAAAACATGCCACTCTATCGTAATCAGCAGTTGAACAAGGAACCCTTAGTCACAACGACTTGTAACTTATTTCTAGCACAACCATATTTTTCCACCTTGTCATCCATCGGTCGACGTTTACGCATGTATGGGCGCGAGACGTTCGTTGTCCGACCATGAAACCCGTGATCGAATCAAACTATAGTGGATTTGTTGACTTATTGATGCTATCGATTTGGAGAGGAAAGGGAAAGGTGACTGAAAGCCCCCCCCCAAAAAAAAAGCGTTGATGTAAAACTAGACTGTCGAAACTTTTCGGAAGGCGTCAATGGTTGTACTAGAAATGTCACAAATCATTGTATCATCCTTGTTCACCTGCTGATGACGCCAGATTAAGCGTTCTACATGAAATTCAAAGGCTCACACTGTACGCACCAAAAACACAGATTTGCCTGAGCCAGCATCTGCAACAGGGATTAGTTAACCGTCCTATTAGCTGGCAATATCCAGAAACGAGTAACTTGTCAATATTATGTATACTAGGTTTTTATATAATCTATCAGTGATATGAGGACTTGGATAATTTTCATCGTCTCATTACCATTTATATTGTTAAATTTTTGTTATATAGGAATAAAGTGTCGCTGCCGACACTCGAATTTGAACATAGATCGCCAGTGAGCAAACGTAGACGATCCCATTATTGAATTAAGTAGACCACGTGACCATAGAGAAAATGCATATATGGGAGGTAGCGTGTGTTTAATTGATCGTTATATTCTAGTCTTTGGGCACCTCGATGTAGTGTAATGACTAGCAAGCTTGTCTCGCTAGAGCAATTACGACCGAGTAGTGAGTTCGATTCTCACTGGGTGCCCCATACTTTTCGGTCTAGTGCCACATCTAAGATACTCTTGGAAAATCGTTATATTCTAGTCTATCCTCGATGCTATACTCTCTTCTCTACACTATACTCTATTCGAATCAATATTGTGGTCACTTCCGAGCGAGTATTATCAAGCAAGTGCTATTAGTGCTATTCGATGTCCACTGGCACCAGCATTGTTCAACGGCGTACTATAGCTGTATCTACGATTACAATGTCTCTACTACAATGAGCTTTACGAAAGTGACGAGTATTCGTTGACATCACAAAAGTGGCAACGAGTGTTCGCTGACATTACAAGAAGTTTTGTTTGTTTTCTTCAATAAAACATTAATATTAAGAATCACTATGCTTTTGGAGCATATGGGTAAAAATCCGATCTCCATAAATAACTTTAAAATTTTTTTATATTTATTTGGGAAACAAATATTGCTCAAAAGTTCACCCTTCAGGATTTTATACCGTTTAACAAAATATCTTTTTAAAAAAATTAGGCTTTTACTCCTCATCTCTGCTTCAGTTTCAACCCCTTTCAGTGAATTCCCAGCATGACAGTTGTCTATCCTTTGATATTTAACTTTCTGAATTTCCAAACTTTGCAAACTTTATAATTTCTCACCAGTGTTCAAGTATCCTTCTTACCTATAGTCTCCAATGATTAGGCTGTTGCCCTGTAACCGGGAAGCAGTTAAATCAGGTAAAAATTACGCAGTTTCTTGAGTCCACTCCTTCTCAGTTGACGTTTCACACTGGGAGGAATTCTCAAATTATTTTCGGTTTTACTAAACAATATCGTTTTACGCGCGCCTTTACCGTTGATCTTATTAAACTAGAATTGGACCCTCAACGTATTCTAAGAAATATATTTGGAGAAAGGATTTAAAAGTTTGTTTCCTTTTTTCTTCAAGTTTACTTTGATAGTAGTTTTTTAATTTAAACAACTACTTAATGGCGACGTACTAGCATGAACAGTTTGAAGATTACAGTTTGAAAATTCTCTGATGCGGCCAGCTTTTCGATCAACCTAAAAGAAAAACCCGATCGTTGATAAATTTAAAATATTAAAGATTACAACACCATCATCTTTTCGACAGTGATTTTCAATTTGTTCGATTTTTCATGCTATACATCACCGTCATCTTACTCACTACCAAAACGTGTGTTATTTTCAACAATATTTGCTTTACTTATATATATATATATATATATATATATATATATATATATATATATATAATTATTGTCATCCACAGACAGAATGTTACGCTGTATCACAGCTCTTCAGTGTGGCTAGACGTCCGGTTGCTTCTAGTTAGGATCGAAACCCGAGTGAATTGGCGTCAGTCGTAAATTCTACCACTAAGCCGTCAGCAGGGATTGAAGGCAAATTTTGGCGTATTTATTTTTTAGATAAAAACACAGTGACCGACAGGACTCAATTCGCTTTACTAAAGAGTTTGGTGCATAATTATCAGGCTTATTTGTAAGCCAGAAGCGAATTATTTGTTAGTAGAAGCTTCTGTTTTGTTTACTTTTTTAATAAAAATATCTTATTTTCAGGTTATACAAATGCGTGTCGGTAATCATACTCATTAAAAAATATTATTGTTGCACTGTTATATTTCTTTTTTCATAATAAATATTATTTAAAAACGCCTGATAATTATGAACCAACCCAATATATATATATATATATATATATATATATATATATATATATATATATATATATATATATATGATGGACTCTCCCATCGAACTCGACGTATGAGGGTCAGGCAGATCAGTTCCCAGAAAGTGAAAGCCCGACACCGACACATGAGATTTGATTATAGTGGTGAAGGCTTTGTGCAGGGCCATCCACACTTTTTGGAGGGACGAATACAGGGACCTGGTGCAGCGAATG
>OZ038478.1:39029762-39074762 GCA_964036315.1 Acanthosepion esculentum | reverse complement strand
AAAACGAAAAAAGAAAAACTAAAAACAAAATGAGCTGGCTTTCTCTATATATAGGTATCAAGAATTGCTCAGATTAGTGACCTCATTCTTTTTGTTGCTATCATTTTCATCACGATTCTCCCAAATCATTCTAAGCTCTTCCGGGTAAAAATAATGTTTCTTTTCTGTTATTATTAGGCTAGCGTGCACTGGCAGAAACATTGTTATTGCAACGAAATCTTTTAAAAAATCACTCATACGAACAGTTCGGGGCAGAATCACAAAATATATCTGTAAATATGCTATTTATAAAGAATTAATGGATTTATTTTTAATCTAAAATTTTTAGTACTTTAAACCTTATTTTTTAATGGATACCCGTATTTGAGTAGACGCCAATTTTTATATGTGCACTTGAGAAAAATTAAATTTTCTTTGCTAAGTTTTCTCGAGAATGCAAGCAGGTAAACCTAATAAACACTGTTAAAAAAACGAGGCGTCCACTCAAATACGGGTATCCACAAAAATAACGATATGTTCTTAGCGTAGTTTAATACGCCACAAAACCACAAGCATGTTTGCACTCAAATAGGTTCGAACGCATTACACCATGTGAGGTTAAATTGCTTGTAATGGCTTCATGACGAATCCAAATTTATTAACTGGAATATTTTCATTATTAGATTGTTAAATATAATTTCTTGTTATATAGGAATAAAGTGTCTCTACCGACACTGGAGTTTGAACACAGATCACCAGAGGGCAAACACAGGCAATCCCATTTTGAATAAGTAGATCACGTGATGGTAATGTATATACGGGAATTAGCGTGGCGTCTAAGTGATCACCCTGTGAATTACTTGGAGGTGTGCCTGTCAAACAGGAACCCAGACGAGGCTCTTCCGCATGGCAGAGTCTCGTCTGGGGTGGTAGCCAGCTACCCGACACCGTTTTTATGGGGTTTACGGGGAATTTTTGCCCGAGCCTACGGGCTCGGCTACCCCACAATAAACTTGGCCTTGTGCCTCATCCAACCGCGTGGGCGGTTACTGAATATCTTACTCACCGAATTACTTCGGTGTGCTTGTCAAACTATCGGCCTCCGGGCAGAGAGGAACACAGACGAGGCAGTGCCGAAGGGCAGTATTTCCTCTGGGGTGGTAGACAACTACTCGACCCGTTTTTTTACAAGGTCTACGTGGAATTTTTACGTAGCATACGGCCTCAGATACCCCACAATAAACTCGGCCTCGTGCCACACCCGACCACGTGGGGTGGTTAGTGAATATCTCACTCTACGGATTACTATTCGGATTACTATTCAGTTGTTACTTTTCGAGCGAGTATTATCGAGCAAGTACTAATATTACGAGTGTTATTCGAAGGCGTCTGATGCCAGTATTTTCCAATGGCGGAGTATAGTTGTATCTGTGATTACAAAGTTTCTACTACAACGAGCATTACAATTACAAAAGTGACAGCGAGTATTCGTGGGTATTACAGAAGTTACAACGAGTGATCTTTGACATCACAAAAGAACTTTAAACATATTTCTGTGCTAGTTTGCTCATGGCAGACAATGAAAATAGAACTGAAGGACTTCTTAAGCACTGTTATAAAGGAAAGCAAAAAGAAATGCCTTTTTTTTTTTTTAATCGTATCACCCCAAGCAAGGCTGGAGGCCACTATCACGCAAGGGGTTATAGAAGGGTTGGAGGAAGAGCAGATAGGAGTGGTAAAGGAGAGGATGTGGAGAAAGAGAAAGACAGTGGGTCGATCAAGGCAAGGGGGTTACAGAAGATTTGGAGCGAGAGCAGATAGGAATGAAAGGTGAAAGGATGTGGAGAAGGGAAGTGGATAGATCAAGGCAACTGGAGATGTCGATTGACGTTACACTTAAATAGTTAGAGATCGTATTTGTCAGGGAAACAGTAATAGGGAAGGGAGTTCCACAGGCGAGATGTACGAGACATGAAGCTATTGGAGTAGAAGAGACGTCTACATCTAACAGTTTCAACGGTGAAGGGGTGGGAACGGGATGCCAGCCTCGTAGGACGTTTAAATTCATGAGGCCTAGGGACAAGCGAAAGCAGCTATGAATTGTAAGAAGACAGAATGTATGGTAGTTAGCAAAATGGACAGCCGAAGATACGATTTACGAATTGGAGATATCAAGCAAGTACATAAATGTAAATATCAGGGTCATTTTATCAAAAACACCTGACAATATGACACCGCAATCGAAGGCGCATTGCAATAGCGAAAGATATCTTCCCAACCAAATGAAAAAAAATATTCGGAACGTTTCTGTTGCCTCAAGTTTGTAACGTTTTACCGCCACTGAGCAGACCCCATGATAAACGGTTCTTCTCTCAAGGAGCCGTCCTGCGTTGAACATCTACTGGAACTCTAGATCTCTCCAGACCTCAAGTGGAACACATATACGATCTATTACTTAAGATGCTGGAAAAATGGCCGGTTCATGGTACCGTTCCAGCTGTTATCTGAATCCCCTGGCAAAACTATATCTTTACAAGGGCCAGATCAGACCAAAAATGAACTATTGCTGGCATGTCTGGGCTGAAGCTGCACAATCCACACGTGCCTGTCTAGAGTTCAAAAGCGTCAAAGCGAATTTGTGGGAGATGAATCATTTCCTTACCTACAACTGCTTTCCTGCAAATTAAGCGTCGGGAGTCTCTATTTATTTATCGCTATCACCATGGTATATGTTCTGACGAACTACATTCCTTGGTTCTCCTAGCCCTGACCTTTGTAACTGGGACCCACCATGCCTCGTACACAAGGATGAATCATCCTTATTCCCTTCGAATTCCATTAAGTTCCATTTGTACAGTTTCATATCCAATAACTGCTGCTTTGTGGAACAAACTTCCTGCAGTGTGTTTTTCAATCATTACAATCGTGACCTCTTCAAGTCTAAAGTTAGCCTAGGTAGCGTCAGGTTTTGGCATAAGAAGCAGTTTCTCTGATGGGAGCAGTTATACAAGTTCAATTCCTGTTAGAAGCACTATTTTCTTTAGGACTTCTCAATTCAGGACTTTTTTATTTCATTTTCAGAAAAAGAAACAAGCATAACAACTTAAACACGTGTACCCACTAAAAACAAGAAGAAAAAATGATTGTAATAAGAAATACATATATATATATATATATATATATACTATCTTAAAAGCCGCCCTATCGGGCTTTTTTTTATTACAATCTGGTCATCAGTAGGCGAAAATTTCTTTTTGCGAGAAATATTGCTGCCGTATGCGATAGGGAATAATAAACTACAGAATTCAAAATTGATCGCTACATTTAAATATTGCATTAATTTTTAAGCTTACCTTTTAAAAATTCAACGATAAATCTTCTGTCTCCACTTAATTTAAAGATAATTTGATGTACGTAGGTCCTTACATTGCGTACAAACAATTATTTTTTTTATTTCATGGGTAACTTTCACTGGATTTCGCAGTTAATTTCGAATATTCCGAATGTATTTCCAAGTTATAAAAATTGTTATCGTAGAAACAAAATCGTCAGAAACAATCACGTAAAAAGATTCCGCAAAAACAATCGTAGTAAGGAAAACTTGGAAATCGAAAATTTCTGTAACATGAGCTATTGAAAGTTACAGAAGTATGTCTCCTTAATTGAAAAAGTGTGACACAGTGAGACAGAGACATTCGCATTTATTATATATATATATATATATATATATATATATATATATATATATATATATATATATATATATATATATATATATATATATATATATATATATATAATTCGGTCGAGTTAGCTCGGACATTTATAAGTTTATTGTTCTTTCTTTCTTCCTTTCTTCTTCTTCTTCTTCTTCTTCTTCTTCTTATTATTATTATTATTATTATTATTATTACTATCACGCTGCTGCATTGAGGTCAGAAGATCATTGGATAATCATTCTGTGTCATAAACTCGTCTTGCTCCATCACCGTAGATCGCTCGCAAGTTCTTGTTTCGCTTCGCGAACAATTGTAGAAATATCAGTGATGTATCGATAGAGCTGTGATATATCAAACACCTACCACTGTGTGTGTTGAGAAAAACGCAGGGTTTCAGACAGTGTGTATAAATTTCTCTTGATCTGTAGGTTTAATTATATAAATATTTTTTTAATTATTAATATTATATGTGGTATCATCTTGCTAGAAAGTAATTTTAAGGGCCTAATTACCAAGTCCACTTCGGGTTCTATGTGTATAAAAGGTCACTGTAGAAGAGACAGCTATGTACATTTGGGATTTTTCATTTAGATGGAGAGCGTTTTGCGGATGATATGTGCAAGCTCAACACAAAGTAATCTTGTGTAGCTTTGAGATACTGTGTCCAGAAATTTTGCTCCTATGATTTTCGGTATCTTTCTTTATTATACCCAATCACGACAGGGATATTTGTAATTTTACATTTCCACATTTTTGTTACTTTGATTTTCAGGTCCTTATAATTTGACAGTTTTTGAAATTATTATTTTAGAAGAATTGGAATACTGTGGGGGAGTCCTATCAATTAGATGGGGGGATTTCTATTTTATGTCTTATCTCTGGTCTATTTCCATCAATATTCCTGTCTGTTAGGATTAGGAAACTCTACTCACTCCATCACAATATGGGACATTATGCGTGTGGTGTTTGTACCATGTACATTCGGGTCTTCAATACAATTGTTCGAACAGATATGCCAATAAATATATTGTCCCAGCCTGTCATGTCTAATAATGTAATTCTTTCTCAGCAAAGACTGAGCACCCTGATACTCTGTGGCCAACAGTTTCATCAGATTTATGGCATAAGCGACTGGAATGATTTGGGTCATCTTTGTTGATTTTAAACCTGTAAGCATTACATGGAAGACATTGGTCTTATACGGCCATAATAAGGCTTTCTGTCCGCCTCCTTAAGACCACTTCTTCTAAGCCATTGATGGGATTGGCGAACACTGGTTCATCTAGACGCTTTGGCTGCTTTCCATACAAGGGTTTAGATCTCCAATTTTGTTCAAGAGTCTTCATATATGCATCTTTCGCCAGTAACTTAAATATATAAACGACAGGGTATCCATTACACACACACACACACACACACACACACACACACACACACACACATACACACACACCCATACAAGAACATACACACGTACAAGCACACACACACACACACACACACACACACTCACACCCTCTCTCTCTCTCTCACACACACACTGATGTACCAATATATATATATATATATATATATATATATATATATATATATATATATATATATATATATATATATATTGGTACATCAGTGTGAGTTTCGGGATATTTGCCGTTCTAAGTATCTGCATTATTATCATTATTATTATTATTATTATTATTATTATTATTATTATTATTAGTGTATGTTATGTTTCCTGCTTTGCTTCCTATAGAGCCGGATCCAAACTATGGTCCTTAGACCCTACAGGGGAATTGTCATTTCTTAGTATATGAGATGTTCTTAGTAGGGCAATCTTCTGGGCACCTTGTATATTGATGTTACCTGGGTCACTGTTAGTAATATTGTCCATTCCTTTTCTTCTCACGAGGCTCAGAGTTCCGATTACTATTGATACAGTCTCAGTCTTCATTGCCCACATCCTGCTAATCTCGATCTCCAGCTCCCTATATTTGGACAATTTCTCGATAATTTTCATAAAGGTGATTCTCGCAGATGCTACTGCTATGTCAATAAGCCTACACTTTCTGAATTTCTTGTCTTTTGTGATATTATCAGGTCTGTTGGCTTTTATTTCCCTGTCAGTTTGAATTGGCATGTCACAGAGGAGAGTTAAATCGTTATTTTGGGTAACTATGTCTGCTTGTTGCTCATACCATCTCTCAGTGATTTCGATTTTGTGCTTCTTGCATATCTTTCAGTGCACATATGTCGCTACCTTGTTATGTTTGGTGGTATATTCATTTTTTGTTAGTTCCGGACATCTAGATAAATATCATCGACAGTTTCATCATATTTCCCGTAGATCCTGCATTTCGGTTTAGTTCCATCCTTTATTATGGGACAGTGATAGGATCTGGTTACGAGGCTTTGGTCCTGAGCTGCAATAATTAGGCCTTCTAACTAAACTTTCAACCCGTTGCTCCTCAGCCATTGATGTGTTTTCTTTTGGTCCACATGTTGCTTTCGTTCTTTTAAGGCATCTGCCAAGCAAAACCTTGTCCTCCTATTTTTTTGAAATTTCATTTGGCCAAGTTGTTTTACTTTCTGTTTTACTCGTTTGGAGTAGATGGTATTCGCTTCGTTTTTGTTATTTTTTGTTGTATTTTTAGTTTTTCCTGTTTTTTTATAGCTACTTTGTTGATGGAGTGGTTTCGGTATTTTACTATTTGTAGGTGAGGGTCATTGATTTTTGCAAGGTATTCTTCCAATTCGATTCTTTTTAGAGTTCGTTCAAGTTAGATTAGACATCGGCCTCCTAAAGCTCTTGCTAAGTACATCTGATTTCGGGTGGTGCATTCCCATTTGGTTAAGAATGTTTCTGTTCTTGGTGTCCAATCTTTTAATTTCATTCAACTTCCAATTAATAATGTTTAAGCTGTATGTTCCTACGGGTATAGCTAAGGTATTGTTAGCCTTCATTTTATTGGCCTCATTATTATTATTATTATTTCACTTCCGCTCAGTTTATGATGACGGTGGCTGATAAGAACTTTAATTTCAGGTCATGTTTCATGATTTAAGAAATTAAACCAGTGCGGGTGGTGCAAAGGATAAAAATGCACAATCGAGTTCGAATTCCAATCGGGTTCGTTGCTTTCACTCATGTACAAACACCCTTAGAATGATAGGAATGTATCTCCCTCCCAGACATGGGTTAAATAGTGAATAAAACTCGTCTATGGAATATAATCATTGTTATTATCAAAATATTGTTAATGCCATATTTACTCGCGAAAATAAATAATTATTCTTATAGTAAAAAAAAAACAAAAAGGTTTTTGTATCAAATAACCCACAAATAAATCAAATTCATCAATTTTCACCGACAGAATGTACCAAGTTCTTTTTGACGTACCTTTTCAGCTCATGATTTAGTAATGGCTCTATTTCCAAACAAGACAATACCCGCAAGTTTATCATGTTTTTGTGCAACGTACTAATTTCTCCTATGATCATTAGGTCTGCAATTTCTTTCTTTCTTTCTTTCCTTTCATTATCCTAATCTTATTATTATTATTAGTAGTAGTAGTAGTAGTAGTAGTAGTAGTAGTAGTAAGACGAAGCTTTGCTTGGAAGAGGTCTGCATTTGTGGAGCGCCAAGTCAAGATCGAACTCAATACAATTGTAATGGTCTTAGAGATTCGCTTGCTGACCACTAATTAACAGCAAAACGCCCAAGAGGCCATTGATTTTAATCGGTGTTATCGTTTATTTAGGAAGTTATCCCTTCAGAGAAGCCCTCCTTTTCCCTCTCACTTTCCAATTGATTTTTTCTTAAACACTCAGCCAAATCATAGAAAACTACAGTCAATTCATCATTGTCATTTTTTTCCATACGAAAAAAAAAGTCAGTGTCAAAAAAGGACAAAATCTTTTCTTTCCAATATATTTTCTTTGAGGTTTTAGCCAAAGCATTCGTATTCTATTTTTTACTACTTTACATGTTTTATTATATTTTTACTTTGTTTTCCCGCGCTTTTTCTCTTGTTTTTTTATCATTTTATGTTTGTTATACGTCATTCGATGTGTACTCTTTTTTATTTTTTTAAAACTTCCACTACTGGTGGCCATTTAAAATGGGTTCTCTCCCTTGATATGATCTTTCTCTTCCAGACACTGGTACGAGATATTGTTTTCTTAGCCAAGTCGTATGTGTTGAGCGGTCAGTTCTTGATTAAAGTTTGAGAAATAAACAAAAGAATAAAAAAAAAAAACAAGTTCAAGAAGTCTTATAAAAAATAATGATTATAGTTATAAATTGATAACGGTAATAACAATTTATCAGAAACCGGAAACGGTTTAATCGCAAATTATAGATATTTTTAAAATAAACCCACAGTTCGTTTAGGTCAGAATAAAATAAAAATAAACGGTGTATCAAAGCTTTTCTCTCGACATTTCTATTAACATATACACCTTCAGTAATTTGTACTGCTTTTGAAAATCTATTTTCTGATTTGTCATAAAACTATATCATATGCAACTGAATTTATACATTTTTCTTTAAGAACTGACAAGAAAAATGCCAAACATTAGTTGTGTTCAGCATAGATACCGAATTGAGAACTGATTATATAACGAAGGTCGTTTAGGAAAACTATGAAAAACGTAGTATAGAATACGGACACCCACATTCAATTGTTTATTTTTTAAAACTTACGCTCACACTCACTCACTCACGTCCCGTTGACTCCCTGAGGAGTATGGGTCCACAGCTATCAAGTCCCGTAGACTCTCCGCGGAGTATGGGTTCACAATCTCAAATCCCGTAAACTCCATGAGGAGTGTGGGACAACTCTACCGAAGTCCAGTTGACTCTGTGAGTATAGAACCACAGCTCTCAGCATGTTAGGCGTTCCTGTAGTTTCCATAGCAAGCAATAAGTTTTTACAGGAAAGAGTTGCTATTTCCATACCCAACCCGTTCTAAATTCAGAGTTGTTCTTCTCCTAGTTAGCGAACCTGACAAAAGGGCTCAGTCTGCCTTACTATTTAATCCATACATGAAGGGTGAAGAATTGGATTCGTACATTTCCAAAAGCTATTTCCACGGATGTGAATGTAATGAACTAGCCTGAAATTCGAACTCGGCTCTCCGATCCGCTATTACACCACCAGCATATCCAATAATTTACAAGTTTTCTAACTTATAATTAATTTATAATATAAACTTTACACTCTATGTCTTGCATATTCATCAGTCTTACATATGTCCATGCTTTAAATATTGCTGCCACATATGATCTGGTGCTCCTGTTTTATGTTTAGAGATGCTTGATAAAATCCAAAGAACAATCCATATTATTATTGGTCCTAACCTGGCATCGCGTCTTCTGTCACCTTTCCACCTCCGTAATGTAGTTTCTCTGTGCCTTTACTATAGATACTTTCAGGAAATGTTCGGAGGAACTTTTCCCTATAATGCCTAGACTTTATGAATTTAAATGCAGTACTAGATTGGCAGCAAGGTCTCATCACTTTAAAGTTGAATTAACTAGATGCAACCGTAAGCTCTATGCTAACAGTTTCTTCTCCCGCGCTTCTCGTTTTTGGAAATCCCATGCTTTCCAGCCTACTTTGATTTTAATAAATTTAAATGCAATGTCAATCGTTATCTACTGTCTTCTTGCTTCCTCTTCTTTTATTTTTCTCGTTCCTTAATAGTATTTCTCGTTTTTCTTATTCTTTCTCGCTCAGTAACCTCTGTATCTTAGTGGCTATGCTGCCTTGTTTAGGGTGAAAGAATTTAAAAAATGTTAGCGGAAAACGCAAAAAGTCACTGTCTTAAGGGTTAGTACCAGACATGCTAATAGAAGGCAAGAAAAATTTATAAGGCGATTAGAAATGATTAATTTCGCTTTGGAAGCGATAAAATTAACAAGCAATTGCTTGGGCCATTTAACAACAGAATTTAGGTTATTCTTTAAATCAGCTGCCAATCTGAACTTGTCTTTAAAATAGGAGTAAATAGTTGTGTTCAGCATAGATACCGAATTGAGAACTGATGATATAAGGAAGGTCGTTTATGAAAATCAAGAAAAACGTAGTATAGAATACGAACACCCACATTAATATAAAAATTATCTAGAAGTGTGGCCGTTCAAGACAATTTTAAATACCTGATTTGATAAGAAATATTAAATCAGAACAAAATTCGTCGAGCTTTCAATTTGTAAAGATGCTCAGCATGCCAAAGCTTGTCAAATAAGATATCCGAAGTAACAGCCCGAGCTTTATTTTTATCGAATGCTTCACAGACTCTTTCAGCAATAACCGCCAACACATCAGTAGTTGACCTAGAGAGGCGAAAGCCATATTGTCTAAAAGAAGATCATGTGAAGTGAGATGCTTAACCAATTTAGAGATGATCAGAGTCCCCAATACATTTTGTAGAAAGTAGAAGAATCAGACTGTGTTCTCAAAGAAAAGAACTGCAGAAGAGAATTTCCAATGGTGTAAGAAGAAGCAAGGCATTTATTGTAGAATTGAAAGAGAACATGAACCAGTTCAGTTGCACATAACTTAAAGACTATTCAGTCAGTCAGTTATGTAGCTTAGGCAATCATGTATCTTTCAATACATGAGAGACGAGGCAGATTTTTCTCGCGCAGTATGGTTGCCATTTCTTTCTGCGGTAGACCAGTTGCCTGCTATTTACTCGGGGGTAAGACGAAGAAGAGGATTCATACATTTCCCAAGGGTATTAGCACATGAGTGAATGTAATTGATTTGACTGGAATTCGAACTCGGCTCTCCGATCCCTCAATCCGAGTCGATATCCATTACTCCACCGTGCCTCCCCAAAATACTATTACTGGGATATAATAAAATCCACATGAATAATACTAAACTAAGATAAACGCAGAGAATATACGTATATCAAATTTTATACGGTTATTATTTAAATTCCAATGGAAAATGTCATATGTATTGAATGAAATGAATTCGCTAAATTTTTAAGAATTTTATAAAGTGGTAAATTTATCTTCCCGAGCGAATCTCCTATTCTATAAATTTATTGAATAATAATGTAAACTTTAGCGTCAAAACTATTTTTTTTATATATGAATAAATTCATTATTTGCTAATTCGAACGCAAGAGATTCTTTTAATAATATATTGCGTTCTATTCATTATTTCATATGTGGAAAAATGCTAACAAAAGTAATTACTAAAACTGATTCTCTGAATTTCCAATCTCAATACGATGAATGAGATACCTGACGAATAGAATGGTCGAAGTATTTTTTTCTTAAGAATTAAGTCATTTTAATGTAATTTGTACCAGCGTCAGTCTTTTCATAAGCGGAAAATCATGATGAAATTAAAGCTTCAAATTGTAAATAATTGTTACTTATAATTTTTTTTTATTTTCATATAGATATTAATTTTAAAAAAATTCAGAGTCAGATATTTCGAAAAAATTTCAAAAAATAACAATAAAAGATAGGAATAAAAAAACAACAGATAAGCACCTGGCTCTGCACGAGTCCCCTTCATAACTCTAAAATTCGCGACTTTTAACTTTTATCATTAGACCATCGAGCCTGGTGGGTGACTTCTTGGGAATACCAGATGCTGTAAGCTTGGATGTGCAGGTGGTGCAATAATAGTATTTGGAAATTGGAGAGCCTAGTTCCAATTCCAGTCGGGGTCGTTACATTCACTTACGCACAAATATCGTTGGGAAAGGTATGAATCCACCTCTTCTTATTGCAGCTATGGGTTAACTAGTAGAACTTGCATCATGAAATTTTTATTATCTTCAAGTTCTTACATTCGGAAAATATCGTCTGGCTTTAAATAACCTGCAATGGGTTGATAAGCCGTAAATCAAAAACAATCAATCGAATAATGTTTCCGCTTTCCTGAGATGCATTCCAAATGATTCATTCGTTCCCAAGAAAAATTGCACGTATTCCTGTTATACTGTTGGCAGAAAATGGGTGAAAGAAATTAGGAGCAGCGTGTTAACATCAAGTTTTGTAAAGATTGGCAAAACTGCTAGGGAAACTTTTTTTTTTGCAAAGGATTTTAAAGAAACGACAAGAAGATGTACACAGTGAAAGAAGAAATTGGCAGGCCAAAACACAAAGATGTGATGCGGATGTGGGCAGAATGCAAAGCTTGGCGCGCTGCGATCGACCATGAAGTCTATAACTGACAGCAGAAGAATTAAATGCGAATAGAGAGACAATTCGGCAGACTCTAACAGAGGGCTTTGGAATTTTAAAAAAATACTCAAAGATGGTGACCCGAATCTTGACCATTTATTTTCCACATGGGCTACGTGAAAGAGAATTTTGCTTACCTGCTCATTACTGGCTGGTGTCAGCTTTAAAGCCAAGTTAGAGATGGCAGTGACCAGGTTACTGTACTTTGCTTTTACGGGGCCATTCCAGGGTCCTGGGTATGAAAATAAACTACATCCGACAACTAGGCCTCTGATCGGGATGTTTTCAGGAGTGTGGATTCAGCTCCTAATTGTTGTTGTTTCCAGGTCCACCTTGACACGGCGTGGTGGCACCTGTTAGAGTCATACATAGCTATGGGCAAATAGTTAACCCCAAAACTGAGGTCAAAACATTATGAATGTATACAAATATTTATAGTAAAAATACCAGGAATAGATTTTTTTAAAATTACCAGCAATTTATTATTAAAAAAATTTACCAGCAGTACATTTGACAAAAACCCTCTTTAGAAAACGTCAATTAAACCTGATCTACAAACTGAATTCTTACAAAGAATACATATTCTATTTATACGAACCCACTCTAAAAAATCTTATAAGCATTAAATAACCCATTGATGTTGATATGTCGTAAAACCAAATAAATCCAAACCCATAGGGCCATTCCTAGAATTAAATTGTTACCCTTCGTACTGTTAGCTATTTCTAGAAGGCACTCTTATTCCAAATGTTGTCTGCACGACAGACATTTTAACACATTATTTCGGTCGATATATTCTTTATTCAGTTTTACCTGTAATAAATCTCGCTTTTCTACAGAAATATTGGCTAATATATTCACCATATCTGATACTTACAAGAATTCTAAGGATTTATTTATTTATTTATTTTTTCGAGATACTAAAGATTTCAGTGATACAAGCCCTACTAATTAACCCATATCTGGAGGGAGTAGAAGCTTTTCATAACATTTCCAAAAGAGTATTTAGGCGTAAGTGAATATAACGAATCAAGCTGGAATTGGAACTCGGCTCTCCGATTAATAATTCCGATCCATTATTCATTACATCACCCGCACATTTAAGCTTAAAGAACCTGGTATTTCTAGGTACCCATCTAGGTACTGACCAGGCTCGATATTGCTTAACTTAGTTGATCATGCGGGAACAGATGTTTCAATGTGATGTGGCCGTAAACCTCTGGTTATTTATATACCCATATGGGTATTATCGTCTGCATAGATATTTACTAAAGATCTGGTTATGTTCTTAGACAGATTGTTATAAAGCAGAAAGAGGGTAATATCGAGAGTTTTGAGGGCGACTTGCATTGATCTAATGGACTCCAGAATAATGAAACTTCATGGACCTACATGTAAGGAAGGACTTGATAATTGAGAAAACTCTTCGGGTGATTCCATACCCAGAGAGATTTTGTGTACTAACCTTCGATGCCACAAAGGTCTCTTGTATATCTTAGGCGATCATCCTCGTGATGATGTTATTGTCTAGCCGGCTGAGAGTTAAGGCTTTTGATGAGTCCGGAAATTGCACTTGATTGGAACGTTTGTGAACCGTGATAGAAGGAAAGTCAAGTAGGAGTGGCCCTTGTCTAACGTGGCATTAGAGGCAAAGTTCGTTGGAAAAAATCTGACGATTATGAAATAAACGCGACATTGATGATAGTAGGTACTGAGGCTTTGCTTTTATTGAGATTATCAATAATCTTTTTGTTGCTCCTACTCAAAGCATTTCCCGAGACTGATATTGTACTCACAACTCTTTGGGTCTAGTCAGTGGATCTAACCAACGCCAAGGCAATAGCAGTGGTGAACCAAAACGGAAGGGAAATAACTGAGACATCCAAAAGAGACATAGTACGTGGGACTAGAACAATCTACCCCGGTGAGCGAAATAAAGGGTTCAATTCGAAATTCCAATCACGTGAAGAAGGCCGGAGCGTTCAACGGTAGAAATGTTGTGAATATGGCAATGAAGATGAGGATGAACGTCCGAATAATGTAAATAATGTAAGCAATCATAATACCTCATCTCAAAGATATAGACAGAAATTGTTCTGATATATAAAAAACTTCGTATAAATACATCGTTTTCCCATAGAAAGATCTTATAGATTCCAACCGAAAATAATACGGGATGGTCAATGAATTCCGAATTTTTTCAAATAAAGAAAAGTCTAATCATTTCCATATTATGCCAAAGTAACATCAAGTAGCTGACTCCCTTGCTACCCTCAACCTTTACATGAGACAGATCAGGCCTCAAATGGAGTACTGTTGACATATATGAGCAGAAGCTGCCCAGTCTTCATTTTCCAGTCTCGATAGAATCCCAAAGCGTCTCCGAGTCCTTGTGGGTGATGAATTATTTTCCAACCCTTTTCCTTAAGACAAAACGTCGCAACCCCGTTGCCGCTCTATCGCTATTTCCATGGAAAATGTTCATACGAACTATATTTAGTTCTACCAGTTCAAACTTTCATGGCTAATGCGGGCCATACCTCTTAGCATGACGGGCCTTAAACATGAAGTTAACAACCTTCATTCCCTTCCCTTCGTATACCATTGATGATATGTAAGTTACATTCAAGAGGCTTCTTCCTACGAACCGCTGCTTTGTGGAATCGACTCCTTAGTGGATGCGTCCCCGATTTCTCAAATCTTAATCTCTTCAAGATTGAGTCTTATCTTACCCATAAACTGTGCGTTTTACTCAGTAACTGTTGAGTCTTGACTCATTGTTGAATCTCGACTAATGCATGGAATAATAATGCAACACAAAATGTACATCGAACAAGAATGTATTATAACAAGAAAGTGTACACAATATTTACATATAGTATTTCTGTATATTTCTGGGAAGACCGTTCCTGGAGAATGTGTTGACTAAGTCGCAGTCGGGCAGAGTCTCTAGTTGGATCTCTGTATTCCCTCCTCTGTCTTCCGGTACCAACCATTATTTATTTAGTCGGTAGTCACCTATGCAGATTAGGTGGATCCTACCACAACAGTAACCCTCGACATCGAGTGACTCTTGGGCCTTGTACAGAGGGAAAATCATTGTAAGAAAAGGAAAATGCTACCAAGAATAATCCATGAATAGACTTATAGGTAGAACTTAATCGATGCCTTCACGAATGGTTTTGTATGTTCCGCGAACGACTGGAATTTGAACCCGGGTCGCCGATTGTATTTTCGGCACCTGTACCTCTACAGTTACCAACATAGATGGTAAATATACAAAATAGTATTTGAAAAGACAAAACAAAAAGTCTGAATAATATAACAAAGAAAATCTTATAATAACTTCCAAAGTGAGTCTCTCTTTCCCCGTCACATAAATATAAGTAAATTAACTAGGAACATCAAACTCTTTCTACAATGCCTATTTAGGATTTTCAATTCCACAAACGTAATCGACCATTAGAAAAAAAAATATATATATATATATATATATATATATATATATATATATATATATATATATATATATATATATATATATATATATATATATATATATTCGGCATACACAGTGTCTATTCTTCCGTGAGAACGACACAAACAGAAAAGGCAAAAAATAAGTCAATCAAATGGAATATTCTTTCCATCTGTGAATGTCTCAATGATTACCTGTCGCTATCTTCTTCAAGGTGATTCCTTCGAGCCCAAATATTATATTTATCTATGAACAGCAAAATGTATTCACAGCGATCTGTTTATTGCGTTTTATTTCATTTTTTTTTTTTTTTGCCATCGTCTTCACAGCATTTATTTTACTTCTGCTTGCCTGACTCACGCACACTGAGCAGATTCCATCGGTCGCTATTGCATAGCAATTTAAGTTGGGGAGAGGAACTAAAAAAAAACAAAACAAAAAAACAACAAAGCTTAATGAAGACGAGAAAGATGATGATTATTATAATATTACATAGGAAGACGGTAACGTTAGTGATAAAGTTAACAGAATAAAAGAACAAAGCAGGAAAGGTAGCAAAAGAAATCAAAAATAAATATTTACTAACCTTAATCTGACACAAGATCATCAGTTTGAGACATTGAATAAGGATCGAACTTACTAGTCTCAAGAGTCTAAAAGACTACATCTTTAACTATGTATTACCATTAATTCATTTAAACACTGCAAATGACTACATATTACCGTTAAGTCATTTAATTACTACAACTGTCTATGTATTACCGTCAATTCATTTAGTCACTGCAACTGACTATCAATTACCATTAATTCATTTAACCAGTGTAAATGACTGCGTATTGACGTTAATTCATTTAACCACTGCAACTATGTATTACCGTTAATTTATTTAACCACTTCAACTGACTATCAATTAGCATTAATTCATTTAACCACTGCAACTGACTACGTATTACCGTTAAGTCATTTAACCACCGCAACTGACTATGTATTACTGTTAATTCATTTAACCACTTCAACTGATTATCACTTACCATTAATTCATTTAACCACTGCAAATGACTACGTATTGCCATTAATCCATTTAAACTCGGATACTGACACTTTATTACCATTAATATATTTAACCATTGCTACTATGTATTGTCATGAATTAATTTTCCAAATATACGAAATTCTATCAATAAAACCGTAGCTATTGTGTCAATAATATATGCACACTAAATCTGATATTAGCCGGAAAGAGAAATCATTTGAATAAATCGTAGAACCCAAAAGTAAATCTCTTGTTCGCGCACAAAAACATAATAAAAAATGTAACCGAAGTAACTTGTCGGCCATTTTAATGAATCATGTATTCGAGAGGAATTGTTACCCAAATCCAGATGTATCTATATATATAAGAACACTCCCAATCGGCGACCGTCTGAGTGGACTGGCTTAAGGACATGAAGGTACTTCTAAAAGGGTCCTACCTGCTTATATTCAAACTTCTTGCTATATTGTGCACATTTGTTGTGATGTAGGTGCCTCGTGAAACTGTGTGCCATGATATATATATATATATATATATATATATATATATATATATATATATATATATATTATGCCCAGCGTCACTTTGTTAGCATGCTGCTCTCTCACATAATAATAAGAAGAAGAAGAAGAAGAAGAAGAAGAAATAAGATACTTTATTGAATAATAAGGAAGCCAACTAACACAAAAGGCAATTTCAAGTGGGTGTACAAGTGCAAATAAACAATAATACACCTAATGCAGCGGAAAAGAACATTAAAAAAGCAAATGCAAATGCAATGTACCAAATTTTTTTTTATTAAGCTTTTCACCCCAAGCAAGGCTGGAAGCCACTAGCACGCAAGGGGTTACAGAAGGTTTGGAGGAAGAGCAGATAGGAGTGGTAAAGGAGAGGATGTGGAGAAAGATAGTGGATCGATCAAGGCAAGGAGGTTACAGAAGATTTGGAGCGAGAGCAGATAGGAATGAAAGGTGAAAGGATGTGGAGAAGGGAAGTGGATAGATCAAGGCAACTGGAGATGTCGATTGACGTTACACTTAAATAGTTGGAGATTATATTTGTCAGGGAAACAGGAATAAGGAAGGGAGAATGCAGAAAGGATAGCAAGAATAATATATTCGTGGTCAATACTCTGCCTGTATCAAAGAAGCTGATGCAGACAACCCCAGTATCCATCAGTGGTTACGTATGCAGGATTAAAAGCTGAAAGCGAAGGTTTTATTCTTGCTGCACGGGATCAATGCTTGCTAACTAGAAATTACCAAGCTCATGTACTGAAAAATCGTGTTAACCCGAAATGCAGATTCTGTGATAAATATCTAAAAACAATTGACCATTTTCTTGCGAGGTTGCACGTTGTTAGCATTAACTGGATAAAAAAACTCGTTGGTTGAGTGGGCCAATATCTGCAGTGGAAAACATTCAACTTTTACGGGAAGGAAACTGAAAAAATTTGCATGAACATCACCCAGACCCGGTCACAGAGATAGGACCTGTAACAATTTTATTGTACTTTACAATATACACAGACAGGAGAATCGAAGTTAATCGCCCAAAAATCGTGTTCAAAGACCACAGAGAGAGAATGTGCGTTCTTATTGACATGGCAGTTCCTGCAGATTGTAATGTATCTTTGAAGATCTTCAAAAAAGCTATTAAAATACAAGGATCTTGAAGCGGAAATCTAAAGAAATGTGGCACATGAGTACATCAATAATTCCATTTGTAGTAGGAGCCCTTGGAGTGATTTTAAAAGGTTCCGATAGATTCATTGAAGGTGTTAATGGTAGGCAATCCCTTAAAGACATAAAAATAATGTACTCACAAGTACAGATCACACAGTACGAAGAACATTAACTATAAAAAATGTTTGAGATTATTTTTTCTTTTTTTTTGTTACAAAAATAATCAGTAGAAAATGTCATGGAACCATTTCTGACCTTAGGTCTCTGGTTGGCACCCGGAAAGAAATGTGTATACAACAAAAATCAAAGGAAATATAATAATAATAATAATAATAATAATAATAATAATAATAATAATAATAATAATAATAATAATAATAATCAATATTCTGTGAAGTTTTTTAAAAGAGGATGGAAAATGCAATACCGAAATCCGAAGACGGATTGGACAACGAAATATGCCTTCCAAAAGTTCTGAGAAACCAAAAAGAAATCGTTAGAAACAAAGAAAATAGTTCTTGATTCTTATGAAATATCCATCCTCTTATATGTCGCTGCATGCTGGACAATCTTCTGACAGATGAAGAGAAAACCGGAGAAAATGTGGAGACTGAGAATTCCATGGATGGAGCACTTAAGCTCCGAAGAAGCCTTAAAGAAAATGGTAACAAAATGAACACTCATACTCAGAATCAGAAAGAGACAGTTGAAATTCATTGGACACATAATGAGGAATGACGGCTTGGAAATCTTAATCCTCACAAGTCATATTGAGAGTAAGAGAGATAGGGAAATACATCAAGCCACTTACCTGACGAGATTGTGTGAATTGATAGCGAAACGGGGCAGGTAACCTTAGCAAAGAGAGAAAAACTGCTGATGGCCACAAGGTATAGGAAATTTTGGAGAGTCATGATCAACTATGTTCGGGAAGGTAGCGGCACACAGAAGAAAAAATGTAGTCAATATTCATTTTAAAAAAAATTAGTCAATAAAGCGTGACAGGTGCTGATTTTTTTTATGTAAAATGTTATTTGAATAATATTCGATTTCTGTGATCATGGAAGAATCGGGATGTTTTCAAGGTAGGCAAAAGAAGTTTGAAGGGGAGTTATACTGTGTAAAATGAACGTTTTCTTTTTAGATTTCTAATGTACATCTATATAGATATATGTACGACGTCGGATCAATAAATCTTTAGCCTGATAGTTGAATTTTGATTGCGTAATGTTCGATCGACTTGGGTTCAGTGCAAGAGATGATATTGAATAATAATCTTTTCTGAGTGTAAAATAAATGTCTTTTTATGATAGGGTTTCTGTCTTATTGATTTCTTTACACATTCCTATATTAAAGAAATCCCGTAAAGTTATTAACGCTTTATCTTGTTTTTTTTTATTTTAGTTTATTTTTATTTTTTTGTTTGTTTTGTTTTTTTGTTGTTTGTAAAAATACAAAAATTCCAATCGTTTCTCTGGGAAGCAACATTGGCTTTGGTGAGATTTGAGGTTTTTTTTATCGACAGCTTGGGGTTAAAAGTAGTCGCGTGTGGCTGTCGAAAATCTGCCTTCGAATTTCCCCGGTGTGGACTGACCTTACTGACAAGTTAAAATTTCTTGGAAGATAGAGTGTCATAAAAGGGTAAAGAGGACCTTTATTTAAACAGGATTACGGGAATAAGTTTATCAGTTTATCATTTTCTGTTCGTATCTATCTATCTATCTATCTATCTATCTATTTCAGTCTATTATTATATCTATCTCAATAAGTTCATATCTATACGTTTTCATATTTCTCTATCTAGTTATCTATCTATCGATCTCAACTGATTCATATCAATCTCATTCTTTATTGGTTTATTTCGATCTCATTCTCTATTGATTTCTTGGTTCATATCTTCCTATCGTCCTCTTTCTATTGTTATCTATCTATCTATCTATCTATCTATCTATCTATCTGTCTGTCTGTCTGTCTATCTATATATATATATAGATAGACATACATATATATATATATATATGTATAGATAGATAGATAGATAGATAGATATGTGTTCATATATATCACAGCCTAATCATGACTATCAGAGTGTGTTTATATTTATCTATTTATTTATACAGGTTGCGAATGGGTATAATATCGCTGTTTCACATTTTTCATTTCGCGCATGCGCATTGTTTTTTTTTTCCTTTTTTTAATTATTTTATCGACTGCACAGTATAGCAGAGTCAGTTGGGCACCGTCTGTGAGAAAAAGAGCAACATAATACAATTCACTCCGCCAGAAATTTGGAAACTGCATGTTGTACTGCTTGGCATTCGCGCCGGAAGCTTCAATACGAACATTTCAGAATGTCTGGGTGTCAATCTGAGGACAGTGCAGAGGATTCGGAAAGAACTAGATGAATCTAATGGTGATTATAAAGGTGTTTAGCGTGATCACTAGTGATAGCAACGTTATGCCTTCATTCATCTTCCCATAGGGCATCAGAGTCGACACGGAAGCCTAAATCAAGTGCCTTGCGGAGGTAGTGATGCCCTGCGTCAAGAAGGTGGCTGCTGGAAGACCTTACATCTGGCAAAAGGACTCTGCACCATGCCACAAATGCAGGAGAACACAATCATGACTGTCAGACGATTTCTGAGACCCTATGACACCTTACATCTAGCCAACTAACTCCCCATACTGCAACTCACTTGATTATTATGCGTGGTGCACAGTTGAGCGAGAGACCAAAAAAAACTGTTTGTAACACTGAAGGAAAAAATTATGACAACAGTCACCAACTTAAACAAGGAGACCGTCCAGAGGAGATGCAAGAGATTTCGATGTCGTCTGTAGGCCGTGGTTGATGCCAATTGCGATTTTATTGAATACATTTAGTCTTTACTATTTCAAGGTATTTTTATGTAATTTTGGTAAATATATCTGTTAAAATGAGATGTCAGTGTTATTTTTATTTTTGCGTAAATTAGACGACGGTTTATACATCGCACTCCGCATATCTATTTTTTAAGTTTTTTAATCATTTTACCCCAAGCAAGACAATAAAGCCACTAAGACGAACGGGTTTACTGAGTTTTAGAGAATATGACAAAAAGAAAGACTATCAAAGGGAGAAGATATAAATAAAAGAACGATGAATGTATGTTCCCTAAGTGTGGCCTCGTGCATCGAACGCATATTGCGCCTTAAAATCAACCCAAGCCTCAAGCGAAGCTCATACGCTAAAGATGCTGGGAAAAATGGTCGGTTCCCTGTACCGCTGCAGTAAGTACCTGACTCCTCGTGCTATCTATCCTTAACCTTTACAAGAGCCAGGTAAGGCCTAAAAAGGAGTATTGCTGCAATAAATGGACAGGAGCTAATCGTTTCCTGTCCTTGTGGGCGACAAATTATTTACCACCCGACAACCCTTTTCTCATAGATGAAACGTCGAAAGCTTCTTACTGCTCTATCGAAATTTCCATGGAAAATGCTCAGAACTACTACATTCCTTAGTTCCACCAGTTCTAACATTAACAGTTATGACCTCTCCCCCTCGAGGCTAGGGCTCATTGTAGTGAACCACCCTCATTCCCTTCGCATTCCATTGATAAGATGTAAATTCCAATTCACGAAAACCGCTGCTCTGTGGAACTGACTCCCAAGGGAATGTTACCCCGATCACTGCAATCTTCATCTGTTCAAGTCTAGAGTTAACAGTTATATCCCCCACCTATCCACCTATATTCTGCTTCTTATACTGCAACACTCTACCATGGGAGGCTCTCGGGCCTTATACATGGTTAACTTCACTGTAAAAAAATCTAAGTCTGTGTGCATGCATGTGTGTTTTTTCGTGCAAGAAACACTAATATAACGTGTTTTGAGACTGAAACACAATTTAATTATATATATGTGTATATGTGCGTGTACGCGCGTGTGTTTGCGTGTGTGTGCGTCTGAGCACGTGCGTTCATATATCTATATATATGCGTGTGTGTGTGTGTGTTATTATATAGTTTTATGTATGCATGTCTATATATTTCGGCATTAAATAACCGCAAAAATGTTGATAAGCCGTAAAAAAACATATCAATCAACTTGAATACTTTCAACAGCAGTAACAGCAATGTAACCAGATGAGAAAATGAGGATAGAATAAATATCCTGACTTTCCACAACACCAAAAATAAATTTTAAAAATGTTTAGAAGGAAATTCCTATCAATATTAGAAAGAGCTATAACATTTATTGGACTTAAGATTTATAAAACATTTTTATTAATAGATTTTATAATTTTCAGCAACAGAAACATTAACTATTCACTCATTAACATTTAATGTTTCTGGTATGGAAACGACTTATTTTATCATTATCTTCTTTAAGTGCTGTGTTTCCTCATGATGTAGACGATCACTGCTCTTTTTGTATCTCGTAATAAACTTTGTATTTCTGTTATTTCTCCTAAGCCCTGTTCCGCCATCAATCTACTCAAGCTCTCTATGTCATGCGTCATTTTCCTCTGTCCCTTTTGCCCTCTATCTGTCCCGTGAGTATCAGATTTTCCATGCCGTCTTTTCTCATTATGTGCCATAGAAATTTTAACTGTCTCTTCCTGATGTTAAGTATTAGTGTCCTTTTTGTTTCCATTTTCTCCAAAACTTCCGTCCTGGGTACGACGTTAAACTGCATCCAACAGCAAGGCCTCTGATCAGGAGGTTTTGAGGAAGCGTGGAACCACCTCTTAATTGCTGGTGTTCCCAGGTCCACCCTGACCCGGGGTGGTAGCACCTGTTGGGGTCCCAGCTATGGGAAAATAGTGAACTTCCAGCTCTCTCGTCCTGGGTATGACGGTAAACTGCATATGTATACTGGGTATGGCTATAAACTATGTCTAACAGAAAGGCTGTGTTTGAAAAAATAAGGTTGTCGACTATACGTTTTTGGAAAAATAGTATTACCAGCTATACATTTTCGAACAATACATTTTTGAAAACCAAATGTTTCCAGCTATACATTTTTGAAAACCAAATGTTTCCAGCTATACATTTTTGAAAACCAAATGTTTCCAGCTATACATTTTTGAAAACCAAATGTTTCCAGCTATACATTTTTGAAAACCAAATGTTTCCAGCTATACATTTTTGAAAACCAAATGTTTCCAGCTATACATTTTTGAAAACCAAATGTCTGCAGCAATACATTTTTGAAAACCAAATGTCTGCAGCAATACATTTTTGAAAACCAAATGTTTCCAGCTATACATTTTTGAAAACCAAATGTTTCCAGCTATACATTTTTGAAAACCAAATGTGTCCAGCTATACATTTTTGAAAACCAAATGTTTCCAGCTATACATTTTTGAAAACCAAATGTTTCCAGCTATACATTTTTGAAAACCAAATGTTTCCAGCTATACATTTTTGAAAACCAAATGTTTCCAGCTATACATTTTTGAAAACCAAATGTTTCCAGCTATACATTTTTGAAAACCAAATGTTTCCAGCTATACATTTTTGAAAACCAAATGTTTCCAGCTATACATTTTTGAAAACCAAATGTTTCCAGCTATACATTTTTGAAAACCAAATGTTTCCAGCTATACATTTTTGAAAACCAAATGTTTCCAGCTATACATTTTTGAAAACCAAATGTTTCCAGCTATACATTTTTGAAAACCAAATGTTTCCAGCTATACATTTTTGAAAACCAAATGTTTCCAGCTATACATTTTTGAAAACCAAATGTTTCCAGCTATACATTTTTGAAAACCAAATGTTTCCAGCTATACATTTTTGAAAACCAAATGTTTCCAGCTATACATTTTTGAAAACCAAATGTTTCCAGCTATACATTTTTGAAAACCAAATGTTTCCAGCTATACATTTTTGAAAACCAAATGTTTCCAGCTATACATTTTTGAAAACCAAATGTTTCCAGCTATACATTTTTGAAAACCAAATGTTTCCAGCTATACATTTTTGAAAACCAAATGTTTCCAGCTATACATTTTTGAAAACCAAATGTTTCCAGCTATACATTTTTGAAAACCAAATGTTTCCAGCTATACATTTTTGAAAACCAAATGTTTCCAGCTATACATTTTTGAAAACCAAATGTCTGCAGCAATACATTTTTTTTCCAGAAAGTCACTCAAAATCATATTCGGCATAAAATCACCACTAAGGTTGGAATGCCGTTAAACAAAACAATCAAACCAAACCAAAACTTCGTTGTTGTTCACATACCATTACCAAAATTCTACTGTCTTAGCCGTCTGCTCTTTGTCCCACACAGGAATTCGACCATACAAACAAAGCTTAAAGGTAACTCGTCTGATTCGGGAACATTCCGCCAGTATTCCATGGTCGGATAACAATATTGACTGTCCCAGTTTAGGTGCAATAGCTGGTATCTTTATTGAGATCCTTGTTGGTCGATGACTGTGAAAGCTGGGTATGGCAATAAACCACATTCAGCAGCAAGCCCTCTGGTCGGGAGATTGGAGCGTTCAAGGAGCATGGAACCACTTTTTAATTGCTGTTTTTCTCAGGTTCACCCTGACTCGGGTCGGTAGCACCTGTTAAGGTCCCAGCTATAGGCAAATAGTGAACACCCAAAAACAAAACAAATCGAAAAGTATAAAAATATATTTTACAGTAAAAATTCCAGGAATACACTCTTATATAAAAAAATGACAGACAATATATTTTATTTGTAGTTGAAGTCATAAAATTGTGTTCGAAATATTTCAATTTAAGCATATTAAATAACCTATATCGACCAACTAAATAACAAACATGAAAAAAACTCTTTCATGACAAAAATCTATACAATACCCTACAATTTCTTTAAACACATCAAACTGTATTCCGAAATATAACTTCAACAAAACAACAACATAAAACACACAGATCCCCACCTCTAGTAATTATATCCACACAAACATGTATATGCACGAAAGCTGAGAATCATCTACCATGTATTCAATTGTAAAAGAAGAAGAATATATAATATATTTTTATTATTTCAAAGTTCACTAGAAAATTACATTTTGACATTAAATGACCCATAAAGGTGTTTATATGTCGGTAAACAAATCAACAAATCAACTAACCGATTCTGAAACCCCATGAAACGCAATGTACACTCATGGCTGATGCGCAAAACGGAAGCAACATTGAAGTAGGACGTGATCCAAAGCAATATTCACTATCGGCGTGCGTTTACCAATAGTTATCATGATTTGATTAGTTCGTTTTTTTACGGCTTATCAACCCTTTTTGCGCTTATTTAGAGCCCGAAAATATTTTTTAGATTGTATAAAATGTTCTTTTTAGATTATAATGATATTAGTGATACAAATCTTACTAATTAACCCATATCTGGAGGGAAGAAGTAGATTAATGCCTTTCCCGAAGGTATTTGCGCGTAAGTGAAGATAACCAACCCAAATGGAACTCGGCTCTCCGATTAACTATGAAGAGCTATTATACACGACACCACTCGCTCATCCAAACTTAAACACCCGGTATTCCCAGGCGGTTACACATCAAGTTACTGACCAGTCACGATGTTGCTTAACTTCGGTGAACCAATATTAACATTGCTGGCGATATGGTTCACACAACACCTATGGCTATTTTACCTGTGTCCAGAATTCCTGGTCGACCATTGATACCGTTTCCCAAGAAAAGGCTGTAATGTGTCCTACTATAGATATAGAGTGCCTCATCATTTTGAACCCAGCAGTCATTTTGTTTATATATATATATATATATATATATATATATATATATATATATATATATATATATATATATATATATATATCAACTAATATACATACAAGGCCCAAGAGTTACTTGAGTCAAGTATGTGCGCAAGAAGTGAGGTCTATGGGGTCATAAAAGAAAGTTTGACTTGAAGAAGTCAAGATTGTAATTATTTGCATTATTTACATTGTTCGGACTGTTGTCCCCATCTTTATTGCCATATTCACGACGTTTCGGCCTTCTTCGGGTGATTTTAATTTCGAAATGAACCCTGTATTTTGTACACCGGGATAGGTTATTCTAGTTCCTCGTGCCATGTCCCTCCCTTTCTCCATGTTTTTCTTCGCCACTGCCGTAGCCAGGTATTGAACTCACAACTCTTTGGGTCAAGTCACTGAATCCAACCAACGCTTTTGTGTGTCCGTGAAACCATCAGTGTATAATTTTGGGGAACTGATAATCTTAATGTCTCAGTAATCATTTTTACCAGAGCTCATATTGCAATTTTGTTATTATTATTGCATTTTCTAGCATTCCGTATTACTGGTTCCATATTGTATTCATTTCTATGCTTGGCCGGTTTAGGAGATTTCTGTTGCCTAGCATATGTGCGTATTTCATCAGTCTCCAGTGATGGTCTCAATCTATTATTTCAGCCTAATCCCACATGCAATAAAGATGGAGAGATTTGTCCGAACAATGTAAATAATGTAAATAATTGCATCTCAGGAATATAAACAGATATTCAGGATTGTAGTTTGGGAAAAGATCCTACCTAGAGTCTGTTCCACAAAGTAACAGGTCTTGGAAAGAATCTGTCTGAGTGGAACTAAGAGAATACGAAGAGAATGGGGGTGATTCGCCTTTCCGTACGTGGCGTGGCGGGTCCCAGCTCTAAATGTCAGGGGTGGTACGTCTAGGGAATGTTGCTTATCGGAACACATGCCATGGAAATAGCGATGCAGCAGAGATAAGCTCGCGATGTTTCGTGTGTGTGGGAGAGAGGGGTTGTAGGGTAGAAAATGATTAATCACCAGCAAAACCGCATTGACGCTTTTGAACTCATTACCTTTTTATCTTTTATGTCACAACACTGTCCGCTGACCTGAGATGGAACAAATACATCGAATCAATAGCTTCATCTACCCCAAGAAAGGTTGGTCATCTCTGTCGCACCAGAAAGTTTTTCCATCCTTCAAATCTATGAATCAACCATTCGCCCTTGCATGGAATACTGCTGTCATATATGGTTTGGAGACCCCGCTGTTCGTCTTAAGGCCCTCGACAAAATACAGAGACGAATATGCAATATGGTTGGCCCTGATCTGGCATCTCGTTTACAGTCGCTCTCTCACAGATGTGCCGTCGCTTCCCTCTGTCTTTTCTACAAATACTTAGACGGTAACTGCTCCGACGAGCAACTTTCGCTAGTTCCCAGACAGCATGAATTTAAACGTGCTATTAGGTTTGCATCACAGTTCCAACCTTTCACTGTCGAATCAGTTAAATGTAGCCGTCTGTTCTACTCCAATAGCTTCATGTCTCGCACTTCCCCTCTGTGGAACCCCCTTCCTCTTACTTGCTTCCCCGATAGCTATAATCTCTATTCAAATGCAATATCACTCGATGCCTTGATCTATTCCCCGTCCTTCTTTTCATCCTTTCCTCTATCACGCCTCTTTACTCTTGCTCCCACTCTGTGTAACCCCTTGCGTTTTAGTGGCACTCCCGCCTTGTATGGGTTGAAAAACTTTAACTTTTCTTTCTCTATTACTATATGCTTCCTATATTACAATTCATTTTCTTCTATGTCTTTTGTACAGGAGTATGTCGCCTATTTATGGTGATGCTTGAAGAATTTAAATCAATTTTTCACTTTACCTTCGTGGCGTCGAATCATCTTAATTCCCTTCGTATTCCATATGTAAGGATAAAATTCCACCCCGATAGCTTTTTCCCAAGAACTGCTGTTTTTTTAGAACAGACTCTTACGGGGATGCTCCGTTGAATAATACAATCTTAACATCTTCAAGCCAAGTGTCAATCATTTGTCTATCTGTCTTACCTCTGAAAATAGAGAAAATAAGGACAAAAACTGTCGAACATTTGGATATTTTTTATTATGCTGCTCACCGATCTAAGCTCTCGGCTCATCATCTGAGCCATCATCAGAGTGGTTATGTGGACATTACAACAGAGATTTTCACCGTCAAAGATGACATCCTGTTAGGTTTATATAGAAGTTTACAATGTGACGATAACGGTCGCGAGATAGCAGACGCAGGTCGTAAATTAATAATGCGGCTCTCACGTGAGAGAAAGACATGCTATCAAAGAACAATATGTTTAGATGCATTTTAATATGTTGTGACTGGTATGAAATGCAAAATGTTGAGTGTGGGTTGCTTTGTTTTAATGTAGATGACCTGTAATATTGGGCAGTTTTTGTCTTTATTTTCTCTTGAAACTAAAGCCATTATGCAATGCTTATAACAGCTCATGATAAAACATAGTAGACATTCGTTGTGTGTTGTTTTAACAATATATGTTTGAATAATGATCTGCTTCCCCTATACATTATATATATATATATATATATATATATATATATATATATATATATATATATATATATATATATAGATAGATAGATAGATAGATAGATAGATAGATGTGTTTGTGTGTGCGTGTGCACGAGCGCGTGTGCACGAGCGCGTGTGTGTGTGTGTGTGTGTTGGCGCAGTTATATATTATACTGGGATTAGTTTTTTAATTTTAAAAATAATATTTCGCATTTAAAATAACCTGGATTTATATATATATATATATATATATATATATATATATATATATATATATGTGTGTGTGTGTGTGTGTGTGTGTGTGTGTGTGTGTGTGTGTGTGTGTGTTTGTGTGTGTAAAAAATAACACATAACAAAAAATAAGATACAACATTCGCATAACCAGATAAATTCTTTAAAATTCAAATGACGTAGCGTTCAGTGCATATTCATCACCTGAAGATTGCCTTGTACATAAAAGTCATTCTCTTGGTGAGGGATATATATATATATATATATATATATATATATATATATATATTATTTTTTTATAATTGTTATGGTCCAATATCCTCGCACCACTGTTATGGTCCAAGGTTAGGACCAAGGAAGAACAACACGAACACAAGAGTAGGAATAACAAAGATATATTAAACAGAATAATAATAATACAAGAAGTTGAAGGTGTTAGTATGACTGTCAGTCTGGTTTAAAGTGAACTACTATTGTCTCGACTCGTTCCGTCTCAACTCGTTACACTTCGTTCTCTCGTCTGTCTTGAGAGGCGCAGTCTTTATAGTGTCAGGAAGAGTTCATTGTATCGGTACAGGTAAGATCCCATAACAATAATTGAATAGACGCTCCATTTATTTATTAAATAGTCTATTTATTTATTTTCGTCTACCGGCCTGTATATTTAAGAAATCTCATTAACGAAAAATATGCGCTGTCCGGCAGGATTCGAACTGGCGTCTCTCTTAAGTTACGCCCATCGAATTTCAGTGAGGTTCCGTAATACATAAATTACATTTCTTCTAGCATATCGCGCACAACTGGTGTTGCTTGCATGAATGTTAGCCAAAAATATTTTTCTGTAGATATCAAAAATAGACAAGCCAAACTGTGGCAGATTCTAAGCGAATTATGAAGCAGGCTGAACGGCACAATAACGAGCACATCAACCCGCACAAAAGACAGCAGCAAAAAGAACAGGGATTTTACATGACACAGCACTTAACTCTGTCTGTCGATTTGCTTTTTACGTTGTTTTTTCAGTCGACCATAAGATTTTTACTTAATCACCGTTACACTGTCGAGATTGATCCTATTTTTAAGAAGGGCAAAGCAGCCAAGGCGACATGGGAGTAACAGTCTTATAATTTGGAACGCTGTCAATCGGTGACAATCTGGACGAACTGGGTGACCCAAACATAATGTATTTCTACCTGCAAGTATATACGCTGCGTTTTTCGCGTGCTCTAAACTCACTCTATAATAATAATAATAATACAATTGACCATCTTGTATCAGATTGCACGGTATTGTTACCCACTGAATATAAAACTCGGCATGACAGAGTTGGCCAATATCTGCACTGGAAAATCTACAACTTCTACGGGAAGGAAACTGAAAGAAATTGGTATGAACACCACCTAGACCCGGTTACAGAGATAGGACCTGTTACAATTTTATGGGACTACACAATACACACAGACAGAACAATCAAAGCCAACAGCCCAGACATTGTTATTAGAGACCGGAGACAAAAAATGTCTCCTTATTAATATGGTAGTCCCTGCAGACTGCAATGTATCTTTCAAAATACAATGACCATGAAATCGAAATCTCAAAAATGTGGCACATGGGAACATCAACCATCCTTGTTATAGTTGGAGCGCTTGGATTGGTTAGAAAAGATTCATGTAGACTAATTGAAGGGATTCCTGGAAGCCCATGTCTTAAAGAAATACAAAAAGATTTCTCACGAGAACAGTCCACACCTTACGAAGGGTTTTGTCTATGAATTGTTTTTTTTTGTCAGTGCAGAATGTCATGATGCCATTTCTAACCTTAGATCTCTGGGCGCGACCCGGAAGGAATTATGTACAGACCAGAAATAAAAGGAGATGTAAAATTTGTGTGAAAAAATGTTCAGTGGAAAAGTTTATATTTAAATCTATGGTTGGGACCCAGAATGAAAAGAGTATACACCAGAAATCAAAGGCGGAAATAATAATAATAATAATAATAATAATAATAATTGTTGTGGATTCCGGGAATGGAATCCTGCACAAATAAATAAACAACGCCAGTAATTGAGATAAGTGTATTAAACGTAAGAATACAGACTTCAAGTAAAGATTAATAGTCCAGGAATGCGGGTTAGTAGAAAGTATATGTACAAGTCTCTGTAAGTGAAGCCGTAATTATCTCTCTCGCTGGACTCTCGTATAACTATCTGTGAACACCCTGTGTACTGTCTCCGTATCTCTCACCCTGACTCAACGTATCTCAACCCGCAGGTATTCTCTCTGTCAGTATAAGTATACTTTGGACGAGTCCATCTTGTGTAAAAGGGTCTTCCCCACAACAACAACAACAACAACAATAATAATAATAATAATAATAATAATAATTTTTGTTCTTGGTGCACAGGACCAATATTTGCTAACTTGAAATTACCAAGCACACATACTGAAAAAATGTGTTGACTCCAAAAGCAGATTCTGTGATAAATATCCAGAAACAATTGACCATCTTGTATCAGGTTGCACGATGTTAGCGCCCACTGAATATAAAATTCGGCATGCACTAATATGGGCACTGGAAATGCACAAATTTTACGAGAAGGAAACTGCAAGAAACTAGTATGAACACCACCCAGACCCGGTTACAGAGATAGAACCTGTGACAATTTTATGGGACTTTACAACAAACATACAATAAATTACAGACAGAACAATCAAAGCTAATCGGCCAGACATCGTGATCAAAGACCACAAAAACAGAATGTGTTTTCTTGTTGACATGGCAGTTCCTTGATGATCTTGAAAAAACTATCAAAATACAAGCATCTTAAAGTGGAAATCACAAAAATGTGGCACATGGGGACATCAATAATTCCAGGTTGGAGCCATCGGAGTGATTGAAAAAGTTTACGATAGACTCATTGAAGGGATTCCTGGTAGCCCATGCGTTAAAGGAATACAAAAAAATATACTCACAAACACAGCTCACGCATTACAAAGAGCTTTATCTATGTTAAATGTGTGTGATCTTTGTTTTTGTTTCGTTTTTTTTTTTGTTTTTTTGTTTTTTACAAAGATGATCAGTGGAAATGTCATTTCTGACCTTAGGTCTCTGGTTGGGACTCGGAAGAAGAAATGTGTATACGACAGAAAACATCGGAAATAATAATAATAATAATAATAATAATAATAATAATAATAATAATAATAATGAAAAGAAGAAGAAACAGGGATTTTTATATTAAAGCTATCCAAGCCAGAACAGCAGATAAGGTAGTTGTGAACGCCGAAAAGAATGTCTGGCATATTATAGATTAGGGGTGGCCAAACCTGCTTAATGTAAGACCGGCATACGATAAAGTTCAAATGTTTGAGAGCCACAAGACATGAATAAAATTTACACATACGTTTTTGTTACATAGACATTTTGTCACACACTTTTTATATAAATATTAAGAAATGCATGTATGCAATAATATTTATTCCTGTATGCATTTTTTAAACAGTTAATTTTTATTGGTTTCAATAATCACACAGTATGCATATATATATATATATATATATATATATATATATATATATATATATATATATATATATATATATATACACCAAATATTTTCAAAATCTTGACACTTTTAAACAAAACTTGTATCCAAAGTGTACTAACTAGGTCTGCACAGTTCAACGTCTTGTGTTACACTGGATTAATGTGCATGACGTGATTTCGGTCCGTTTAAACCCCTTACCTTTGACCTCAATCTTCTGATATTCCTCTGTAATCCTTGCTGATCAGAAATGTCTTTAATCCCTCTGCCCGCCACCATTCCTTCCCTCAGCACTAAAGAGCAGTGCCTCATCAAAATCTAGCATTAAATTCTTAAATAATTTTACTAACCATGAAAAATTAAACTTACATTTTAATCCAATGGGGTCTCAGTTTATACCCAGTAATTAATTATAAAATTTCAATTTTGTTTGATTTACCTTTTATATTAACTGAGATGACAAAAGGAGCTCAGCTAACATATTTCAACGAGCCGCATATTAAAGGTCAAAGAGCCGCACATGGCTCGCACTCCGCGGATTAGTAGCCTCAGTTGCTGAACGAGGTAATCACAAAGTTAGGTACGTCCACTTGCTCGCTGACAAAGCAGCATAACATGATGAAAAATAAGTTCCCAAACTTAATAAAAACAAAGTTTTATTGTCAAATTGTTTCTGTTATTATGAAGAAGAAAGACCAAATATTATTTTATAATTTTATTAATTTTTTATTCCTTTCTAGCACGTTCAAAATTTTGGTTAAAAATCTTTTTCTTTTCGTCAGCGGTCTACTTAATATTTACGATTAGTGTTTTAGCACCTTTTTTCAAATGAAGAACACATTAATTTGGAAATTCTTGTGAAAATCAAATAATTTTAATGTAACTTTCACTAATGAATGAAATTATTTTTGAATTTTTTTTTTAACTCTTGGTAAAATATTTATTTACATATATTACATATGTAATATTTTACATATGTTACATATATAATATTTTACATATGTTACATATGTAATATGTTACATATGTAATATGTTACATATGTTACATATGTAATATGTTACATATGTAATATTTTACATATGTAATATTTTACATATGTGACATATGTAATATTTTACATATGTGACATATGTAATATTTTACATATGTTACATATATAATATTTTACATATGTAACTTACATAATTTCATGAAATTTCGTGAAATTAAATTACAATCTCAAAATTTGTGTTATTAGTTAAAAAGCAGGACTCCTTGGAAATGTAAATCATCAATTTCTTTTTGTAAAACAGGACACCCAGTTACCGAAAATCTGCTCTTTTGTAATTGTAAAATAAAAAATGGAATAAAACTAGGATATTATTTAATTAGAAGAGCTTTTAATTACTTTTACAAATAAGATTTATTAAGGACACTATTGTCTTAAGAATCTCTTTTCGATGAATAATGAAGTTTTACAAGAATTGTTTTCATTTTGTTTTATTTTAATTATAATAATTTATAATATAAATCTTTAAAATTCTGCATTACTTTAATCTGTTTAGGTGACATTGTTTTGTTATTAAGTGAAAACTATATTTATGAATTAAAAATTGAAAAGCTCGTTTACACCCAATATTTCAAAAATATTTTTATGTATATAAAATATTACGTAGCTTGTCCCTGTTTGAAGGTAAGGTCAACCTGGACGACATAATCAGAAATTAAGAGCGATAACTATAGTAAATTTAAATTCAATATTCCAAAAATTAGATTACAGAGAATATTTTAAACATTTTGAAGATTATTGAATCCTTAAAAATTATATTAAAAAGTCGCTCAACTGTCATTTTCTTAAATTACGTTTTAGCGGATGAGGACTCTGTAAAACAACAGTAAAGGCGTTGACAGATTTTATCATCGCTTGTCAAGTGATCTACAAGTGACAAACGACGGTGATAAACGCGTAATTACCGCTACCGTTTGTTTTAAAATCCATTTCTCTGTTATTTTAAACTTAAAGTAATTAGTATTTTTTCAAATCAGATTAATTATACTAAATCATCTAATACTTCTCAAATAAGATTTCGGAAATGTATATTTTATTTTTGGAAGATTTTTAAAACCGAGAATTAATTTTTGTTTACAAATGTGCCAAAATGTATCAAAAATGGCCAATTTTGTGAAAGCGACCAAAAAATTGAGATTCCAATCAATATAATTTCTATTTCAAATACACCAGATTATTTTGTTTACTGGAAAGAGTAAATTTAATCATTTAGCTTTCAATTAAATATAAAATGAAAGCTTCAAGAATGCTTTTTGTTATTTTTTAAAAATTCATTTTAAACCTTACGCATAGAAAATCTAGTGGAGTTACCTACACAAAGTGAAGGCAAAAGATAAACGTAAAATATAACAGGTCTCGTTAGATAGCAGCAGAAAGAGTGAAATGTAAAGATTTACGATTTTGTCATAAAAAAGTGAACATGGAAGGGTACCAAAAATTAGAGGGACAAGAGACTCAATAAAGAAAGCAGAGACCAGATCATGGAAGTTCCGGATCTTGCGAAAACTTTGAGCAAGTTATAGGAAATTTGAGGAGACTTGTTATCAATCATTCTCCCAGCGAGAACGGTCAGTTACCTGGGGTGAGCTTGCAATCCATGACATATAATTACGATATTCTACGGTAACCAAGACCCACGTCATGAGAATCAATTATCCGAGCGTAGACAAGACTGGGAGTAAAAACTCTTTATCACGACACGGAAAGTTTTCAGACTTATCAAAATATTTGAATCTAAGAAGGCTACCGCTTCGAAGAAAATACCGTGGCTGTTTTTAAGAACTTTAGCCCAGAGGCTATGAGTGTTCATAGTAGTCTAAACTTTTATTAAAAGACGCAAAATTAGGTACACAATAATGAAAAATAAAACGTGCACACAAAACGTATTGTATTAATTATACAATAATATCAATAATAAACATATCAATAATATATGTGTGTGTTTGTGCATAGGGGGTGCAAAAGTAGGTATACAGTATTGATGAACAACAAAACATGCACAGAAAATGTATTGTATTAATTATACAATCATATCAATAATAAACATCAATAATAAACATCAATAATAAATATATCAATCCCTCAAATGTTCAAACTGTTTGTCCTCGTCATGCACACAATAAACAACTAATAATAATAAAAGTTTTGCAGATAAAGATACCTGTATTGCTTAAGATACTAGTAATACTAGTTTAATACATAATGTGTACCTGCAAAACATTTATTATTATTAATTATTAAAAAAAATATAATAAATGTATTATAATAAAAATTATGAAAAATTAAAATATTCAAAATGATTTCAATGAGTTAAATAAAATCGACTATTAAATGAATCCTAGAATCACTATTATAATACTGGTAATACTGGTACAATACTTACTATATACCTACTTTTGCAGGCCCCTGTAAAGATAACGTTTCTGTCCAGTTAAGATTTGTGATAAATTTAATAAAATAGATTTGTGTAAAATTCAGTAAAACTCACAGAAGAATCTTCAAAGTATGAAGAAAAAAACTTGTCCAAATATATCGGGGTCCTATTTACATCGCTCCAGCTTTCTTCCTCGTATATCACCTGAAGAAGGCCGGAGTTCCAGGTCTTCATACTTCGATAGTTTTTCAAATACCATGTTTGCTATGTTACAGTCCGCTGGGCAAGCTATATCAATTAATAGGCAAGTTTTTTTTTTTCTTTTTAGTTTTTGACAACTATGTTCGGTCTGTTTGCTTCAATCTTCCTGTCTGTAAAAATAGTGTAATCTCATAGAATTGTGCCGTCTTCTATTTCTGTAAACGGTGCTGGGTGATGTTCATACCAGTGTTTGTTAACATCTTTTCCAAAGTGTTTTGCGCATTGTCCAATGTAAGTATTGCCCCACTCTATCGTGACGATTTTTATGTTCATTTAGCGCAAATACAGAACATCCTGGTATTAGATAGCATATGACTTCCTGATATTTGTCACAGAACCTGCATTTTGGATCCACACTATTATGTATGATATTTGCATGAAAGTTCCTAGTGAAAAGACTCTCGTCTAGCGCTGCAAGAATAAAACCTTCCATTCCAGCATTTAATCCAGGTGCTCGTAATCATCGATGACTTTATCAATATCGGCTTTATTAGCACGTTCTAGATATTGGCCGTACAGAGGTTTGGCTTGCCGGAGTTTTTTTTTATCTGTTCAAGAGCTTTATTCTTGGCATTTTTTTTTTCATGTTTTTTTTGCTGGGACATTTGGTTCTTGAGTTCTGTTTTGATTTTCTCCAGAATCTACTAAATGTAAATCTTCTTTGTATTTACCACATTCTTTCATGATTGAATATTTTTCTTCATGTTCTCGTGTTATTTGACTAATTGTATCATCCAGTTCTTCGCTGCTTCTCTGTATGAATATTATTATTATTATTATTATTACCATTATTATTATTATTATTATTACCATCATTATTATTATTATTATTATTATTATTATTATTATTATTATTATTATTATTATCATCATCATTATTATTATTATTATTATTATTACTATTATTATTATTATTATTACAATCATCATTATTATTATTACCATCATCATCATTATTATTATTATTACCATTATTATTATTATTATTACAATCATCATTATTATTATTATTATTATTACAATCATCATCATTATTATTATTATTATTATTACCATCATTATTATTATTATTACCATTATTATTATTATTATTATTATTATTATTACTATTATAATTATTATTATTACCATCATCATCATTATTATTATTACCATTATTATTATTATTATCATTACCATCATCATTATTATTATTATTATTATTATTACCATCATTATTATTATTATTACCATTATTATTATTATTATCATTATTATTATTATTATTACAATCATCATTATTATTATTATATTTATTATTATTACCATCATTATTATTATTATTATTATTACTATTATTATTATTATTATTACAATCATCATTATTATTATTATTACCATTATTATTATTATTATTATTATTATCATCATTACCATCATCATTATTATTATTATTATTACCATCATTATTATTATTATTACCATTATTATTATTATTATTATTATTATTATTACTATTATTATTATTATTATTATTATTACAATCATCATTATTATTATTATTATTATTATTACCATCATCATCATTATTATTATTATTACCATTATTATTATTATTATTATTATTATCATTACCATCATCATTATTATTATTATTATTACCATTATTATTATTATTATTATTATTATTATTATTTCATATGCAAAACCGTTCACTGCTAGTAAAACCTACCAATTTTTTCGAGTCACACCCAGCTTGCTGACGGACAGACCTATATGGCTGAGCCGTCACAATGTACAGGTTTCTACAGAGCTACTTAACAATTCAAGACGTATCGCTGCAATTGTTATATACTCGTTTGCGGAGGGATTTATGAATGTAGTTTCAGTTGCCAGTGCTGTCAGTTCTATTCGTCTGCCGTCGCCTACGATTTACGACGCTACTAATGATAATTGTGTTTGTATGTGTTATGTCCAGTATTTATAGCGATTGCTGGTGGTAATTGTGTCTGTTTCACACTGTGTAAAGGATACTTTGCGCCAATGCCTCCCCCAATTCCCAGTGTGCTACCAAAACGCTTACGTGTTACTTTTGTGGAATCATCTGCGATTTCTTTCTCACGTTGGACACACTTACGCTTATAAACATGAAAGCGGCCATTTGTGCCCGTCGACGGACCGACGTATTTTGTATACAAGAGAAAATCAGTTTATCATTTGTAAGTTTTAAAACTAACAAGCGTCGGAGTTATTTAAACGTATAATGTCAGTTGATAGAAGAAAAGAAAATCGAAATATATTGGTTATCTTGCACGATTTCTTTATAGAGAAATGTGCAAAATGGAAGCGTTTCCGGATCCGTCTTCTGATAATTTTAGTCAACGTTATAATCGTTATGATCTGGTCTAATTTGAAAAATTAAAGATTTTTGTTAATTAAGTTCGTATGAAATAATTTTCGAGTCATAAATAATTTCCGTTTTTGTTAATCAACGTTATTCATCAAAAAATAAATTACATTTTATTCCATTATACAGGATATCCACAAAATCATTAAACAAATCGAAAAATGTATTAAAATTACAACGGAGACCGGATATTGATGAAATCTTTACATAATATGAAGTAAATAGTGAATTTTATAAACAAATAGTTAATAAATTTCTATATGCATGAAGGGCATCTAAGCGATATTCGATGCTTTAATTCTGGTAAATCTTTAATTGCGGACTGAAACATAAAAACATAACATTAATAAAACTACTAATATCATTAAAAGGACTTTAGTAATAACATATAAACATGTAATAAACATTTAATTACCACCTCTTCTAAGTTTTTCTTACTGACTTTTGGAAAATGTCTAAAGACTTTTTGGACAATCTGTTTGTATAATTTTAGATAATCATTTATTATAAACATAAATATAGATTTCTATATATCCACGTAAACATTGTTTTTCTATTACTTTTGATCATGATTATTTTCTATAAATTTTAATAATAATTTTATTTTAAATTGACATGTCATATTTTTTTTAAATATTTATTTTCTATGGATTTTTGATTATTTTTCATAAATTTAGACGATCATTTTATTATTTATTTTTCTACTTATATTTATATACATGACAAATTAAACAAGAAATCATTTATTGAACAAAGTAACTAATAATAACAAAACAAAAGTCATTGAAACAAAGCAAGTTCAGTCGACCAATGATGACAATTCCAGAACAACGTAACTATAAACAATTTGTTCTATTCTCTGCCAGCTGCTATGATGGAGAAAGCATTACCTCGAACCGTCGCCAGTGAGACACGCTGCAAGAGCCACTCCGTTTCGCGAGGCTCGTTCCTTAATCGAGACGCAATCGCGCCAATCCTCCGAAGGAACGCCATCGAACGAGAGCCAATAACCCCTGAAGTATCCACTGCCACAGGAGTAAAAAAAAATCTATCAGCAAGAGAAGAATATTTAACTATTTTTTTCATCTCTGCGTCTCGGGCGACGGACCCAGGCTCAACCGCGGACCTGATCAAATTACCGGCCGAAAATGTATCCGCACAGGTCGCATCCCAAATCAACGACTTACCCATTTTAAAAGGGAAGATGGTAATGCCATCCGGACGCTTTCCATCACCACAGTCGAGGCCTACGGGTTCAATTTGGGAACGGAACCCAGCTGCATCCAAACCTCTTTTGATGATGTCTTAAACTAAGCACAACTGACTATTAGAGAATAAACAATTTTCACAGATTTTGACGTCATTCTAGGATCCTTTTTTCTCATGCCAAGTCACTTAAAAAACGCTATATGAATTTCGTTATTTTTTATCTTTGCGGTCTGCAACATAAAAACATAACATTAATAAAACTATTTATATCATTAAAAGTACCTTAGAAATAGCACAATAATATGCAACAAAAATTTAGTTGCTACCTCTTCTAAGTTTTTCGTAATGACCTTTGAAATTGTCTAAAGTCTTTGTGGACACACTGTATATTCACTGTTATTTGCAAGGAGCTCTTGCCTCTTATCAGGTATTTTAAACTCGTTTTTGTAAGAAATTACATTAATTTAAATATTATTTATGTGTTTGAAAAGTAATTTCATTTCACCAGAAAGTTTATAACAGCAAATAGTTATTTAAACATGAGGGTGTTCGAAAAGTAATTACGTTTTACAAGAAGGCGTATAGAAACAAATAGAAGTTAAATTTGTTTAAACATTTGGGTATTCCGAAAGTAATTATATTTTACCAGAAATGATATAAAATATTTAATTTATAATATAATATATTATATATAAGATAAGATGGTGGACAGAAAAATCCATAGGCTGACAATGAAACAGTGATGATAGAGCTATGAAATCTTGCATGCATTAATTTAAAATATTCACGTAGAGCAGCCATTGAAACCAAATGCATGTGCTGGAGCTTTGTCTTGATGAAACAAGTTCTGTTTCGTCAGTTTTCCTAGGTGTTTGGTATTGATAGCCTTTTGTAAATGCCTCAGCAAATTGGCATAGTACTCTCCATTGATGGTGTGGCCATTTTGATTTATAGCTAATCGCCTGTCTTCCATCACCATGTGATGAACACGATTAATGGATTCCTCGGTAGTGGCAGTTGTAGGACGCCCAGACCTTAAGCCATCTTCAAGACTCCCCCTCCCTCTTCTAAATTCAGCTGCCCACTTTTGCACTGTTGATAAAGCTGGAGCATCATCTCCTAATGTAACAAAAACTTCAACATGAATGTCTTTGGGAGGTAAACCATTTTTCTGTAGGCACTTGTTAAAACAACGATGCCAAACTTTGTCCATGTTCAAGAGAAGTCGCTTTAAGATTTCTTTTGAAGTCTTCTTAAAACAGTCAGATGTCAATTTGCCTGAAAATAAACAACGCAGTTACTAAAAAGAAGCATCACTCCTACATAGTCATCCTGTGAACTTTTCAGCTTTTCACAGTCGTAAAATACTTAAAATATATTTAAATACTCCTGAGGAGGACTTTTGATTGGGCCTTCAGCACAATAGGTACGGAGGAGTAGATGCGATAGGCAACAATAAACTACAGAAGAATTCATAATTAATCGCTGAATTTAAGTATTGTATGAATACACGCCTGGTCAAAATCTTAAGACCAGATACAAAATGGTCACAAAAATATAAAATACTGTTACTTTAATCAAAATATATTTGCGAAACATTTACATTTAATTCGAAAATGTAGTTTATCAACAAACTTATTAAAATTTTAAGCTTTTAATTGATTAATTTAAACAAACATCGCTTTCTTTTTTTAACTATTGTTTATTCAATATGAGGCTCAAGAGCGATTCAAGGCATAGCGTTAATGTGTGGCTAATGTTGTATTGGCGTAAGAAAAGGGAAATTTCTCAACAACGTTTGTTTAACGGTGTCTGCCAATACCTAATGAATAACAGACTATTCTCTTTTCATCAAGTGGAAAGAAGGGAAAAGACACTGCTTGGTTTCAGTGATAAAATGAAAGAAAGAAACAAAGAAACAAAGAAACAAAGAAAGAAACAAAGAAAGAAAGAAAAAGAAAGAAGGGGTAAAAGAAGTGTTTAACGTCGTCTGCTAATACCTCATGAATAATTGACTATGCCGTTTTGATCGCATGGAAAGAGAGGAAAAGACACAAATTGGTTTCAGTGAAAGAAAGAAAGAAAGAAAGAAAGAAAGAAAGAAAGAAAGAAAAAGAAAGAAAAAGAAAAAGAAAGGAGAAAGAAGGAAGGGGTAAAAGAAGTGTTTAACATCGCTTGACAATACCTCATGAATAACTGACTATGCCGTTTTGATGCGTGGAAAGAGAGGAAAAGAGAGGAAAAGACAGGAATTGGTTTCAGTGAAAGAAAGAAAGAAAGAAAGAAAGAAAGAAAGAAAGAAAGAAAAAGAAAGAAAGAAAGAAAGAAAGAAAGAAAAAGAAAGGAAGAAAGAAAAAAGAAAGAAGAGGTAAAAGAAGTGTTTAACATCGCTTGTCAATACCTCATGAATAATTGACTATGCCGTTTTGATCGCGTGGAAAGAGGGAAAAGACACAAATTGGTTTCAGAGAAAGAAAGAAAGAAAGAAAGAAAGAAAGAAAGAAAGAAAGAAAGAAAGAATAAAAGAAAAAGAAAGAAAAAAGAAAGAAGGGGTAAAAGAAGTGTTTAACATCGTTTGACAATACCTCATGAATAATTGACTATGTTGTTTTGGTCGCCTGAAAAGAGAGGAAAAGATTCTACATGGTTTCAGTGAGAAAATGAATGAATGAAATAAAGTATTTAACGACTATTTCAGTGAAATGGAAAGAGTTGTTAATTTCAAATCTGTTCATTTGTACTTCATTCTTAAAATGACGACCAAAATTCATATTTATGATTGTTATTGCAATGTTTTGTTAAAATTGTTAAGTTCAAATATTTAACGAAGTGATAGGTGAATCTTTTTATTGTCGTAGAACGCGTTATGAGCTTATTCAATCATTAACTTAAGAACATTCGGAATATTAAAAAAGAAAACCGTGAAATTTTCCCGGATTAAAACTAGTATATATTAGCACACAAACGCAACATGTTCACTACATCACGTACCTAGGCATATGTGCGAACACTGTGCCTTGGTATGAAGTCATTTCATATGAACAGCTGCAAGGCTTCAAACAGCGTTTTCTATGGTTCTTAATTATTCTTGTTCAGGCTTTTTTTTTTACTGTTCTGCTTCGTGTTCGCTCATTCTTGTCAAAATTTCCCACCAGCGACTCGTCTTCATTTTTGTTTCAAGCATACTAGTATGAAGCGTCCTTGAGATATTGTCGTCGCATAACATGGGAATCTTGTCAATCAAAGAGCTGTGACAAATTCAGGACGGGAGTGATCATGGCTGTCAACACCTTCCTATACTTTGTCGCAGTTATAAATGTATATATCTTTTTTACTATCTATCCCATGAACTGTTCTGTCATCCATTTAAGCAATATTATTGGGTAGTTTACTCCCTGTTTCTGTCTGCCCCTGTTGTCGTTAATATGTCTTCTGAGTATCAAATTCTCCAAGATCTCATTATGCGTTCCAGAAATGCTAACTGTCACTTTCTAATTCTAACAACATTTTTCTTAAAGCTTTCTCGTTGCTCACATGCTCCGTCAATGGTATTCTCAGCATTCTTCTGTGGAACAATATCACTGTTGCCTCAATTTTCCTCTTGCTTTGTGAGGAAATGATCCAGCGTTTGGCGTTATATCCTAGGTGTGTCTGAAAAGTAACGAGACTGGTGTCGCAAACAATTTATTTTCAATCCAAAACAAAAAAAAAACATTGTTTCCTCTTCAAAGTCTACTCATCCGGCAGTAAGGCCTCTGATCGGGAGGTTTTTAGGAGTGTGAAATCACCTCTTAATTGCTGTTGTTCCGAAGATCACCCTGACCGGGGTTGTAGCATTTGTTATAGCCCCAATTATGGACAAATAGTGAATCCTCAAACTGGGTCCAAAACACAATGTAATTGTAGAAATACATTTATATAGTGAAGGTGCCAGCAATACATTTTCACAGTAAAAAAAATTACCAGCAATACATTTAAAAAATACGAGGGTCATACAATAAATAAGGTGAATTTTTCGGTATAAGGACTTCTAATACAGATAAAAGCTTACTCTTTTTTTATTTTCGTTTGTTTTACTTCTTTTTCACATGGATTTAATTTCTTTTGCAGATTAAAAAAAAATTTGAGAGTTTTGGCGATTAACAAAGATGGCCGACCAAGAAGCATGCTCCAGGATTGAACAGGGGTCAATTTTCAAGTTTTTGGTTGCTGAAGGGTGCAAACCAGTTGAAATTGATAGGAGGATGTCAACTGTGTATGGTGCCACATGTTTCAGCCAAAAAATGTCTACAAGTGGGCTAAATTGTTTAAAGAAGGACGGAGCAGTGTTGAGGATGAATACAGGCCTGAGTGGCCTACAAAAGTGAGGTCTCCTGAGGTGATCGAATCAGTCAATGACCTCATTCAGTCTGACAGAAGGGTGACAGTGGATGACATTGCAAGGACTTTGAGCTTATCTGTTGGGACAAACGCAGGAGTCATCAGTCAGAAGGAGTCATCTTGCATCATGACAACGCAAGGCCTCACACAGCAGCCCAAACGGTGCAGACCATCAACGAGCTGGGCTGGGAACTGCTCCCTCATCCCCCTTACAGCCCAGACCTTGCCCCTTCAGACTTTCACCTGTTTGGTCCCTTGAAAGCGTTCACGGGAGACACGAAGTTTAAAAGTGACGATGAAGTCAAAAGTGTTGTGAGCGACTGGCTGAGACATCAGTCCAAAGATTTTTACACTGAGGGAATACGGAAGACTTGTGCACAGATGGGAAAAGTGTGTGACAGTGCTGGGAGACTATGTTGAAAGAATTTTTAAAAAGTAAGCTTCTATCTGTATTAGAAGTCCTTATACCGAAAAATTCACCTTATTTATTGAATGACCCTCGTATATATATAACAAGCAATAATGTTTTTTAAAATATTTCCAGCAATAAATTTTTCGAAAAGTAATTAACAATGCTCGCAAGAAAATTAAATTTTGGCATTAAATAACCCTAACAAAAAAAAATAAAAATAAAATCAAAGTCTGATGCACTTTTCCATCCTACTCTGTCTTTTCTGCAATGCAATAAGGATTCATCTTGGATGCCTCTCATCTCCGTCGTATGACCCTCTCCGCGTTTTCAAAACGAGTCCTCTTGATGATCCCCTTGTTCTTGGGGAAAAGAGAAAGTCACACGGAGCAAGCACAGGTGAAGAGGGGGGTTGTTTCAGTACGGTGATGTTATACTCGACCAGGAACTGTTGGATCCTCAGAGCGTTGTGTGCAAGTACATTGTCGTTTCGTTATGAAGCAGACACGATTTGTCCTGACACAACACTCGCATGTGTATCAGAAAGCTAAGATTACAATTATATACTCGCAGGAGTATCAGAAAGCTAAGATTACAATTATATACTCCCAAGATATCATATCATATCATAACACAATCCGCTTACTCCTCTTTTGTCGATAGCTCACACAGCACATACAGTCCCGTTAAATTTTCAGAAAGAT
>OZ038478.1:39004762-39024762 GCA_964036315.1 Acanthosepion esculentum | reverse complement strand
AATAGCACGACTCTGAGTTTCATGCACGGCACAATCTTCAGGTGCTGAGTATAGACTTGCCGTTACTGGTTTAAGGACATCGGACTCTTAAGACCTGACGATGTAATTCTCCCTCGTAAAACAAGCCCACGAAATATAGACCGATTGAAAAAGGAATTGATCAATTTTTTTAAAGATTACGAATTAAATATTACCGCTACTAGCGATGCTACAGGGATCAACTTTCTTGATGTGACCTTAGACTTGAATACTGGTTATTACAAGCCAATACACCAAAGAGCTATATAACCATAGATACGCCAGTAAAGAATCAAACCACCACCACAAAATTCTAGATAATTTACATAAATCAGCCGAAGTTAGTTTATCTACCAATCTTACTTTTCAAACTAATATCAGAAGAATTTTCCTAAATTTCATCCATAAGCATTTTAACCATTCACCAATACTAAAAAAAGACTTTTAACAAAAATAATGTTAAGATCAGCTATAGCTGCCTTAATAACATAAACAAATACATATCCCAACATAACAACTTTATTAAACAAATATACTTTCAACAAAGACAACGTAAATATTACTAAAAACAAATGCAACTGCCAAAAAATATAATATGTCCCTTAAACGGTCAATGTATGACGGAAAATGTTGTATACCGAGCGAGTATACATTCCGGTAACAATATTAAATTTTATTTTCGTTCCACTGAAAATCCTTGGAAATTTCGTTTCTACCATCATTGAATGATTTTAGGTAATATAAAATACAAAAACAGCACAGATCTATCCAAATATTTCTGGCAATTAAAGAATGATGGCAACTCACCCTCCTTCAACTGGGATATTATAACAAGCGCCAAATCTTATAACAAGAAAGGAAATAAATGTAAATTATACCTTGTTTAAAACACTTACATAAACTTACCATATTAGAAAAAAAAAGGAAATGAAATTATAGTTACATGCAGACATAAAAATAAATATCTGCTTAAATACGTTGATCCAGATTAATTTTTAATATAGTTTATTTTTTACGTAAATCAGGTTTTTTTTGTTTTTTTATTTACAATCTTAAAGTAAGATAAAATTCCTAATTCTTTATCTTACATATATATATATATATATATATATATATATATATATATATATATATATATATATATATATATCCCGTTTATTTTAAATGGCAAATATTATTTTTAAAATTAAAAAACTATAATCTCATATATATATATATATATATATATATATATATATATATAAGAAGGAAAACAAATAAATGTCTACAATTCATTCTTGTAGTTTATGCTAGAAATATTCTTTTCTATATATGTTCTGTTTTTTTTTCTTTCGGCATCTTACCGTGTGTGCATTGCAGTGCATCTACGCGTGCGTGTATTTCAGTGCATGTATCCGTTTGTGCATCTCTGTTAGAACGGAGAACCTTATCCTCTCGTTGATGTCTTGCGTGCTTGACATACATATTTTCAAAAACTCCCCATCTTGTCTGTGTTCTTTTTACTTGGGGAATACGTGCACATCTCATATCTGTACGTAGTGTTGCCATTGACCAATCAGGCCTAAAAGATATTAGATGGTTTTACAAAAATGATCGTTTTCTTTTCGTCGCTAGACGTCATTTCGTCGCTAGTTTGTTAATTATAGGGAGAAGGTGCGGTGACTGATCAACAGTTTCAAAATTGGTGATTCCTTCAGGCTGTAATTAGTGTGTAATATCAGTTCCACTACCTTTCCCTTCTTCCTTTATTACAATGCGGGATATCAGTGCTATGTGTGCGCAATAATTTAGATACAATTAAAATATATCAAGGATCTTTTCTGTTAATTAACCCCAAAATATTAATTCGCCCCAAAATAAAAAGAATTTGTATTTACTAATATTCACACTAATTTTTCCCAGAACGAGGCACCTTCCATTGCACTCCGGTTGGATTGACCTTTGCGATCGCTCCAAGTAGTGGGTGACTCGGGTGCGCTATTTCTAAGTGTGGGTCTGCTATAACGATCACCCCGATAAACAAGGCAAAAACAGATTTTCTTTTTTTTTAATTTAAAAAATTTCTTGTAAGTACCTCGAAAATCATCCACACTTATGAAATGTGAATAACTGCCTGGTTTTTAGTAATTTTTCATTCTAAGGGTTGGAGTTGTTGCGAGGCAAGCTAAACAAATTTTGATTTAAAATTTATAATTTCAAAAGTGTGCAAAAACTTAATAAAAAACAAAAAAAATTGATTTAAAATTCACAATTTCAAAAGTGTACTAAAATTTAAAAAAAAACTGTAAGTTAAAATTTATAATTACTTGGGGCGAATTAATATTAGCGATAAGTAACTTTACATTATTTGGGGTGAATTAACAGAAAAAAATATTATATATGTAAAAGGACAATATGAATGAAGGCAAAAGGAAAACTTATATTAGCCGATTCACTTCGTCCTCCGAAGGACTTTATCAAGGCGAATGAAGGACTTTATAAAAAGTCCATCAGAGTACAAAATGTGTCGGTTAAGATTAGATTTCCTTTTGTCTATATATATATATATATATATATATATATATATATATATATATATATATATATATATATATGGAGGGAGAGAATTAAAGAAAAATACTTTGAGTACTGAATAATGAATTCACATAGAAGAAACAAAACCGTGGATCAAAAAGATGCATATTTTATTTAATTATTTGAAATTACAATAAAAAGTACTTATTATTTCCCCTAATAAACAGAGCAGATTTGTTTAGTGACCCCAATACGTCCATGAGAAATCTGAGAATACCCTTCTGTTTTAGCTCGTTTCAGTCTTACGAGATTTCAGCAGACATTGAAGTATGCAGCGTGTTGTTTTCGGAGAAAATTTCAGAAACGAAAAAAGAAAGAAAAAGAGAAAGGGAATGGGAAAAGAAAGGGTGGCGAGACACTTTCCTTTGGCATTGTTTTGATGCGTTTCATTAATGTGAAATCCGATCAAGCCGCATGCTGGGATGTCAAATCTGGAAGAAGTCGGATCTTATCTCACAGCCATATATATATATATATATATATATATATATATATATATACATATACTACAGTTCAAAAGTTTGAAGCCATCCCTGGTAATTTTTAAATTGGCCCAAAAGTAGGTGTTGTGTACTTTAAATAAGAGAAAATTATACATGGTAAAAAGAAGTGAGAGATTATTTTTTTTATTAGAAATTTTATTATGAGAAACAAGAAAAAAACGCATTTTATGATTAAATTTTGCTCACGCCAAAATAACCTCCCTTCGAATTGATTACTGCAGCACAAATCTTTGGCATTTGTTGCAAAAGTTCATCAAAGTATAAGTTTAATGATTGATTCCATTCTTTTTTCGATGACTCTCAAGAGCACGTTTTCATTGGGTTTTTTTATCACTCTACTGTCAAGTTTATCCCATGATAATTCTAGCGATTGCCTCAAACTTTTGAACTGTAGTATGTATATGTATATATATATATATATATATTAAAAATATGATTCCATCGCGACACATAAATTACTATGTTTCGAAACTGAAACTCAATTTCTAAAGTTTAATTTCAAAATTATACTTAAAATTTAGACCACAGTTTCATTCTCAAGCGATGTTTAGAATCTAAATTTAGATTCTAAACATCTAAACTTTAGGACTTGAGTTTCAGATTCGGAATATAGCAATTTCTGTATCGCGATGGAATCATATTAAAAAAAAATTATTATTATTTTAATCTCCTGTATCGAGCACAGATTTATTTTAAAATTTAAAACATAAATAGCAAAGAAAATTGGATTATTAATCTATTCTTTCCTATTACATCAATACACACACACACAAACACACACACGTATATATATATATATGCATGTATATATATATATATATATATATATATATATATATATATATATATATATATATTCACAGATTTACAAACTGAAATGCAGTAAAGATTCAGTTATTCCTATAAGAAAAAAGAGGTGAAGTTCCTATTATACGCTTGTCTATACAACATGCACGCTCATATATCTATCTATCTATCTATCTATCTATCTATCTATCTATCTATCTATCTATCTATCTATCTACCTATCTATCTATCTATTTATCTATCTATGTAATGGATGTTTTCGATATATGACAAATCAGTTCCTCGAACCGCAAAGGCAAAATGACCACACATATGATGGAGCGAGGGGTTGTACTGAAACAAACTCTTTTCCGAATACAGAGAACTGGTGAACATAGTGTCACATAGTCTCCAAGCGATCGTCTTCAGGTTTTCTATTCAGAATCGTCCTTCTCTTCCACCGTGAGTCAAGCATGTCCAAACGGTCAGGTCTGCCTTATTAGTTAACCAATTAACAACGACAAACACCGAGGTGGATTCATAGCTATCTCAAATGTATTTGTGCATAAGTGCATGTGAGGAATTAAACCCGACTCTACCATTTCATATTTAGAGCTGATATCCATTACACCAACCTCACATAACGATGGGCAGTAGAGTAATATATATATATAAACAAGGAGTAATATATATAAATATATATATATATATATATGTGTGTGTGTGTGTGTGTGTGTGTGTATATATATATATATATATATATATATATATATATATAATACAATATATTATATATATGGACAAATATATACATATATAATATATAATATGTATTATATTATTATTTATATATATATGGTGTAACATATATATATATATATATATACTATTTATTATATATATGGAGAAATATATGCATATATAATATATATTATGTACTATTTACATATATATGTATATATATATATATATATATATATATATATATGGAGTAATATATATATATATATATATATATATATATATAGAGAGAGAGAGAGAGAGAGAGAGAGAGAGAGAGAGAGATATTATGCCTTATATAATGCATTCAAACTTTGCTACCTGATGAAACCTTGTCGGTGGAAACGATGGTTGCATAAGTGCTTAGTATTCCATCATTTTAATATATATATATATATATATATATATATATATATATATATATAAATTTCATTAAAAAATGGTCACACATACAGAACATTCGGAACTTTATGTCCATTACAGCAGCATATTATAAAACCACAAGAAAAATTCAGTTTATCGCAGTACCTTGTCAGTTCGTTTTTAATGAAACTTGTATGCCCAAATTCACAATTATATATATATATATATATATATATATATATATATATATATATATATATATATATATATATATATATATATATATATATATATATATATATATATATATAAACGTTATTTTTATTGATACTCGAGTAGAAGATCTGTTTTATAATTAAACATTATTTTCTCCAATTACATCTACCGGCCTGAAAATTTGAGAAACTTTGCCAGAAAAATATGCCTCCTCCGGCAGGTTTCGAATGTACATCCCCTACAGGGATCTGTCATTGAACCTGACGTGCCTAAACGCTTGGCCACGTAGACATCCCCTCAAACAATGCCGGATAATGTCTTTTGGAGAACACAATTCGCTACCGATTCGCGAAACATTCATATTTGCTTTGTTTCTTAACGTAAACAAAGACAATTTATTTTTAGAAAATTAGTTAAAACCGACATATTGTTATTTATAATTTATTTAGTTTAAACGTTCAACAACACCTACCGTCCTAAATATTCGATAAATTTGAGTATCCATCAAAAATAAGGTTTAAACAAAATAAACTGTATTTAATAAATTTCCTAAATGTGTGTGGGTGTTTGTGTGCGTTTGTGTGTCTGTGTGTATGCATAATGATATAGACAGGTATGTATGGAAAAATGTCAACATCCCATATAGAGAGATATGAACAGAATCATGTAGATAGATAGATAGATAGATAGATAGATAGATAGATAGATAGATAGATAGATAGATAGATATGAACAGAATCATTCATATAGATAGATAGATATGAACAGAATCATGTATATAGATAGATAGATAGATAGATAGATATGAACAGAATCATTCAGATAGATAGATAGATAGATAGATATGAACAGAATCATGTATATAGATAGATAGATAGATAGATAGATAGATAGATAGATATGAACAGAATCATGTATATAGATAGATAGATAGATAGATAGATAGATATGAACAGAATCATTCATCTATAGATAGATAGATAGATAGATAGATAGATAGATAGATAGATAGATAGATAGATAGATATGAACAGAATCATGTAGATAGATAGATAGATAGATAGATAGATAGATAGATAGATAGATAGATAGATAGAAATAAGTGAATTTGAAAACATATGTTCATGAGCATTTTTAAGATTTATTAAACTGAACAATTCCTATTAGCAGGAATATTTAATTTATTATTAGAATATTTTACTCTTTATTTACTTTTAAAGATACGTATTCATAATCCCATCTAAATAAAATATAGATAAGCTTGCCAGCCAATTTTAGTATATTAATAAAAGCTACATATATAAGAAGGAAAGCGTGTCTTCCTTATCCTGAATAACTCTGTTTCTTAAGAATTATTCGATGAAGCTGAGTCTACGAAACTTGCCAAAACTTTACCTTGAATATTGTAAGTTTAAAATACAAACATTCGACTTTTTCGAGTATTTATCGTCGTACTATGTTTTGATTGGAATGCTTTTATTTATTTTTAGTGGAATATCTTATTTTTAGTTACAAACATTCCAAATGAAAAATAAAAGAGACCTACCACATCGTGAACGTGTTGGTGTTAAGGGACCTCAAAATGTAACTGAAAAGAAAAACTAAACAGATGGGGAAAATACCTCGATCGCACCTGAGGGCTATAAAAATATACGAAACGTGAAGCTTACGGTCGAGGTTAGAATATGAAAACGTTCCATGAAATGATTTTAAATTGGGTGAATTGGCAATTCGGGAAATATATGAAACTCTTCAGATTCTGACATTTCTGGTGTCTAGGGGAATACTGAGGAGGGTGCTGCTGATTTTCAGAATTTTGTTGTCACTCATTCTCTAAGGATAATCAACAAACACCATGAAATATATGAAATACTACTGCTACTACTTTTACTACTACTACTACTACTACTACTACTAAGAAGAAGAAGAAGAAGAAGAAGAAGAAGAAGAAGAAGAAGAAGAAGAAGAAGAAGAGGAAGAAATTACAGTACCAATAATCATTGGAGAATTGGAACGTTGAACAAAAAAGGACACGAAAAACCATACGGATATTGCACTGTGCTTTGTATATAGACCTATTACCCCAGCTCTGCCAAAAAAAAAAAAAAAATGCGCCCGCTCGGAATATCAAGCTTACTTCGGAAAGTATTAGATACAGGCTGCCGATGAAAAGAACACATGACCGGTTAATTTAATGAGATGTGACCTAAAAATCAACTTGATACCAAAAACCAACATCATATACTGTCCGGAAGCGAAATAATGGTTAAATTCTCTTGGAGTATAGAATTTGAATTCATCGCCCAACCCAGTCCGAAAATGCAGATTGTTTATTAAGAAGAAGAAATCTTGTCAATTTGCTATTAGACAAGAGATGCTGAAAAGTCCTCATCCGAACCATTTCCCAAAATCTAACCATATAACCAAACATTAGAATTGAATTAATTGGTCAAGTCAAGAACTCTCCAGCGTTACGTCTATTACTTTATTTATTCTAAATTTAAATTCAGTTTAGGACTTAAATTTGCAACGAGCTGATATTCACAAGAAGTTATTGAAACAAACGTTTTGAGTTGCGGAAGACTTATTCGATTCAAATATATGCATATATTCAAATAGATAGATAGATAGATAGATAGATAGATAGATAGATAGATAGATAGATAGATAGATAGATAGATATGAACAGAGTGAGATAGATAGATAGATAGATAGATAGATAGATAGATAGATAGATAGATAGATAGATAGATAGATTGACTTACCTTTTGAAAAAATAATTTTAAAAGACTAAAGAAAGGTTTGACTTCGTTATTTGAACATATTGGATTTAATGTTTCATTTGTAACAATGTGTTGTTGCTTTTGTTATTATTATTATTATTATTATTATTATTATTATTATTATTATTAATGAGGACATTTTTATTAATGGAAGCATGAAAATAACACTTAATCGTAGTTGTAACAGTATTTCTTTTAGTAATCTACTGTGAAATTATAATAATAATAATGTTATTATTATTATTTCGCAATAAATTACTAAAAGACACCTCATTTAAAACGACGATTAAGTGTTATTTTTACGTTTTACATTGTAAATGCCTACCTTTCTGTGATTCATCATTTTCTTTTTATGTGCATCGTGAATACAGAAAAGCATTTATATCTATCTATCTATCTATCTATCTATCTATCTATCTATCTATCTATCTCTCTCTCTCTCTCTCTCTATATATATATATATATATATATATATATATATATATATATAGATAGATAGATAGATAGATAGATAGATAGATAGGTATGAAAAGAATGAGATGCATATGAAAATAATGAGATAGCTATGAAGGAATGAGTTAGCTAGCTAGCTAGCTAACTAGATAGATAGATAGATAGATAGATAGATAGATAGACCGATAAATAGATAGATAGATAGATAGATATTCGATATAATTATCAATACATACGAGCTATATTGAATGTATTATTGAGAGTAGTAGTTGTAGTATTAGTACTAGTAGTATTACATTTAATTTAGACATTCGATTATTTAATTTGAGTATAAAATTGGAATTTTTCTCTGTATGTCTGTACCCCTTAAACATTCAGAAACGAGTGGAAATCTTCATTTTTCACACAGAACGATTCTGACAGCTGAATAAAGGTTAAAATATTGAATCTACTTAAGTAAATTATCGGCTTGACTTTTCTATTTAATTTTTTTTCCAGCAAATGGGAAAAACTTTAACCTACAGAAATGCAAGTTAAATATGCTGGGAAATTTAACATTAGTTTAACATTCAATTCTTACGCTATCTCTTTACGTTATTATTGTTGTTTATGAGTACCCATCGTAAAATCCATTTTAATTTGAAAATTTAAGATAAAAATCTGGTATTAATTTAAATAAAACAAAATACATCACGCTTGTTGATTGTAGGTTATTAAACATTCAGTATTAATTGAAGGTCTCTACCAGTTAATACACACCGTTCTATTTTGGAGACGAGGATCGGGTTAAAAATGGGAACTACATCGTATTGTTTCATAATTATCTTGACTGCCGGTTGAACTTTGTTAATCTATCTATCTCTCTGTTCATCTCTCTTCCTATCTGTCTGTCTCTCAGTTTCCAGTTCGATCTATCTCCATCTGTTTATATCTCATTTTTTTCACATCTATCTATCTATCTATCTATCTATCTATCTATCTATTTTTGTCTCTTCATAACTATCGCTCTCTCTGTCTGTCTGTCTGTTTGATAGATAAATATTATATATATATAAGAATTTGAAAAGAAATTCTAGTTTGATACGATGAAGTGGTGTCAGCATAAAAATAATTTTATCATGATAAATAATATGTAAAACAACGGACAAAAAATACCAACAATGTCTGTCTTCTTAATTTTTTATTTTATTTTTCCAATTTTCGGATAAGAGGTTGAGTGTTCTGCTCGAAGTAGTGGGTAAACTGTCCAAAGTTCATATACTGTTATTTTTGTTCAAGTGCATTCGACTTTTGCAGTCATTATCAAGAACTAATGTGGTGTCTGTGTGGTAGTTGGGCTTTCTTTGTCTGTATCCTGGTATACTTTGGAAAGCTGAACGTTGGAATTGGTCTAGCGTCATGGTAACAGTTATTGGGAATGAGACAGCACAAAATGATTGCAATTTATTTAATTTAAATTTTATTTTATATTATTTTTTTATTTTATTATTATTATAACAAAATAAGTGCGCAAATAAAATTATATAATAGGCACCTTAAGATACATTCTGCTGTGGTGAATAAGGTTTATTTAATATGGGCTGTTTAATTTGTATAATAATAGCATCTAGTTTTCAGACTTTCCTCGCATTGATTGCAGTAGAGTATGTATTCATGCATTCATTCATACATACATACATACATACATACATAATTAAGCAACGTACTATATATATATATATATATATATATATATATATATATATATATATATATATATATATATATATATATATATATATAATAAAAAGACTTAAACACTAATATTCCATGGTCATAATTTATTCCATTGGAATCGTGAAAACGATCCAATTCATCGGAGCGTTCGTCCCACAATCTCATACATAGACTCTCACTAATTTTTTTTTTCCGGAGTTGTTTTTTCAGTTTTCTTTTTGAATTTTTAGGTCTGATGAATTGGATCGTTTTTACAATTCCAATGGAATAAATTATGACCATGGAATATTAGTGTTTAAGTCTTTTTATTATATCCTTACTCTGTCCTAGACACCGAGTTCTACCTGGATCATATCCTCTTGGAATTATGTTTTATACACATATGTATGTGTATGTATGTATATTTATTTATATATTTTAGATATATGATTGCATATGTATGTTTATATTTTCCACTAATATTATCTATATATATATATATATATATATATATATATATATATATATATATATATATATATATATATATATATATATATATGCAGTGTACGTTGCTTAATTATTCAACCCATACAACTGGAACTCAAATTATTTCTGGCATTTATTAATTTTTTGAGAAAGTGATTTCGCATTCTAAGTATTTCGAACTGTTCAAATATTTTATATATATATATATATATATATATATATATATATATATATATATATATATATATACGCATATATACATATATATAAAATTGTATCTACATAAATATATATATTTATATATATATAAGTATATATACATATATATATACATACAAATATATATATTTATATATATACATATATATATATATATATATATATATATATATACACACACATGTACACATATATATATATACTTATATATACATTATTATTAAAATTAAACCATTAATATTATTATTAAAATATTGGGGCGTTTATTTCGGATACGAAGTGTCCACATTTCGAATGCGTAGTGTCCATAATAAAGTTTAGAGTAAAGTAATACAAATGTATTAAAAATAAATACATTAATTCTTATATATATATATATATATATATATATATAACCATGTGACAGATTAGAAAATTAGGACGAGTGAACATTGTTAAAAGTTCTTCAGTCACCAGGTGAAAAAAATAAATTGTTTATTGTGATAACGACTGATCAACCTTTGCTCTGAACGATAGATAGATAGATAGATATGAATAGAATCATATATATATATATATATATATATATATATATATATATATATATATATATATATATATAGTGAGAGAGAGAGTGAGATGAACTGATTGAGATAGATGGATAGATATTGAATGTTTTATACGAAAGCACTCGTAACATATATACATGTATATATATTATACCGACACACCCAAATATATATATATATATATATATATATATATATATATGTATATATATATATATATATATATATGTATATATATATATATATGTATGTATATATATATATATATATATATATGTGTGTGTGTGTGTGTGTTTGTGTGTGTGATGCGTAGAAAACATCATAAAATCAATCTAGTTTAAAATCCGTACCCGCCAAATAAATGATGTCACACTGACGTTTTTATCTTGACACTGCTTTTGTTGTATATTCCCTAATTTTAGAATTTTAAGAAAACCCTAGCATTCAAAACTGGATTCAATCACTCTTTTTTTCCTCATGAATTGACCACAAAATATTAAACAATTATTTGTTCACTTAGATTTATTTACAAAAATAACTTTTATATTTACAAATTTATAAAATATGTAAACCATCTACAATATATGATATTTACTTATTAACATGTTCTGAAGAAATAACCATGAAAATATTTTTAACGCAAAAATGTCCGAAATATTCTTTTTTTCTCATGTGATATTACAGTTTCTCATTTTTACTAGTGTATTTAAATTTCTTGTTCTCTTCAGAGAACCTCTTCTTCTAAACAACCTAATAGGATAAAACAGTATTTAATACTATCGTAGTCATTCCTACAGAAAGAAAAATAGAATGCATAAATCAAATTTCGTATCTTTTACTAAAATTCTAAAAGCAGTTTTTAAAACTATAAAATTATTGAGGGTGTATACTATAATAGCGATTTCAAGAGAGAAAAAGAAGTCATTTTAACAGCTTTTTTTGCGGGTATGTTTGTTAAACGTTGCCATCATTTTATATGAATAATCGTGGTTTGACTACCAGATATACATTAGATCCAGTGCCGGGCTGGTTTCTATTGATTTATTGATCGAGTCGGCCTTCTATATAAAATAAAAATGCAATAAAGAAAAAACAGAGATAATTGTTTTAGTAATAAAAAGAACATTATAATATCGTCTGCACACTATCGGTTACTCAAGTTCAATGTGAAAGGATATTTTCAAAGCTAAAGATCATAAAGACAAGGTTAAGAATATCGCTATCTGATGATAATTTGGAATCATACATGTTGCTACCCATTAAAAAGGAATTGTTAGATGAATTTAATCCAGAAACAATTACTGGCAGATTTGCACAATCATCTAATGAACACAAACGATTTCTTTTAATATAGTGAACTGAATGCAATGTTCTATTGTACTTTTGAACTGTATCGGTTAATGTTTAAAACAGTTCAAAAATATCAATTCATTAACATTAATAAGATAACTAAAACAATTATATTCTGTACTTATATTTATTATCTACTACCAGTAATATATACAGTACATGTGAACTGTAATTATTAAGAAATACGCATTTTTTTCCATAAAAGATTTAACTGTACCTTTTTTGACATATGTATTCTTTGAAAATTTTATTTATTCGTTATGAAAATTAAATGATACCATTGTAGTTGTAGGTGGGCCCCTTTGTCTCGTGGTGAACAATATTTTTAAACCCAGTCCACCATTGATTACAGCATATTTTTTCTAGCCGTCTTGTGATATAAAACTGCATTTTGGTTTAGAAAAAGAGAAACTATATTTATATTTTTCTTAACTTGATGCGCGTCCAGTTTTATGACGACAACAGACAAAATGTCCGACAAAAATCAAGCATATTGGGTTTCCCTTGACAGAAGAGTGAACAAAAAAGGGAGAGCAAAACAGTTAACTATATTTTCTGGTTACTTGCAATTGGTATCGTGTTGGCAAAGCCCACTTCTTTATGGCCTTTTTTTTTATTAACTGTTATTTTTTTTAATAGCGTAATGTCTTCTGTTAAAGTTCTGGCTGTCTATTGATTTATTTATCCGAGTCACTCTCATGAAATGCAATAACACGAAGAGATTCTAACCATCAAGCCTGGCTATAAGCAAACAAATGCATAGATTCAGGCGAAAGGAACAATGTGCTCAAATATACACAACCTTAAAACGATAAACACGAATACTCAATACATACATGTTTACTTAAAGACACATAAGCATTATATATATATATATATATATATATATATATATATATAACCTTAAAACAGTAAACACGAATACTCAATATATAAATGTTTACTTAAATACACATAAACATTTTAAATATATATATATATATATATATATATATTCATATATCTTTATATCTCTCTCTATATATATACAACCTTAAAACAATAAACACGAATACCCAATACATACCTAACATACATACTTATCTACACATAAGCATTTTAAAGATATATATATATATATGTATATAAATATATATATATATATACATATATATATAAATATATATATATATATATATATATATATATATATACACCTGTGTGTGTATGTGTATGTATGTGTACATGAGTGTAATATATGAAAATATATCTAAAAATCTGATCTCGTGAATCTTGTTTGTATATGTTTTTTCATAGTCAAGTTCAAACGCTCACACACACACACGCATTATATTAATATTAATAATACATATATATATATATATATATATATATATATATATATATATATATATATATATATATATATATATATATGAAAATAGGGTTGTCTCAGCCAGAGAAAAAAGCAACAATCAATAATATCAACTATAAACATGGTCACAATGTGCTGACCGTGTTTGTAAAATAAAAAATATCCTTATAACTTTAAATGTATAGATCAGCAAGCCATACATTCATTTAAAAGTTAAATTTAGCATGAAACTAGCTGTCCTCTCTGGATGTTGACTTCAATGTCCATCTTTATATTTACATGCGCTCTATCTTTGATATTTAGCACTTTATCACATAAATATATAATACCGTAAAACTATATTTTATCACACACATCTATATATCTATCTATCTATCTATGCGTGAGAGAGGGTGCAGATATGTAGATATATACAAGCACAATTATGTGTATATATATTTGTATATGTATAAGTTTATATATACATTTAAATGTATATGCGTATGTGCATGTTTGTGCAGCATATGTCAACACACCGATACATATATATATATGTATACACACACACACACACACACACATATATATATATATATATATATATATATATATATATATATATATATATATATACATATATATTTGCATATATGTACATAGAGACAGAAGTATGTATATGAGCATGCATGTATCTTAGCGTGTCCTCATGAAAGCTACTCTCAGATCTGCATGCCGACTAATGTACGTACACGACTATATATGTTCGTACAGATGTCGACATCGGAGATGAAACAGAAGCCCAACGAAAGTGACTGTTGAACAATGAGTTGTACAGAAATAGTATGATGTACTTAGACAAATGCACACTTTACAGAGATACCGCTTTACAAAGATCCTCTGTAGCCTCTTCAGTATAACACACACATTCACACGTGTTCCTGTGTGGAGTGGGCGATATAAGACATTTGTATATCGTCAATCACGCATCTGAACGCACATAGAAGCGTACAACCAAAGCGTCCCCAAATCAAGCTCGCCATCAAATAGTAACTTAACCATAACCGACAGATATAAAAAATAGATATAAAGCATAGATTTTTTCGCAATGTTCCAAGTGTTTTATATTATGTCTTTGTGCCTTTGTGCGTGTGTGTGAAAGAGAGTGGGATTCTGTCTTGACAACAGAAACCTGAGAGAGTGGGTGTTTTCCTTCGACCGTTGGTGCCTGCTTTCTGTGCTTTGACGAGTTGCAAATCAGGAAAAATGACACTCGAATTTTGTGCAGTATGACATTTGACTCGAGAACCTTAACGATGACGTTCATGACGACAAAAAGAAAATCTTGTTTTTTGTTTTCTTTTCACAAGAATAATATTAAGACGAGCTTTTCTGTTTTTAGTCTATGCCATTCTTAGAAATAGAGTAGCAGATATATAAATGTTCTGGTCGAGTATTTAAAGATGAAGAGTGAAACAAAACTATTGAATCACCAGGAGATGTGATGGGACCTGAATATGATCGTCATGTACCGTTTGCTTGGCTTTTTATCGGACGGGAAATGACAAATCTGTTCTTCCATTCTCTCTTCCCATTCAAATAAACAGCTCATTATGCAAACGAATCGTGTACTAATACACTGACATGCCAAAAATGATAGGATGATAATACGCCTTATTGATAAATATTTTCATGGTAATTGTTCTGTTGAGCTTTCTTCTTTGCTAGCTAGACTTTATGAATTTAAGCGCAGTACTAGACTGGCAGAAAATGGCATGCATGCGCATTGAGAGTTCAGCCAATATACAAAAATAGAAAGGGGCATAAGGCAAGGATGTGTCTTCTCGCCGGACTTATTCAAACTATACAACGAGGAAATTCTGAGAGAATTGGAGATCCTACCGGAATTTAGCATTAGTGGCCACAATCTTAACAACATAAGATACGCAGATAACACAATACTGATAGCAGACACGGAAAAGAAACTACAAAACCTCCTACAGAAAGTAGCGAAGGAGAGCGAGAAGAAGGGACTAACCATAAACCACAAGAAGACAGAATGAATGGTCATCAGTAAAAGGATGAGGCCAAAATGCGATTTGCAGGTCGGGGACGCTAAAATCAAGCAGGTGCGGAAGTTTAAATATCTGGGAAGTATTTTGACGGAGGACGGTAGGTGCAACGCTGAGAACTGAAGATGGATTGGGATCGCCATGGATGCATTCCAAAAGCTGGGCAGAGTACTGCGAGACGGGAGGATTTCTTAGGTGACAAATAAAATAGTACTGTGTTGCTACGTGACATCTGTTCTCCTATATGGCAGCGAATGTTGGACGGTCTCCTCAAAGTCATCTTTGAAGGGACTCGAGGCAGCGGAGATGTGGCCCTATAGAAGGATACTAAGGATAGTGCGAGCGTGTGAGCAACTATGAGGTCTTGGAGGGGATGCAAACAAGGAGGAAGCTTACACTTAACATAAGGAAGAGGCGTGATGAGAACGGAGGGCCTGGAGAATCTGATACTCACATGTCGAACAGAGGGAAGATAGAGAATGGGAAAGCATCGCATGTCATACCTAGCGGGCTTAAGCAAGTAGATGGCAGAACGTGGTCTGTGAGAATTGGCAGAGGCGCGAAACTTATTGAGAGCTACAAGAGATAGGGGGAAATGGAGAGCCATGAACGCCTACGTCCTAAAATGACACGGCACATAAAAAGAAAGAAAGACTAGATTGGCGGCAACGCCTTATCGTTTTAAAGTTGGAATGGCTAGATGTAACCGTAAGTTCTATGCTAACAGTTTCTTCTACTGCACTTCTCACTTGTTGAACTCTTTTTCGGCTTCTTGTTTTCCAGTTTACTTAGTTCTTCAGAAGTTTAAATGCAATTTAATTCACGTTCTTTTATTGTTCTCTATCATTCATATTGTATTTTTTTCTCATCTTACCTTTTAGTGGATTTATTATCTTGTTTAAAGTAGATTTTTTTTTTAAATTGTAAAAGTAATATGAGGAGACGTCACTGTACCTTCAGATCATAAATATTCCCAGACATATATCAATTAAGCTCTGCATAAGGCTGTTTATGATAAGGCGTCGTGAATTATCAGAGTTCGAAAGGGCACGCCAGATGCATAGAACTTAACACTTTTGAAACTGTAGACATATTTCACACCCCTAGTTTTACGGTTTACCGGGAATACCTGATGGTTAGGACCACCGCCCACTAAAATATTACAACACATTTTCAGTTTTTATGAGGTTTTTGGAGATAATAACGATTTACTGACACAAATCCTGCTAATTAATCCATAGCTTTCGGGGTGAAGTGGATTCATACCATTCTTAATGGTATTTGCATGTAACGAATACGTCTTGAATTCAAATTCGGCTCTCTGATTTTCCTATTCTGTATGGATATTTCACACCTCTAGATTTACGGTTTAGCGGGAATACCTGATGGAAAGGACTACAGTCCATTGGCAACAGTGCAGTGACTGACCACAAGTTTTTCATGATCATGACCACATGAGATCTAGAAGCAGAAATCAAACCAGGATGCCATTGTTAACAGCACGACACCGGAAACCGAACCTTATATAGAGTTGTAACGTTGCCATATAGAGATGAGCAAATCGAATTGTCCTAAGTAAAAATAAAACTTTAAATTCTGCTTTATTTTTTACATAATTTTAAACTAAAAATATGTACACAAATACACACACACATGGGTTTATTGATTATTTTTTTTACGACTTATAAATCTTTTGCAGGTTATTTAAAACCAGAATATAATTTTAGTCTGTAAGAACTTTTTGGAAATAATAATGACTTACTGATGTATGTTCTACTAATTAACCCATAGCTGGAGGTGAAGAGAAAAATTCATAACTTTTTCAATCCTATTTTCGCGTAAGTGAATATAACGAACAGGACTGGAATTCGAACTCGGCTCTCCGATTCCTAAATCGGAGACGCTATACATTATTCTACCGTACTGTCCTTGTTTTTTTTAAATAACTTTCCCAGCGGTACGATTATTTTATTTCAGGTTATTACATTTATACACTTATTTTAGAAGCCGAAAATTCCCCCACCGACTTAGTTTCCAATTCGGATACATTACACCACCCGTACACCCAAGATCCAGCACTGATATTCCTATGCGTTCCCGCACCAGACTCGAAAGTTGCTTAACTTCGGTGATCGCACGAGAACCCGTGTTTCAACATGGTATGACTGCAAGCATACAAACACATTTTTTTTTTTTTTTAAGCGTATCACCCCAAGCAAGGCCGGTGGCCACTATCACGCAAGGGGTTACAGAAGGGTTGGAGGAAGAGCAGATAGGAGTGGTAAAGGAAGGGATGTGGAAAAAGAGAAGGACGGAGGGTCGATCGAGGTAGGGAGGTTACGGGAGATATAGAGCGAGAGCAGATAGGAATGAAAGATGTCAGGAAGTGGATAGATCAAGGCAATTGGAGATGACGATTGACGCTACACTTAAACCGTTGGAGATTGTATTTGTCAGGGAAACAGTAATAGGGAAGGGAGTTCTATAGGCGAGATGTGCGAGACATGAAGCTATTGGAGTAGAAAAGACGTCTACACCTAACAGTTTCAACGGTGAAGGGGTGGGAACGGGATGCCAGCCTCGTAGGACGCTTAAATTCACGAGGCTTAGGGACAAGCGAAAGCAACTCCTCAGAGCAATTACCGTGGAAGTACTTGTAGAAAAGGCAGAGTGATGCAACATTGCGTCTGTGAGAGAGCGACTGCAGACGAGATGACAGATCAGGGCCAATCACATTGCATATCCGTCTCCGGATCTTATCAAGAACCCCGAGGCAACACACAGGGGCCCCAGACCATAAATGGCAGCAATACTCCATGCAAGGTCGAATGGTAGACTTATAGACTTGGAGGATCGATTCAGGGGAGAAGAATTTCCGGGCTCGGCACAGGGAACCAACTTTTCTTGCGGTGGATGATGCAATTGACTCGATGTATTTGTTCCATCTCAGATCAGCGGACAGCGTGAGACCGAGCAGCCGCAGAGAGGAACTCTCGAGAAGTTGGTCCTCAGACATTCTGATGGGATGCAGGGATGGGTCCTTGTGGTGGTTAATGGAGAGCAGTTTTGTTTTAGAGGCATTAAAGTTGACCATCCATTTCTCTCCCCAGTCCACAACCGATTGGAGGTCCTTTTCAATTTGAGCTGCCAGGTTAATTTTGTCCGCCTCAGTAAATTTGTGCTTGAGGCAGGAGTAAATAGTAGTGTCGTCAGCGTAGATACCGACTTGGGAGTCTATGGCGTCTGGAAGCTCATTTATAAATATGAGGAACAGAGTAGGGCCAAGGATGGAGCCTTGAGGAACACCAGCAGTAGTGGGATAGGAGTTGGAGAAGGATCCACTGAGAACTACCCTCAAATCCCGGTTTGATAGGAACGATTGAATTAGGTCAAACAATCGACCTGTGATACCATAACCCTGGAGCTTGCGAAGGAGGCCGGCATGCCAAACCCTATCGAATGCCTTGGAGATGTCAAGGGCCACGGCACGGGCTTCGCCGTTACTATGGATAGCTTGGTAGACAAATTCAGTGATGGCCGTAAGCACATCGGCAGTAGACCGGGCAAAGCGGAAACCATACTGCTTGTCTGAGAGCAGATCGTGGGATATCAAGTGAGTAATCACTTCGGCGTTGATAATGGCCTCGAAGACTTTGCCGAAGATGGGAAGGAGACTGATAGGACGGTAATTAGAAGGGTTGGAGGGGTCGCCAGAGTTCTTAAAGACAGGAACAATGGTAGAGGACTTCCAGCAGTCAGGAAAACAGGAGTCCTTGAGGCAGCGGTTGTACAATTTAGAGAGGGCAGGTGCCAGTTCAGGT
>OZ038478.1:38802262-38999762 GCA_964036315.1 Acanthosepion esculentum | reverse complement strand
CAATGATATACATTTGAAATTATTAGGATTATTATTATTATTATTTGAAATTATTAGGATTACTGTCAGGGTTTCAATTCTCGGTAGTGGATGCGCACTGCTGATGAGTAGATGCTCAGTTTTTATTTATTTAAAACATTATATTTATATCTACTAGCCTGAATATTCGAGAAATTTTGTTCGAAAAATATACGTCCTCTGGCAGGATTCGAATCTCCTCCCCCTAAGTGTACCGTCACTAGATCTGGCGTGGTTGAGAACAACTCGGTTACGTAGGATCTCCTGATCAAACAAAGCCTGAATAGTCCTTTTGAACACACACCTTCTTCCCGCTTCTCGAAATATATATATATATATATATATATATATAAAATGGAGAAAACAACTGAAAAGTTGTAAATTAAAAAAAATTGAATGTTTTTTTGTGAAAGTATTTATATTTTTATATATATATATATATATTTTATATTTCTGATCTGCCCCGATCTTTCGTCAGAAATAAATTAAATAACTGACGAAAGATCGGGGCAGATCTGAAATATCAAATATATATATATATATATATATATATATATATATATATATATATATATAAATAAATACGTTCACAAAAAAACATTCAATTTTTTTTAATTTGCTACTTTTCAGTTGTTTTCCCCATATTATATACATATCAAGAAAGTATACATGTCTTCTCATTATGCCATATATATAAATATATATATATATATATATATATATATATATATATATATATATATAGATAGATAGATAGATAGATAGATAGATATGCATGCTCTGTTATTTATGTTTTTATATGTTTCATATATGTACTACTTGTCACATTCTGCCTTTCCTGCATTTTCATGCTTCTTGTTGACAGTTATCATTTTGTTTTGTATTTCTTTTGTTCTCTTATTTCTTTTAACTAGTTGTAATATATTTTATATATATTTTTCTAAATCCTTTCCCCTTTCTGTGATGCCAACAAAGACTAATTACCATTTTTGTGACGCCAACGAATCCTCGTCTCTTTTGTAATGCTCGTTGTAGTAGAGACATTGTAACCGCACATATAACTATAGTACACCGTTGAACAATACTGGTGTCAGACGCCTTAGAATACACACGCACTAACAGCACTTGCTCGATAATATTCGCTCGAATTGTAACCCGTGTAGTGATCCGAATAGAGGAATTAGTAGAGTGAATAGAGTAGAGAATAGCTGTCCGTATAGTAATAGAGGATAGAGTAGAAATAACGATCAATTAGACTACCTCCCATATATGCGTTTCTTCTATGGTCACGTGGTCTACTTAATTATGTGTTTGCTCACTGGCGATCTATGTTCAGACTCAAGTGTCAGCAGTGATATTTTATCCCTATATAACATAATCCGAATGTAAATAGTGTCAATAAATAAAGTGTTCAGTTCAGAATTCCCTGTAGGCTACCTAAATCGATATACATCTGATGAAGGCAGGAGGGAACAACGACGACTGAAACGTGGTGAAAACAACAAAGATGCGGACAAATTTCCGAATGTAAATAGTTTAAACAGTCTTTCATATGTTAAAAGTTCTGACAACACGGTCGAATGGATAAGGTCGAATCGAATGTTAACATTTTGATTATATCATTATTTTCTCTTCGAATTACATGTGCTATCCATTTTAGGGCTTGCTGTTTTTGGTAGTCCTCAAGGGGTGTGTTTCTGCTATTTCGTACTGTTCTTTGTGAAACAAACGCCAATCTAACAATGTTCAAAGGGTGATGATCATTTCCAAGACCCTCAGTGTTCACTCAAATAGAGCCTATTTTAAATAAGCAGTAAATTGCCGATAACTCATGTAGAGTGGACGGGCAATTCCGCTCCGAAACTCTGGAGTCTGAGATGCTGAAGGTAACATAAATCAGATAAGTAACAAACTTTTACTTACATTAATTTGAATTATATATATATATATATATATATATATATATATATATATATATATATATATACTGCGGGTGTAAAAGCAAAATTGTCCATGTGTTAGACTAAGCTCTGAAACGATGTATCTTTAAAATGATTAGTGGAAGTCTCCGGTGGTTTTATAACACTACTGGACTCTACTTTGAGCGATAAGAATGTATAATAACTCTCCAAGCTTAACAGAAGAATCGTGATGAAATCGCTCATAAACGAAAATAGCATATTCGTCATTAATTAATCATAGCTAAGAATCGGAAGCTCATGAAGGATTGAAATTATGTTGAAATATATATATATCCAGGGTCATACTTCAATTTATTTAAAATGATCTTCGCTCTCTATAACTTTCTAACTTTCTGTGCTGGAGTAAGAAGGTGCCTCACACGTTTCACGTATAATTTCATTTCCAAGTCTTTTGCACTGCACTTTGAATTGTCGTAGCTGAAACTGCTCTCTCAAACGTCTCATGGATTGAGTTGGATCTTTACTAATTCACGTTGAAATGATTATATCTCTTTCTGTTGTGACATCCTGATCCAGTTTTCCTCCCTACTGATCACTAGTTTTTTTGAACTTATTCAGCGTTCTCTTGATGGTTCTTGAATGGACTTTGAAGATGGAAGAGAGAGTGTGAATGTTGGTATCATTACTGAAGGGCTGAATGAACTTTTTCCTTTCACCATTGCTCATTTGGGAAGAAAGTGATACTGATGCAAAAAGATTTTAACTTGTTCTAATTTTAGCTGAATAACACAAAGTGTTTTTCATTGATTCTTACGATAATGGTATCAAGATAGCTAAACATCGTATCTGAAAACCTTGAAAAAAGAAACTCGATTCGATTATTTTAGAGTGTTTTTTAGATATTAAACATTTTGTGGGATAGACAGTTTTATTGTAACACGATTTGGACAATTTTGCTGTATATATATATATATATATATATATATATATATATAGAGAGAGAGAGAGAGAGAGAGAGAGAGAGTGAGAGAGAGAGAGAGTTGTCTGACGATTGCACTAGCATGAAACAGACTGTCGCCTCTAAGTGTTGACTTCTATGTTCACTTTTATATTTACACACGCTCTATCTCTGATATTGAGCACTTTATCCCATAAATATAGCACGCTTTAAGACTATATTTATTCATATATATATATATATATATATATTTGTATACAGATGCGATCAGTAAATTTTTATTTTTTATTTCACGTTCTTTTTTTTTATTTTGTCGACTGCGCAATATATCAGGGTCAGTTGGGCACCGTCTGTGAGAAAAAGATAACTATGACGCAATTCTCTCCGCCAGAAATTTGGAAACGGCTGCAAACTCAACACGGAGGACTACATTGCCTTGAGGAGGTAGTGCTGCCTTGGGTCAAGCGTGTGACTGCTGGAAGACCCTATGTCTGGGATTAGGACTCTGCACCTTGCCACACAAGCAAGGGAACCCGGTCGTAGCTGTCAGATAATTTTCTCCGGTTGCACCACCCTATACATCTGGTCAATTAATTCCCTAGAATATAACCCCCTTGGTTATTATGTGTGGGGCGCAGTTGGGCGAGAAACCAAGAAAACCACTTGTAACACCAAAGATAAACTGAAGGCTAGGGTTATTCCAGCATTCATCACCTTAAACAAGGAGACTGACCAGAAGAGATGTGGGAGATTCAGAAGTTGTTTGGAGCCCGTGATTGAAGCCAACGGCAATTTTATTGAGTAAATTTAATCTTTACTATTTCAAGATATTTCTGCGTAATTTTGGTAAATATATCTGCTAAAATGAGATGTCAATGTCATTTTCATTTTTGCATAATTTAGACGAAAATTTGTCCCTCGCACCCTGTATACGTTGTCTGGAATTTAGACATGAGTCATTCAATAACGAGGACATTTTGGGGATACTTTCCATTTGCCGTGCGATCTTTCGTGTATCGCTGTCCAGTTGGTGAAAGAAGAACACTCAATTCGGTTTCCAAGCGGTTTGATTGTCGTCAAAGGTGGAGGGTTATTTTCCTTACTTCTTGTTTGTTAAATTGTCTGCATTAACACAAAATTTCCCCTGAATTCCCACCAACTAAACCCCGACACAGGAAAGATCGTACGATAATTAGAAAAAAAATCCCCAAGAGATTGTCTAATAAAAAGTTTCTAAAGAATATATGAATATATATATATATATATATATATATATATTCGTCAGTAGTTTACCATCACCCGAGGAGACACATTTCTAGCGTTGAAACATAAATGCAATTGTGTAGCTATTTTTAACATGTTTTTGTTTTAATATCCTCAAATAGATTATATTTAGCTCTACACTGTATTGAGCCCTCTCTTAAATTAAATGTTACGGACAGTGGATTTATGCTCCAATAGTTCTAACTTTAACTGAATATATATATATATAAATATATATACATATATATATATATATATATATATAAACAAAATGAAAACTTCTTAGCCGACGCGTTCCTTTCTCTAATGGACTTTAGCAACGCAAATGCAAGGATATTATTTTGTAACAAGTACCAATATTACTATTGGTTTTACAAAATGTTTACTTTTCCTTTTTTTTTACATTTTTAAGTTTTCCTTTTTATTTATATAGTCCTATCTGAAATTTTTGCACACACACACACACAAATGTATATATAAAAAAATGCACAAACAAATGTTTAAGTGTGTCTTTCAGTTTCTCGCAGTTACAATTACATGTTTGTCTTAATAATTGACCACTGAAAATGATCTTAGATGGTGTCGAAAAGACTTAGGTTTAATAAAACTACGACACCTTCCTTGATGGATTTCATCTCAATATTAAGAAACTAATAAGACAATGCGCCTGTGTGATTAAAAATGACTTCAAGCAAACAAATCCTTTAGGATCCTTCATCAGGTCAAGCGCCACGAAGTTTAAAAAGATGATCTTTACTAAATAAAAAAAAAACAAATAATGGAAAAAAAACAACAGCAACAACAACTCGATAGTACATGCAACTAAAATGGGAAATAATGCTATAATGAATATTAATATACAGATAATCAAATTACGAACTAACCATGAGATTAAACAAAAAGAAAAAGTAAGAAATTCCCATCAGTATTAGAAAGAGCAATAACAGTTACTGGACTTGAGAAATTAAGATGTTAGATGACGTCCATTTGCAATTTATAATCAATATCTGAAAACACTACTCGAATAAAACCTACATCAAAGTGTCAGAGAAATATCTCAGATAATGGGTGTCAGCATTACAACAATATCGGCCCGTCTCAAGAAAATTTCCAAGGTGAAGAAATTCGATATATCGGTTCCATATGAACTAACGAAAATCAACCTATAAAAATCAAAGTGTTCGCCATTTTGAAGTGTGTTCCATGCAGCATCTTCGAAATTCGAATGATGAATTTCTTGATGGAATAAAGGGCTTGCGATGAGAAATAAATCCTTTATGACAATCGCAAACGATCGGTTCAATTCCTTGATCATTACAAAGCACCCAAACAATTTCCAAAAACGAAATTGCACCAACAGAAGATTATGGTGACAGTCTGGTGGTCCCTCATTGGCATTATTCAAAACAACTTGAATAGTATTACAGCCGAATTTTATTGCCAGCAATTGGATAAAATTCACATTCGGTTAAGCAAAATGCGAGCGGTATTAGTTAATTGATGAGATCCTATTCTACTCGGTCACATATTGCCAGGATGACACTGCAGAAGCTCGCCGACTTGGGATACGAGACTTTACCACATCCAACTTATCCCCCTGATCTCTCACACACTGACCAACATTTCTCAAGCATCTTGACTATTTTTTTACTCCAAAAGATATTCCGTTGCAAAGAAGATGCCGAAACTTCATTCAAAGATTTTTGGGCGTCCAAACGTAAAGGCATAAATAATTTTGTAACTTGATAGAGAAATGTATAGATGTTCAGTGTTCCTATTTTGACTGATTTAAACACTGATTAAATACATTCATTCCGGAATAAAATTTGATTAAAAATCGGATATTATTTTCTGAACAAGTTAATAATGCTTAGAATGAGCGGATCTAGACGATATAATAGCCATTATATGTTTTTAGAAAAGCGAGACTTATTGAACGTACAAATGAAGAATAATATAGAATGAATCGACCGAAATACTGTGTTAAAACGTGTGTAGAACATCAGAAATTAATTAAATGTTTCAGCCAACATTTGGAATGATATTGCATTCTGAAAATAACAAAAAGTACGAAGGGTCATAATTTAATTCCAGGAATGACCCTGTAAAAGCAAAGTGGGCTTTCCTGATCACTATCGTCTATAGCTTCGTTTTAAAGCTGACACTATCCAGTAGTGATCAGGTAAGCAAATATTTCTTTCACACAGCCTGTACGAAAATTAAATTGTCAATATTCAAGGCATCATCTTTGTGTAATTTTCAAAATTCCAAAACTATCCGTTGGCATCTACCGAATTCTTTCGCTATTCTTATTTAGTTCTTCTGCTATCGGTTGTAGACTTCATTGACGATCTTAGCGCGGCATGCTTCGCATTTCTATCCACATTTTCATCACTTTGTGTTTTGGCCTGACAACATCTTGTTTCATTATGTACGTCTTGACATTTCTTAAACAGCCTGTGCCATTCAAAATACGCGTGCTCAAAGCCATCTATATATTAAATGCGAATGTCAGTGCTTCACTGTGTCACACTTTTTCAATTAAAGGGACATAACTCTAATTTTTTATAGTTCATGATACAGAAATTTTGGATTCCCAAGTTTTCATTACTGCGATTGCTTTTGACGATTTTTAAGTCATTTTTTGCAACGAATTTTTTTGTACGATAACAATTTTTATAACTTGGAATTAAACTTGGGAATAATCGAAATTAATTGCAATCCAACGAAATTCACCCATGAAATAAAAATAATTATTTCTACGTCAGTTACAGATCTATGCACATCAAATTGTGTTTAAATTACGTAGCAACAGAAAAATTACCGTTGAACTTTTAAAAGGCATGCAAAGATATAATGCAATACTCAAATGCAGCGATCAATTTTGAGTTCTTCTGTAGTTTATTGTTGTCTTTCGCATAAGGCAGCAGTGTGCCTCCCTAAAAGAAATCTTCGCCAACGGAGGACCAGATTGTAATCAAAAGAGCCAAGCCTGCAGCGAGGAAAAGAAAGACCCGTGCAAATGAAAAACCAGATAAAACGGCAGCCAGAAGAGCTTTCAAAGCTGAGAATATCTAAAGACATAAGGGCTCTCAAAAACCTGAACAAGCCGAAGACACGATCAAGATCCCTCCGCAGGAGCTAGTTTAAATGCCGCCCGATAGGGTAGCTTTTAAGCTAGTTTTTAATTAAGTTTATGTTTCACTAGATTTTCTAACAATCTTCACCAAAAAAAAAAAAAAAAAAAAAAAAGTTCACCCGCTGCTCAAAATTCCTTTCGATGGCAAAAATGTTCAGGGTTGCTATTTTAGCTCTTTTTTTTTTTCGGGAATAAATGTTGATTAAAAAAACGGACATCGTTTTCGCAACAGCCTAAAATCTTAGCTATGACTGTTTTCGATGAACATGCTAACTTTTGTGTGTGTGTGTGTGTGTGTGTTTTTGTTTTCAATTTTTTTAATCACTACGTTTGAGTGCGTGGGTTCTCTACAATTCGTCAAGAACGTGTCGTATCTTAAAAATTGGCTGACTCACCGAAGCCACAATAGTGGAAAAGCTATTTCAAAAAATGTCTGATGATAACACTTCCCTTCGGACCATCAGAAAATAAATTAAATATTTTATTTAATATTTAACTGAGCAGTTTCGCTCACAGCAAGAACGAAGTGAAAAAAAGGAAATAGTTTGGGCATAGTGTAAATCAGAAAAATATATTGCAAAGAAATTGTCACCAAAATAGAAGCAGGTGATATGCATTAAATGATAAAGTCGATCTGTAGAGTGGCATACCAGTCTTTGAGTTGGTTATTCCAAACGCAAGTATCTTGAAATCGAAGCAGTCACGGAGACCACCTGGAGAGGCAACGTGCAGGTTTTGTGTTCACTGAGGCAAATCAGTAAATGAAATTAGAGATTTTTTTTTACGGTAAACTTCAACACAGTTCATTTATTAACAAGGCTGTAGCATCTACTCTGTTTTTTTTTATTTTATGTCGATGTGCTTGTATCACGCGAGTTCACAGCACATCCTCTATCGACTGGAGATTCAAGTGTAGAAACATCAGTGAACCACTTAACATGATTAACGACGTCTGAAAACTGAAAGCTGAAAAGCTCTTATATAGCGTTAGACTTTTGTTTTATGAAAGAGAATAATGCCCAAAGTGTAAAATTCCCTTGTTCCGTCACCTGCTCTTACTTTCTTTTTACTATGATGCAAATAAATTATCTTGAAGCCCTCAGTACTGCTATAAAAGTTAAGTAATCTGTTTGCGACGCTGGGAAGGTTTATGTTGCTTAAACAATATCAGAGGAAACCGAATCTATCTTCTATATATAAAATTCTGGGACTTCCGTCCGTCCGTCACACCCTCTAAAATAACCATACGCTGACCGATCGAAACCAAATTTGGGAGAGAAGTACAAACTATAGTTGGTGCAAAGTATAGTTGGTTTTTGCGTAGCTTAGTAAAATAATTGTTTTTTTTTTTTTGAAAAATTAAAACTTTTATTATTTAACATAAAAAAAATACTCCCACTATTTTAAAAACAATTTAATGATTAAAAAAAATACTTATTTAATAAAAATGCAATATTGTTTTTTTTGCATATATTTTCTTTAACTTTTTGGTAAAATACTTGGATTGCGGAATCGGAGAGTCGAGTTCGAATTCTAGTCGAATGCATTGCATTCACTTTGTGCTAACACCCTTGGGAAAGGCATGAATCCTCTTCTGAAAAGCTTTGGGTAAATGTCAGGGGTTCTATAGCCTTCGATGGCAATCGGTTTACTGCAAAAAGAAATGGCAACCTACTGCGGAAAAAATCTGCTTCGTCAGTCATGAATCGAAAGATACATGATCGCCTAAGCGTATCACGCATGGCACATAACTGATATTGTCCAGTAGTAGGACTGTAAATATAAACACAGTAGGGAGAGTTAAAATTCTAGTTATTAAAGCGAATAAAAATATATATTAAAGATAAAATAGTTACAATTATCTAATATATTATTTTTTTCTGAAAAACATATTAAATAACATCACACAGGTACATTCTCACAAACTTTATATATCAATGTTACTAGAATCAAATTAGTATTGAACTAGCTAAGTGCAACCGTTTTCTCTATTCTAATAGTTTCTTTTCTCACCTGTGGAACTCCCTTCAGATTTCTTGCCTCCCTGCCAACTACAATTTCCAAAAATTTAAATGCAATCTCAGTTATCGTCTTCATTCTTCCTGAATCCTCTTCCTTTATTGTCTTTTACCTCACTTCTCTTTCACTCCCTGTAATCCCCTTCGTCCTAGTGACGTTATCGACTTATTTAGGGTGAAATGATAAAAAAAATAATATGCAGCTTGCGGCAGAAATACTTCACACGTACAGACGTGCCGTCGCTTTCCTCTGTCTTTTATACAAATACATTCACGGTAACTGTTCCGACGAGCTACTTTCGCGAGTTCCCAGACTGCATGAATCTAAACGTTTTTACTAGGCTGGCATCATGGTCCCACCCTTTCACTGTCGAAACGGTTAAATATGGCCGTCTCTTCTCTCCCTTCCCGTCTGTGGAATTCCCTTCCTATTACTTGTTTACCTGATAGCTATAATCTCCAACTCCTCAAATGTATCGACATCTCCAGATGCCCTGACCTATTCTCTGTCCTTCTCTTCATCCTTTCCTCCATCACGCCTCTTTACTCTCGCCCCAACTCTGTAACCCTATGCATGCTAGTGGCATCCCGCCTTACATGGGGTGAAATGCTTAAAAAAATAAATATACATGATAGAAATACTTCGCATATTTAGAGATTAGCTAGACGAAGACACCATTGCCGCTAATGTCTTACCATTTTGTGTGAGGCAATTCTAGGAGGTATATGTGGGAGGTATTCTGCAACGACCTGTATAATGTACAGTTCTGCATATTTTATTTGTTTTCGTCTACCGGCCTGAACATTCGAGAATTCTTATTAAAGGATATGCGCTCCTCGGCAGGATTCGAACCTGTGTCCCCCTGAGCAGATATGAAAATTCCTAGAGCCTATAACTAGAATAATTTCTCTTAAAGGCACTATTCAGCCATGCCTATTCTGCTAAGTTATTCGTAACTCACGTGGAACTAGAGCATATCGGATCTAACGATTATTTCCACTGCCCAGTAGAACACAGTTTCGAATCCTACCGGAGAGCCCATATTTTTTTCTTTAATAAAATTTCACAATATTCAGTCCACTAGACGAAAATAAATAAAATATATTGCTTAATAAATAAACTGTGCATCTACTCAGATATGAGTATCCACTAAAGATAATGTTTAAAGTGATAAAATACAGCTCTGTATATCTGACTAATAGTTGGCAATTGAACGACAAAAATATCCTGCAATATCTGTTTATATTTCTGATATGAGGTATTATGTACATTATTCGGACTATTGTCCTCATCTTTGTCGGCATATTTATTACAATTTTTCGGCCGTTGTACGCTCCGGCCTTCTTCGGGTGGTTGGAATGTCGAACTGAACCCTTTATTTCGCTCACTGGGGTAGACTGTTCTAGTTCCACGTGCCATGTTTAATGGATATCAGTTATCAGTTATCTCCTGATAATTTTTCCCTCTGAAATTTCTCCACTGCCTTAACCGGGTATTGAACTCACACTATTTGGGTCCTGTCACTGGATCTAACCAACGCCTTTATCTACTGTGCCATGTGCTTGGTGTTTTGCTTTACGAAAGGACTCTTTCCAACTAAATGTTTTTACTGATGGAGTCTTAAGTATACAGGGGTAGGAAATGAAAGGCAAACAAACAACGCCAGTTATAATTCGATATCGAGAAACACTGGGAATCCATGGACGCTTGAGTTTAAATTTAATTTTTAATTTAATAATTCGTATAAAAATCCCGCCAAAAGGATTGGTCGTTAAATGAAAGTATTAAGACATTTTATTGTAGAACGAAAAAAAAATGTATCACCTTGTTTATTATATTGACTCAATATTCAAAGAGTTGTAAGTCCCCAATGAAATGATACGTTCTTTCGTTCTTTGACTGTTTATACAGGATGCAGTAGAAATACCTCTCACATAATGGTAAGACATTAGCTAGATGAAAACACCATTATCACCTGCCTAAGTTCGCTAGCACCACACAGGTGACTGTTTAAATTGTGGGAGGTAATTCTGCCGAACCCTGTGGCTAATGTCTTACCATTATGTGGGAGGTGTTTCTGGGAGGCAAATGTGGGATGTATTTCCGCCGCATCTTACATATCAATTTTTCAATTGCTGAAATATAAACTCATCTTAGATTTTTTCATACATCTTGATTTAATTTTCTAATTTAAGTCCGGAACAGAAGGGGAGGGTGTAATGAAAGGGTAGATTGGAAAATTTATTCAAAATTAATTTCTTATTCAAATCGTGAATTAAATCAGGAGCAGGAGTTTGGAATAAACAAAGAGATGGAAAAATAAAATAGGAGAATAAAATAAACGTATTGTCTGGAATAACTTTGAAAAACACAAACTTTAAAAAGCCGGGTTGGCTAGTCTATTCCTAGTTTATTGAAAATATGTCAACTTTATTGAAAAGCTTATTTTTACTGTATTACACCTTAAGCAAGGCGATAATGCCACTAAGACACAAGAGATTACTTGAACTGAAAGAGAATGAAATATATTTTCGAAGTAACAGGGAACCCAATCTTAAACAGGAAACAAGGAATAAACCTCTGCTCATGTTCAAAAGCCCGAGAAGGGCTATAGGTGAACCTATCTACTCCTATTGATGAAAATTAAATAAAAAATAAAATATAAATAGTAAATAATATTTCAGAGTTTAGGCGGAGACGTCTGAAGTATAGAGTTGAAGTAGGCTTTAGAAGCAACCGGTAACAATGCATAAATCTCTACTCTTGTTCAAAAGATTGGCAAGGACTGCGAACCGAGCGATTGGCGAACCTATCTACTCCAGTTACTTTTCAAATAAATTCTGTCCTACCAGAGATTTTTATCTTTCCCAGCAGAGAAATGGTCAGATTCATTTTTTTCTTTCCCATTTGATTAATTTTGCGCCATTAAGAGAAATCTGTAAATATCGTGAAAAAAGTTAATCCGGATATACAAAACGAATATAGCAGATAATTAGAAACTTCAAAATATGTTCGCTAAAAAAATATGCAGCAACGCAATATCTTCGAATTCTTTTGGTTAAATAAGTCGAATTCTTTTGGATAAATAAATCCAGACGGAAGACTTTCTCCGATTGTAATTGCTATGGAACGTGTGGGTCAACTAAGGAGTTCCATAAGATTTCTGTCTGGCGTAGCGGATTTGACGGGAAGAAGAAATTATTTGAATGTCACATCAAAACGAGGTTCGACATTTTCAAAAAAGAAAATGGTTGCAGTTCGAGAAAACGTGAAATACATAAATTCTACAATAACAAAGAAAAGAATTTCTCAATATGAACTATTATTGAAAGTAGTATAAATCTTAATACTTTTTAATTAGTTTTTCTTCAATGTTACTTTTTTCTTCTTTGCATGTAATAGTAGTATACGTACCCTTTATACTCATGTATCATGCGACTTTTGAAGACCTAATTTTGAAGCTAATTTTAAGGGGGTCGCATCATACACGAGATTTAAAATTAGCGTATGTACTGCTGGCCTTTTTTTCCGCCGTTAATCAAACAATATACTCATTTACTGTAGTCAAATTAGCTTCAAAATTAGGTCGGCAAAGGTCGCATGATACGCATGTTTATACAGCGATTGTATTCTACTCATTCATTTATTATTATTCAGGTCGTAGGCGATGTTAGCACTACACAACTTCCTATCTAGGCAATGTTTATCTGCTTTCTATCTCTACTAGTCCACAATCCCGTCAAATCATAGCAATATTATTAGTTCTTGCAACTCGACTTCAGTCACTTTCCCAACGCCGTCAGGTTGACTCTCTGTGTCTTTTCTATTAATACTTTCATCGTAATTGTTCAGATGAGCTCTTCGCTATGCTACCTAGATTTTTTTAATTTAAGCGCAGTACTAGACTGGCGTCGAGATTTCACCAATTTAATCTTGAGCTGGCTAGAACTAGTCGTAAATTTATTTTCTCGCAACTCTCGCTTGTGGAACCCCCTCCCGGTTGCATGCCTTCTGGATAATTTTAATCTGAAAAAAGTTAAATGCAATGTCAATTGCTATCTTCTGTCCGCCTGATTACTCTTTCCTCTTCCCACCTCACTATTAATGTTTCTGTTCCTAATTCTTCCACACCCTGTAACCCATTGTATCTTAGTGGCTTTACTTAATTACATGGACTGATACCGATAAAAAAAAAAACAACTCTTGCCTTCAATGCGCCCTGTGAGTGTTAAATTTTCCAAGTCCTCTTCCTCATTTTGCATCCAAGATATTTCTGTTGCCACCAGTTTCCACCAGTGCCCGTGGAATCTGTCTAACATTTATTTTCATATGGGAATATTAATATCGCTCGAGCTGATGATGATGATGATGATGATGATGATGATGATGTGTGTCTATGGAAACGTTCTGGCAGTGTTTCTTTTTATATCCTACCACCCTTAAGTCACTAGCACGGCTCAAAAATAATTAACTCCTGACGAGAAGGCGTGTCAAGTAAGCTGACAATGAAATTTCTATAATGTCAATGTTAATTATCATTTTCTCTACTTCAAAAATTTTCATTTTCCCTTAATACGATTTTGCAACTTTATCGGAAAGAGTTGAATAGGTTTTAATTTCACTTCAAATAAAAAAAACAAATATGTGCATGCGGAGGAAAACGGTATCAGATAATTCAAAATTATTCATTTCTTCTCACGAAACAAGTCAGTACTTCAAAGTCTTTCATATGCGGAGCAACCCCGAACCTATGCCATGTTTTGCCTAGTGTTGTCAGAACCGCAAACAAATTCATCCGATTTATTTACATAACTTATTCACCAAAAAAAAAAAAAAGGCATACACTCATTCCAATTTCTGGCAGAAAAAAAGACAACTCATTTCCAATTTCTGCAAAACAACATTTACATTCATCTTGACCGTTTCTGATTTATAAAGAAACAGTTTCAATATATTTTGCTGCAAAACTATCTCAACGCAAATTCCCTTCTTCAACCAATTTAGAACAAGCTAAATATTACATATATATATATATATATGTATATATATATATATATATATATATATATATATATTGCTTAAATGTTATTTTTAATTGATATCCATATTAGAGTAGATGTTCTTTTATTATTTATTTATTAAACAGTATATTTAATTATTTACATATCCCTGCCTGAATATTAGAGGAATATTATTAAACAAATATTCCCTCTCCAGCAGGTCGATGGAAATAAATATATTGTTTAATAAATAAATAAATAAAATCAAAATATCTACTCAAATATGGGTATCCATAAAAATAACGCAATAAATTAAAATATGTCGGATTAATAAATGAAAACTACAGGTCTAATACATGTATATATATATATAAATATATATATATGTATATATATATATATATATATATATATATATATATATATATATATATATATGCACCCACACACATATATATATATATATATATATATATATATATATATATATATATATATATATATACTGAAAAATCATAGACTGAAAAATCATGTAAATTTAATTTTACAAGGTGAAAATGATCATTTACATAATGGTATCTTACTTCTGATATATGAAATATATTGTATTGCCTTGTTTATTATAAAAACATTGAGCTATATGCGTGAATAAGATTTAATATTCAATATTTAATATTTAATATTTTATATTGTGTTAATAGGATTCACTTGGATTATATATCAACGGATTACTATATATATATATATATATATATATATATATATATATATATATACAGTGTAACCCGGATATAAGAGAGTTGTCGGGACCTGAGAAGAAGTCTCTTATATCCGGGTTTATCTTATATCCGGGTTTGGTCTATTATATATACGTTAACACAGGCTCTAATTTGGGACCAGAGAAAATCTCTCTTATATCCGGGTTTATCTTATATCCGGGTCTCTTATATTCGGGTTACACTATATATATATATATATATATATATATATATATATATATATATATATATATATAACGAGAGTGAGTATGTGAAAGAGAGATTTAAAAGGCCGGTTAATTTAAGAGACTCAGATCGGAAGTTAAAATACATATTCAAATTAGAATTACATATTAAAGTTTAAACAGGGATTTGGGTTTACTCAGAGAATATAGTTTCCACAGGGAGCCCTCTAGCCAATAACACTTCTTTGTTTATTTCTCGTTTCGTTGAAAAAAGTCACAGGCGTGTCCCAAAAATGTTCTCTTCGTGCTTCAATTTAGTCAAAAGGCCTAATAATATATATCATCAGTCTTATTGTCAATATCGTTAACGTTTTTTTTTATATTCCTCAAATTTCATTAAGCGGCCTATGAAATCTATATATTATAAGAAGCCCATGTGGACCGTATTCGTTTTCTATATATATATATATATATATACATATATATATATATATATTTGTCATCCACAGACAGACTGTTTCGCAGCTCATCAGTGTGGCTAGAGGTCCGGTTGCCTCTAGCTAGGATCGAAACCCGACTGAATTTGCGTCAGTCGGAACTTCTCCCACTAAGCCGTCAGCGCACGGTACGGGATGAAGGTGAATTTTAGCATGTTTATTTTTAGATTTAGATAAACACACAGTGACTGACAGTGACTCAATTCTGCCGAAGAGTCGTGCAATATTAGCTTAAATAGTCACTGTTTACAAATTCACACCTCAAACCAGTGGGCTCAACCGAAATTAATTTTTCAGGAGCCAATATATATATATATATATATATATATATATATATATGTAAGTGCTTGTGCGTGTGAGTGTATTCTTGTGTGTGTGTGTGTGTGTGTGTGTAATTGATACCCTGTCGTTTTCGCATATAGTAAAAGCTTGATATTGCAGTGTCAACAGTGCAAGTCACCAATATGGCTTTTGACACCACCTAGGATCCCACATCCTCTGATACATAGTTATAAACTTTCTTTAAGTTTGAGTGACTTTTTTCAGCATTGCCCTTTAAACATACAGATCATCTAATGATTATACATTCAACGTTCTTCCTTGAAGCGTTTAAAATGAAGAAAATCCTGGTTGAGAATATTTTAACCGAAATTCTTGGGAACGGAAGTGCTTCGGTTTTCAGATTTTTTTTTTCGGACTTTGAAATACAGGCTATTTATTTTGTATACTGCATCTATCAAATGGGGCAGCTTGGGATTGGAACCCAAGTATAAACACGATATCCCTTTACAATTCATAACACAGCTTATGCATATACCGTGAAGGTAGTTTTATATAAACAACATGAATGTAATTTTATATAAAATTTAATAAATTTTGTGTACAGACAGATACAGGTAATGACGCTAGTCATCTAATGCTCACACGGATTCTTGAGTGCTGAAATTAAGATTTTACGTAAAAATAATGTTTTGTACTTTCTATACGTGTACAAAAAATCATGATGATTTTTTGTATATAGATGTAACCCCAAACACTACTTCTACATCATGTGTGAGAAACTGGAGGCAGAGGGTACATAATCGATGACATAACTGTGATTGTGAGAAGGAAAATTCGATAGCTAATCAGTCACTACCAACGATGTCGTGTTTTTATTAAAACGTTAAAATACATATAGGTACAGTATTTGTTTAAAATTAAAACATGTATTCTGATTAGAGTTAAATATAATGAAAACTAAAAAAGATCAGTTTTATGGTTCGAATATTATTCGTCGCCAGTTGTTATGGTGTAAAAGTTTTAGAAAGATAACACGGACTCGGATATAGGTTAAATGGTATATTCTCGGAAACGTAGTACAAAGGTAAATGTGGATTGGAGAGTACTTTCTCTCACTGGTGTCCCGATTCACTCATTCACTCACTCTGTGGTTACTACTCGGTGACCCTCACTTGGTGACTCGATATTTAACAACCCCCCCACACACGGGTCGAATGTGGCACAAGGCCGGCTTAACGTGGGCTTACCGAGCCCGTAGGCTCGGCCAAAAATATGCCCATTAGAACCCGTATAAACGGGTTCAGGGACCGTCTACCTCTCCGGACGGTACTTTGCCTTGCGGCAAAGCCCCGTCCGAGTTCCTCCTCGCCGAAGCGAAGAGTTCGACAGCAAAGCACAATCTAAATGACTGTTCCAGTCACTGGGTGACTCGATATTTAACAACCTCCACACACGGGTCGCATGTGGCACAAGGCCGGCTTAATGTGTGATCACCGAGCCCGTAGGCTCGACAAAAAATATGCCCATTTACAAGCCGTATAAACGGGATAAGGGACTGTCTACCTCCCCGGACGAAACTTTGCCCTGCGGCAAAGCCTCGTCCGGGTTCATCTCTGCCGAGGTGGAGAGTTCGACAGGAAAGAACAATCTAAACGACTGTTCCAGTCACTGGGTGACTCGATATTTAGCAACCCACCCACCACACACACACGGGTCGAATGTGGCACAAGGCCGGTTTAATGTGGGCTTACCGAGCCCGTAGGCTCGGCCAAAAACATGCCCATTTACAACTCGTATAAACGGGTTTAGGGACTGTCTACCTCCCCGGACGGCACTTTGCCCTGCGGCAAAGCCCCATCCGAGTCCCTCCCCGCCGAGACGGGGAGTTCGACAGCAAAGAACAGTTTATACAACCGTTCCAGTCACGGGGTGACTCACTTTACTCAGTGTTGGTAGCCATATTATATAGGTATGGAAGAGTCCATTTGTAGGTAGGTCCCCACAATAATCAGCATTTTATTTGTAACGCTGCAACGCAATAATCATGCTACTGCGAGCCACGTTGCTTTCTGAAATTTTCCAATGAAAAATGTCAGAAAGCTACGTGGCTATCCGTAGCATGATTATTGCGTTGCGGCGTTACAAATAAAATGCCGATTTTTGACAAGTAATGTCAGCACCAAAGAGGAAGGGTGGCATAATGGATTGAGGAATCAGAGAGCGGAATTCGAATTCCAGTCTACCTTCAGGGTATATGCACTTGCATGCTTGGGAAAGGTATGAATCCTCTTCTTCTCCACCGCACCCAGCTATGGGTAAGTAGTAGAACAGCCCGGATTCTATAACCTTGAATAGCAATTGGTCTACCGTAGAAAGAAATGGCAACCTACTGCGGGAAAAAAATCTGTCTCATCAGCTATGTATCGAAAGATACATGATCACATATGCATGTATCACGTATGGTACATTACTGACTGAACGTCAGCACCTGAAAAACTTTCGGATTTTGAGGTTTTCGGATTTTGGAATTTCGGATAATGGATATTCATCCTGTACTAATTCTATTCTGTGATCAGTTATAGCATTTATCCGAAAAGAAAAATCTAGACTACATCATTGGCTGCAAACGAAATCGCAAGTTTTATATTAGAGTGCCTACTCCGAGATAGATATTTTATTAAAGACTAGGTGTCCATATCACCCAGTGGCAGCTATATCTGATCTATAAAGACCCCAACATGCACTATGTAAGAGTGGACCAGAGAGTAATAGCAATGATGTGTTGGCTCCACTCTTCAGAAGCCTAGAATACTTGAGCTGGGGGCTCACTACCGTATGCAGTTGAAAGTCACACCCCAAACACTGAAATGATTGAAAGGTCGAGATTGGGTCCGAACCATGCGGTAACTCTTGGTGCCAACATTTAGGTAAATTAGTAATATGAAATAGGATAGAAATTTCGTTGTTGTTTTGTTTTTTTTCATTCACTAATCTAACCCCCGTGGATTGAAAGGTCCATTTGTGAAATTGTTTACATAGTAATTGTGAGTTCAAAACATATCTTTGTAAAATGATTTGAAATAGATATAATTGTAAAATAGTCCTTATTTAGAATAAATATAATTTTAAAATTGTCCTTAATTAACATAAATATCATTATACAATAAACATTATTTAAAAATATCATTGTAAAATAATATTTATTTAAAATGAATATAATTGTAAAATAGTCCTGAAGAAGACCGGGTCGTACAACGGCCGAAACGTTGGGATAAATATGACAACAAAGATGAGGACAATCGTCCGAATAATTTAAATAGTGTACATAATACGTCATCTCAGAAATATAGACAGATACTAAAATAGTCCTATTTAAAATAAATATAATTGTAAAAATCCTTATTCAAATTAAATATAATTGTAAAATAGTGGTAATTTAAAATAAGTACAATTGTAAAATAGCCTTTATTTAAAATAAATATAATTATAAAAATGTACATATTCAAAATGAATAAAATTTGAAAATAGTCCTTATTCAAATAAATATAAATGTAAAATAGTCCCAATTCAAAATGTACGATTGTAAAATAGATCTTATTTATAATAAATATAACTTTTTGAAAGTTCTTACTCGAAATAATTATAATTTTAAAATAGTCCATATTTAAAATAGATATAATTATAAAATACTTATTATTTAAAATAAATATAATTGTAAAAATTTCCTTATTCAAAATAACTATTATTTTAAAATAGACCTTATTTAAAACAAATATAATTTTAAAATTGGACCCATTTAAAGTAAATAGCATTGTGCAATAGTCGCAAATATAAATTAGTCATACTTAAAATAGTCATATTTAAAAAAAAACAGTGATATTTAAAATAAATATAATAATTGTATAATATTCCTTGTCTAAGATTGACATAATTTTAAAATATTCCCTATCCAACATAGATATAATTTTAAAATAGCGCATATTTAAAATAAATATAAGTGTAAAATAGTCCTCATTTAAAATAGATATAATTTTAAAATATTCCTTATTTAAATAAATATTATTGTAAAATAGACATTATTCAAATAAATATAAATGTAAAATATTCATTAGTTAAAATTTAATTTTAAAATTTCCTTATTTAAAATTATAATTGTAAAATATTCTTTATTCAAAATATATACAATTGTAAAATAGTCCTTATTTTAAAAATATTATTGTAAAATAGTCATTATTTAAAAAATATTGTACAATAATCCTTATTTGTAGTAAATATAATTGTAAAAGTAATCTTATTCTAAATAAATATAATTATGAGATAACACAAATTTAAAATAAATACAATTGTAGAATAGTCCTTATTTAAAATAAATATTATTGTAAAATGGTGCTTATTCAAAATAAATATTATTGAAAAATAGTTCTTATTTAAAAGAAATATAATTGTAACATAGTTCTTCTTCAAAATAAATAAAATTGTAAATAGTTCTTATTTACAATAGATATAATTGTAAAATAATTTTATTTAAAATAAGTATCATAGTAAAAATAGCCTTTATTCAAAATAAATGCAAGTGTAAAATAGTTCTTATTGAACATAAATATGATTGTAAAATAGTTCTATTTAAAATATATGCGATTGTTGCACAGTCCTTATTTAAATAAATATAATTGTAAAGATTCCCATATTTAAAACATATGCAATTGTAAAATCGTCCTAATTTAATATAAATCCAACTGTAATTTAAAATAAATATAATTGTATAGTAGTCCTCAATTCATAATATCATTTTAGAAAAGTATTTATCTAAAACACCACTGCAAATGTGTATTTTTCTCGAAGACATAGTGGTTATTTTAGCAATATAAAACCAGTGGTTTTAATTGCTTCCAGTGATGCAAACATGTTTCTCTTTTTTCGGAGTTTTATTAATACTACCTTGCTTGTAAAATTTACGAAAAACATGAAGCTAAAACTTGTGCTATTTCTCTTTTTTCCATTTTTAACAATTCCTTTAACAGGAACAATTTAATATCGCTCATTTGCTATGCAGTGTACAATAAACAACCAAGACGCAAAATCGATCAGAGAAACATTACTGGGAAATTAGTTATTGTTACACCAGAAAGATCTTATCTCAAACAAAAAGAAACAGATAAACGCAACACCGAAGATGGCTTCTTTAAGAAAATGAGGTAAAATGAAAAAATGTTAACAGATTCTATCATGGCGGAAGAATACAAGAGCTCGTAGGATATTGGGTAAGAAGGGCCCTACCACTGCCCCTCTTTTTTTTTTTACTTTAAATACCTCCGCCTCCCTTTTTACCTTTGCGACTCCCCGCTCAATTCCATCCACACCAACAGAGTGGTATTGTGTTCTTCAGTGCAGCTGTCATTCAGGGAAGCGCTTATATGGTCCTAGACAGAATGTATGTCTTCGGCGAGAGAAAAAGGCGACCGTCAGGAGGGGACATGCTGAGAAGGGTGTTCTTACCATGCACAGGTGTCATTATTCTGTGCTGTTCGGTGTTGTCTCCTTTCCTTGTACAAAACAGCTGAAGTAAAAGAGAGAGAAAAATTACCGAGGAAGGAAGAAATAAATAAGTAAATAAATAAAATAATGAGGTGTGCAAAGAGATTGATAAATAGAGAGGACGGTGAACGGCGTTTTGGAGAGAGGTCGGACATAGACTATAAGATGGGTTCTGGAGAGATGAAAGAAGCAGACGATAAGTAGTGAAGCCCCCCCCCCAAAAAAAAATGAAAGAAAGAGAGAAATCTGAAGAACGGCGAAAATAAGAAGAGAAAATAAGAAAGAAATAGCAAAAGAGAGACAAATTGGCGTGGGGTTGGGCCCATGAAAACAAAAAAAAAACACGACCACAACACTAAAAAAAATAATAAAGAAAAATATTTTAAAAGCAGCAGGTGACAAAATTTACTCGCTGTTCGTATGTATACCGCTTGAGATCATTGAAGAGCCACAAAAGTCAGAATATATCATTGCGATTTCCAGCTGTGAATTATTTCTTCTGTATATATACATATATATATATATATATATATATATATATATATATATATATATATATATATATATATATATATATATATATATATATTTATTCATCATGTAAATATATCCGGTGTTGCCGGGGAGCAACTGAATATAGCGTTAAAGAAAACAAGGAAGGGATATTTTCCAGTCAAATGTTATTTAGCATTTAAAACATACGAATATTCATTTATAAAAACAGCTTACTTCAAATATGCAAAAAGATTTTTGTCTACTGCTAAGAAAGTTATTTCACTGGGTCTTACTAGACAATTTTCTCTCCGGAGTCTATCATACATAGTTATAAGTCTACTATTCCTGCATACTTTGAATATTGCTGCCACATATGGTCCTGTGCTCCTGCTCTATGTTTAGAGATTCTTGGTAAAATCCAACCAAGAATCTGTAATATTATTGGTCCTGACCTCGAGTTTCGGCTTTAGTCATATTCCCACCGCCGTAATGTAGCTCTCTTGTGCCTTTTCTGTAAATAATTTCATGGTAAATGTTTAGTCTTTCGTTCTGCCCTTCTCGTATGGCTAAACATCTCACTGATTTTGAGCGTCAAGCTATCGCACTTTTCAAAAAACATCCAACGTGGGGATTGACGAAATGTGAGAATTTCAAAGACAAGATTTAGAGTTCTTGGCAGAGAATTATTCAACCACAAATGTGCTATTTTGTTCACCATCTTTCAGATAACTTCATGGTACCATCCTCCTATAAATTGACATCTTGCTTGGGGTTATCTAAGCTAGAGTATTTTTTACAGGCTTCCAGAGAGTTGAAGTTCTTCCCATTAATAAAATTATTTAGGGATCGAAATCTGGCAAGTCAGGGGTGCATAGGTCAGATGTATGGTGGGTTTAGTATATCTCAGCCAAGCTGTACCATATTTTGCCGGGTGAGGATTGCAAAGAGACGTGAGGCCTGGTGTTGTCCTGGCGACACTTTTCCGACTAGTCAATTTCGGACGTTTTTCTGGGAAAAGAACAATTTTACGGAAAAAAATCGTAATTCACACCGCTCTTCCTAACCCCACAGCTTCACAGCAATAATTTCTTTAGATGAAAACCATCTTCCTCAGAACTTTTTACGCTCCCCAGTGTTGTAAACAATCAATTTTTCATCACCAGCGATTGTTCTATTCAGACATGGATCGTTTTAGTGGAGCGTAAATAATAATATATGGAAATTCGGTTCATTAAATTGTTTCCCGTTATAATTCCGAGAGTATAAAAGGGAGACAAAATTGATTTCGAAACCCCTCTCTACTATCAGATGAGTAATTGTTGATAGAGCAGTCCCATGATTATGATAATAACATTATTAAGGGGAGAGAGAGAGAGAGAGAGAGAGAGAGAACAATAAAATAACAGGAATCAAGAAAACAGAAGTTAACGATTGACTCTGTATATATTTCTGAGATGAGGTATTATGCACACTATTTACATTTACATTATTCGAACTATTGTCCTCATCTTTGTCGCCATATTTATCACAACGTTTTGCAACGTTGTAGGCTCCGGCCTTCTTCAGGTGGTTGGAATGTCCAACTGAACCCTTTATTTCGCTCGCCAGGGTAGACTGTTCTAGTTCCACGTGCCATATCTAATGAATGTCAGTTATCAGTTATCTCCTGTTAATTCACCTCTCCAAGTTCTCCACCGCCTTAACCAGGTATTGAACTCACAACTCTTTGGGTCCTGTCACTGGATCTGACCAACGCCTTTATCCACTGTGCCATATGTCCTTAAGGCACAGTGGATAATAACATTATTAAGGAGAGAGAGAGAGAGAACAATAAAACCTGGTTCAATACCTGGTTAAGGCAGTGGAGAACTTGGGTCGAATAGAGCGAAAGAGAGACAGGGGAAAACAGCGCGTGACTTACCTGACGAGCTTGCGCAGGTGGATGACAGAACGTGGTCTGGGAGAGGAAGCAGAGGGAAGGAACTTGTTGAGAGCTGCAAGGGATAGAAGGAGGTGGAGAGCCATGATCGCCTACGTCCTGAAAGGACATGGCATATAAAAAGAAAGAAGAAGCTCCAGTCGACAGTCTAAACTAAGCTTAGTCATTTTTTTCCAGAGAATGATTTGTCACGACAAACCACAACTTGTATACATTTAATGTGTTATAAATAAATCACGTGCCATTATCTGATTAGACAAGTAAAAAAATACAAAAAAAAACATTAAAACTTGTGCTCATTTATTTTCACCTTGTAAATTCAGATGTGTTTTCGATATTGTCTAGTTTATTTAGAAAATCAGAAGAAATAGAAAGATTTTGTTAAAAATAAAGAACTAAGTGGTGAAATCGTATATAATATCAATCCTGTTATATGGCAGTGGGTGCTGAACAATTTCGTCAGAGATGAAAAGGACACTTGCAGCAATAGGGGCGTGGTTCTTCAGAAGAATACTGAGAATATCATGGGTGGAGCATGGACTTTTTTAGGGAAATGAGAACGAAAGGGACAATTATGCTTCTCATCGAAAATAGTTGCAATTTTTAAGATACGTAATGAGGAAAGAGGACTTGGAGAATTTGATACTCAAAAGACATATGGAGTGCAAGAGGAGCGGATATGAATAACGAATGAATATAATATACCTGAAGATTTCGTGTAGATGTATGGCAGAAGATGGACTGAGAGAGATAAGTAAATTGACAAATATTGTCATAGCTAGAAAGAGGAGTTTGTGAAGGAATGAAATACATAAGAATAAAAATACATTCAATATACATTTTCTAAGATCCCAGAACATTTTCGGGGACCACTTTGGCTCCCAAACCCTTTTTGACCCTCGGATACGATACTTACTTCTCATAGATTCTGCAGTAATATATCGGGTGTTTATGCATAAATCATTATGACGTGGGTGAAAATGTGCGTTTTCGTTTCAAACAAACCTCGTTTAGATAAACGACCACAGACAGATGAAAGAAGGATGGTCGGAAAGAGGAAGAGTATAAAAAGCAAGTGTCAGAAAAAGGTTTTTTTTTTTTTGCAGGAGAATAAATGGGATTTCTGAAACACTAGCGATGCATAAATAAAATATGTTCGCCTATGCAAACACGATTATCAGCTCCAGTCTTTCAACTGGTTTCCAACAAAATGTCAGGCTTATTTCGATAACGATGGACAAGATGTATTTAAATGGGTTTCGGCGCGAAACGCGGAAACGTTCAAATTCCGGCCTAATAATATAAACTCAAATTTTAAAAAATCATTTCGACAGCCAAAGACTATTACAGTTGATAAGTAAAATCAACCAACCGGAAACCTTCAGAACGCATGTGTATATCTATATTTCTGTAGATTCAGGAAACCAGCGACTAACATTTCAAGAATTAGATCTGTGGATCTCTTCCAAATTATCCAACTATTTTGAATACACTGACAGCGTATTCTTCACATCTTACGCGGTTTTTTGTTTTTTTTGTTTTGTTTTTTTGTTTTTGTTTTTTTAGTTTTTGCTTTTTTTAGTTTTTGTTTTGTTTTTTTGTTTTTTGGTAAAACATCACATCACACAAATTTGTAAGGTCACACTTTTCAGTGCAGATCTTTTTTTCCCAAAGGTGAATTCGTTGATGAAAATGTCATTATTTCTTACCGTGGCCACGATAAAGGAAGAATCGCTGAAGTTGTTGATAGCAATCAATAAAAGTAGGTACCGTCAAAGATTTTCTAAAACAGTGCATACTATGATGAAAAAAGAACCGAAACTTGATGAAAACAAAGTTTTATTGTCAAAATGTTTATGTTATTATTAAGAGGAAAGATCAAAGTATTTTTGATTATTTTAATAAATGTTTATTCATCCTCTCTAGCACGTTCGAAATTTTGGCTAAAAATCTTGATTTTCTTGCGTCAGCAGATGGTCCAAATGATAGGGAATATTAGCGTCCTTTGGGACGTTAAAAGCACATTGTTTTGGAAATTCTTGCAAAAATAAAATAATTGTCAGATTTTAATAACATTTTCTAGGTTTACCTAGTTTCCGGCTTACAAGACGCACTTTCTTCCTAAAAATACACTGAAAATTACGTGTGCGTCTTTCAAGATGAATGTAAGGCAACACCCAGGTTCAAGTAAGATTGGACGTGACTAATAGGGACGTGGATTTGTCTGTTCAGTCATTAAATTATAATGTTATCTATCTATCTAATTCAGCCATTTATATGATGTAACCTCAGTACTTAGTCGTTACAAGTATTTCCAAGTACATCCAATCTTGCAGAACCTGGCATTCCCAAGCGGTCACTCATCTAGGTACTGACCAGGCTGGAAGTTGCTTAACTTCTGTGACCTTACGGGAACCAATGCTTCAACGTGATGTGGCCGTAAGCCCAGCTCTTTGCTTTCACATACCTAGCCGTTAGCGATTACACCACACGTACATCCAAGCTTTCAGTACCTGCAATTCCCAAGCGGTTACCCGTCTAGTTACTGACCAGGCTCAACGTTGCTTAACTTCGGTGATCGTACAGGAACCGGTGTTTCAACGTGTTGTGGCCGTAAGCTTTAAAATGAACAGAAATGATGCCCAAACTTGAACGAGTGTTTTTATTTACGGACATATGTTTATATGGACATTTGCCATTGTTTTGGTGTGAAGAACCCGGTCCCAATGTTTGTCAAAGTATGTTTGATATACCCAGAATATACAGGCTCTGAAATTTCTAGGGTACAGTATGAGGAAAGATGGCTTGGAAACTCACATGGCACATTGAAGGAAGGAAGATGCTAGCGGGCAGCTAGTCAAATGCTGACGGCAGCTAGTTCAACATTAAAACGCTATCATATGATAGAAACAATATATATATATATATATATATATATATATATATATATATATATATATATATATATATATATATATATATATATATATATATGTATATATACTGTCATTTCTGGGACATATTGTGAGGAAAGATGGCTTGGAAAATTTAGCATACACAGGAAGGAAAGAAGGGCAGTGTTAAAACACCGAGTAACCTTCATAACGGGTTTACGAGAATGAATGACGTAACGGTGACAACGAGGAATGGCGAAGATAAAAAACATTGCTTAGAGAAACTAGGGGGAGTTGTGGGGAGCCATGATCGCCCACATCCTGAAGATACACGCAAATAAAAAAAAACGACTATGCAATGTATGCTTTTCAATTATCTCTTTATAAAATCATTAGGAATGCGTCTTCTATTAAAATATTTATGTATTTTGAATATGGCTTTTTAAATAAACGTCTTGATAAAATTTTCCTTTTTTCTTGACCACTGATTGTATAATAAACAGGTAGTTCATATATTAATTACAGTGGTGTGATTTTATTACGAAAGTGAAATAACTTCAAGGAGTGGTATTTTTCTTTCACGTTTAAATAACTGCTACACTTGGTTTTGCCTGTTTCGTCTTGTCGTAGGGTAGATGATGTGATTACGGAAAATTCATCAAACGAGAACGAGGCAAAGAAAAAAATTCAATTAAAATTCTTTACACCTTATTATTATTATTATTATTATAGTTTTTTCTTCCTTAACTTTTTAATGTTTTCTTCAAAGTAACGCTTCCAAATTTTCATGAGCACTGAATAACTGCGTTTTGTCGGGCCTTTTATCGTTGAATCTGGTCTGAAAATGTATTTGGCAAGAACAACTCTAATTGAAGCGAAGATGCTAACGGGCAGCTAGTCAGGAAGTGATGTAAATCTCCAAATCCCGCGAGAGGAAAGTATTTCTCGTGCATTCTCATACGAGATGTTTGTGAAGATAGGGAACGGATGCGGGAGCGCTCTCGTCTGTAGCAGAAGCTGCGCTGTCAAGTGATTTTTCAGCGAGAACTGACGTGCGCTTTCAAAAAGGTGAAAAAAATGGGTTTGCGCGCGCAGGGGTGGCCTGTATGTAATAGTTTCGAGTGTATAGCCACATCTGACGCTAACGGAATAAAAATTATTGTTTTATCATATATATATATATATATATATATATATATATATATATATATATATATATATAGGTAGGTGTAAGGCACTATCGAAAAGTTCAGAAAACTTAGATTGATCAAGCTGCTTACTTATCAAGTAACCCCATGTTTCCCGTGTCTCACCGGACATTTCCCACATTTCTCGAATTAATTCTAATAGAAAATAAATAAACTCATTTTGATCATTTTTTTTTCTCATTTCATTGAGGAAACTATATCGTAATGTAATCTCTCTGAATTTGAATATAAGCTCTCTGAATTTCATATATCGCGAACATCGAGAGTTACAACTTGAGCAGTCCTTCGCTAGATGTTGATGTTGGGAAGCGATTTTTTTTTTGCTCTGTCTTGATAGTCTAGGCATTGAGAACTTTTGTTTACTGCCTTTTTGTTCGCTTTTTTCTTTCATTTCTGGTTTGTGATTTTTTGTCTAAGTTATTTTTTGTCTAGTTATTTTTTTTCTGTTGGTCACACCAACATTATATCTTAGCTTCTTTATTAGTTCCTATATATATATATATATATATATATATATATATATATATATATATATATATATATATATATATATATATATATATATATATATGTTATCTGTTTAATCCTTTATTGTATTTTTCCAATTTTTGGATAAGGTGTTGAGTGTTGCGCTCGAAATAGTTGGTAAAATGTCCAAAGTTCATATTTTGTTTATCTTTGTTCAAGTAATTTCAACTATTGCAGTCATTATCAAGAACCGATGCGGTGTCTGTGTGGTAGTTAGAATTCCTTTGACTGCATCCTGATTTTCTTTGGGGGCCTGGACATTTGAAATAGCAATGTGTAACCACTATTCGGAACGAGACTGCACAAAGAGATTGCGATTTACTTATTAATTTAAATTTTTATTTTTGTTTTATGTTTATGTTATTTATTTCTTATTTTAATATTATAATAAAATATTTGCATTAATATTACCATATGCACATTAAGATACCTTCTCCTGTGGTGAATGATGTTCTACCCTTGAAGTCCTTCCTGTGTTTCTACCTTCGATGATTGTTAGGGTCAAATTGAGACGCACATATGACACATATAGGAAAAGGAACTGCACCCTTTGTGAAGGCTGCAGGAATGTTAGAGCAGTGATCAGTATTCCGCCTTGTAATAAGTAGATGTTCAGTGTGTGACCCCTAAAACGTTGTAATATATTGTATGCACAGATGTTTTTTAAGGTATAACGCGTAAAACATTTACATAATATATAATGCATAATGTATTTTACGTAATTTCAAACACGTAATACGTTTTGCATAAAGCATAACGCATAAAACATTTCGCATAATTATAATGCATAATACATTTTACGTAATGCAAAATATGTAATACGTTTTACATAATGCATAACACATAATACATTGTGTATAAAATGTAATGCATAATACATTTTACGTAATGCGACATGTCCAGTATGTTTTACATAAAGCATGAAATATATTGCAAAAATATTTTACGTAATGGAAAATGTGTAATAAATTTTATATGAAGTATAACGCGTAAAACATTTTGCATAAAATATAATGCAAAATACATTTTATGTAATTCAAAATATGTAATGTGTTTTATATAAAATATAAAACAAAAGCCATTCTGCACAAAATATAATGTATAATGCTTAATATGATTTACGTAAAATATAAAATGTTTTACATAGATACTTCTAAATACATGTTTCATATTTTATCTTTTGAAGCTGACTAAAATATTAAATACACTGAGATTGAATTCCCAGACCATTCCACAAGTAGGTTACGCTTAAATTTTAATATACACTTAAAAAAAATCCTCATAGATCGAAAAAAGAAGATAGCAACTCTTCATCTCCAATGACAGAATGATTTCATTTCCCACTTTGCCAAAAAGAAAATTCCAATTCTTGAGAGGCTAAAAGGTTCGTTTTTCGATTGCTCACTATTTAAATCCAGAAACATATCGATAAAGATCTCATTCGTTTTATTCCGTTGGCGTATTTTGAGCCGCTGAGATCACCACTCCCCTCTATCTCACAAATGTGGTCCATATTTACATTCAAGGCAGAATAGTACTTGCTAGTTCCTTTTGCATAGATTTTGAGGTTACCCCGTCCCTCCTGTAAGAGGTAAATTTAGCTTTGAAGCATTTGCCTAAAGAGGCAGGACTTACTACGTGGTTTGAAGTCAGAGTTTTCTTCTAAACTGGTTACCAACCAAGACTATAGGATCGAGTCTGTCCTTATTTGTTGCTGAGTAAGCTGGATATAAATTTACATGCATAAAATCGATTTATACGTTAAAGACATTAAATGTTATACCTGTTTTTCTTTTAAGAAAGCAGGAAAGAAATGGCTTCCGACGTATTTTATTCTTTATCCTTGTAAGAAACTTTTTCTCTTTCTTTTTTGTTCTCCTTTTGTAGAGTCGCAGAATGCAAAGTTTGCTTACCTGTCACTACAAGTTGTTGGTACCCTTAAAATACTTCCCTTGCAAAGTGTTCCTCTTCATGAAACGATGGTACCATTACAAAAAAACATTCTTGGAACTCGTTTTCCGGAAAGTATTCACGTGTTGTTAGATACTAGAAATATATACGCATGAGAATAATTATCTTTCAAGCAAGTTTATCTTTCATTCTCGCTGAAAACTGTTTCCTTTTCTTTTCTTTCGAGCCATACGATTTTATTAACGGTCATAGAATATTTTTAAATCGGTATCAACAGAATTAGGAACAGAAACATTAATAATGAGCGGGAAGGGCCAATAATATTGCTGATTCTTCTTTGTTATCTTATCAAGGAGATCAAGATGAATAACAGGGGCACTGGACCATATGCGACAGCAATATTCTAAGCGTGGACGAATGGTAGACTGATAAATATGTAAGATCGGCTCGCACGACACAGTGAACCAGTTTGTTTGCAGCTAACCTAGCAATGCATTGCATTCAATATAGTCTTTCCACTTCTTGTCAGTTGAGAATATTAGCCTGAAAAGGCGCAACGAGTCACCCCCCTGGCGGTAAGCACCCAAGAAAGTGGCATGCTGAGCCTTCTGTGAATGTAAACAAACAAATTTAAAACCCAACCCTGGTGTTACGATAAAGACCAAATAATAAAATCTTGTCCAAAAATTAATAACAACAATAGTTCATATAAAAGATTTTGGTAACTTAAAAAGAATAAAAGGAGTATTTTAGCTATTTAAACAAAAAATATTTGTTGTTTAGCGGTGTGGAATAGTGCTATGTACACTGAATTTTGCAAAGTTTGAATTTTAGTTGGGCCAGCTCATGTACCGCTCGCTTTAATGTTATTGGAAAAGATAAGAATATATTATTTTTGCATGCCGTCTCTCTCATCTACAGATATTTAAAAAGTTTCTAGTTGTTGATATTTAACAACGGAGAATAGGTTAGACAGAAAGCCACCCTCCTAGACATCTTTTCTACCCAAACAAGAATCTGTTACTCACATTGACAGTCTTGACAGAAGCCAGAAAAAAAGCGCATAAGAAATTGGTTATGTCATCATTTAGTGAGCATTGATGATCGTGCCGTGGTGTAAAGGATAGATGCACAGAATGAGAAATCAGAGAGCCAAGTTCGAATAGAAGTCAGATTCATTACAAACACTTATCCGCAAGTACACTTGGGAAAGGTATGGATACATCTCTTCTGCCTTGGTTGGCAAGCTGTTTAAGAGAAGGAAAACTGTGAACCCAAACCAGCCTATCGTCAGGCTATCTTGCCCAAGACCCACCGCTACTGCTACAGTACATGTGGAGCTTCTACGACGCTGATAACTCTCGGGCTCGTATCGTGACTGTGATCGAGTTGATGCTTAAGTATCCCCTTAATTTCAGGGAGGATGCGTTCTTAAAAACACTTGGCCACTAATATCTAGGTCAAACCTCTCTTTTATCTGTTACCATCACTTAAGGCTGTGCCCATCAAAATTGTTTCGAAGATAACATTTAATTCTTATTCTCATTGACAATTTCCTTGGGATCCAGAAACATACAGAAATTGGCGCAAGACCTGAAATTGGTAGACAGATCATGAACGCTAATGCGAAATTTAGGCAGGGGTTATTTTTCTCAGAAACAGTAAAAAGAAAAGGGAGGAAATACATTTTATAAGTCCAAATACAAAGTGCGATGGGTAAATTGTAACCATTTTATATTTTTATTTTTCGCGCATGCGCGTTGTTTGTTTGTTTTTATTTTGTCGACTGCGCTGTACAGTATGATCAGTTGGGCACCGTCTGAGAAAACGAGCACCATGACGCAATTCACTCCGCCAGAAATTTGGAAACAGCCTGCTGTACTACTTGGAATTCGTGCCGGAAGCTCCGATACGAACATTTCAGAGTGTTTGGGTGTCAACGTGAGGACAGTGCAGAGGATTCGGAAAGACTTGCATGAATCTAATGGTTATTACGAAGGTGTTTGGAGTGATCACTAGTGATAGCAACGTTATGCCTCCATTCATCTTCCCACAGAGTCTCAGACACAACACGGAGGCCTAGTTCAAGTACTTGGAGGAGGTAGTGCTTCCCTGGGTCAAGAGGGAGACTGCTAGAAAAAGCCTATGTCTTGCAAAAGGACTCTTCACCATGCCACACAAGCAGAAGAACCTAGTAATGTTTGTCAGACAATTTCTGCGACCACATCACCCTTACATCTGACCACCTACCTCCACAAACAGCAACCCCATGATTATTATGTGTGGCGCGAGAGACCAAAAATAAACTCTTTGTAAAACTAAAGATGAACTGAAGGCAAGAATTATGGTAGCATTCAGCAACTTAAACAAGGCGACTCTCCCGAAGAGATGCAGGGCATTCCGAAGTCGTCTGGAGGCGGTAGTTGAATCCAATGGCGATTTTATTGAATAAATTTACTCTTTAGTATTTCAAGATATTTTTTGTGTAATTGTAGTAAATATATCTCTATTTGTTGAAACTTGACTAATGCATGGAATAATAATGCAAACACAAAAATGTACTTAGAATAAAATGTATTGAAACAAGAAAGTGTACACAATATTTACATATAGTCTTTTGTATATTTCTGGGAAGACCGTTCCTGGAGAATGTGTTGACTAAGTCGCAGTCGGGCAGAGTCTCTAGTTGGATCTCTTGATTTGCCTCCCTGTCTTCCGGGTACCAACCATATTTATATAGTCAGTACTCCACTATGCAAATTAGGTGGATCCTACCACAACACTATTAAAATGAAATGTCAGTGTCATTTTGATTTTTGCGTAATTTAGACGACAGTATATCCATCGCACCCTGTATATTAACGAAATTCCTCACCATGTGGTGCTGCATTTGATCCTCTCTAACAAAAGACCATTTTCATTTTGCCCCCAATGTTCGACTAGCATCATTCAGCTGACATGATTGATCGAAATAGCCGCTGTAACAAACCGTGCTGAACCACCTGCGCATGCCCGAACGGACAAACATGACCAACGTCTCCATTACTCCTACACGTGTAGAACGATGAGCCGCTATATGTACGCTGTGGCCTGATTTTGCATCGTCATTTGTTAACATTTTGGGAAGAGATGATAATTTTTCACTTTAGAGAATTGTCTTTATTCTAATTTACTAGCATTTTTTTAGAAATTAAATAATATTTTCTCAATTTAATAATGAACACTAAACGGTATTTCAAATAAGATAAAAACCGGGCAATCATGACTAAATCTTAATATTTTAATTTTTTTTTTCAATTACGATGCAAACACAGAGATGATAGTAACATTCGTAAGTCCCGAGAGTTTATGGAGTTTACTAAGGTGGCTAGTTAATCCACTTAAGAAGACTGCTCAGGCATGATTTTGTGTTTGTTCCAACTTTCTGCTTGAACTCTCGGTCACAATGAATTGTCACTTTCGAAGACTTTCGTCGACTCACAAGGCTTGAGTCAACGTGTGGTATTGCTTTCATGCACATTCCGACAGTGCCGAAGGCAGAGATCGTATTTACTAAGAAATTACCGCCTGGACAAATCGGCCATGATGATATTCAAACCTCGGTCTCACTCACAGAATGCTAAAGTTCTAACCACTTACTGAATAAATAGAAATTATATATGTAATTATTTACTAAGCTTAGTGTAATTTTGGTACAAGACCAGAAATACTAAGCATTCATTGAGGATTAAACTCACTAGTGATTTTCAAATACTAGCTTACCACCACGAACCAGACACCCAAACGAATCGAACAATAGTATTTTAGTAACGATAGCTTAGTTCGGAAGCAAGGAATCAGTTAAAGAGCTCCTAATGAGGATCGAACTCAAAACTCAGCAGTGAAATTCAAAGACTAGCTTGCTGGTTTCTTATGACGCTAAACAGAAATACTAAATTTTGTAGCGAAAAAATGCGACCTGTGAAAGGATTGGTAAAATCGTGAACAGGCAGTTTTAGAGAGATGACGAAAATAATGGTCTCCTACACCGATACACAGTAAAGACCACATAAATAAAGAGGAGGGGGTAAATGGTTCTTCATTTTCATTCCTTACAAGACATGTCGAAAGGCTTTCCTTATAACGGAATCTTTCGTTGACTTTCGTGAACGACGCTAAATGTATAATTACATGTAGAAATAAATGTATATACGAGGGTCATTCAATAAATAAGTTGAATTTTTCGGTATAAGCACTTCTAATACAGATAGAAGCATACTCTTTTTTTTTTCTTTTTTTTGTTTTACTTCTTTTTCACATGGATTTAATTTCTTTTGCAGATTAAAAAAAAACTTTCAGAGTTTTGGCGATTAACAAAGATGGCCGACCAAGAAGTATGCTCCATGATTGAACAGCGGTGAGTTATCAAGTTTTGGTTGCTGAAGGGTGCAAACCAGTTGAAATTCATAGGAGAATGTCAACTGTGTATGGTGCCACATGTTTCAGCAAAATAAATGTCTACAAGTGGGCTAAATTGTTTAAAGAAGGACGGAGCAATGTTGAGGATGACGACAGGCCTGGGAGGCCTACAGAAGTGAGGTCTCCTGAGGTGATCGAATCAGTCAATGACCTCATTCAGTCTGACAGAAGGGTGACAGTGGATGGCATTGCAAGGACTTTGAGCTTATCTGTTGGGACAAAGGCAGGGGTCATCAGTCAGAAGGAGTCAACTTGCATCATGACAACGCAAGGCCTCACACAGCAGCCTAAACCGTGCAGACTATCAACGAGCTGGGCTGGGAACTGCTCCCTCGTCCCCCTTACAGCCCAGACCTTGCCCCTTCAGACTTTCACCTGTTTGGTCCCTTGAAAGCGTTCACGAGAGCACGAAGTTCAAAAGTGACGATGATGTCAAAAGTGTTGTGAGCGACTGGCTGAGACATCAGTCCAAAGATTTTTACGCTGAGGGAATACGGAAGCTTGTGCACAGATGGGTAAAGTTTGTGACAGTGCTGGGAGACTACGTCGGAAAAAAAGTAAGCTTCTATCTGTATTAGAAGTCCTTATACCGAAAAATTCACCTTATTTATTGAATGATCCTCGTGCATTTATGTAAGTGACTCAGTTGTTTTGTATGTCCTTTAAACCTTGGGTTTATTTTCTTTGTCTTTATTGAGAACACAGACACAGACACGTATTTATTTAACGAGAAAAAAGAAAGATAGAAAGAACGAAAGAAAGAAAGGAGAAAAAAGAAAGCAAAAAAACGAGAAATGAAAGAAACGAGAAAAAGCAAAAACAAAAGAGAAAAAGAAAGAAAGAAAGAATGTAAAAGTGAGGAATGAAAGAGTTGTAGAAAAAAAGAGTACAACAAAAAGAGAAAAATAAAATGAAGATAAAAAGTTCTTTATCGGAAAACAAGAAAGAAGGAACAACTGAATGAGTTGGAAAATAAGTTGTAAAAAAAAAAGAAAAATAAGGAAATGTGTAGAGAAAACCAAAAACAAAGAAAGTACAAAAGAAAAATGGTGTTGTAGAAAAACTTGAAAATAGAGAAAATTAAAGAAAATACGTTTGGTCTTCAATCAAACCTACATAAATGAAACATTCCTCTTTACCATTAGCATTAAGCCAAACTCTCTCTCTCCTTCTCTATCTGTCTATCTATCTATCTATCTATCTATCTATCTATCTATTTATCTATATATATATATATATATATATATATATATATATATATATATATAAATATATATATATATATATATATATTGATGCAGTTTTAATTTACATAGGTTTGAAAGAACCTACACAAATGCATAAATTTCAAAATATGCAGAAAGAAAAGATAGAAGAAAAAAGAAAGAAAGAAAGAATGAATGAAAAAAGAAAGAAAATAGAACAAGAAAAACGCAAATGGAAAACAAAAACTTAAAAACGGTGAAGAGGAAAAAGAAAGAAAGAAAGAAAGGGATGTAAAGAAAGAAAGAAAGAGAAAGAAGGGATCAAAAATCAAGTATTTAGAAAATGCAACGAGGAAAAACGTAAAAGAATGTAAGAATGAAAAGAGATAACGAAAATAATGCAAAAGAAAGAAAGAAAGAAAGAAAGAAAGAAAGGGAAAAAACAAATATTTGGAAAAACAGAACCAGAAAAATGTAAAAGAATTAAAAGCCGTTTAGGTGAGAAAACGGCTTCTTTTTCTTTCTTGCTTCTATGTTTTCCATAAACATAAAGAAAACTGGAAATAAATAAAGGTATCAGACAATTAAGTATTGTGGAAGTGCAACGGAAGAAAACGCAAACGCAAGAAAGAAAGAAATGAAGAAAAGCAAGAAAGAAAGAAATGAAGAAAAGCAAGAAAAAAGAAATGAAGAAAAGCAAGAAAAAAGAAATGAAGAAAAGCAAGGAAGAAAGAAATGAAGAAAAGCAAGAAAAAAGAAATGAAGAAAAGCAAGAAAAAAAAGAAATGAAGAAAAGCAAGAAAAAAAGAAATGAAGAAAAGCAAGAAAGAAAGAAATGAAGAAAAGCAAGAAAGAAAGAAATGAAGAAAAGCAAGAAAAAAGAAATGAAGAAAAGCAAGAAAAAAAGAAATGAAGAAAAGCAAGAAAGAAAGAAATGATGAAAAGCAAGAAAAAAAAGAAATGAAGAAAAGCAAGAAAAAAAGAAATGAAGAAAAGCAAGAAAGAAAGAAATGAAGAAAAGCAAGAAAAAAAGAAATGAAGAAAAGCAATAAAGTGTATGGAAAAATAGAGCGAATGAAAAGAGTTGTAGGAAAGGAAAGTAAAATTTAATAAACAAATAAGTATCGGGAAAAATATGTCGTGAACAAAGAAAACAAAAATGCAACCCATAATTAACAGAAGCAATGTTTCCTTATTTGTTAAACTTCCTTAATTAATTGCTCCAGAGACACATTTCCTAAATCAAATAAGAAAGGAAATATGTCAATTTATTGCCAAACAAGATGACGACTATCATATTTGGCCCGTCTAATCTGGGACAAGATTATTTCAAAACAAGATGCAGCTATTATTTGAATTAAGCATCCGTTCTCATTTTTTTTATCGGATATCAGATAACATTGTGGCGTGTTCTCTACTGATTAGTTACCAACGGTGAAAGAGAGAAGTTCAATAAAACGAAAATTTTACTGTACATTGTTCAATATATTTATTTAGCATAAGAGTTAATGTATTTGCCTCACTGTGTGTATGTGTGTGCGTGTGCTGCTGGTGGTGGGAGGATCGTCGTATGACAATGGTTAATGCCAGTTATTCTCGGGGAAGGATAGCTGTCGAGAGATTGTTTGACCTCGTCGGGTATTCAATTCTCTTTGACCTTTCATCTTGCAAACTGATCAGTCAAACGACTGCGTCTTGTCTTAAGATGCCGTCCACAGCTGACGTGGTAATACATCATTAATAAAAAAAAAAGGAAAGAAAGAAAGAAGGAAAAAGCGGAAAAATAACTGAAACAATTATGAAAAAAAAAAGAAAAAAGTAAGTTACAAACGTTATTTAATGATAATGATTATGATGATGATGTTGATTTGCGAAAGATAGACTTGAAAATTACATAAATGATAAAATGTATAAATATGTAGAAAAAAATCACTATTTAAAAAAGATGAAAGAGAAAGAAAGAAAGAAAGAAGTATTTGGAAAAATAGAACAAGACAAACGTTAAAGAAAGAAAGGAAAAGAAAAAATTGCGAGTGGTAGAAAGAAAGAAAGAAAGAAAGTATGTAAGTAAGTAAAAGAATGAAAGACAGAAAGAACGAAAGAAAGAAAGGGAAAACAAGTATTTGGAAAATAGAACAAAAAATGTAAAAGAATGAAAGAAAGGAAAAGAAAGATTTGAGGGTGGTGTAGAAAAGAAAGAAAGAACGAAAGAAAGAACGAAAGAAAGAAAGAAAGAAAGAAAGAAAGAAAGAAAGAATGGATCTAACCTTCATTAAAATGCAACGATGAAAAAGGTAAAAGAATGAATTAAAAAAGATGACGTCTAATCAAGTTCAGTTCTTGATTTTTTCTTTTCCGTTTTACTTATTTTCCAATCAGGATGTTTCTTATGTAGTTAATCACTTCTTTACACGCTATTGCTTTGATTAAAAAAATGAAGATGAGTGATTTTGTTATTCCTTCAATATTAATGTTGACATGGTGATGACATTGGTATTTAGTTGGGATTAACAAAACAAAATAAATCAACATTCTCTTCCAAGAATTAAGATTCAAGTTAAACCTTTCCAAAGCAGAAAACAGTCTGAAATTGGAATGAAAGCGTTGATGTGGAACGAATAAATACTAAACATTTCAAATACTTCTGTGTGTCGTTTAGTTATAACAAATTATGTATAGGAGATGATGAAATCAAAGACAGAATACGCTTCAGTAAGGGAAGTTTTGTTCAAGACGGCTAGATGCCAGGTTAAGAAAACTTTAACCAAAAGAATAGTTCTCACTGTTCTTAATTAGCCTCATCAAATATAGACTCTTATATCGATGCCATGCATAGCGACTAACTCGTTCAGAAATGTCGAAACAGTCAAAGATACACAGACTGTCATTCAGATCAACGAATAAAACTGGCTTTGAGTGAATGAAGCGTGTAGGTCGTAAAGTGGACATTCATCGAAGCTCGTTGACTGTCGCTAAGAAATTACAAAGAACTGTACCATATAACTATGTAAATAGAATAGAAAATAATAACAAAATCAAGATGCTGACGTTCCACACTACTTCAAACAAAACATTAGGAAGGAAACCCCAATCAGTACAGGAAAGAGCAATAGGAGTTGCTGGATTCGAGAAAACTATTTTCCTGAAGATTTGTTTTTTTTGGCCAGTGAATGTCGAGAGTTTCCTTATAAAGAAACGGTTATAATTAATATTAGTATTATTTTAAAATAAAATTAAACTATCACTTTAAACAATATCATTTTAAATAAATATCACGGAGACTCATTTTTTTTTATGATGTTACCAAATTCCACTTATTGTCAAGAGATCATTTTTAAAACTAATAAAAAAAATATTTGTTTTATAAAATAACAAGTGGGTTGACAAAATCAAAATGATGATTGTGATCCCCGTAAGTGAGGTCAAGATTTCGATTGCGGTTTCTTCTGTTTACGAAAAACATTCGGAAAATCTGTGCATTCAATTCTCCAAGCGGCTAATCCCATCTCTGGTTATATTGAAAAAAGATGTCTTCTTAGTATGCTACGGATGGGTGATCACTGAGATCAGTGCATCTCCCATAATTGCCACCGATAATTGAGCAAATTACGGCCATTGTTAACCTCAACGAGCGCAAGAGTATAGTCAACCTCGCTATGTAACCTATCATATCACAAGTTGGGTAAAGTAAACTAACATTATAAAACATACATTCTAAGAATTTATAAACATAAACACCCCCCAAACACATCTGTATATATATATATATATATATATATATATATATATATATATATATATATATATATATATGTGTGTGTGTGTGTGTGTGTGTGTGTGTGTGTGTGTGTGTGTGTGTATGTGTGTGTGTGTTTGTGCGTGTATATTTGGGTTTGTGCGTGCGTGTCTTATATATGCACATTTCATTAAAAACGACTGACAAGGTGCATTTATTTAGTTTTTTATATAATTTCTCGTGCGATCTAATAATGTTTTTGTTTTCAGATGATAAATTATATAAAAACTGTCCGAATGTTCTTTTTATCCAAGCGCTTTCGGCTATACATTTAGCCATTTTCAAGGATTATATCTCAACTGTTAGAATTAGAAATAGTTTGTTTTATGTATGTTTTATAAAATATAATGAAAATGCATGAAAGAAAGATTGCTCCCTAAATACACAAATATATATATATATATACGTGTGTGTGTGTGTGTGTGTGTGTGTGCGTGTGTGTGTGTGTATTGGAAAAATTGTATAACAAAGTGGAAAAACAGTTTACAATTGACTCTTAAGGCTGATATAGCGTGACTCTTCAGCAAAAGCGAATTGAGTCCTGTCGGTCACAGTGTGTTTATCTAAAATGAAATACGCTAAAATTCACCTTCACCGATGGCTTAGTGGTAGAATGTCAGACTGGCGCCAATTCAGTCGGGTTTCGATCCTAGCTAGAGGCAACCGGACGTCTAGCCACACTGATACATCAAAACAATCTGTCTGTGGATTACAATAAATACAACTATATATATATATATAGAGAGAGAGAGATGAAAATGAACTGAACGAATACTAAATGATTCAGCTACGAAATTCTCTAGTCAGTGTGCTTAATTTAATATCAATTTGCTTAGTACAATTTTATATTTGTATTAATTATATATATATATATATATATATATATATATATATATGATTGTGGCCAAATGATTTCCTGACGCATTATTATTCATATATGAACGCACTACATGAAGTGTAATAAAGGTGGAGGAGTTAGGCAAGAGTATTGAAATTGTATACGAGTCGGGGGATAAATAAATGTTATATACTTTCATCAGGGGTCCAAACGAACACAAACATGAATGAATGGCCTGAAATCGGAAACTTTATAACCCCACCCCCTCCTGCAATTCTGAGACAAATATATGACTGGCACGTGCATACACACCAACCAAACTCACCTGGGGATGTGTGAGAAAACCCTCATTCGTCCAAAATGAAATAAAGCCGTAAACTCGCAAGTGTACCCCTTCCCCCCCCCCAAAAAAAAATACAATAAAAATAATTTGTTGGTGCGGCGAAAATGTGCTCAACACCACACGGAACAATGGGGATACGGCCTAGGAGCCTTAATACTTTCAAGCAAAAAAATGTTCAACCGAATCGGGCCCCTAAATTCAAACATGGTAGAAATAAGCGGGTCTGACAATGAGTCTGCCGTGAATACGCACCCTAAAGAAAAATTGCACCCACGTTATATAAAATGGCAGCACTTTTCTAAATTACGAATTAAATTTCTGGCGCGCAGCTTCCGGTCACTACAGTAAGTGTCATGCTTTTACACAATCGTCAGGTGGTCGGCAACTGTAGAAGGAATATGGGAAACTTAACTCCCCAGGCAAGCCGGAGATGATAAGAATATGCATATCACGCACACACCAACGAAAACACAAACACACGCACACACACACACACACACACACACACACACACACACACACATATATATATATCTATACATACATATACATACATATATATATATATATATATATATATATATATATATATATATATATATATATATATATATATATTACTCTGTCTCTTGACATGGAGCTCTCCCTGGATCTATATCCTCCTGGAAATTCCATACGGATTGCCATATTGTATTATTAGTATATATATATATATATATATATATATATATATATATATATACACGGTTTTTTATCTGGGGTGGGAACTGCTCCCTCATCCCCCTTACAGCTCAGACCTTGCCCCTTCAGACTTTCACCTGTTTGGTCCCTTGAAAGCGTTCACGAGAGGCACGATTTTATTATTATATCTGTGAAAATATTTTGAAAGAGCTGTAATTCAAATGACAACTTTGGTTTAAAAATATTCTAAGTCCGCCAAAGTTTTCACAAATCTCTGACATAAGAGAACATAAATTTATTTATTTACTTTTTTCTTTTTGACAAATACTTGTAGGTTTTTCTGTAGCAAATGCAACTAAAATAAATATTAAAAGGTTTAAATACTTACTGCAATATTTTATGATATCAAATTAATGTTTACTTTTTTAGCAATTTTGGACATATTAAAATTTGTCGACCTTTTTAAACGAAAATTATAAACAAATTTATTTTTACTTTATATATAAATTTCATATATTTTCTATGTGAAACAAACTATCTGTAAAAATTTTATTTTATTCATTTTCCACGTTTACAACTACATTATGCATAAAATGTTTATTATTTAAACAAAATAATATATAAACACGAAAGAAGTGTACTGCTTTTAATTACTTTTTCTGTTTGTTTTCTCCAATGGTGAAAACGATTGAAATATTATTTCTGTTAATCCTCAGTGATAAAAGTGTTAAGCAAGCTCCAAAAAGAAAATCCCTTCATAATCCCCGGATGAGAGCATCACGAGCCGCTGAAAATCCATTACAAGACAGCAACAATCTTGGTTTAGATTCAACAAGATATGCCTGTGTACAACATATATCTTTTGTTAACTTCCACAAAGCTGAATTAAAACACAATTGCAATACTGATTACGCAAATCATCAAAAGGTGCCCTTTGGACCACTAGACATCCAATGACATTACTGCAATTCCATAAGATTCAGGGATGGATAATATGTGTTGTTAAAAAGGAAAGATTCGACTAGCAGAACTTCCAATACTTCTTGAGACACTCCTCTCTCTCTCCTGAATGGGATTTCTCAAGAATCAAGAGATTTCCTTCAGCACATTAAGGCCTACAATAATTGCTTTGCTATGAGCTCATTTAAAGCAAAAGATGCAACACTTCCAGGATGGAAATCAACTTTCTGAGTTGAGGGGTCAGGTTCACCACATGATTGGTTCCCTTCTATCATTATCTAATGAGCCATACCAATTTCTTCAAATCAACTTCATAGATGACCACGAAGCACACGCACCAACCAGAAGAAATATGTTTGATAAACTGAAGTTCGACATTATATTTAATCTTCAAGAGTTTTTGCACGAGGACAATGTTTATGTTAGGGAGTTCAAATCAGCTATGCAAAGAGTCGGAGCTGAAGATTTCAGAATTGGGATTAGAGCTTACAAAACGCCCTCTAGAGGAAGTTCAATACACCATGTATCAATGAGGTAGCTATCCTAATGCTTGGCCAAAAATATGACAAAATGGATATCGTTCTCCCGAGACAGGATGGAAGTCTTCAAAAAGTTGCAGAAACTCACAGAGCCTATGATGCCTTACAATGTCCACTCATCTTTTGGCAAGGAACAGATGGATACCATTTTCTCCTCAATCAAAGTCATTTGAACACTGGATTATCCACAAACTAAAAACATATAAGCCACGGTCTTCTATGCATACAGAATTATGATAAAGAGTAAGTTATAATCATATCTTCAGATTCAAGCAACCATTCAACCAGTTCTTGGTGGATATGTATAAAATATATATTGAATCAGAAAGGTTATTTTTTTATCAAAATGAATCAAAAGAAACTAAGAGCAGAAGAATACATCCACCTAAAGTTTGCAATTCAAAATGATGGCAATGTTTTCAATGCGGGACACACAGTTATTCTCCCTTCATTATTCATAGGTGGACCAAAGTACATACATGAAAGATTGACTTATGTCAAACATTTTGGCAAACCAGATTTTTTGTTGCATTTACTACAAGTCTAAATTGGCCTGAGATTTTAGAATATGTTCTTCGACAATCTGCAACAGACGGACGTGATATTGTTGCTACGGTTTTTAAGCCGAAGCCCCCAAAACGATGGATTTCATCAATAAAGAAAAACTATTTGGCCCTGTAAAATGTCACATGTATACAATTGAGTGGCAAAAGAGGGGACTACCTCATGTACTTTTAATTTTATAGTTAAGGGAGAATATCAATTCAAATCAAATAGATTCTATAATCAGTGCAGAACTGCCAAATCCTAATGAAGATCCAGGGAATTTTGAAACAGTAAAAAGACATAATTCATAGTCCATGTGGTTATTTGTATTTCGATTGACCCTGCAAGGTTGACAACAGATGTACAAAAAGATTTCCAAGAAAATTCTTCAATCACACAAAAATGGATACAGATGGTTACAAAAGAAGAAAGATTGAGGATGTAGCATTTAGCGTCAACCCTGAAAGAAATGGACAAAATATACTGATAGACAACAAATGGGTTGTTCTCTATAGTCCACTTCTGTGCAAAGCATTCACTGCTCATAGTAATGTTGAATTTTGTAAAAGTGTTAAGTCCATAAAGTATGTGTGCAAGTACATAAATAAGGGTGTGACGAAGCTGTGATTGCCATTGACAACCACAATGAAGTAGAAAAATTTCAGCCAGGAAGATAGATTTCTAGCAATGAGGCTGCCTGGAGAAATTTTTATTTAACATTCACAACAGACATCCATTAGTTCAGCACTTGAGGGTTCACCTTGAAGATGAACAGCGGGTGGATTTTACTGAAGACAATGCTCAGGAATTGATTGAAACTAAAACAAAAACACTACCTTAATGGCATTCTTTACCTATGCAATGTAGATGACTTTGCCGAAACAATTCTCTATCCTGAAGTGTTTAAATATTACACATTCAAACCTGGAAAATTCCACAGAAGAAAGCAAGGAGAACCTCATCTGAACCTGCTATTAAATGTAGTGATGTACTACAAAAAATTCTGAATGCTTCGACTTCTTCATTATGTCAGGGGTCAAAGATCATTTCAAAATTTGAAAACAACAGATGGAAATATTCTTAAGACATACAGACAGACATGCATTCAACTTGGCCTTACAGAAAGTGATGAGCATTGGGACCAAACTTTACAAGAGGCAGTTTCATATCAATCACCAAATCAAATAAGGGATCTCTTTGTTGTTATGATTGCAGTCAAATTTCAAATCCAAGGATCTGTGGGTGAAACACCAAGAAGCTATGACCGAAGACATTCTTCATCCTATGCAACTGGTTCATCCAGGACTAGCCATACAAATGAACCCGAGGATTATGAACATTGCTCTGTGTGAAATAGAAGATAACGTGCTAAACGTGGCACAAAAAAACTGTCCCATTTCGGACTTCGAAAACCAAACAGATATTCTGATCCCTTAAGTTGAGAAATCATGTGACTGAATACAACCATGAAGTGCTGATCCATTAAATACAGACTAATACATCTCTTATTAAAAATGACCAGAGAGTCATCTACAATGAGATTATGTTAAAGATCCTGCTGGAGGAATTTTCTTTTTTGATGCTTCTGGAGGTACTGGCAAATGTTCCTAATTAATCTTCTTTTATCTTCAGTCAGGGTGCAAAGATCAATGGCTTTAGCTGTGGCATCATCTGGAATAGCAGCTACTTTGCTTACTGGTGGAAGAACTGCTCACTCGACATTTAAACAGCCATTAAACTTGGTCTATAAAGACAATCCAGTGTACAACATAAACAGAGGTACAAACCTAGCCAAGCTCGTCCAGGTGACTTGCTTCACAGTGTGCGACCAGTGCACTATGGCACACAAGGGTGCATTTGAGGCTTTAGACAGAACAATGAAAGATATCAGATTCGTGGGAGGAGTAACAATTCCGCTCGCTGGAGATTTCAGACAAACACTCCCTGCTGTCAAACGAGGAACAGCTGCAGATGCACTTCATGCCTGACTGAGAAAGTTCTTATCTGTGTGATCACACTGAAAGACGTTTTTGACCACTAATATGAGAGTGGAACTCGGTGGAGATGGGACAGCAAAGGAATTTAGTGACCTCCTTTTAAAAATTGGAAATGAAGCAATTTCACATGATCAAGATAGAAAAATTAGCTTTCCTGAGGATTTCGGCACTTCTAACCACTTTCGCCCCAGCCCCTCAACCTCCGATGTCTTACTCTCTGGGTTGAGGTGTCTACTCGGTCTTAACCGAACTTAATGGAGTGATCGTAGGTCCCCTGAGCATCCGTAGATCATTCGACCGGTCGACTGGTTTAATTCAGCTTCCTGCCCACGTTGTGTTTGGTTTGATCCAGAAACGGGAAGTGATGTTCATCCATTCACGGTCGACTGAAGATGTAGACACGGCTGGAGAGTCTGTGCTAAGAAATTTAGAATGCACCAAAAAATATATATATCTGCAGTAAGCCGAACAAACAACTATTCAATGGTTGAATTTTTAATGTCTTTCATATAGAAGAAAAGAATAGTATAGAAAAGAAACGGGTTACAGAAATGAGAATAATTGACATAAAAACTCATACCCTGGATACTAGACAGAGAGAGAGTGGGTTGTGATCAGCTTGTTGCGAAATCGTCTCCGAACGATATGCGACTCTTGATTATTGTAGCTTGTTCGACGTTTCCGTTTCCAGTGGTAGTAACAATAGTAGCAGTAGTAGTCTTAGGCGTTGGAGGAGTAATTCGCTTCTTCTTACGTATATCAACAAAATATGTAAGCGGGCGCCTGGCTCCAACCTCTGACGTCACTCCCAATCTCCGACCTCTCTCTCCAGCTCGACTGCACTCAACGGCAGACCAGCCAACCATACTCTGCCTCTTCCGTCTGGCCTCTTCCGTTTGTCCTCTTCCGTCTGTCTTTCTCGTCGGCCTTTCTCGTCTGCCTTTGTCGGCTGCCTTTCTCGTCTGCCTTTCTCGGCTTCCTTTCTCGTCGGCCTTTCTCGTCGGCCTTTCTCGTCGGCCTTTCTCGTCTGTCTTGTAGCGCCGCGACCCGTAACAGTCGACGCGGGTGCTCATGCACGTGACGGCACGCAGGTGACGACGACGCACCGACCGATCACGGCCTCTCCAGTCTCTTCGAGAATTCTCTCCCGACTGCCACTTTTTCAGCATAACTTCGCGTTTATATAGATAAATCTGACTGATCGTAAATCGATCCTTGATCCGCACCCATTTATCATGAGTGTCGCTGTCAACCCAAAACCATGTGAGTTTCAAAGTTCTCATAGCCTGAGTAAGCTCTATTTCAAATTTTAACCGATAAAAATTATCTCGATCATCTTTCATTGTTTTCCTAATGACCCAATTCCAAATGGCCCAGATCAGATTCCCATCAATAAACAAAATTGTTCTGATCTAAATTCGCTGTTCAAATCTACTCCAATTTCAATAAAAAATATAAAAAAATATGTGTGCATGTGTGTGTGTTTGTGTGTTTCCCAAACTCTCTCTGTTACACACTCTGATCGAGAACATTGAGGAATTCATTTATAAAGTATACCCCAATGTAGCAGAAAGCTTCCAGAGACAGATTGGTTGTGTGAGAGAGCAATTTTGACTCCCAGAAATAAAAAAATTAAAAAAACTACAGATCATCAATCACAAGATATCCAAACAGAAGAAAGGACATACCTATCCAATGATACAACTCTGGGTTCAGACGAAGCAGTTAACTTCCCTATCGAATTTTTGAATTCTTCGAATCTTCCAGGAATATCATCACACAATTTGGTATTAAAAGAAGGAGTACCATTAATGCTGCTAAGAAATCTTGATCCTCCAAAATCATGTAATGGGACACGTCTTATTCTGGAGAAAATGATATCTCACTTATTGGAAGCACTTATTATAACTGGTCAAGGGAAAGGAGAGACTGTACTGATTTCAAGAATCTCATTGATTCCATCATTCATTTTAAACGATTAAGTTTTGTAATGACTATTAATAAATCACAAGGTCATTCAATGAAAGTTACTGGACTTCACCTTATGTAACCCTGCTTTTCTCATGGTTAATTATATGTTGCTGCAGGAAAAACTGAAGGAATTTATTTATTCTTGCTCCAAATAAAATGTAGTTTATCCTGCTGCATTACAGTAAGAATTATGTAAGAAAAACTTCATTTTGATTTCAGTTTTTTCAACATTATGTTTTTCATTCATGCAAATATATGTATTTTATTTCTGTCAATACCTGTTAAATGTTATTCAGTTTCGCCATGTTTCATTTGTTTAAAAATGGCTAACATTAATATGTTATATCAATGTTATGTCAATATAATGTTTAGCTCTCTGAATAAATACAAATGTTTTCTTTCATGCTTAAAACCAATTCATGAATGAAATGTTCATTTAAATTTTTATTTCAAAAATTTCAAGTAGTGAATATATCTAACTTGGCGAAGCAATAGCGAGCGAGCGAAGGCTACAATTATATATGCATATATATATATATATATATATATATATATATATATATATATACTAATAATACAATATGGCAATCCGTATGGAATTTCCAGGAGGATATAGATCCAGGGAGAGCTCCATGTCAAGAGACAGACCAAAATTGTTATATATATATATATATATATATATATATATATATATATATATATTGCATTTTAACTATGGAATACTATATACATACATATGAAGAAATATAGTCTTAAAATGTGCTATATTTATGGGATAAAGGGCTCAATATCAGAGATAGAGTATGTGTAAATATAAAAGTGAACATAGAAGTCAAAACTTAAAGGCGACAGTCTGTTTCATGCTAGATGCAATCGTCAGGTCAGGGCCTGACGATTGCATCTAGCATGAAACAGACTGTCGCCTCTAAGCGTTGACTTCTATGTTCACTTTTATATTTATATACATATATATAGAGAGAGAGAGAAAGAAAGAGAGAGAGAGGGGGAAAGGGAGAGAGAGAAACAAATAGTTGCTTCCAAATCCCGATAGAAAATCTCTGCTACATGCTATCGTTGTTGTCTTCCATCAAGTTTCCAATCTGAATGACGTCACGTACACCGTTTTGTCTCTTATATATCTATTTATCTTCACTTGATCGTACCGATGCTTAATTTTGATTCGCCAATGCGCTTTTGTTCATCACCTATTCTCGAGTTCTCCTCTGAAGTATCGAAAATACAAAGTCATTACTACAAATTAACCGCTTTGAATTAGAAAATCGATTTTGGAACTGAGAGAGAGAGTGAGAGAGAGAGAGATAGAGAAAGAGAGAGAGAGAAAAAAAGAGTGGTGGGGGGGGGGTCTGTAGATATCTATCTGGATCTAAATAACAATGCGCCATCATTATTATAATTTTAAAGAAAACTGTATGTTCACTGTTGCATCAAACAGGCAGACGCCATTGTTTAGTCCTCTTAAAAGGCCGGAACGAACGTGACGGTAAGACAGACTTTAGAACCGCACCTAAAGTGATTTTTCTCGCCTTTGCAAACATTGGTGTTCTCCGGCTAACAAGCCGGCACGCGATAAGCAGCGGCAGTCCATTATTCTAACACAGCGCAAGTAAACAGCGAGGACGGTTTCATAATCAATTAATCCATAGAAATTAAAATTTCAGCGACTTAGTCCTCGGCTCGAGCAAATTGTCCGTGATTTATGACCCGGTATCGGGATAATGAAACCGGCTCTACCATTCAGAATGACATTATCTGGCCACCAGGGAGACCCCGAATTACTGTTGATTGATAGATCAAATGTCTCTCTGAGTAGCCCCCTTGCCATAATTGCCTTTCTTTGCCTTTCTCCCTGCTGCTACTGCGGCTTGTGGTAGTGGAGCGAAGAGTGAAGCAACGCGGCTAAGGGTCGACGGCATACGCTCGCACGGATAGAGACGATGGCTGCGGCAAGGTGAAAGGACGGTAGACGCCAAAAGAACTGACAGGGAGTGGCCAGTTGTAACGGCGGCTGCAGAACATTTTCAGCAGCCACGACTGTTGTAGCTGTAGTCGGAACTACAGCAGCAGTGAAAAGGGCTATTGTTAGAAGGGAAGGAAAAAGAATTAAGATTTATATGGCGAAGTGGCGCTGTACACAGATTTCGCAATTATAGATCTGACTGCGAAGAGAGGGCGAGCCGACTGAATGGCTTTGCGAACCAGTGTCGACGCTTTCGTGATAAATTTGTGGTAACGAATATCGGCGATTCGATATCGGAATAAATCGCAGTCGTATTTTTACACTCGCAGTAAACGGTACTCGATGTGCGGACAGTGTAACGTTTAGCGGCGCTGAAAGTAAGATCGACGAGTCGGGTTCAAATTCTAGCCTAGGCTGGTCCGTTCGCATTCGCAAAAATTGCCGCCGCGGAAGGCATGTGTCCGTCTTTTCTCCCTTCCACAGTTACGACTTTAATAGTAGGGTAAACTAGGCTTTTAATATTGAAAGGACTATTCTGAATTCCAAACCGTGTGGAGAAACCGCTCCACTCTTTTCCCCTCACTAAGCTATGGTAAAAAAAAAAAACAGGTAATAAAGAAAAAGGAGTTCGTGGAAGACCCTAATCGCCCTCGCTCTAAAAAGAAGTAGCATTAAAATAGGTAAGCAATATTACAGCAGCTTTTAGTAACTGGGACTTCATCTGTAGTGAAGGTTTGCTAGCTCATTTTAGTGTGATTAGTTCGCGTCGTAATAGTTATTACATATTTTGGGCTTTGTTTAGAAATAAAATTAACCAGAAATCCACGTGAAAATTTCGCGTTTTATCCTGATTGAATTTCTGATGAATCTTGAGTGAATAAGTTAATAAGCTCCTTGCGTGTTCCACAGCTATAAAATACCCGTGGAATTTTCCCTATTGTGTCCTTAAATATTTGAGCTCATTCAAAGACGTAAGAGGGTACAAATGTAAAGATTAGAAGTTGAAAAGGATTTCGATTTCGTTGAAGCGTGTTAAATACGTGAGTGTGCTATGGCATCCGATATCTTGTCTTTCTTTTGTCTCTTTCAATGGAACAAAACTGAGTCTCTGGTTTGTCTTTTCAAACTTTCTTCTCGATCAAAATAGAATAGTCTATTATTTATGAGGTACGCGTAGGGCAAAACGTACATGCTAAATAAGGAACAAAATAACAAGTAGAATTATAATGTGATATTTTTTAAAATCGAATTCAACCCAAGAAAAGCGACTAAGGCACAAGGATGTGAAAGAATTAGAAAAAAGAAACATTATTAAGGAGCGAGAACGATGGAAGAGAGATCAGGAAGACAGTAGATAACGATTGACATTGCATTTAAATTATTGAAGATCAAAGTTGGTTGGAAAGCATGAAGCCGGAAGAGTGTTCCACAAGCGACTTGACTGAAAAGCAAGAAACCGGAAAAGGGCTCCAAAGGCGAGAAGTGTAAGATAAGGAACTGTTAGCATAGAACTTACGGTTGCATCTAACCATCTCAAGTGGGAACTGATGAGACCTCGTCCCTACTCTAGTACGGCGCTTTAAGTCTACGCACCATATTAAAGTGTTAATGCAAAAAAATATCATGAAAGTATTTATAAAAAAGACAGAGGGAAGCAACTTTATGACAGTGAGGAAGGTGACTAAAGCCGAGACGTTGAGTGAGGCTGAATAATATTGTTGATTCTTTTTTTGGATTTTATCAAGAATCTCTAAGTATATAGCAAGAGCATCATATTTGGCAGCAATATTTGAAGCATGGGTTATTTAATGAAATTCCTTCCAGACCTTTTTATTTTTTTTTAATAATTTCAAGGCAACAGAGCCACTAACAGTCAGAGGAATACCGAGTGTGAAATAATGTAAAAAGAAAAAGAAAAAAACATTAAGGAGAAAGAACATTAAAAGAACAGTAAGAAAGAAGAAAATGATTGACATTGCATTTAAATTTTTGAAGATTAAAGTTGGCTGGAAAGCATGGAGCCAGAGGGGAGTTCCACAAGCTAGAAGCGCGAGTGAAGACACTGTTAGCATAGAACTTACAGTTACATCACGTCAACTTAATTATAAAATGATGAGATATTGCCGCCAATCTAGTATTGCTTTTAAATTCATAGTGTCTAGGTATCGTAGAGGCAAGTTCATAAGAACAATTAGCATGAACGTATTTATAGAAAAGGCATTATTAAGGAGAAAGAACAATAACAGAAAATGAAGAGAGAAGATAACGATTGACATTGCATTGACATTTTTGAAGATCAAGCCTAATTAGAAACAAGACCCTAAAGAGAGTTCCACAAACGAGAAGCGTGAGAAAAGAAACAGTCAGCATAGAACTTACTGTTAAATCTAGCCATTTCAACAGTGAAATGATGAGATCTCGCCGTCAATCTAGTACTGCATTTAAATTCATAGTATCTAAGTATCATAGAGGAAAGTTCATAATAGCAATTAGCATGGAAGTATTTATAGAGAAGGCACGGCGGTAGGAAAATGACTGAAGCCAAGATGCCAGGTCAGACTCAGTGACATTGTAGATTCTTCTTTGGATTATCAAGAATCTCTAAACATATAGCAACAGCACCAGGCAAGATGTGGAAGCAATATTCTAAAAATAGACGAATGGTAAACTTATAAAAAATGTCTACCACAACACAGTGAACCAAATTTCAGAGCAGTAGACCTAGCAATTGATTCAATATAATATTTCCACTTCATGTCAACAGAGAAAGCACTCTCCTGGAGGTTAGCATCAGCCATGCTGATGCAAGCCAGAAAAGGGTCTCCCAGAAAATTAATAGGGTGCAGTTTCGTTTTGGAGGCTTTGAAATTAACAAGCCATTCCTTTTCTCAGTTAACAACAGAGGGTAAGCCATTTGGAGATGAGCCGCCATTTTCACCTTATCGAATCGAACAGACTTACTATTTTATCTAAAATGTTTTATGCATTAAGCTTCAGGTAAAATAAATCATTAGTATATATTTCTAGTTGACCTCAAAGGGAACTCGTATATACGATTCATTGTTATAGATGTTTAGAAAATGGTTGGTTTATTCCACTACTCCAGAAAATAACTATATCCTTCATCCTCTTTAAAAGATTCCGATTGGACAAAAAAGGTAGACATATATGGGCTGGGAATGCCCAATACTTTCCAAGCTTCGTAGAGTTCAGAATCCTTTATCTTGTTGTGTCAGGGGTGTCTTATTTTCCATTCTGCCGCCTCTTTCCTCACAGACGCAAACTCATCTCTAATCTATCGCTATTCCTATTGTCAATCGTCAGATGAACAACGCTATTTAGTGCCACTAGATCAGACCTTTAGACAGTACTCACTGTGCTAACACAACGAAGTGTAATCACCTCACATTGTTTCCGTGTTCCAAAAGTAAGTTTTTGCCTAAGAATTGCTACTCTGTGAAACGGACTCCCGAGTGGATAGTTTCCTTAAGAATAGAGACCTATACGTGTTGATGTGTCTGTGTGTTTGTGTTTCACATTTCATATGAAGCGCCCTTACTCCACTACCAACTTCAGGAATTATACACATGGACACTACCAGACAGACAGAAAACTGCTCTCTCTGATCTAAGAACACGCACACATACACATTATCACCGCAAGGCAAAAACACGTGAGGGCAACCTGACAAATGGGGAAAAAATCACAAAGTACTTGAACATTTTCTTCTATATTTCATCTGCCCCAAAATTATGATGAAGCTGAAATAAAAGCGAAATGTTAAACTTATAAATGTTTCCTATTTGTTCTTTTACATATCATTCTGTCAGATTTTAATCCATATTTGATATGAATTCATATAACAGTCTGTTTGTGGATGACAATATATATATATATATATATATATATATATATTGGAGACAAGATTTTTCCGAAAAAAATAATTTCTCTTGAATTTGTCAATAAATGTATGTGTAGGTAAATCTAATCTTAGAGTAGTACCAATATCATAACTTTTTATCTTCTTGAATATACTGAAGTATCCAATGTTACTGTATATGTCCTATATATATGTATGTATGCATGTGTGTGTGTGTGTGTGTGTCGCGCATTATATATATATATATATATATATATATATATATATGATGGATTCTCTTTTGTCGTTTTCGTCGCATGAGAGTCTTTCAGTTCAGTTTTTAATCTTGTACCTGTTCTCGTCGCCTTAACTCTCTCGCCAGTTGACCTCTTGCTCAGATGGTATAGCAAAGAACGAACACAAAACTGAACTGCAGACTGTCCACTCAAAAGATTTGTTTAGAGTGGTGAAGGCTTGCGCAGAACCAGCTGCACTTATTGGAAGTGCTGATAACAAGGAGTTGGTGTAAATATTTTCCACGAACACAATGAACAACACCTCTCAGGTTTTATTATCACGGAGTTATACCTCTTCGATACTAGCAGTGCACATAAGAGGGAAGAGCCTTTAATATCGTGTATTTAGGTAGCAATCCCTAATTTATATAAGTTTCATTAAAAACGACAAACTAGATACTGCGGTTAGGTTTCTTTTTCTTGTGTTCTTATAATATTCTTCTATTCTGGGCATAAATTACGTAGAAATTGTCCAAGCGCTTTCGGCTATACTTTTAGCCATTAATAATAATGATTATATTTATTGCTTTTAACTGAATGTATAGAATGATTAATATATGTATCTAGAGTCATGGGAAGGATTTAGCACATTTTGACCAAAGTATTTTTTTTTAATAATACTTAATTTTAATAATACTTCAATTAACTTTAGTCTTTTTTGCATGTGGATGATGCTATTGTGTTTTTATTATCAACGAATATGTTACGGATATAGTTTGGTAGGGTTCCATGTGTATTTAAATAAGACCTAACCGAGTTATGGTCAGAGAGAAGTAACGTGAGTCTTTTTGTTAGGCATGTTGTAGTATATCGAATTTGGATTAATACAGTTCCTTAAAGGACATATGAATTCGTAAATAATATCCATGATAATGGCTAAAAGTATAGGCGAAAGTGCTTGGACATAATCTAGCATGACGTTATGTGTAACGTCTACTTGTCGGTTCTTTTTAATCAAAATTGTTTACATATATATATATATATATATATATATATATATATATATATATAATATCTGGATAAAATAAATGAAACAAGATTGGGTGTTTTTTTTATGAAAGTATTTATTTCTGTGTTTTTGTATATATTTATTTATTTAATATTTCAGACCACGTAGGTCTTTCCTCAGAAATCAAATGAGATACTGTGTTTGTGTGTATCAAGAAAGTATACGTGGCCTCTCATTATGCTATATATATATATATATATATATATATATATATATATATGTAGATAGAGAGAGAGAGAGAGATAACCAGAGAGACACACATATCCATATATATATATATATATATATATATATATATATATATATATATATATATATATATATATAATCATGTGTATGTGTTTCTCTGTGTGTGCGTGTGTCTGAACATAAATTTAGTCAACATTTTGATATGAAAATTGTATTAATATTAATCATTCACTGTGTATAGTGAGCATCGAAATCAAGAAAAAGGGATTGTCAGTGGTCAGGAATTAAGACAATACTTAATGATTCTTCATACGCCTCATGCTAGTAAGGCACATAACAGAGTTATTATATATGTGATGCTCAAAATTTACAACAGTTGATTTTAGTATAAATTCATTGAATATCAGGAAGAAAAAGATTGTCAGTAGTCTTGATTTAAGATAAATTTAATACAAATCGAAAGTTAATTAGACATCCTAGGGTCCGGTACTTTGGAAAGTCCCTGAAAAAATATGCCACAGTTTAACCCAAGCTTTGCGTGTGAAATTTGGTAGATGGAACCCTCGATCGTTGTGCTAGCAAAAGTTTGCAAATCATTGTGACAGTAGATTTGATTTATTGATTTTTACAACTTATCAACCCTTTGCAGTTTAATTAAAGCCAGAAAATATTTATTACATTGTAAGAATGTTTGCCTTTTTTTGCGAGATAATAATGGTTTAATGATACAAGTTTTACTAATTAACCCATAGCTGGAAGGAGTAATTGTCAGAAATACAGAATTAAAACAAGAATTAAGGCTAGAATAAGACAATCACATAGATGATTTATTATTAATATGTAAACATAAATGGGCACATTCATTTTCCGACAATGAAACAATGAATCTCACCATGGTCGATATGTCTGGAAGGTGAATTATTGATGTTGCCAGCGTTCGGCACATTTGGAAAGTGCCTGAAAACCATACTATGGGTTGACCCAAGCTTTGTGAATGAAATTGGGTAGACGGAATTATTTTGACTAACACAAAGTTACAAGCCATCGTAAAGGTTTGAGCATACAGACTTTGTTCAAAATCATAACGAGCTCTCCGCCAGAAACTGTAACTAATGTCCCCACAGTTTGATACTGAACAAACAAACACAAACGTACCTGAGCAGGTATCAGGTAAAGGGATAGCCAAAAATGAAGTGTCGCTTGTTAGAAATGAATCTATCAATACTGACGGGATCATGCACTTATTTACCACAATTCAAGTAGAACGGTGAGGGGTCTGGATTTAAGACATGTTTTACTCACGGAATGATTATATGATATATCTGATGTTAAATATTTACAGGGGATTTAATGATTTATATGTTATTTCAGTATAAAATTCACTGAAAATTAAGGAAGAAGGTAATTGTCAGAAAGAAAAGTAAGGTTTACGGCTAAAACACCAGTCTGATCAGGAGAGAAAAGAATTCAATCAGCTGAAAATGCATTGAAAGTGCGCTAATCTCAAAATTCGCGACAATAAATCTCAAACAAGGACCATATATAATATCAGCGATCATCGCAAAAGCAATAATTAAAAAAATCAATATACGACGTAGTAGGGAAAGGACAGAGATCGACTCAGGGTGGTCTGATGTAAAAACAGACACCAATGGCTCATATATATATATATATATATATATATATATATATATATATATATATATATATATATATATATATATATAGTTAGTTAGTTAGTTAGTTAGTTAGTTAGACAAACCACAATAAAATCCCAAATTACCCATATGAGGTAGGTTTGGATTTTATTGTGTACTAATTATTTGCTCTGTAATAATAAATATACTGAGCTCTTTTTGCGAATCAGTTTTAATATTTTATATTACTAGGATCCACTTGGATTATATACCAACAGATTCATTACCTTTACTATATATATATATATATATATATATATATATATATATATATATATATATATATATATATATATATATATATAGTGATAGATAGATAGTTGATAAATGTATGACACGAACACTTTATACACTTTATCATACATTTTTTGAAAAATATTTTTCTTGATATATAGAAATGTATTTATAGTTATCTTTCTCTCTCATATATATATATATATATATATATATATATATATATATATATATATATATATATTGATAGATAGATAGTTGAAAAATGTATGAAACGAACACTTTTTACACTTTTTCATACATTTTTTGAAAAATATTTTTCTTGATATATAGAAACAGATTGTCGCCTCGAAGTGTTGACTTCTATGTTCACTTTTATATATATATATATATATATATATATATATATATATATATATATATATTGTTAACATCATATGATAGCGTTTTAATGGAGAACTCGCTGGCGTCAGCCTACTCTGTCTGGACTCCCATTGTCTCTTCTGATAAAGTAATTTAATTTATTGCCCCTCTATACCTTTTTCTTTCATTCAAACCTGAAGATGCCGAACCAAACATGCATAATACATAAAGAATTACTGCACACTTACAAGTTAAATAATTTTATGAGAGAAATGCATTAAAAGTCTAAAGAAATTAATGCACATGGTACTGATAGAATCATACTATGAGCAAGGAGGTGCTGAACGTTTCACAGCCCTTCAAAAATGTGATATTTCTTTAGTCGGTCAGGTTTTTAGTGAAATACGTTCAAACTAGGAGAACGTTAGAGCACACACTCTATAATTAGAACTCTGACAACGGACTTTTCTATAGAATGCATTGCAAGTATTATTAGCAGAATAAACCAATGAAGAAACATCGTTCACCATTCCTTTCTTGGAATTTACACAATTAGGGTTTATTAATTTAGCTAATTTGCCATTCAATTACACATATTCATCATAAATAAGCTGGTCTTAATTAAGGTTCATCTTTATGCTGCGAAGAAAATTTAATCATGGCTGACAACTGAAATATTGCCTCAAAAGCAACCTTACTCTTTTTCTCTTTCTTCAGCTTCTTCTTCTCTCTCTCTCTCTCTCTCTCTCTCTCTCTCTCTCTCTCCTTCTTCTTCTTCTTCTTCTTCTTTGACCTAATGATCTCTGGCCTCACATTGCACTCTGAAGATTATTTCATAATAGTGAGTCCTTCTCAGACGGATCACTTCATACTGGTCAGAGATCATTTCAAATTTAAGTGAACCTCCTGACAACTGAAACGGCTGTGACGGGAGAAAATGAGTAATTTTGATATTAGGTAAAATACATATATACATATATATATATATAAATATTTATAAATATAGGGATTGTGATATTTAGTAAATTACATTTTTACATATATATTTTAAGACATTTTTATGTTTATAAATCATTTTATAGATACATATATTTAAGTAAAACGCCCTGTTTTATAATAAATAGTATTAATAACATTTACCAGCCTGAATGTCTGAGAAATTCTCATAGAAAATATTCGTCCTCCGACAGGAATCGAACCTGTATCCTATGCGGAACTGTCATATAACCTGATGTGCTTTAACCGATTGAGCCACAGAGGATCGTTCTGTTAGTAAGGTCGATTTTACTGCTTTTAAACTACAATTATCCATGAATCTCTCACGTACATTCATATCTGCTCAAAGCGTATCCAAATGTAAACAAATAACGTCACACATTATGAAATGAACAAAGTCCGACAATTATTTTAAAACATTTTTATGTTTGTACATTCTTTTTATAGATACAAATATTTAAGTAAATGTTCTGTTTTATAATAAACAGTATTAATAAGATTTACCGGCCTGAATGTCCGTGAAATTATTCAGGCCGGTAAATGTTATTAATACGTTTTTTTATAAAACCGAGCATTTTGCTGAAATATTTGTATCTATAAAAAGAATGTTTAAACATAAAAATGTCTTAAAATAATTGTCGGACTTTGTCCATTTCATAATACACACACACACACACACACACACACACACACACACACACACACACACACATATATATATATATATATCTATATAGTGATTCTGATATTTAGTAGATTACACACACACACGCATATATATATATATATATATATATATATATATATATATATATATATATATATATATATATATATATATATTGGAATGGAGGTGATCTACGAAACTGGGTAGTAGGGTGAAAAATAATACAAAATAGAATTTACAGTAAGTAATTTTTTCTATTGTAAAACATTAATATATATATATATATATATATATATATATATATATATAGAGAGAGAGAGAGAGAGAGAGACAGACAGACAGACAGAGAAAGAAAGAGAAAGAAACAGACAGACAGAGACGGAGGGGGAGACAGATAAATAGATAGATAGATAGATAGATAGATAGATAGATAGATAGATAGATAGATAGATAGATAGATAGATATATGTATAGGCCTGTATATATCAAACAAATTTTATTAAACAATACTATCAGCCATCATTTTATTCAGGTTTTCCAACATCCGACTAAATGGTCAGAATTAAAACTTCCAAACTTTCTCCTGTTCCTATTTTTAGCATTCCTGTACATTCGATTATCACTACAGTTGTTACTCAGGACTATTCTTTATTAAAATAGGATTGGCAAATTTTGGCGCGCGAGAAATCCGGTTGAGCTCTCTGGAGAAGAGTGTAATTTTAATAACCGTGGCTCCTACTGCTATTAACGCATTGCTCTTCAACTGAATTGAGCTCTCCCAGCCACTGGCGTATTTCGTATAGAAAACTTTAATATTTCTCGTTCTCTCTGCCGTGCGGCAATAGCCTAGGGGTAGGACTGATGGCAAATCGGTCGGGTTTCAATCCCTTCAAACAATTGGATATCTAGCCACACTGAAGAGCTGGGATACAGTGGACATTGAAGTCAACAGCCAGATGATTTTTTACTATCTTACTTAAATTCCTGTAAACGAACATGAATAAATGAAAATAAACAAAAGCAAGTATAATAAATTAATCCAAATACATAAATAAATCAAATTAAGTAAATAATAAACAAATTAAAAAAAAAAACATACCACAATTATTCCTATTCAATAATCACTAGAATAATTCCGAACAACTGTTACCGCCAATCAAAATTGACGTTAGGATAATACAATAGACTACCCACAATGCAATACAATAAAGTAACCACAATGAAATACAATAGTGTTGTGGAGTTATTTCCTTAGTGGAAACTGTATTCGGACTAAATGCGTCCTAAATAGGTTAAACGTACAGAAACGTTAGGAACTTGTAATAAAGTGTTACGCAGAGTAATCGAGTTGTGGTCGCTGACTACTTTTTTCCCTCGACTACAACTGACTCCTACTTATAATAGATGGGAGAGTCTATTATCTAGACAAGGTGTCTTTCACTATAACAAATAGAATGCACACCATGCAATACAATAGTCTACCCACACTGCAATAGAACAGACTACCCACAATGCATCACTGTCCTGACCGTTCGGCCACAGATATATATGACGTCATTTGTTTACATTTGATACGCTAGAGCAGATATGAATAGAAGAGATTCATGGAAGTTTAAAGATAGTAAAATCGACCTTGCTAACCAGACGCTCGGTTAAGGCACATCACGCGAAATGATGGTTCCGTATAGGATACAGGTTCGATTCCTGTCGGAGAGCGAAAATTTTCTATGAAAATTTCTCGGACATTCAGGCCGGTAAATGTTATTTAATACTGTTTATTATAAAACAGAGCATTTGCTTAAATACTTGTATCTATAAAAAGAACGTTAAACATAATATAAATGTCTTTAAATAAATTGTCGGACTATGTCCAATTCTAAAATATATATATATATATATATATATATATATATATATATATATATATATATATATATATATAATATTAGTGATCAGTATGAATATTTTTAGCAGGATATAAATCCAGGGAGAGCTCTATGTTAGAAACAGAGCAATAATTATTATTATAGAAACTAAAATTTCATGTGGTTTTATTTATTTTATTAGGGTCGGAAAAACAGCTCCCATTCATCATACCTTCAAAGGCTTTTGGATTTGTAGGTCTGATGAATTGGAGGCGTTTTTAGGAACCTGATGAAATAAATATAACCTCATAAAATTTTAGTGTTTGTCCCTTTTATAATAATTTATATATATATATATATCAAGCACCCTACACAAAATATTCAACAAAAACACAGTAAAAATCAGCTACAGTTACACCGAGAACATGGCACAAATAATAAAAAAAGCACAACAGGAAAATTATTAACAAACCACACGAACAAATTAAACCCACGTGCAACTGCAGAATAAAAAACGAATGTCCCTTAAACGGTAATTGTTTACAAAACAACGGAATCTACCAAGCCACGATAAAATCAGCAGATAATGAAGAAAAAGTATACATAGGAGTAACCGAAGGACCATGGAAACAAAGAAATTATGTACACAAAATTTATTTCACAAATAGTAAATATGCGAACAGCACAATGCTTTCTAAGTATATCTGGGAAATAAAAAACAAAACACACACCACACCAAAAATATCTTGGAAAATAAGGAAGAAATTATCAACCTACAACAACCTATCAAAAATTTGCAAACTTTGCTTGGAGGAAAAAATAGCTAACATTACCTTCCCAGATCAAAATAAATTATTAAATAAAAGATCCGAGCTAATCTCAAAATGCAGACATGAAAACAAATTTTTACTACGTAACTTAAAATAGAAAATAAATAAATATATAAACAAACAAAACAACAATAAAATAAGCAAAATGAATTACTCCAAACATTTTACAAAACCACACCTGTTAGAATATGCGAAATAAAATCAAAACAAAAGAACGGACGAAAGTTATAACTGTTATATAACGATAAAAAATAAAAAAATTAATAAAAGATAATATACTACGTTACTTAAAAATCGAAAGCCAAAAATATATAGTGTAACATATAAATAACAACAAGTATAATAAATTGATCTAAATACATCCAAATATATAAATAAACTAAAAACCGATTACGATAAACTAGCCGTTTAGAAAAAAACAAATAAAAATAATCAACCCAAATAGATAAATTAAAAATTATTCCGACCAAAATAATAGTAAGAACAAACCACAACATCCCACCCCAGAATTCAACAAATAGATTTAATCAATGACAAATAATCAAATATATAAGATAAAAAATAAAAATGAAAATAAATAAAAACAAGCAAAACAATTTGACCCAAATAAATAAGCAACCATCCGACTTCCGGTAAATGACCGCCATAATAGACTACCAACAATAAGCTATATAAACAAATTTTTACTACGTTAACAAAAAAACACCGATCAAAATAAAAAATAAATAAATAAACATATAAGATAAAAAATAAAAATTAAATTAAAAAACAAACAAACAAAAAACAAGCAAAATAATTTGACATAAATAAATAAACAAATAAGCGACTTCCGGTAAAAGTAACCGCCAAAATAGACTACCCATAATGCACCACTGACCCTTATATATGAATAGCCGAGAAAAATAGCAGCACTAGTTGCCTGACGATTGCACTAGCATGAAACAGACTGTCGCCTCTAAGTGCTGACTTCCATGTCCACTTTTATATTTACACACGCTCTATCTCTGATATTGAGCACTTTATCCCATAAATATAGCACACTTTAAGACTATATTTCTTCATTCATATATATATATATATATATATATATATATATATATATATATATATATATATATATATATTGGCTCCTGAAAAATTAATTCGGTTGAGCTCTGTGGGAGTGAAGCGTGTGCTTGTAAACAGTGACTATTAAAGCTAATATAGCAAGACTCTTCGGCAGAATTGAGTCACTGTCAGTCACTTTGTGTTTATCTAAATCTAAAAATAAATACGCTAATATTTCACCTTCTCCCCTACCGTGTCGCCAATTCAGTCAGGTTTCGATCCTAGCTAGAGGCAACCGGACGTCTAGCCACACTGATTAGCTGCGAAACAGTCTGTCTGTGGATGACAATATATATATATATATATATATGGCAATATATATATATATTAGTAGTGAGTTCGATCCTCATTGGGTGCCCCCTATTTTTGACTTTGTGCCACATATAAGCTACGTTTGGAAAATCACTATATGTTGATTGATTTATTTTTAATTCGACATTTTTATTACCTCAAACATTATTTTTAGTGGATACCCGTGTTTGAAATAGACGCCACGTTTTTATGTTATTCAGTGAGAAATGTTAAGAAAAAAAATTGCTTTTGTATTAAAATCAACTGTCGGAGAGCACATGTTCTGTATTGAGTTTTCTCGTGTGTGAGAAAGCCGATAAATGTAATACACACTATTTAAAATAAAAACGGGGCGTCTATTCCAAACACAGGTATACATTAAAGTAATATAGATATATAAGTTTAGCTTCGGACCATTTTCATAGTTTCCGGTACATATCTAGATATAAATTTTCCGTTATCCCAGCTATTATCAATTATAGTTGGTATGATGCACATTCTGAACAAGGACAGTACGTCCAAACCCTCAGTCACGCTGACGCGCAACTTTGTGTTAGCGCAACCATCGACGGCAACCAAATCTCACTCACAAGTTTTGGGTCAAGCCGTGCTGTGGTTTTCAGTCATCGCATCTCCAGGTCAACTTCTTGAGATTCGAAACCTGATATCATGGTCAGGAAGCGAACGTCCTAACCATTTGGCCGCGTGCCCAATTCGTCCTATATAGTTAGTTGATTTGTTTCATTCGTTTTCAACGGCTTAACAATAATTTGAAGGATATTTAAAGCTAGAAGATATTTTTACATTTTAAGAATCTTTTTTTTATTATATAGAAATGGTTTAATGATACAACTCTTACTAATTAACCCATAGCTGGAGGAGAAGAGATGGGTTAACACATTTCCCAGGTGCATTTGCGCGTAAGTGAATATAACGAACCCAACGGAAATTAGAAATCGGATATTTGATTAACAATTCTGAGCCATTATCCATTTCACCATCTGCACATCGAAACTTATAGCACCTGGTATTCCCAAGCGGTCACCGATCTAGGTACTGACCTGGCCCGACGTTACATAACCGGTGATCACACGGGAACCAGTGTTTTAAAGTGATGTAACCGTAAGCCACAGTCAATATGAACATGCTGACACAAATAACAAGGTATATAATAATAATAATAATAATAATAATAATAATAATAATAATAATAATAATAATAATAATAATAATAATAATAATAATAATAATAATTGTTAGCCCAAAATGCAGATTCTGTGATAAATATCCAGAAACAATTGACCATCTTGTATCAGGTTGAATGGTATTGGCATCCCGCATGATTAAGTGGGCTAATATCTGCATTGGAAAATATGTAACTTTTACAGAAAGGAAACGGCAAGCAATTGCTATGAACACCAGCCAGACCCGATTACAGACATAGGATCTGTAACAATTTGATAGGAATTTACAATACACACTGAACAATCAAAAGTAATCGTCTAGACTATGTGATCAGAGACCACAAAAACAGAATATGCCTTCTTATTGAGATGGTAGACTCTGCAGATGGCCAACGTATCTTTGAAGATCTTCAGAAAACTATCAAATTGCAAGGACCTTGAAATCGAAATCTCGAACAATATGACACGTGAGGACATCAGCAATTATAGTTGGAGCCCTCCGGTTGACTGGAAAATGTTCGGATAGACTCATTGAAGGGATTCCTGGTAGCCCATGCCTTAAAGAAATGCAAACTATTATACTGACAAGTACAGCACACACATTACGCAAAGCTTTATCTGTGTACAATATGTGTGATCTTGATTTTTTTTTTTTTTAAGTGCTCAGTGTTAAATGTCATCTCTGGTTGGGACCCGAAATCAAAGGAAATCAAATAAAAATAAAATATATTTATACAACTGTCCTTGTTATGTTTGAAACTCAGAAGAAATTAACTGGAGAACAAATCAACAAAATCCCTGGTTCACTAACTCTTTGAGAAATTTCCAAAATATTTCTAAAAATCGAAGTTATTTTTTTTCTGCAATTTTTAAAAACATTTTTCTTAATAAGTGTTTTTGCTTAATTCAGAGGATAGAACAAAGTCTGGGTGATTGTTTATGTGATTGTAAAACAAAAGCAGGTCAAGTGATTTTTTAAAATAATAATAATAAGTAAAGATTGTGAATTACTCATAGATGAGGATAGATGTTGAAGCGTGTGAAATAGACATGTCATTGTTGTGCCCTGTCAACGGAGCAGTGTGGTCGATTCTAAAAGATCTCCAGATACACCTTGATGCCAACGTATTCGCTCCCCAACATAGCAACGTTACACGAAAAGAAACAACCAGTAAATATACTACAGAAAGGGCTTGCTATCTGAGGTCTTGAGTCTTGACAAAAGAATCCCTTACAATTATTTCTCTTTTATAAAACAATGACAGTCCAAATATCAATAATAATAATAATAATAATAATAATAATAATAATAATAATGAGAAGAAGAAGAAGAAGAAGAAGAAGAAGAAGAAGAAGAAGAAGAAGAAGAAGAAGAATGATGTCATGACTTGATACTCTTCGCGAGACTATTTCGTTCGTTTTCGTTTTATTAGTTGATTTGGTATTGAGTCACTTGGTCCAAGGTTGGGAAAAGTCCGCGTTTGGTGACCTAGTGTCTCTTCGGTTTTGGAAGAGTTTGTTCTAATGACAGATTTTTCGGCCACATACTGGTTCCTCTCTGAGGTACGCGGCCCTTGTTGACACGGGTAATGACCGATCCGGGATGAATTTTTATTCGTATTCATTGAGATTCGCAGAATTTTGCGTTTTAACCTTGACCGCCAAAGGGTAATTATGTTCAAATTACCAGCTCTAGGACGACACTCGAAGAAGACGTGAGATTACGTCCAACCAATGAGATAGTAAGAATGGGGATTATATTCATATGTCCACGGTTGAAGAATTCATAATAAAGTATTGTATTCAGTCGGGTAGCATATGTGTATATACACGGCACTGGCTATACTAAGTTTTAACTTAGTATAAGTCGGAATGACCACTACCAAGGGAAATATCAGACTTTAATATTGAGAGTTATCCAAAATAATAATAATAATAATAATAATAATAAATACAAAAAATGTTCTCACGAGTACAGTCCACACCTTACGAAGGGCTTTATCTATGTAAAATATGTTTTGTCTTCTTTTTTTTAATTGGTCAGTGGAAAATGTATGATGCCATTTCTAACCTTAGATCTTTGAGCGGGACCCGGAAAGAAATGTGTACACACCAGAAATCAAATAAATAATAATAATAATAATAATAATAATAATAATAATAATAATAATAATAATAATAATAATAATAATTATTGATCATCTTGTATCAGGTTGCACGATATTGGCACCAACTGAATATAAAACCCGGCATGACAGAGTGGGCCAGTATCTGCACTGGAAAATTTGCAACTTCTACGGAAAGGAATCTGAAAGAAACTGGTACGAACATCACCCAGACCCGGTTACGGAGATAGGACCTGTTACAATCCTATGGGACTACACAATACCCACGGACAGAACAATCAAAGCCAACCGACCAGACATCGTTATTAAAGACCACAGACAAAAATGCCTCCTTATTGATATGGCAGTGCCTGCAGACTGCAATGTATCTTTGAAGATATTCGAAAAACTGTCAAAATACAAGGACCTTGAAATAGAAATCTCAAAAATGTGGCACATGGGAACATCAAAAATCCCTGTTGTAGTTGGAGCCTTAGGATTGGTTGGAAAAGATTCCAGTAGACTAATTGAAGTGATCCCTGGAAGTCCATGCCTCAAAGAGATACAAAAAATGATTCTGACAAGTACAACCCACACTTTACGAAGGGCTTTATCGATGTAATATTTTTTTTTTTTTTGCAGTGGAACGTGTCATGATACTATTTCTAACCTTAGGTCCCTGGGCGGGACCCGGAAAGAAATGTGTAAACGGCTGATATCAAAGGAAATAAATAATAATAATAATAATAATAATAATAATAATAATAATGATAATAATAATAATAATAATAATAATAATGAAGACAAATAGTGTTGGAACATCGCTATACCAGGGAACGCCAGGGTAGTTGATTAAAAAATAAGTAGGCAGAAATTTATCAAGTTTTGAAATAAGAAGTAGTAGGCTTGTGACGGAAGTGTCTTAAAAAACTAAACGTTCTGGTTGTTGTTTGAATATTGATGAAGAAAAATTCAAAAATTGTTTGTTGAAAATGAGAACATAATTCGAATTGAGAGGCTTTAAGAAACAGAATTACTTGCGACAGCTAAATTTCCGAGAAAAATTTTCGTTGACTTAGGTTAGATCATAGAGCTGATAATAATATACTTTGACCCGCTCGTTAAATTAACGGAAGAAGATATGCTTGAAAATAATTATAAATAAAACGTGCTTTTTTATTTTTATTTTTCTTCTTGCGTTTTAAATGTCTGTTTGTTTTCCGAAGAGAAAATATCGAACGGGGTCTTGAATATCAACTGTACGAACTCAGTTCCTACGTTTTAACAATGTTGGCTGACACCAGATGAAATATTACATTTAATATTTCTTTTCCACCGGAAATCTAAACAGTCTGGGACATTTTGGGATATTTTCTTTTCTTTTTTAATTCTTTACAAAGTATAAGGTTGTGCGATAAGCTCCATCGATCCGGATTTGTTATCTTCCAGGAATATGCTTATTGCTTGTCATACATCACTAAGGAGCAGATTTCAGTAACAAGGACAAGAACCAGTTCTTGAAGGACGAATCAGAAGTCATTATTCTTAGAGTTTTTTAGGGTTTTTTTAAGATGACTATATTGATGTCTGTTTTCAATATCAGTTTTTTTCGTCTTATAAAGCGAAATCTATTTTTTTGATCGCCAAACGTTTTTGCATTATATTTGGATTACTGAACAGAAAATGTACTTCTTATTGAATATTGAGGTAATATTTCATGATTATTCGAAGATTAATTCATAGAGGTATTTCTTTATTTTATTCTTTCATTTCTATTTCTTCTCCTAAATGTGATAGATTATCTAAGTTCGGAGAGGAAATATTGTTTTATTATATATTTTGTATTTCTTTTCACAAACAAAGACAAAAGATGATTGAATTGACAAAATGGAAAAATAACAATGTAGCGAATTTTGTCCTCTAAAAAGTCTTCATCGAACAAAAGTAATAAACACACACACACACACACACACACACACACACACACACATATATATATATATATATATATATATATATATATATATATATATATATATATATATGCACATTTCATTAAAAACGACTGACAAGTTGCTTTTATTTAGTTTTTTATATAATTTCTCGTGCGATCTAATAATGTTTTTCTTTTCAGATAATAAATTATAAACTATCCGTAAACTTTCGTAAATAATTATATAGGCCACACCACAAATTTTTTAACGCGCAGACTAGCTCTACACCTTTCTGACAATAGCTCAATTAGATCTCATTTAAAAATTCATGGAGACCTACCGGACACTATTCGGAACATACTTGTCGACAACACTAATATAATAGCATCATCCACATGCAAAAAAAGGCTAAAAATAATGGAAGCCTTATTAATAAAAACAAACTAACACTTAATAATATTAACTTTGAACATGGACATAATATCTTGATCGTGTTTTGAAACACATTTTATAAAACATACATATAACAATCTATTTGTAATTCCAACAGTTGAAATATAATCCTTGAAAATAGCTAAATGTATAGCCGAAAGCCCTCGGATAAAAAGAACATTCGGACAGTTTTTATATAATTTATCATCTGAAAGAAGAAAGTTATTAGTTCGCACGAGAAATTCTATAAAAAACTAAATAAAAGCACCTTGTCAGTCGTTTTTAATGAAATGTGTATGAAAGAAGGATTGCTGCCTAAATACACAAATATATATATATATATATATATATATATATATATAGAGAGAGAGAGAGAGAGAGAGAAAAGGAGAGAAACAGAGAGATAGATAGATAGATAGATAGATAGATAGATAGATAGATAGATAGATAGATAGATAGATACAGATGTATGTATGTATGACAAAGTGGAACAAGTTTACCTGTAACGTGTTTCGTCCTTCAGGACGTCATCGGACTGAATTTATTATGCTAGTAGGACAACACATGCGTATGAACGAGGAGCGCTGGGAATTTTAGAATTTTTTATCAGCTGAATTCACTCAGAGTTTTTTCTTTTACTTGCCATCACTTTTGTTAGTAGGTATCCCACACTGTGATATCAGAAGATATGCTAAGAATGGTGAAATGTTGTAAAAGCCAGGGAACAGATTTACTGTAGATGACCTTGCAATTAAGACACTCTCTAGAAATTGACGTCGTAGTAAATTATTTTCTCTTTGATCAGAATAGTATTTTTTATGTCAAAATTGTGGTCAGTCTCCTTACTGTGGGCAACCAACGCATTTGACATATTCTGTAAAATAAGCTTTCGTATTCATATAATCTTTTATTTAGATTCCTTGAGGTTTCGCTTATGTATTTTGTGACGGTTATTTCAAGGAATGGTGTAAACATGCCTTCAGGTTTTAGCTCATTGTTTTGTTTAGTATTGACTAAGCCTTTTATTGTTTTAGATGTAGTAGTAAAAAAGAAAAAAACTTAATGAATTTATCTAGACCAAAAAAATCACAGCACATGCGCAGTCCTGCGAAAATAACAAATTTAGTCCGAAACGTGTCAAAAGTAAACATTTTCAAGTTTGTCATACAATTTCCCCAATACTGTTCTTGATATGTAATGATATATATCGTTACCTCATACAAACATATATATATATATATATATATATATATATATATATATATATATATATATATATATATATATATATATATTCAATATTACTTAATGATCTTGCCGACATGACCTCCATCTTCTGGCTTTCTCCTTATATATTTTGGATAGATGCCATTCCCTTGTTAATTTTAAATTCATGTTAAATCAAGGAGAAAAAGATTTCAGTGTGTGTTGGGGGCTGCCCCACCCCACCACGGACACTCCCTTTCATCAAACTGAAATATACTTATCCTCGTACCCTAGAAGTCATTTCCTTGTTCAAATCTAAATTTAATTTACATCAAAGGGAAAAAAACAGTGACTGGTTTTGCACCCACCTCCGGGGCACCTCCTTTGATCGGAATAGAATATACTTATCTAAGTACGCTGAGTAATTTAGTTTCAGAATATATATGATCATGGGGGTCTATCTCGAAAACCCTATAAGGAGTTCGATAACAAAGAGACAGACATACAGAGGCTACATTATATATACAGATAATTGGTTAGTAATTTAGGAATTTGTAAAATTTTCATAATAATTCATCATGTCTAGACCTAAAATTCTCAACAAATACAAACACACACACACACACACACACACAAACACACACATGCAGAAAAGCACTGAACGAACGTTTCGTCCTTCTGGGGACTAATCAGTTGTGCCTATCCTCTACCGAATCTGAGATTCGAACCAGGGCCGTTGCAATATGACACAAGCATCATACCATTAGGCCAGAGGGCTAAGGTTTCAGCTTTTAACCGAGAACTACATAATCACTGATGGCTATAATAATAATAATAATTATTATTATTATTAATAATAATAATTTTTAACTTTTTTCTTCATTCATTAGGTTGCTGTTGCTTTTCATACCCTTAGAGCGTTAAAATAAGCAGTAGAAATCTGAATTAAGAATTCTGGTGCGAGGGAAATTTGGTAGCGTTCAAAACTCTAGTCCTATTTCTCATCATCCTCTCCATATTGTTTGTTTACGCCCTACGAGTAACGACAGTGATCGGATGTGCGGGAAGTGTAAAGGCTATCCGTGCATGTCTAAGAGGTCTGTTTTTATGCTCACAGCGGAGGATGAGGTCAACTGATCCTGTCGGGTGGGCTGATGAACTGACAGGACAGAGCTGTCAGACTTTCTGACCATGACCACTGATAAAGGCTGTGATCTGCTTGTTGACATCTGGTGACAACGTCGAGTCAAGTTCAAATTCCGGGATAATTTGTTGGCTTAATTTCGCACATGCGCACTTGGCTAAAAGATGGATTAAATTACAGGGTAGACTGGAATCTGTACCCTTTGTTGTCAACCAATCAAGGGGAAGAGAAATATCTGAATTCAAAATCAGTCAGAAGAGGGGTAAGCTACCTTAGGCTATCTTACCCTAGACACCCTACAGCTGCAGTTGATATGGTGCACAAGAGTTCCAGATTCAAAACACACCGAGAGTTACAGTATGAATAGCAAAATGAAATGTCGCGATTTTTTACACTATTTTTCACACAATACAAGGAACTCGTCCTGGGTATGACGATAAACTATATCCAGCAACAAGGCCACCTCTTAATTGCTGTTTTTCCCAGGTCCACCTGGGTTGTAGCACCTGTTAGGGTCCCAGCTATATCTTTTCATAGCAAAAATACCAGTAATACGTTTTTGAAAAAAATACCAGCAATACATTTGACTCTCAACAAAAACCCTCTTTACAAAAATACGTCAATGATACCTGATCTACAAATTGATTTATTAGAAAAAGACCATTAGTCTATTCATATGAAACTATCCTAAATGTCTTGCCAGCATTAATTAACCCACTGAGGTTGATACGCCGTAACACAAAATAAACCAAACCAATAAACCAAATAATACAAGGACTAAGAGTCTCTCAAGTTAGAGGCTCAATATATGAGATGTTTTAAGGGCCTGCAGGTTTTATTTGTTTTCTACATCAACCTTTTGCATGTTATTTAAAGTCAGAAAACATTTTTAGATCTAAGACATTTTTATGCATTCCAAAAGCTAAGCAGTGTACTAAGAGATAGAAATACTTCGTTACAAACTAAGAAAAGAGGACTGAATCCTTACGCGATATCTGTCCTACCGTATGGCAATGAATGCTGGACAATGTGCTCAAAGATGAAACTTGAAGCAACAGAAATTTAGTTCTACAGAAAGATGCTGAGGATACTATGGACTGAACATGTGAGCAACGATGATGTTTTAGAGAAAATGTAAACAAAATGACAACCTATACTTAACATCAGAAAGCGAGAGCTTGGAAAATCTGCAGCTAACAGGACGTAGTGAGGGCAAAAAAGACAAATGAAAACAACGCATAACATACTTGACTAGCTAGAGAAAATGGATGGTGGATCAGGGTTTAGAAATAATGAAATTTATTTAAAGATGCAAGTGACAGGAAATTGTAGAGAGCCATGATCACCTACCTCCTGAGGGGACAAGGTACATACAAAGAGATGCTAAGATTCATACTTTTCCGAGGGGAATTTGCGCTTAAGTGAATATAACAAACGCGACTGGAATTGGAACTCGGCTCTCTGATTTCCAATTCCGGAAATTATTCATTACACCATCCGCACATCAAAGCTTACAACAGTCACCCATCTAGGTACAGGCGTACAGGGAAGGATGAAGAGGTGCATATTTGAGGATATGGATTGGATTAGGCCAAATATTCATCCAGGTAACGAGCTCATGAACTTGTGGAGAAGGCTAGCATGCCAAAACCTAGCGAACGCCTATAAGATATATAAGGCCATAGGCCGATCTTCAACGTTCTTATCTAAAGCTTGACAGACAAATTTACTGATGTCCGTTAAAACATCGGTGGTAGACCTGGTGAAACAGAAGACATATTGATTATCCTAGAGGAGGCCGGGTGAAGTAAGATGCCTAACCTATTCGACGTTGATTAGAGCCTCGCGTACATTGCCAAAAAGAGGTAAGAGAATAACAGACCGAAAATATGGGGCATCCAGTAAGGATCGAACTCACTAATCAGTCGTAACTGATCGTGCAAGACAAGCTTGCTAGCCGTTACACGACATCGAGGTGCTCCTCAGCCATCTTATATATAGCGACTACGGAGGAGAACTTCCAGCAAGCTAAAAAGCAAGATAAATTTAAGCATATTTAATCTGAAATAACAATTGTTTAATCTGCCAAATTGTTGGCGAATATTTCTTGTATGGAAACGGTTAATTTCGTTACGACTGTAATCATTAATTTTACTACGACTGTTAGCATAAATTTTGAAATTAGCATTAGTATTTGCTTTTCGAATTGCATTATAAATCTAGAGTGGAATCGGTGAAAGAACATATTCATATACTCTTTCATCTTCCCGCTCAGTATTAATGTTTCTGTTCCTAATTCTTCCATACCCTGTAACCCTCTATGCCTTAGTGGCTTTAATACCATGTATAGGGTGATACCGATTACAAAAAAAACTGGTAGAAGGAGAAACGAGGGGAACCTACAGGGAGGCGAGACGAGAAAAAGAAAGAGACATACTCTTCCAGAAACACGCACACGAGAAAGCCTTCGTGTGCGCATCGATCCATATACAGTAATACACGCACATATACGCAAAGATATGCATACAAAAACGCACATATACCGTGTGTAACAGCAAAATTGTCCAAATCATACAACAGCACAAAATGTTTAATATCTAAAAAAAAAACAATTGATTTAAACTAACTGATTTTCTCTTTTCCAGGTTTTCAGATAAGATGTTTAGGCATCTTGACATCATTTATCGTAAGAATCAATGAAAAGCCCTTTGAGTTATTCAGCTAGAAAGGGAACAGGTTGAAATCGTTTTGTTTCAGCCCCACTGTCTTCCCAAATAAGCAATGGTGAGAGGAAAAAGATAATTCAGGCCTCCAGTAATGGTAACAAAATTGAAACTCTGGCTTCCATCTTCAAAGTCCATTCAAGAACCATCAAGAGAACGGTGAATAAGTTTTAAAAAGAGGGGACAGTAGAGAGGAAAATTAGATCAGGAGGTCACAACAGGAAGAGGGATCATCATTTCAACTTAGAGCTAAAGAGATCAATTAGAAAAGATCTAACTCAAACCATAATACGTTTGGCACGTGAGAGAGGAGTTTCAGCTATGACAGTCCAAAGAGCAGTGAAAAAAGACTTGAAAAAGAAATCGTACGTGAAACCTGTGAGACACCTTGTTACACCAGGACAGAAAGTTAAAAGGTTAGAGAGGGCGAAGATCATCTTGAATAAGTTGGAAAATAATCCTGGAATAATATATATATATATTTGAAATTTATTTCAATTTTTCATGAGATTTCCAATTAATGAAGAACATATTCACTTTTTGTGTATGCGTGTGGGTGTGTGGGTGTGTGCACGCGCGAGTTCGTGTGGGTGTTGGAGGGTTTGTTGTACGTGCAGAGTAGCGGTTATTGGCTCGGAAAATGAGATTGGCATGTCGAGTTCAAATTCTAGTCGAGTCTCTATGGAAATGTAGTGCCAATCTCTTCTTCTATTAGCTAGGAGTTAGTAGCAAGACACACTTATATCTGTAGCTTTGGGTGGCAACGATTCTATGTGAACCATTCTAAATTCAAACCTGTTGCTATGGAAATCACATCAGGGTGCTTATAGGCAAATGTGCATAATGAACTTTATGAAATATCCGCAAAAGTGTAGAGATTGTACATACAACTATATAAAATGTGTGAAATACACTCCGTTTACTTATATACCTTATGTACCTTCAGAAATTTGGCAATCATGGCTCTCCACAATTTCCTGTCATTTATAGCACTAACTAAAAATGTGTCTCACTTAAACCCTGTTCACCAATATACACAAGTTCGTTATATAGGTCATGCTCTGTTTTCCTCTGTCCCTCTTGCCATCAATATGTTCTGTGTATGTCAACTTTTCGAAGCCTTCTTTCCTCAATATGTACCTGAAAAATTTCAACTGTCTTTTTAGTTAGTTAGGTGGGTTTTCTGGTATATCAACCCTGTGGGTTATTTAATACCAAATCATGTTTATACATACATACATACACACACACACACACACACACACACACACACACACACACACACACACACACACACACATACATATATATATATATATATATATGATTTAAAAACGAATAGTTTATCAGTAGAATTGTTTTTCAAACGAACGGAGCTCATTTTCCCGCCCACGGTTAAAGGGATTCCAAGTATTTGGTGTTTTATATGTTTTGGCACATCCACACTTCCCTCGGAAATCCAAAAATGTTATTTGGATTGACCTGCTCAAAAAGGTCTTTCAGGATGTCGACCGGGTAATGTTTGGAATGGATTTCATTTAAATCGATGCATTTCATCAATATATGTTCCACTTTAAATGGCGCATGTCAGCCAACACAGAATGGAGGATCTTCTCTTTTAAGCAGCTGTGAGTGTGTTATGTATGTGTGGTTTATGTGGAGTCGAGTAAGGGTTACTTCCTACTTTCTCACTTTTCTGTAACTCTGGTAAATCTTGATCGTTGGTTGAATCTTTTTTTTAGTTTAGTGTTAGTGCGTGGATAGCGGCTCGGATTGAGAGTTCGAATCCCAGTCGAATCCATTACATTCACTTACGTGCTAATACCATCCGGAAAGGTATGAATCCTCTTTTTCTCCCCCACCAGCTATGGGTAAATAGCAGGACGGACCGGGTTCTATAGCATTGGTTTACCACAGAAAGGAAAAGCAACCTACTGCGGGAAAAAATCTGCCTCGACGGTCATGTATCAAAAGATACATGATCGCCTAAGCGTGTAACACGCATGGCACATAACTGACTGTTAGTGCAGTGTCTCTTCCTGATATTAATTATAAGTTTCCTTTTTGTTTCCATTGCTTCTAGAATTTTCGCTGTTGCTTACATGTTCGGTCCATAGTATTTTCAGTATCCATTTGTAGAACCCCATTTCTGTTGTCTTATGTCTTTTCTTCATCTATGAGGAGATTGTCCAGTATTATACACGAGCAGAAGCGTTAAACGAGTAATATACTGTTTTATACGCTTAAATATATACATGAATACGTGCACGCAAAATATTCTATATGCATCTGTGACAACTACTTATTACAGGCCTCCATTACGTTGACATGACCACCAGATTCCACAGATATCTATCGCTCTGAACATTTATGGAAGGGATTAGATTTACTAATTCTCAATATATGTCTGATGAGGGGCTTTCCTTCTTAAATTTCTATTCAAAAGAGTGTAGGATGTTAATATCTTGATTATGTCATTGTTTTCTCTTTGAGTTGCATGTGCTATCCATTTTAGTTGTTGCTGATATTGATAGTCCTCAAGTGATATAGTTTGTGTTATTTATTACAGTTCTTTGTTTACGATTCTGTAGCGCCAGTCCACAATGTTCAGAGAAGGATTATTTATTTATTCGCTCCAGTGATCATAGGAAGCGGTCGTATATAACTGACAGTTTAAATATTTCTGGACGGGTTTGGCGCTATGAATGCCATCCATATGAAAGTCTTGATCTGGTGAGGCTATTTAAGGAACATGACTCGTGTTTTCAGGTTGATGCTTTGCTTTCCTTGTTTTTGTCATATTGTCGGTGTATTCTTTTTTCAATGTATTTGACTCGTATACTTGTCGTAGCTAATTCATATGCCGAGGCATTTGACGTGTTTAGTATTTAATAATATGGGCTATCAGATTCTGATATAATGTTTCTTGTATGTATTAGAAAATCATTATCTAGACTTAATTTTCTATGTTCTAGGCGGTTTTGAATTCAATTTTTGGCACTGAAAATTCCCCCAACAAATTCTAAACGTGTTAAATGCAAAAATTGTGATCTTTTCGGAAATTCCGGCTCCTTCCTTCAGACCAAAGTTTCTGTGTCTAAAACTCTTTTTAATTAGAATTATGTAAATTTTGTTCTAATCTACCTCTTAAGTACGAAAAACGTTGATGTAGTTCCATGACTGAGCTGAAAATCACAAAGGAGCCTGAAAACGACAAATGTTCGCTTAGCTGTATTGTAAATACGAGTTTATAAGTCCCAAACATTCACTCACCGGTGTCCCTAAAGACACATGTTCCAGTGGATAAAAGTGTCAGCTGACTCCAAAAAGTGTCTTGACACAAAGACCTGACCACAGCAGAGGTGAACAAAAACATGGAGAGTTGAGTTACTAAAGTTAGTAAAGGGAATTAACTGAAATTTTGATATCCAGAAAAGGCACGACACATGGAACTAGAACTAGAACGATCTACCCCCGTGGACTATATAAAGTGTTTGGTTTGAAATTCCAATGTATATACACATGAAGAAGACCGGAGCGTACAGCGACAGAAGCGTTGAGAATGTGACAATAAAGATGGGGACAACAGTCCAAACAATGTAATGTAAATAGTTGAACACGTCACCTCAGAAACAGAGACGGATAAAACTAATAAAGATGGAAAATGCGTAGTAATTCTTAAAACGTTACTACATTCTAAGAATCACACGTAGTCTGCTATAAATTACACAACTAGGTCTGCATTCTACAAAACGTCTAATGGTTCCCACTTGGTATGCCTTTTACTGCAATTTACGTGATAAAGAGAATTAGTTAATCCAATTACATAAAAGGGCTGATAAGTCGTAAAAAAGTAATCGATTAATCTAAGGGCGGTTTCTGCTAGTAGCAAGCTACCCTTTTATCTATCGATTTAATACATTGAGGGTTTCACAGCATTTACTTGTTGAAAAGAAGGACTGAAACTTTTTATGTATTGATTTTTATGTATTCTGTTGCCAGATTCATTGGATAGTGAATATTGATGACGTTTAAAAGAGGTTTAATGATCTGTGTCATATGTTTTGACATTTACTTTAGTACCCAGCATATTAAACATTTCAACATTTTCTTGCTGCCACAACACTTTCAATTTTCCTAACTTGACAGAGTTGGGTCTCTTCTGTTGATACAGGACGCAGGTCACCAAGTTTATCTCTTCAACTTGACCTTGTCAAATCTTCAGCAGAGTGGTTCGCAATGTTTAAATAACTTCTTTACATTTCGATAGTAAATTCCAGTCATTTTTCCGTAATTTCTATCATCGTTTTAGTTTTGGTAAATTTACGGAGTTATTAAACAATTCACAATCGTCAAATCAGCTGTATAATCTATTTTAAAGCTTAGACATCTGCTCTCAATCTAGAATTTCTAAATTCACAAATGGATGTCTTTCCTTACATCTGCGCACGTGGTCTCGCGCAATATATCCAAGCGAAGACTTAGGGGTTTTCAGCCTGCTATATGATTTTCAGATCAACCATGGAACTGTATTAAGGTTTTTTTGTACTCGAGAGGTAGATTAGAACAGCAATTTAATATTTCTAATTAGAAAACAGGGTTTTAGATGCAGAAACCCTGTTATGCAGTAAAAAGCACAAAGTTGACATTTAACCCATTTAAACTATTTTGGGGAATTTTTAATGCCAAAAAGTGTTGTGGATTCCGGGATGAAATCCAGTATCAAATAATAACAAACGCCAAGAATGAATATAGGAAAATAAATGTATTAACGTAATAATACAAACTGGTAATACAGGTTAGTAGTTCCAGGAATGCGGGGTTAGTAGACAAATATATAGATAGTCTTTAGTATCGAGGTATCGCTGTATGACTTCTTACTGAGTCTAAATGTTCGTTACTGTGACTCTTGCCGCTACGTTTTTCTACCAACCGACTCAACATTCCACTAGTACTACTACTACTTAACTGTTCGGGTATTCACTGGTAGTAGTATATGTATACCTTGGGTGAGTCCATTTGTGTGAAAAGGGGATATCCCTCAACAAAAAGTGAATTCAAAACAGCGTAAAACATAGGGAATTAAGTCTGATATTTGAGGCACATATTTGTAAATGCTAAATACTTCAAATACTTCAGGTATGGATCAGTTATAACAAATTAACTATAGAAGACAAAAAAATTAAACAAGGAATAGGCTATGCCAGACGTAGTTTTGCCCAACACTTCAAATTGCTACGAAACCAAAGCATCAGCCTGAAAACTGGAATCATGTTCTTAAATAACCTCGTCAGATCGAGACGTTCATATGGATGTCATGCATGGTGCCAAATCCGTTCAGAAATATCTAAAATATGCAACTGTATACGACCGCTTCTTATGATCAGTGGTGAAAAAAGCGTTTGAGCGAGCAAAGCTCTTTTGCAAAGATAATCCTCCTTTGAACAATGTGAACTGGTGCTACAGAATCGCAAACAAAAAAACTGTACCAAACAACAGAAACCACATCACTTGAGGACTACCAACAGGAGCAACATCTAAAATGGATTGCACATGTTACTCGCAGAGAAAACAATGACATAATCAAGACGTTAATGTTCCACACTGCTACAAATAAAATGTTAGGAAGGAAGCCCCCATCAATACTGGAAAGAACGATAACAGTTATTGGTCTTGAGAGACCTGTTTTCCTAAAAAATGTTTTTAAGAGAAAGATTATATAAATTTCAACCAAAAAAATGGTACTGTCTACTCATCTACTGAATGCTAAATATTTCCTCACGGGGAAACGGCTAAATGTTCCCATTACCATAATCATATTGTCTCAAAAGCGAGTATTAATCAATGTAAAGAAAGGAACTGAGTACGTTTCAGATATATTCCTCAGGAGAATTTTCTTTCATTTTCTGGATTCAGTTTTTTTAATATTTGGGAACTTACACTTAAAAGGAGAAAAGGTCTTAATTCGTTATTTATTATTCGATGAGACTAAACATTCAGAGACTAAAGAACGTGTCAAAAATATGTTAATGTCCGTGTTATATAGGAATAAAGTGTCGCTGCCGACACTTGAGTTTGAACATAGATCGCCAGTGAGCAAACATATTATTGAATTGACCATAGATAAACGCATAAGTAGGAAGTCGCGTGGCGTCCAAGTGATCTTTATTTCTATTCTACCCTCTATAACTATACGGATCTCTATTTCTACTCTATTACTATACGGACCGTTAGTCTCTACTCTATTCACTATGCGTCCAGGGTATGACGATAAACTACATCCGCGTCCTGGGTTTGACGATAAACTACATCCGCGTCCTGGGTATGACGATAAACTACATCCGCGTCCTGGGTATGACGATAAACTACATCCAACCAAAAGGCCGTCGATCCGATTAATCGGCTGGTCATGTCATGCCCCATCACATCTAACCCATCTCAAAACAACTACAACTTACAATTAACTTTCCCTCCCAAACCCTACACTAAATATACTAACACCGTACCCCTAATGATGGGAAACAATGATGTTGCCAGCTATACGTATTTGAAACGATGATGTTGCCAGCTATACGTTTGTGAAACAATGATGTTGCCAGGGATACATTTTTGAAACAATGATGTTGCCAGCTATACGTTTTTGAAACAGTTGTCAGCTATACGTTTTTGAAACAGTTGCCAGTTATACGTTTTTGATATATATAGTAAATACTGAATCTGGCATTAAATAACCCATAGTGGTTGATATGCCATAAAACCCCAAACAAACAAACAAATCTATTCACTATACTATTTCTCTATTAGGATTACTATTCGCTGGTTACATTTCGAGCGATATTATTGAGCAAGTACTATTAGTGCAAGTGTTATTCGAAGGCGTATAGTTCAACGGCGTTACTATAGTTGTATCTGCGATTATAAAGTCTCTACTACAACGAGCATTACGAAAGTGACGACGTCTATTCGTTGGCATCACAAAAGTCCGCATTCGTTAGACATTTCTGAAACGTATCATAAGGAAAGACGGCTGTGAAAATTTGACACAAAAAGGTCATGCGCAGGTCAAAAGATGCAGAGAGCAACAGTGTAAGTAAATAAACAAACAAGCTTGTGTAAATCGATGGGAGAACAGATTGGGTGGGATAGTAAAGAGAAAAAAATGCTACGTGGTAAAAGGGATAGGAAGTTGTGAAGAGCCATAATTGACCTCTTCTTGAATAGACTGGGCCCATAAAAGGAGATCTCTGAATAGCATGCGTCCTGGAGGGACATACAATGAAAAAAAAAACAATAGTGAATCAGGAAACACAGACACACACGTAAACAACGTATACAGACACAAGCATAGCTAGATACATACTGAGAAACATATGTACAAATATGAAAACACCATGTTACTCTATGCACACTCACCGATATTATGATACACATTTCTGTTTCTCTTTGCTAGTGAATGAATCATGTATGCAGAGGATAACGACCACGTTCATGTATACACAGATGTAGACAGACACGCATATATATATATATATATATATATATATATATATATATATATATATATATATATATATATGTAATTAGGAATAGTGAAACATGCGTAATGACACCTACACCCTCAGACATGTATGTACAAGCAGAGAAAAAAAACGCTTTCTCACAAAGACATGAATTGCAAACGCACAGCAATTCTTCTAAGCCCAACTTTTGTATGTCACCCCGAGGCGTCCAATCAATTTTGGCGCCTTCGCTAAAGCAGCGACATCATTGATTGGCTGTGACAGATGACAAGGTCACGTCTCCGATGCGAATGTTACCGCGCAATGGCTAACACCTCATAGCGGCATGGCAGAATTATGGCAACGTCCGGTTGACAGATAGGCAAATTTATCAATCAATCTTGAACCAAATTGAGGCAAATGAAATAGAAATGGCAGTGGACGGGGAGTGGCAGAAAAAACAAAAAAAAAGCGCGAGCAAATAAAAAGGAGAATGGTACATGTGCGACACGAGTTCTGATGTAATAAATGGGGAAAACAACAGTAGGCCCTTTTTGCCGGCACGAAACACCCATTACATTTCACACCTTTGTCGGTTGCTGCTAATACTAGCATCCATATTATCTTAATTTTCACCCGTCTTTCATTTTCAGTTTCATTCTCATCATCATCATCATCATCATCATCATCATCATCATCATCATCATCTCCAGCTCCGTGTTTGAAATATTCCCCTTTCTTGTAATAATAGGAGTAGATAGGTTTGTCTATCGTTTGGTTTCACCCCGAGCTAAGTCAGTTGAATTCAGTTTCGTACTATATCCTTGGGGAAATGCTTTAATTCTTATTTCTCCCCACACCGCACGTGTTTTCCCGGCTATGGAAAACTGGATTTTAAATGAGGGAGAATACAGCGAAAACTCACCCTATTAATTTTCCCCAGCCTTCTTTCTTTCTTTTATGCGTCGTGTCCCTTCAGGACGTAGGCGATCATGGGTCTCCACTTCCCACTAACCCTTGTAGTTCTCAATATGCTTTGTCTTTTTGCTAAATCTCCCAGACCCTGTTCTGTCATCCACTTGCTTAACCCCGCTAGATATGTCAAGCGTTGCTTTCCCTTGTCTCTCTTTCCTTCTATTCACCCTGTGGGTATCAGATTCTCCAAGCCCTCCTTTCTCATTATGTGTCCCAGAATTAATGGAAAATCAGAGCCAATAAATAAAAGGTACCACCTATATCCTGATGGTGGTTGGCATTTAAAAGAAAGGCTATAAAATTCAATAGGAGTAGATAGGCTCGCCTTTTGTCCATTTCATACTCCTCCCCGGTCTTTTGACCAGGATCAGAGATTTATCCCTTTTTTTCTGTTTATGATTGGGCTTCCAGTTTTATTCTAACGTCTTCTCATTCTCTTTTCACTCCCTGTAGCACATTGTGTCCTCGTGATATCGCCATTGTTATGTCAACAAATACTCGTTGTCACTTTCTTAATGTTCATTGTAGAAGAGACTTTGTAATCGTAGATACAACTTACAGTGTGCCGTTGAACAATACTGGTGTCAGACGCCTTCGAATAACACGCTATCTAATAGTACTTCTCGATAATAATCGCTCGAAAGTAAACACCGACTAGTGAACAGCATAGAGAATAGCGATCCGTATAGTAATAGAGGATAATGTAGAAATAGTGATCACTTAGATGCCACGCTAATTCCCATATATACATTTCCTTTACCATCACGTGATCTACTGATTCAAAATGGGATCGCCCGTGTTTGCTCTCTGGCGATCTATGTTCAAACTCCAATGTCGGCAGTGACACTTTATTCCTATATAACAATCGCTTTGCTTGGGGCGAATTGGTTTTTAAAAATAATAAATAAAAGTAGGTTATGCGTCGTTTTCCTCTATCCCTCTTGCCCTCAAACTGTCAATTATCGCCATGCTTGAGGGGTGAATTGATTAAAAAAAAAGAAAACAAAGAGTCTCATTTTTCTCATATTCATAGCCTTGTCGTTATATTAACTGTCGCTAGATTTTTTTTTGTTGCTTCCTTACCCCTACTAGTAGTAGAAGATATAATACTTTTACGTTGTCTGACTTTCTTAAAGTACTGTCATTATATCATTAAGTAGCATAGTACCCACCAAAAATGAGGCTTTTATTTATGAACAGATCTGCACTTCTGTCTAGGACTAGGATGTCTGTATATTCCAAGGAATTTCTGCCAAACCCAATTTTCTACATACAGCGTGCGAAAGCACGTACGATATCCTGCCCTTGTCAACCAGAGTAGGTAACACATTTTCGGTGGCTAAAGCGGTACTGCCTGCCCTGACGTCGCCAGCTGCTTTTGCCAGCGGACCGGGTATTGTTTTTTCGTGTAGATGTGCAGTCTCTGCGATTTGTTATGCAACTGCAAGTCAGATTTTGAACGTTGTGTTAAAAGCGTTTGCTTTTGAACGTTAAACAAAACACAACGCGCCCGTGGCGACAGTTGTCAAAGACGTAGAATGGAAGGTAAACAGATGTGTTTCCCGTCGGAAGTAGCATTGTGTTGTAAGCATGGTTTTTATGAACTTAATGAATCTTAACTTGTTTATTTTGGATCTTGACCAAATCCAACCCGATGCCTGTTGAGCTGTAGTCTGGAGATTGATGTGAAGCACACTTCAGGCACAGGCCAGTGATGTCCATCTCCAAAAAGAGGATTTTTATATTATCTCCGATTTCTTTGAAAAGGTATTGCACGCTTGCGCAATATACATATTCTGACCACGATTACATGTTTGGCTGTCCGTTATAAGACAGCCAACACGTTACAATAGTTGTTAAATAGAGTAAGACCGAGAACTGGATTAAATTATTTTATATAAACAGCCTAAATTTTAGAAATACATCGTTTACAAATAAATGTTTAGAATAATAGTGCTATCAATACCGTCGTTAGGCATTTAAAAACACACACACACACACAAACGCATTGGTTGTTCACCGTAACGAAACTGACCACAATTATGACATAGGGAAAGTTACTTTGATTAAAAGAGAAAATTATCCACAGAGACGAAAATGTCTGGAAAGTGGCTTGATCGCTAGTTCAGCCACATTAAATTTGCGTCCAGGCTCTTATAATAGATCACCAATCTTGGTAGATTTTCTGTTGTCACAAGGTGGGATAGTCGGAGTCAAAGCTGATGGAGAGAAAAAGAAAAAGAATACAGATGAATGTGGCTAATCTAAAAAAATATTCTTTCAAAAATATTGAAACTACCGGCGTCTCTCGTTTTGTGCGCATGTGTAGCTGTGGCATCATCAGCAAAGCCCAGTCCGAGGAAATCCTCACGGATGAAACGCGTCACAAAAAATTAAACTTTTTTCCAATTTGTCACGCACACACACGCACCCCCCCACATATATATATATATATATATATATATATATATATATATATATATATAAATATATATATATATATATATATATATATATACCATAATGAGAAGCCACGTATACTTTCTTAATATGTATATATAGAAAAAGCAACAAAAAGTTGCAAATTAAGAAAAAAAAAAAATTTTTCATGAACGTATTTATTTATATTTTTTTATATATATGTGTGTATATAAAAAAAATATAAATAAATACTATCATAAAAAAACATCAAATTTTTTTTAATTTACAACTTTTTAGTTGTTTTATATATATATATATATATATATATATATATATATATATATATACTGGATAAATGTTAATTTCATTTTTGCTGTTTGAAATTAGTTCAAAGTAGAAATACAAATTTATGTTAATCATTTAGATGATTAGGAACATTATTAAAAATAACAAAAATCTTTAGTTTTACCAGCTTGCTCAATTTGATGAAAACGCGTTTCGTGTGTATGTCAGTTACTGGCTTACTTCGCGATACATGGTTCGCTTGTTAATTTGTATTTGTTAATTTTCAGCAAGACATACGTTGAAAACAAAAAAAGAAGCAAGCAAAACACACACACACACACACGCATATATATATATATATATATATATATATATATATATATATATATATATATATATATATATAGGTAACTATACTCGTCTCGAAAAACCTTCGAATTCTTGATTTGCCAATAATCAAATCAATCTCGAAGGAAAAAAGGTTTTAAAAAAAGAAAGAGCCAGGAACATGAAAGTCTGTCGAAAATAATCGCACAGATACAGGTTCAAAGCCCAAAGAAAAAAAAACCGACACGAGTAAACAACTAACTAAAAAGTACTCGATACAAACGTATAGCAGACCTATATATATATATATATATGTATACTTAAAATCAAATAAATCATTGTATATAGTTCTGAGGCGCCGGCAGTTTTACGACAATCAGCAATGAAATCGCCAGGTAAGAACTTCAAAACAACTACCTGCTGTTCAAAAAAAGGGAAACAAACATTAATCATGTGAATAATAAAAAAAACTTTGGCATTAAGTGGGAATCAGCCGGAAAATAGGCACTTCCAGCCATAGGCTTATATAGTCATTCTAGGGAACTAAATGTCTTCCAGAGTAAATGCTAGGCCCGACTCGAAACTCGGCCTGTGAATATGAACCCAATATATCGGAAACAGGATTCAATTTTTCTTTTTATGCCGTGGCGATATCTATCCTTCCGTTCCTTTGTTAAATTTACAGCAGACTTTTCCCAAATTTTCATACCACCGGCGCTAAATGAAGAATGGGACAGAAGTAGAAAAAAAAACTCTGAATGATCCGGTTTTGTGCTAACAAAAAATAAGATCCGGAGCTTAGTTCCAATAAATCGGTGTATAATAATAATAAATCCTCATTTCAGAAATTCGTTCTGAAGCATGTCTATTGTCCCTAAGGGAGTAATTCTTTTTCAATCTCTAATTCACTAGTGGGGTTTGAAGAGAATGCCTCTGTGGTTTCTTATGGGTAAAAAAAACTGAGCTAGCACTTAGTGATAAAAAGAGGGACATATTGGAGAAAAATGAAGTTCGTTTGTGGAAGAGAAAAAGAAAGGAGAAAAAGAAAATGGCCATTGCATCTTCACTTTGAATTCAATTTATTTTGGATGAGTTCATGTAAATTAATTCAACTTTGTGTTGTGCTTCCCCAAGCAGGAAAAGACGATAAGCTCTCTCGCTTCCTCTCCGACCCCAAATTCTAAATACTATTTTCCTCTTCGGAGCCCACTCCATTGCCACACCCTCCTTTCACCACTGGCTCAGAGATTATTAACAGAAACCCAACACAGGATATAAAGAAGACGACACCGAAGACTCGGTTGTAATTTGAAAAGATGAGAAAAGCATATTGGGTGTAAATACCCATTATGCATGAGTATCACCAATCGATATGACAATAGAAACACTGACACCTTGTCAGCGGACCGTCTTTCACTTTTGACATTTAAAAACGACACCAGCTACAACATACAAGATAATAAAATAATTTATACAGTTGCATTGGCAAAGCTAAGACGGCAACGGACAAGCTGTCAATCGTCTGAAAATCTGCTCTAACGTATAAAATAAAACGAGATTGCTTCCCAGCCATAGACGTATCTGACTTGCTCTATGGAGGCGCCACATGATTATTAACAAAACAATTGGAAAAGAAGTTAGATGATACGTATATAACTGTGGCATTGAATCTATCATTGGAAGAGCACTTTACAGAAGAAGAAAAAAAGCTTCTCTGTAGCCATCTACCTTCTTACATTCGAAAGTGAACATTTCTGGATAGGTAACGACCAGCTTATCAGGAACGTCTTGTTGTAGACATCAAACCATCAACACATTAGCATTGGTCACCCATTCAAAGCGGACAGCCAGGAAGACACAGGATTCCAATATGAAACTATACCAAGGGCGATGAATAATCGTGAATACTAGTGAGAAAGTCGTGTGAGGGGTCATACGATCAGGTTCGTCCTGGTGATGATGTGGATGCTCGTTAGCTCGTTAGAATGGATAGGCAAAATTACGAATTTTCACTTTTCCCGTCATCAATTTTTTGACATCTGTCGTCAAGTGACAAGAAAATTATTTAAATATATTTTAAAAAATTAAAATAAAAATGCTAGTGTTTCGTTAAAACAGAAACTGTTAATTTGATGAATTAACAAGATTAAATCAAAATAATTACTTACTTCTTTTCTTGAAAAGCAATGAAAAACAACTTTTTTTTTGCGAGGTAGGGGGGGTTCATTTTCTTACGCAGCCATTGAAATAGCAAGTACCTTCTAGAGTTGTTGACATACAAACAGTAAGTGACAAAATATTACGGTAGGCTGTATATGGCCAAATATTCGCGACTGCATGGCCTGGATCCAAGTCACCCTTCGCCACTGAATTATGTCTATTCTGTGTTGCTCACATGTTATTCTCAAAAACTCTGTAGAACCATATTTCTGTTGCTTCAAGTCCTTTCTTCATCTGTGAGGAAATTATCCAGCATTTTCCTGTTTCTTCATACTTTTCTAAGCTTTAAGAAGGCATCTTACGCTATTTCAATGAGCCTTCAGATTTCCCTGTCGCATTTTCCGTTCTCTGTCTGCATGCTTCCCAGATTACTTTAATAGAAAGCGCGTGGGTCATCCATAAGATATATATGAGAATGGAAAAGAATGTTCAAGTAAAGAAGCAAAACAAATTAATGCAAGTATTACAAAAGTTAAAAGGCTGATAGTCGTAGAATTCTCTTCTTCTTCTTCTTCTTCTTCTTCTTCTTCTTCTTCTTCTTCTTCTTCTTCTTCTTCTATTAATAAATGTTATCTTTTTGCTCTCTCTCCTAAACGTGGCTCCGCCGTTTATTTACTTAAACTCGTTAGGTTCACACTCCCCCCGAGTCTTTTAAACCGGAATAGAGATTAATCTCTTGTCTCCTGTTTAGGTGTGGGTTTCCGGTTCCTTCTAAAGTCTTATCATTTACTTTCCTTCTTAGTAGCTCCTTGTGTTTTGTAATATTGTCGCTTTGCTTGGAGCAAATTGAGTTCTAAAAATAATAAATTGAAGGTTGTTTTTCCTCTGTTCCTCTTGCCTTCAATTTGTCCTGTGATTATCAAATTTTCCAACTATTTCTTTATTATATGTCCTAGAAATATCAACTATTTCTTAAGCATAAGTGTCTTTTTTGTTTGTCTTTAAATCTTTGTCGTTGGTATTCTCAGAATTCATCTGTTGCTTCAAATACAAAATAGTAAAAACGATAATTTATTCTGGTATATAACATATTGTGTTAAGGAGATATAGATTTCTATGGCCTATATCTTTATAGATAAAAACATATGTGACCCCTTGCATAATAAATCCTGACACTTTTAAAATAAGTTGTTACCCATAAAACGTCCGTGATATGAATATATAATGGAATTTTTTTTAACGTCGGTTAGTTAATAGTAGTTTTACAATTTTGGATATCTCACTAGACCTGAGGTGCTTTAGACCGACTCAGACACAGTTATCAGTTATCTCGTTGGTTAGATCCAGTAGCAAGACACAAAGAGTGTGAGTTCAATACCCGGTTAAGGCAGTGGAGAACTTTCAGAGGGAAACATTAACAGGAGATAACTGATAACTGACATCCATCAAACATGACACGTGGAACTAGAAGAGTCTATCCCAGTGAGCGAAATAAAGGGTTCAGTTCGACATTCCAACCACCTGAAGAGGGACGGAGCGTACAACGGCCGAAACGTTGTAATAAATATGGCGACAAAGATGAGGATAATAGTCCGAATAATGTACACACACACACACACACACATATATATATATATAGATATAGATATAGATATATACTGTGGACAAATTTGCTTAATTTAATAGCCACATACAATAAAGTTCAGATGTTTGAGAGACGAAAGACATCAACAACATTTACACATAAGCTTGCGTGGTATACACAAGTGACCACTCTCAGTCCCCTTTTGGCGCATTACACTCTTTAATCCTTTACCCATGACCACAGTCTTCTGACATTCCTCTATAACACTTGCTGCCCAGAAATTCCTGGAATCCCTCTATCTTCCACCATTCCTTCTATCAGCAGTAAAGAACAAAGCTTCATTCAGATCTAGCATTATAATTAGGATTTAAAGTCTTACATATATTTTTTTAAATATTGAACATTAAACTTACGTTTTAATCCAGTGGGGTATCAATTCATAACCAGTAAATAATTATAAGCCTTCAAACTTTTTTTATTTATTTTTTTTTTTAACTGCGATGAAAAAACATATTTCCACGAGCCGCAAAATAAAGATTAAAGAACCGCATGTTGCTCGCGACCGACGATTTGGCCATCCCTGATATATATATATATATATATATATATATATATATATATATATATATATATATATATATATATACAGGGTGACTCAAAAAACGGGAATTTTTGAAGTGTGTATTGCCAGACATGAGCAAGTGGCAACACTGCAAGACACTGACATTGAGCAAGTAAACATTTCGCCATTTTAGTAACGAGAATGAAATTCACAGTATCCCAGCTAAGATATTGAGGAGGACGCCATCTACAGGACGTAATTTTTAGAAAATGAAAATTCCATCATTGTTTTAAGGTTTCAATTACTATGAATTAAATATTTTTCTTCCATTACTCTTGGTTTTATTACCCCATATATATATATATATATATATATATATATATATATATATATATATATCGCATTTTGCGCATTCACGTGAGAGATTATGTTCTCTTTATCTATGAAATATATTTAGTCTGCTAGAACCGATATTGATATTGAGTTGCTTGTTTTTCATTATCAATATCTCGAGAAATTGCAGCTACATTTTACAGTTTATATGATAATCTATTCTTGTGTTATCATAATTATTATTATTAGGATTACATTACATTATATATATAATAGCTGGTCACTCGTATTAGAAGTTACCCGTCTATTAGGGCGGCTAGCCAATCCCTATTGCAGACACTCGCTCAGGCTCATTTGTGTTTGTTCATCACCCACAATGCAAAGCTGTAGTTTATACTGCAACTATGCTGAGTATGACCTTAGTTACAGTTTCTGGGAGAAACAATTTGAACAAGAACAACACACTCAAACCCTCGGTCACGATGACTTCTGACTTCGTGCTAGTACAGCTATCGACTGTCCCTAATTTCACTCACAAGGCTTGGGTCAATTCGTGGTATAGTTTTTCAAAGCTGCCGCACATTGGGATCACTCCCTCCAGACCGATAACATCAGGAAGTGTCCTTCCTGACAAATCAACTGTGGTGAGATTCGAACCCGGTCTCATGGTCAGAAAGCGACCGTTTTAACCACACGGCCACGCACAGTATGTATGTATATATATATATATATATATATATATATATATATATATATATATATATATATATATATATATATATATATATATATATATATATATATATATATATATATATATATATATATATATATATATATATATATATATATATATATATATATATATATATATATATATATGATGGAGCATGATCTCTAATATTGCGTTAAAATGGCACCCCATATTAAATTAATACTAAATTTTAAGTAACAGAATTTACCAATGTAAAAATAGTCACTAATCAATCTCATAAATAAAATTCAAACTGATAAAGATATCACCTTAATAATCACTTACTACTAGATGTAAACTTATATTTGAGAAAACGTTTCTAGTGTTTTAATGTAAACTCTATATTTTTTTAATCGACTATTTCACATTAAATCCCAAAAATGTCCGTAATAAGGTTTTTTTTAAAAAACTGTAACATATAATTAAATGGCTTAGACTGTTTAAACTGAAAAATTTACGAAATCTCAAAGTAAAGAAAAAAACAACGCCTATTCCAATAGAAGTTAATGACACTTTTTTACAACTTCTTTCTCTTTTTTCTCTCTTTTTGTTCTTTTCTTTTTTCTTTATATACTTCTTTGTCCATCCCACTTCCTAATCAAGATATAACTTCCGTTAACAGATTTAAAGTGTCAATGTCTAGATTTCAGCGAAAATTTAAATTTTTAAACAATAGAAATGTTACATCTAACTCAATGCTGTCTCTCTACCCACCTACACTGCCCCCACTTCGTGAGTTTCCTTATTATTGCCCGTCATAAATGTGTAAATTTATTTTCATTTTTTCATTTCAACATTTGGAAATAAATCTGATGATCCACTGTCCTTTAAAAGGGCGGGGTGAAATAATTTATTATATGGAACCTTAAAGTAATCTGTTTTTATTTAAATTATTAGCTCTGATTTACATTGAGCTCTCTGGATTCTATCCTCATTGGGTCTTCCCATACGGATTACCTAGTTTTTCGTAAACTATACATACATATATATATATATATATATATATATATATATATATATATATATATATATATAATCTGTGGCACATAAAATGTAAAATGATACAACGTAACCAAATAATTTCTGTTCGTTTTTTGATTTGTCATTGAATGAAGTTGAAATATATACGAAATGCGTGTAGCAATTGTTTTCAAATTCGGACAGCCGGAAGTAGGAACATCAGACGTTATAAAAAACATATAAAAACGCGACCATCAGTTATAAGCCGGACAGCTGTGAGAAGGATGGAAGTGTCTAAAGATCTCGTTCGGGGCTGTTTGCTTTACGACTTCAAAGTGGGCTTATCAGGAACTGCATCAAGTCGCCGCATATGTCAAGCGTTTGGGGATAGTGCTGTGGATGAACGTACTGCAAGGCGTTGGTTTCGAAAATTCAAGTCGGGAGATTTATCTCCCCATGATGAGTCTCGCAGTGGACGACCACTGGTCTTGAATGACGAAGGCGGGCCATTGAAGATGACAGTAGTCTAACGTGTGTTGAACTTGCAAGACAGTTCAGTGTCTCCGATGAAACAATTAAACTTCACCTGCACCGCCTAGGTAAGACGTACAAACTGAGCAAGTGGGTTCCGCAAAGGCTGTTGGAGGTCCAAAAGGGACAACGAGTGGCAGCCTGCGTATCGCTGCTTTCTCGCCACCGTACCGCATCCTTATTCAATCGAGTACTTACCAGTGATGAAAAGTGGGTTCTGTACGAAACTCACAAGCGTTCCAGACATTGGTTGTCTCCTCAGGATGCTGCCCCTCACACCGCAAGACCGCCTATGCACCCACGCAAGATTATGCTTTGTGTCTGGTGGACAGGTCGTCAAGTGGTTCATTATGAACTGCTACCAACGGGCCAAACGGTCACTGGAGACCTATACTCGTAGGAATTGAAACGTGTACAACAGGCATTGCGCCAGAAGGGGCCAGCACTGGTGAATCGCAAAGGTGTGCTTTTCCTCCATGACAACGCCAGGCCGCATGTCGCGCGAGTGGTCAGGGATACCATACAGGAACTTGGGTGGGAGACTTTGTGCCATCCACCTTATTCACCTGACCTTGCGCCATCCGATTACCACCTCTTCCACTCCCTGGATAATCATCTTCGTGGGAAATCCTTCACCAATGAAGCAGACTTGAGCAAAGCCCCCACGGTCTTCTTTGCGTCAAAACCTCCCGAGTTCTACCGCAAGGGCATTGAACAGCTGGCGACATGTTGGCAGAAGGTGCTGGATGCCGATTGTGATTACTTTGAAGACTAAATATAAGTTACACATACTGTGAAGCGTTTTCTTTTTTTCCTTTAAAAACGGACAGAACTTTTTTGGTTACCTTGTATTTCAATTGACCGGTGAACAGAGTATAAAAAGCAAGCAGCTCAACATCAATAAAATTACAACTCACTTCGTACCAAACATACTAAATATATTTCATTAAGTAAATACAGAAGTCACGAACACGAACTCTCACATAATTTACGAAACATGATATTTAAATATAACATACACCGTAATGCTCGTTTTAGCATCCGATGGCGGTGGCTTATTAAAAATTTAAAAAAAACAAATTTTGATTAAGTTTACTTCTTGTTTTTAAAATCCCAGAACCAAATGAGCACCCCTTTTCGTTCTCAAATTCGTTTAGTCGCCCTGGAGCACTTACACGAGAGGGGTACTTATTTTAAATTCCCTGTTGAAAGGGGACGCTGATTCAAGAGGAGACGCTAAATCGTGCATTTATGATGTATATATATATATATATATATATATATGGAAGTATGTGTATGTACGTATGTGTGTATCTGTGTGTGTGTGTGTATGTACTGATTCCTTGTAATGGGGTGGTATGTGTGTGTGTTTGTGTGTGTATGTGTGTGTGTACAGATGAGTTCACTGATTCCTCGTAGTGAGACAATGTGTATGTATGGAGAAGGGATATACACATATATGCACACATGCTGACATAAACACACGAAAATGGAAATAGATCTAAGAACACACATGGGTAAGATAAGAATGCCGATAATTACTCTATTTCTCCTGACCAATCTTAATTGTTTTATAACCCTTCAAAGAGAATGCCCCATATCGAGAATATTTAACATCAAAAAACAATTAATTATTTTTAATAATATGTGGAAATCTCCACCCTTTGCCTGATGACAGTCGCGAGACCAGAAACTCGTGTAGCGAAATTATGGAAAATAAAGCATAATATTTTTTTAAATCCATATTACAACAAAAGACGTTTGCGGTTTCTCTCTTCTTTTTAATATATTTTTTCTAGTTGGAACTACTATAGCCTCTTCCTTATATATATATATTATTTTAGCAAACAACATTAAAGAAATAGACACACTTAAGACCACATTTGAGAAAAACTCCGTCCTTAACTTTACTTATGAACTCAGCCAAAAAAACAAACTTCCATTCTTAGATGTCCTTGTTGAATACAGCAATAACACTTTCATTACATCATTATACAAAAAACCCACCAGCTAAAACTCCTGCCAGCTTAACTATAAAAGCGAATGTCCACTTAGGTACAAAATAGCCGTAATAAAAAACTTTCTATAAAGAGCACACCAGAATTCATACTCTCGACTACTCTTCCTCAAAGAACTTAATAACGTTAAACAAACACTAATCAACAACGGCTTCCCTAACCATCTTATAGATCACCAAATTAGACTATTTCTCCCTAAAGTAAGTAATAACGATAGTGAACACATAGTCAACAATCACATACACATTTATTACAAAAACCAAATACATAGGAATTACAAACAAGATGAATCCTCACTAAGACACATTATAATGAAATACACTACCCCAATTGACCCGAATAAAAAAAATCAAATTAATTATCTACTATAAAAAATTTAAGACAGCTAACCTTATCCTAAAAAATAACAACACACCAGTTAAGTCAAAATTACAAAGAACGAACATTATCTATGAGTTCAAATGCCCCTTAAGGAACTGTGTTCCTGATCAAACAGGACTCCTGAATAATTACATCGGTTACACAACTACATGCTTATCCAGACGTCTTACATTACACCTATCTGACGACAGCTCCATTAGAACGCATTTAAACAGGCACACAAATTTATCGGACTCCATTAGAAACATACTCGTAAAAAAACACAAATAAATTAACTGCATCCACCTGCAAAAAAAGATTAAAAATAATGGAGGCTTTAATAATAAAAAAGAAAAAGCCTACCCTTAACAATATTAACTACGAACAAAGCCACAATGTGCTAACCGTATTCGGAAATTAAAAACATTCCTACTACACACTAAGACATACACATAATGCACACACTCAATTAAGCTGAAAAATCAAATCATCCCTGATAATGGCTAAAGGTATAGCCGAAAGCGCTCGGAAACATAAAACATTTGGGCAGTTCTTATACACCCTTTGTCCTGTAAAGAAAGCACTTGTTCGAACACAAGAAAAATTAAATAAAAAGCTCAATCGTAGTACCTTGTCTGTCTTTTTTAATGAAACATATATATATATATATATATATATATATATATATATATATATATATATATATATATCCAATGCCGATAGCACAACTTGGAGTTTCATGCAGTTGCTGCAATCTTCAGGTGCAAATACAATCAGATTGTATTTGCACTTGAAGATTGCAGCAACTTCATGTAACACCTACTGGTGTTGGATCTTATGTATATTCACAGATATATACATATAGATCTGTCTCATAAAACTGAGCGCTGTATTTATAACACCTGTGATAGAAATATATTTATATATACGTCAAATGTTTTGTGCGTGTATGTATGTTTTTTTATCATACACATACCTATATATATATATTTCTAAATACAAATATATATATATATATATATATATATATATATATATATATATATATATATTAACGAAAGTTATAACTGTTATATAACGATAAAAAATTAAAAAAATAATAAAAGATAATATACTACATTACTTAAAAATCGAAAGCCAAAAATATATAGTGTAACAAATAAATAACAACAAGTATAATAAATTGATCTAAATACATCCAAATATATAAATAAACTAACAAGCGATTACGATAAACTAGCCGTTTAGAAAAAACAAATAAAGATAACCAACCCAAATAGATAAATTAAAAACTGTTCCGACGAAAATAATAGTAAGAACAAACCACAACATCCTACACCAAAATTCAACAAATAGATTTAATCAATGACAAATAAACAAATATATAAGATAAAAAATAAAAATGAAAATAAATAAAAACAAGCAAAACAATTTGACCCAAATAAATAAGCAAACAAGCGACTACCGGCAAATGGCCGCCATAATAGACTACCAACAATAAGCTATATAAACAAATTTTTACTACGTTAACAAAAAACACCGATCAAAATAAAATAAAATAAATAAATATATAAGAAAAAAAACAAGCAAAATAATTTGACATAAATAAATAAACAAATAAGCGACTTCCGGTAAAAGTAACCGCCAAAATAGACTACCCATAATGTACCACTGACCCTTATATATAAATAGCCGAGAAAAATAACAGCACTAGTCGCCTGACGATTGCACTAGCATGAAACAGACTGTCGCCTCTAAGTGCTGACTTCCATGTCCACTTATATATATATATATATATATATATATATATATATATATATATATATATATATAAAATCGGGTATATTTTATTTTTAAAAATTATTTTTAAAAACTTTAAAAAATTTAATTTTAAAATTCCCAAAATCGCTTTGTTTTCGAAAGGTCCACTTTTACCTAAACCCCAATATCTGATGGATACATATAAGGTTGGAACAAATAAGTGTAGCGTATTTTCAATAGACGGCATTTGATCTTGTGATTTTGTTTTATATGTGAATGAAGTTTATGACATCTCTATACATAAAGTTGTAGACTCTGTCTATATGTCTGTTTGATATCGAACTCCTCCTAGGGTTTTGGAGATAGACCCCCATAACCATATATATTCTGAAACTACGTTATCCAGTGTACTTGGATAAGTATATTTCATTTTGGTCAAAGGGGGTCGCCGGGGGTACACACACCACACACTGAAATTTTATTTCCCTTTGATTTAAATTAAATTTAAATTTGAACAAGGGAATGACTCCTAGGGGACTTGGATAAGTATATTTCATCTTAATTAAAGGGGGTCCCCGGAGGCACAAGGCCCCACTGATTTTTTTCCATTTGATTTAAATTAAACATAAATTTGAACAAGGAAATGACTCCTATCCAAAACAAAGAAGGGGAAAGCTAGAAGATAGAGGTCACATCGGCAAGATCATTTAGTAATATTGAAATGCATCATTTTTGTTGAGGGGTCTCCTTTTTTTACACAAATGGACTCACCCAGGGTATACATATACTACTACCAGTGAATACCCGGGCGGTCAGAATAGTAGAACGTCGAGTCGGTCGGTAGAACGTTTGGACAGTCAGACGGTGCAAGAGTCACAGTCACGAGCACTTAGACTCAGTAAGAAGTCATACAGCGATACGTCGATATCAAAGACTGTATATATATTTTGCTACTAACCCGCATTCCTGGAACTACTAACCTGTATTGCCAGTTTGTATTTTTACGTTAATACATTTATTTTCCTATATTCATTCTTGATGTTTGCTATTATTTGATACCGGATTTCATCCCGGAATCCACAACAATTTTCCTCCACAAATAATAACAATGATCATCATTTTCTGACAACAAAAATGTGTGACACACAGCATGGTGCGGGTAATTCGACTAGTATATACACTGCGTAACGAATTATTAACGAAGTGACAATTTTCCACTTTGTCCAAAAACTACACGTTTTAAAGTAACGCAATTTTGAGAAAATGATGGCAACAGTTATATGCGCGTGCTTTGTAAAAACTGTAAGCTTCTACGCAAGTGTAAACAAACCGCAGCCATTTTCATGCGTAACTGTGACTTAACAGCTTCTGAACAGTTTTTTTATAACATCTGAACTTTCAAAACGTAACATGAAGAGTTGAGTTAAAGTGTAAATAACTGGTACTGAGATATCCAGAAGAGGTGTGGAACTAGAACAATCTACTCCGGTTGACGAAATAAAGGCTTCGTTTCTAAATTTCAGTTACCTGAAGAAGGCTGGAACGTACGAAACGTCGTGAATATGGCAACAAAGATGAGGACAACAGTCCGAATAATGTAAATAATCTTTTGTCATTTTCCATATTTCAACATTTTTTATTCTTGTTGCAGTTTTTGACTAATTTGCCCAATATTTATCTTCTATTAATGAATTTGCTTCTATTTTTTGATAAAATATATTTGATGTTCGATCATATTTTGCCAGTTTATTTCAAGCATATTTTGTTTTTGTTGCAGTTTTTCACTGATTTGCTCAACATGTTTGTTCTCTTGGTGTATTTTCTTCCATTTTTAATCAAATGAATTTTAGTGTTCAATGATTGTTAATGTTTTTCATTTTCCTTATTTCAGCACATTTTTCCTTTCTCGTTGCATTTTTCCCTTATTCACTCAATATCTTTTTGCATGGCTCTTCTCAATTTTTTTTTTGTCATTTTAAAAAATGTATTTCATTTTACATTATCTATTGTCATTTTTCTTAATTTTTATTCTTGTTGCATTTTTAGTGATTTGCTCAATATATTCGTTCTCTTGATATACTTTTTTTTTCCATTTTTGATAACATGTAAATAAAATACAATCATCTTTTGTCATTTTCCTTATTTCATCACATTGCTTTTCTTTCTTGTTGCATTTTGTTCACTGATTTGTTCAATATATTTCTTTTATTAATGTACTTCCTCCCACTTGTGATAAAATGAATTTCATATTATTTTATCTTTTGACATTTTCAGCTTTTTTCTTCATTCTTGTTGCATTTTTCACGGATTTGCTCAATAATTTTCTTCTAATCAGTTTTTCTTTAATTTTTGATAAAAGATTTGCATAATCCTTTGCCATTTTCTTTATTTCAGCTCATTTTTCTTTTTGCATTTTTTCGATTATTTAACTCTTGTATTTCTTTTGTTTCACACATTTTTTTCCTGTTGCATTTTTCTCCGATTTTATTCTTAATTTTCTATTATATGCTCAATGTATTTGTTCTATTAATTTATTTTTGTTCATTGTTGACCAAATGCTTTTAATTTCCCCTCATCCTTTGTCATTTTCCTTATTCCTGCTCATTTTTTGCCTTTTGCTGAATTTCCTTATTTCAGCTTTTTATTTTTGGACTCTTGTTGCATTTCATCATTGATTTGCTAAATATTTTTGTTTTATTTTCTTCCATCTTTGATAAAATGTATTTAATTTTCCATAACTCTTCCACATTTGTTGTTGTAGCATACCTACGAATGATAATGGGTATGTCCCTATTCACATAAATACAGTAGTAAATACTGTACGTTGGTCGGCAGTTGGAGATTCGTCTCCAGCTGTACTAGTCAAAGTCTCTGCTTCCGGTGTAAGAGGATCCCCAGACGAGCCAATGTCGAACGGCAGAGTCTCGTCTCGGGAAACAGATACCCGACCCCGTTTTATACGGGGAATTTTTGGCCGAGCCTACGGGCTCGGATACCCCACATTAAATTCGGCCTTGTGCCGCATCTGACCGCGTGGGGCAATTGATAGATATCCTGCAGTTGGAGATTCATCTCCAGCTGTGCTGGTCAAACTCTTTGCCTCTGGGCAGAGAGAATCCCCAAATGAAGCTATGCCAAAGCGCTGAGTCTCGTCTCGGGAAACAGCAACCTGACCCCGTTTTATACAGGGTCTAAGGGGAATTTTTGGACGAGCCTACAGGCTCGGATACCCCACATTAGATTCGGCCTTATGTCACATCTGACCTGGTGGGTAGATATCCTGCAGTTGGAGATTGTGGAATTCACTTGACTCACTTCAAGCAGTTGACTACTACTTCTACGCACCGCTGGCGAATCTTATATGTGTTGTTCTTGTCCTAAGTATTATCGTTTATTATCAACGTACGTGTGATTATTCTATTCAGTAACCTTCACAAGCTTGCAACATTTTTCTTATTTCAACTCATTTTTCTTTCTTGTTGGATTTTGTCTCAAATTTGCCCGTTATTTCCCCTATTTTCCCATTATATGCCCAATATATTTGATCTATTTTCTTTCATTTTTGACAAAATGCATTTCACATTAAAAGTGAAAATGAATAAAATTGAGATCCATCTTCGTCGTTTGAGGCTCTTGTATGTCATAAAAGGAAATAAATTATTCACAATGAGCAAAAAAAAATAAAAAAATAAAAATGATATGTGATGCTTATCGAGATGATGCCATAGCTATTCGTAAAGTGGTTCGCTAAGTGCAGAAGTTGAAATTTCAATCTAGAAAAACGAGAACGAGCAGAGGCCTGTAAACGAAATGGTGATTTAAAAATAATAAAGGTCACATGATCGGGACATCGCAATATATAATTCATTATATCTCATATAAGCGTTGTAAGGAATTTGAAAATAATTGGATACGTTAATCGCTACTATCTTTATTTGCCTCATAATTTAACGTAAAAAATAAATGAACTGCATCTGAATCTGCCTTTCTATTCTCAAATACAACAAAACTAGTTATTTCTAAGCGTAGCTTAGATGTAACACAATGCCGAAAGCATGGGACACCTAGTGACGATTGAACCCGTTATAGATTCGCAAGTGATCTAGTGAGACGAGATTGCTAACCATTATACCACATCGAAGTACTCCTAAATTATTTTATAAGCGTTGCTTAGATGCGACATGAGGCCGAAAGTATGGGGCACCTGGTGAGGATCGAACTCACTATAAGTTGTAAGTAATCTAGTGAGACAAGATTGCTAACCCTTACACGTCGAAGTGCTCCCAAATTATTTAGATGATGGACTGGTCGTAGTAGTTTTCAGATGCGTCCAGAAAATTTATGTTATCTCATTAAGATAATTTTATTATGGAATTACATTGAATCTTGAAGCCGCCTCAGAGATAGGGAAACATAATGCCATATGTGTTACTGAAGAAATCTGTGTACAAATACCTAAATATTGTCTTTGAAATTCACTCAAAAACGCTACGAACTTATATTCCGACCTAGTGTATTTATGATACTCAGCTTAGTTTAGAAGCCCCGTATGATGAGTGCCCACCCCCTATATAAAATAAAAATGCAATAAAGAAACATACACAGACAACAGTTTTTTGTTGTTTTTCTTAATCAATTCACCCAAGAAAGGCCATAATGTCACTAAGACGTAAGGAGCTACTGGCACTGAAATAAAATGACAAGACTTTAGAAAAACCCGGAAAGCCAATCCTAAACAGAAAACAAGGGATAAACCTCTACTCCTGTTCAAAAGAGGAAGGGAAGAGTTTGTTTTTAGTAATAAAAAACGAATAACAACTTTATAAAGTCATCTGCACACGAAAAGTTACTGAAGTTCAATATGAGAGGACATTTTTAGAGCTGAAAGTCATAAAGACAAGATTGTCTGAGGAGAATTTGGAATTATGCATATTGCTACCCACTGAAAAGGAACTGCCAGATGAACTGGATGCAGAACTAATTATTGGCAGATTCCAACAATATCTAGTGAAGAAACGGTTGCACTTAATATAGTGGACTGTATGCAATGTTCTATTGTGCTTTTAAACCATCTGTAAATTGTGCAGTTTGCTACTTAAAAATATCAACGAATTACATTAAATTAAAGAAAATGCATAGAAAATTATAATATTATGTACTTACATTTGGTATCTGTTGCCAGTGACATGTACAGTACATATACGCTGTAATTACTAAAAAAAAGACATTTTTTCCCACAAAAGCTTCTAATGGTACCTTTTTTCCATATGTACTTTTTTTAAATTTTATTTATTCGCTATGAAATTTAAAGGATAACATTATAATTGTAGTTGGCCCCTTTGTCTCCTGGAAACCAATATTTTAAACCCATTCTGCCTCTGTGCAGAGGAACTAAGGTTAGCTTCGTCTGGCATAAGGCAACAAGAATGGGATTACCCGTGTACTCACAACTATGGCGGATGAATAACTGAGCTTGTTAACCACCGTTTTATACCAGAGTAGATAGCAGTTGCCTGATTCCATGCGTTTACTCTAATATCAGTGGGCTTGGTAATGGCTTCCGGTAAATCACTCGACATGTCCTTTTCCCATCTCAAATGAAGTCGACATGACATGCCTGGTTGGCAGTGATCTTGAAGTTTGATAGGATCTAAACAGCAAATCAAATAAATGAACACCGATTAATACTACATTCGCACGTGCACCAAAATGATTCGACTCATGCAACAGTCACGATAAAGATAAACCAAACAAAAAAAAATTTGAAATAGAGTTGGGAACATAAATTGTATATATATATATATATATATATATATATATATATATATATATATATATATATATATATATATATATATATATGCATGGGTATATTTAAATTACTATAAATGTGTACTTGTTCTCATCCCCCTTGACGATCACTTTGTTTGTCGAAATTAGTATTTTATACTTGAATCGCAAATGCCACCTGCGTAATTTTATATCGATTTGTAATTAGTAATTACATAGGCGTGCGTAATGTTGTGTCAGGCAGTTCATGCTTATCAGTGGTTGATAATAATAGTTCTAAGTTATTGTTGATGTCATAAATACAAGATATTTAATGAAGCAGGGTTTAGGAGAAAAAATAACAGTCTAGTAGAAGCTCGACACGATCAATTCAGATTTCACTGAGCAGACGACAGTTGCAAATAAGCGGTGTGAGATGACGAGACATTAAGTGCCTTCCTTATCATTCATAGTGAATTTAATTAAATCCAACTAATGGCAACAATTTTAGAGTGAGAACGAGAATTAAAAGTCTATATATTAGATTAACTGTGGGTAAGAGAATGACAAAATTGAAAAAGAAATATTACGTTTCGTGTTTCGTCTTTCAAAAAATTTCTTCAGATTAAATAATCTTTTGTTTTTTTGTTGTTGATGGAAATATATAAATTGGGTTAACCAAAAGATTCGTTCCGTTTGAGTCACTGTGCCTTTCCAGAAAATTTTTCACGTCGGAGTCCATCTTGTACATTTACAAATCTATCATTCGCCCGTGCATTGAATACTGCTGCCATATCTGGTCTGATTCATCTCGAGGTTCTTGACCAAATCCAAAGAAGGATCTGTAATGTAATCGATCTTGACTTGGCATCTCGACTTCAGTCACTTTCTTACCGTTACGACGTGGTTTCCCTCTGTCTTTTCTAAAAAATAAATAAATAGTAAATGATATGAAGAGATTATTTCCCTGGTGCCCCGGCTGTATGAATTTAAGTGTGCCAATATATTGGCATCTAGGTCCCATCCTTTTTCTGTTGAAATAGCCAAAATGCAACCGCCACTTCTACTCCAACAGTTTCTTTTCTTGCACTTCTCGCCTGTGGAACTCCCTTATGCTTACTTGCTTTCCTGATAACTAAAATCTTCTATCTTATTGAATCCCGTTCATCTTTTGTCCTTTCCTCAGTCCTCCCTATAATTAGTCTTTTCTTTCATTTATACTCGCTGTAACCTCTTGCGTACTAGTGACATTCAGGCCTTGCTTTGGGTGAAATCATTTTTTTTTTTAAGTAGAAAAAATTACTAAATAAACCGAACGAACATTTTGGAGAAGCCAAAAAACGTCGGTTACAAGTATATATTGCGAAAATGAACAATTTAAATGAAAAAAAGGACACAAATGTTCATAATGTTTCATTCATGAAATTCGAAAAAATTACGTTTATTACACCTACAATATATAAACAATACGATTTTTAAAACTTCTTTTTTGGGGGGCAATAACAACTAGAAATACCTGTAAAAATCTCACAGTTTTGCTATTTTAATTTTCCGATGAATCTTAATTGTCCAGTTAATGATTGAATAAGAGTTAAATTGGAATAAATTTGTCGCTGCCGACACTGGAGTTTGAACACAGATCACCAGAGAGCAAACACAGGCGATACAATTTTGAATAATCAGATCACGTGATGACAAAGGAAACGTATAAATAGGAATTAGCGTGACGTCTAAATGATCACCATTTCTACACTATCCTCTATTACTATACGGATCACTATTCAGATCAGATTCAGATCAGATTCAGATCACTATTCGGTGGTTTCTTTTCGAGCGAGTATTATCGAGCAAGTACCATTAGTGCGAGTGCTATTCGAAAGCGTCTGGCACCAGTATTGTTCAACGGCGTTACTATAGTTGTATCTGCGATTACAAAGTCTCTACTACAACGAGCATTACGAAAGTGACAACGAGTATTCGTTGACATTACAAAAGTGGCAACGAATGTTCGTTGACATAAAAAATAAGCTCATGCCGAGTTCGACGAAAATAAAACATCCATAGAAATTACCCTATTACATCGTTACATATTTGAGCTTAACAACTTTAACAAAATATTTTTCGTATATATGAATGCTGGTCTTTATTTTAAAAAGTAAATGGGTACAAAAGAAAAGATTTTAAATTGACAATGTATTCCATTTCATCGAAAAAGATGTTAATCGCTTCTATCTTCGCTTATTTCTTTCTCTTATTTTCTCACTGAAGTAGCTTCTCTGACATGTATCGTCCGTCTTTACACTCAAACAAAACGGAATATTCCATTATGATGTATTGGCAGAGCATAACGGTCGTGCTAACTAAGGAACTAAGTGAGTGACAAGCAGAATTATAATTAAATTTGAATCTAAAATCATGCCATTTTATTACTATGAAGATTAATTCACGTACACATGCACACACGCAAATATATATATATATATATATATATATATATATATATATATATATATATATATATATATATATATATATAAACATCTATCTATCCATAATTTACAAGAACCCTTAAAAATTCTAGTCGAAATCAGTAAAACTTTATATAAAACATATTACCGGAAACATCACGCTATAAGATAGCCCCTGTATATTAAACATCTCACTCCAACTATCAAATTCACCTTCTTTAACAGTGGCAATGGAGTGATAAAAGTTTTTAAAAATACAAAGCGGCTCATTCGAATTCCAGCCGCTCTCAATATGCTAAGGCTCAGAATAGACGCTCCTATTCAAAACATGACAAAAATAAAATGTAACTTAATCAGTCAAAACATGAAGAGAAATTAACAACAAAACAAAACCTTCTTGAAAATGGTCAAAGAAGTAGGCTAAAGCGCTTGGGACAATGAAAATTTTGGACATTTTTTTTTACTCCCACGAAAAAAAGTAAAAACGCTTGAAAAACTAAATAAAAAATTAATTAAATTTACCTTGTTTGCCATACGAAAAATGGTTGAAACAAAGGTTGCTGCACACACACAAATATACACACACATACACACACACACACGTATATATATATATATATATATATATATATATATATACATATACATCCACAGACAGACTGTTTCGCAGCTCATCAGTGGGGCTAGGCGTACAGTTGCCTCTAGCTAGGATCGAAACCCGGTCGAATTAGCGTCAGTCGAAGATTCTACCCTAAGCCGTTGACGCACTGCAGGAATGAAAGTGAACTTAAGCGTATTTATTTTCAGATAAACACACAGTGACTGAGAGAACTCGATTCGTTTTACCGGAGAGTCTTGCATTATTAGCGGTAATAGTCACTGTTAACAAACTCACACTTCCCAGAGAGCGCAACCGAAATAAATTTTTCAAGAGCATATATATATATATATATATATATATATATATACATATATACAATGATGTATTGGCAGGGCGTAATAGTCGTGCTAACGAAGGGAGGTACAGGCAGACTTATAAGATTCTTTAATGAAAACCTTAAAAGACCTTAAATCTATTATGTTTAATACTGTTAGTTGGAAAATTAACGGCTTAAATAAAATGATAAAACACAGCTCAATTTGTTTTATAACGGCAATGCTAAGAAATTCGGACAGTTTATACCCACTAATATTACTATATGTAAACAAGTAACAAAATATTTTTTGTTAAAGTTTATTCAAACATTAGCAATAATACGAATATTTTATAAACACGCTTCAAAGAGTTAATATGTCTATTGTCTTTAGGTGTAAAGCAGTAACCAGTAAAAAGATGAAATACAGACTAATCATAACAATGTTTCTTCTAAGACATTCAAAAACTCATAAATGCTTTTACAATGAAGGAAAGAAGAAAAATTCTCAGAGAAGCGCATAGTTGCTCATGACAAGAAGTGACCCTGTAATGACGGAACAAAGAATGAGATATATTGAACGAGACAACATTGCTTACAACAATCATGGGTCGATATGTCCAGAGAAAACAGGACTATCGTTGTCAGTGACAAGAGATGGATAGTTAAATAGGCATCTCCGATTACAGCTTCCCCCTTCCCATACCCGACTGTTCTCATATAATCTCATATTACACGGCCTGCATAATCAACCTTTTGAGATGTGGGTGCCTAACCATATGCTGTTACCAATCAGGCGATCTACGTTTTACGTTGAAAACGGCACATCGGCATCTTCGTTTCAGGGGAAGAAAAATCAGTCTGTTTGCAGTCGTTGCTTTGTGGCTCATAGCCAGCATCCCATCGGGACCCATTCTTTCTGCTGAATTTCAGGATGTACGTCAAAGGAAAATTAGGCGCTTCAAACTTATAAGGTCAGTCCAAACTTGGGGCAAGAGGTCAAAACAAAAGATCTCAGGAGATCGATGTAACTCTACAAAAGATTTCGACTGCTTCGCATGGTGTAATGGTTGCCAGGCTTGTCTTGCAGATCACGAGGAGTGAGTTCAACCCCAACTGAATGCCCTAAATGTGTTTACTTATATCCAAAGTGAGGTAGGATTAGTAAAACACGAAGGTGCATTATTGTGGGATAATGACAAACAAACTAGTTGTTGGTCATTAAGAGTGAGTTTGATCCTCCTTGGAACCCAGAACTTGTGGCCTTGTGCCAAAACTACGCTTAGTAAATATCAGCTCCATAAAAGAGTTTGATTTGTTTGTTTAACGGCATATCAACTCTTTATGGGTCATTTAATGTCGAAATTTAATTTTCTTGGGAAGCTTGAAGTAATGAAAGTATATATTATTCTGCTTTCACAATTGAATACATGGTAGATGATACTCAGCATATGTTTGTATGGAGGCGATGATATGTGTCTTATGCTGTAGTTTTTTTTCTTTGTCTTTTTTTTTTAAGTGATATTTTGGAACAGAGTTTTGATTCAAGCAATTGTAAGATATTATATAGATAAATGTCATGAAAGTGTTATTTCATGCTGGCTGTTTGGTTGATTTTGTTTAGCTACATATCAGCCAATAGGTTATTTAATGCCGAAAATATTTTGAACAGTGTTATAGTTTCAACTAAATATATTTTGAACGCAATTGTAGGCCTTCATCTACAAATAAAATGTATTGTTGGTAATTCTAATATAAACATAAAGTTTGAACAGGTTGGAAGAATTGTAGCACTTTCGTGAGACTATGACGTTTGTTAAGAAATATTTACAAAGTTGTTGAAGATGAGAATTCATTGATTGATTCGTTTTCCACGGCTTATCAACCAAAGGTTATTTAAAGCTAGAAATTAATTTTTAGATTGTAAGATGTTTTTTGAGATATAATAATGGTTTAGTCATACACGTCTTACTAATTAACCCATAGCTGGGGGATAAAACATGGATTCACGCATTTCTCGAGGGTATTTGTGCGTAAGTTAATATAACGAACACAACTTGAACTGGAACTCGGCTCTCCGATTAACAATTCAGAGCCATTATCCATTACACCACCCGCACATCCAAGCTTACAGGCCCAGGCATTCCTAAGCAGCTACACATCTAGGTTCTGACCAGGCTCGAAAATTGTTTAACTACGATGATCGTACGGGAACCGGTGTTTCAACGGAATTTGGCCGTAACATTTTTAATGGCTTTAAAAAGCTAATTTTAGTATTTTAATAAAACCTAAACACTGGAAACTAGATTTAAACGTATTTCTTGGAAATTGAAAATAAAATTGTTAAACTATTTATTTATTAGATTTTTGATTTACAAGAAAAATTTGGCAATAATTTGTCAGATCCTTTTGGCACATCATTATTTTTCGTTTAAACTTTGCCGAATAGCGTTTCAAAAGCTCCAAAGAAACGGTTTAGGAACGCCAATCTATCAATAAATCTTTGGTAATTTTACTAAAAATATGGTAAATTTTTATATAAAATGAATTGCTGGTATTTTTTTACTATAAAAATGTATTTTTATATTTTCTTTCTTTTTTTTTTCGTTTGAAGATTGGCTATTTGACCACAGCTGGGACTAAAAGGTGCTACCACCCGGGAAAAGACAGGGATATTCCACGCATTTATAAATACGTTTATTATTCACAACCGTTTCTTTTCTCTTCCAGAGACTCAATATTGCTTTACATTAAAACATTATCGTCTAAATATTAAATTTGTTTTCAGTTTTCAGTAAGAATAGTTCAATACATGTCACTTTTCTGACGGCAAAATAGTCAAATTTCAAATCAAGATTGTTTGTGTGGACATAATTACGAGAGGCAGTAATGTCTGTTCTATGTTTTAGTTTTGTTGAAATTATATTTTTGAATACAGTTTTATATGGATTAATGTCATGAAAGAGTTCTTTCATGTTGGTTGTTTGGTTGATTTTGTTTGGCGGCATATCATTCTGTATGGATTATTTAGTACCGAAATCTAAATATTTTGAACATAGTTTTATGGCTTCAACTTAATATATTTTGAACGCAATTATCTGCTTTCAGCTATAGATAGAATGTATTAGTGTTAATTTGACTATAAAATATATTTTTGGTAATTCTAGTATAGAATGTATCATTGCTTATTTTGCTTTAAAATGTATAGTTGGTCATTTTATTATGTTATAATTATTTTATATTAAAATGCATTGCTGGTATTGTTACTATAAAATATATTTTTTCATACATTCATAGTGTTTTGTTTTCGTTTGAGGGTTCACTGTTTGCCTATATCTGTACACCCTAACAGGTGGTACCACCCCGGGTCAGAATGAACCTAGGAACAAAAGGAACTAAGAGGTTGTTCCACGCTCATCAAAACCTACAATTGACCGATCAGATGCCTTGCTACCGGATCTAGTTAATCGTCATACCCAGGACTTGATATACACAGAATATGGCAGCTGTACAACAAATACATGTAGAACGACTGCATTGTGATTGAGAGAAATGGGAATTTCCCTCCGGTGTGAAAGTCGGCGTGCAATAGGTGATATAAGTAAGCCAAGATTTCGAATATTAATTTTCAATACCCACTTTAAATTTGAACTTGTGTGATATTCCGTTCGAGAAGGTAGAAACCTACTAATTTTTAAAGTAGGTAGATTCTCTTTTCATTTGGGGAGCATGATCGTTAGGCTTTGAAGCATTCTCTGTTAGAGATCTAACCATACTAAACTATTCGTATAAGAGTGTGGATGCCTTTTCAGTAAAGGGTCTGGAAATGATGATAAATATCTCCGCTTAATTCTATAGCTGCACAATACATTTTTGGCACGCAAGAATAATGATAATGGCAATGTGGATACGCGAAAGTGAGCTTCAAATTTGTTTGCTAAGTGAAAAATTGTTAAGATGAAAACAACGTTTAGGTTAAGATCAACGGTAAGAAGGGATCTTTTATTTTCTTTACGATGATGTTGACTCTACACAAGCCCCAATAGCCACTCAAGTTAGAGTGTTACAGAATAAAAGGCGCAGTTCATGCGGACAGATGAAGGAGATAATGGTTAACTCTAGACTTGAACAGATTGTAGTGATTGAGAAAACTTCGTCTTGAGAGTCGGTTTCACAAGACAGCGGTTTGTTGGAAGAATTTACTCGCGTGGAACTTACGTCTCACCAATGAAATGAGTCAAGCAATTTGTATTAAACAGTGTAGCTTTACATATTTATCGGTCACGCAACCTGGTCTCCCCTTCTTAGTAATGAAATATTGTAATGTTATGGCTTCCCTCGACGCCAATCAGCGAATTGTTTTGCTAATGCTTTCTTAATCCTAACATCGGAATATTTCATTACTAAATAGAAGAAAACAAATTTCTAATACATTGTTTTATTTATTTATTTTGTCTGGTTCGCGAGTTCTTTTGATAATTTCATTTGAGAACGATTATAAAATTTAACGATTTAAAAATGAAAAATTTTCGTACAAGCGTCTGTATAGTATGAGGTATAGATAAAATTCCTGTATTTCTCATGCAGAAAATATATCCAATGCAATTATAAAATTGCTTAAGTATTGTAATCATTTTTAAGATATATTCCGTCTAATATATGTCTTTTTTTTGTTAATCCTTTATTTTTCCGAATTTATAAATTAAAATTTGTAATAGGCATGTATTTATAAGAGACATTTGTCATAATACAGAAAAGCGTTTTATGGCAACATATGACACAGAAGTCCACAAGCAATAACTCCTCGTAAATAAAAATAATAATATTCAACAAACTGAAAAGAAAAATAAATACAAATTTTAGAAGATATCTATGTTAAATTGATACGTTTAAGCGGGGTGTATAAAATTTAATATAATCAATGATAATGGACATTTTAGAAAAGCAAACAGTATAATAAAAACTAGGGTAACAAAAAATGACATCACGGCAAAGTGGTAATTATCAAAATAATTAACAAGACAGCAGCTTAACTGGTTGATCGATCCTCTTTCCTCAGAGCTTAATCGAAGACATGACAGATGCGCAGCAACTAAAATAACCACGAAATACCGGATGTTATATAATAAATATATAACAATTTAAGTCAAAATATATTTAAGCCTAACAATTCTGTTTAGAGAGTTGGCTGGCAGGACTTAATATAAATACCCTTAAAATGAACATTCGAGTGAGCTTTCCTCATTACCGAAAACGTCTTGGTTATAAAACTGAGAACATTTCAACTTTAAAATGAAGTGATATTGCTGGCAATCTATTACTGCGCTTAAATTCATAGAATTTGGGTACCATAGAGAAGAGTTTATCAGAATAATTACCATTAAAGAATGTATATAAGAGCCACAAGGAAGCTACAATACGACGGCGGAGAGTAACTGAAGCCGAAATGCCAGGTCAGAACAAATAACATTGCAGATTCTTCTTTGGATTTTATCAAGAAATTTATTCAATAGTTTTCCAAGCGCATCTGTGTGTAAGCGAACGCAACAGGTTAAGCGGAAATTTGAACCCTGCCCGTCAACTCCACTCATTGCGCCTATAACCATTACGTTACCAGCACGTCCGTTTCCGGAATAAGAATTCTAAAATGTATTTAAGTTATCAGAACACTAACTACGTCATGTTCCTGCGACGCCACACATTTTGAAACTTGACAAATGACGTCACGCCAACTTGATGGATTATTGCTGAGAGACATGGGTAGGAGTTTCCCGATCTTCACTTTCCAGTCTCGGTAAAGTCCAAAAGCGCCTCCGCATACTTGTGGGTGGTGAATTATTTTCCAGTCTACAATTCCTTTCTCACAGACGAAACCTCGCAAGTCTCTCACAGCTTTATTATTTTTTTTTTTCCATGGAAAGTGCTCAGAAGGACTACATTCCTTAGTTCCACTAGTTCTAACCTTCACGGCTAAGACTCGCCATGCTGCACACTGTAACGAACTACTTTTATTCCCTTCGTATTCCAGTGGTGAGTTATAGCAGCTTCTTCCCACGAACCGCTACTTTGTGGATCCGACTCCCAAGAGGATGCTTACGCGATCACTACAATCTTAACCTCTTCAAATATAGGGCAAACCGTTATCTTCCCCACCTGTTCGCATAAACCTTACGACTTACTCTGTAACCATCTACATCAAGTCCACCCCGAGGCCTTCTACAGGGTTAGTATCATAGTAAAAATAAATAAAAATAAAAAATCAGAATCATCTTTAAGATACCAAAGCTTACTAAATGATCATTTGAATTTCATTTCTTTAATTCTTGTTAATGTGTGTAGACAGTCCAAACCTTGAGAACTTATCAAGAAATCGCATGAACTGCAGACTTACTCTGATGTAATAGCCGTTTTTGTACGAAAATTTCCGATCCGTGACTCTGAACAATTTAAAACCACCCTGTTTATTGCATATTGAAGGGAAAAAATACAAGTTATATAAATTACAATACATTCTGCCGTTTCACACATACACTGGAGTTTTGGGAGCATATTCTGCATCGATAAGATTGGACGACTGTATGCTAGTTTTTAGTCTGTTAATGGCAGAAGTGCTGTGCTTAACACTATTCAAACGATTCGTTTACTGTGAGGTATGAAAAATTCCTTTTTTTCTATCTCCTTTTATAGCGTTCTTAGCATTCGTGCTGATTGTAAACAAAGTTATTTCGTGTGAAGATACAAACGAGGAAGACGGTCTGTGTTCATTTGAAAGGAAATGACTCGAAAAAACACAGTAGAAGCGGGAGTGAGGCTATCGGCTTTGATGACTGATCGACTGTTTAGAGTAGGTTAAATGATAGCCCACCGATCCTACTGAAAGGCTATTATGCTGACCCCTCACACCTTGCCTGTCACTCTTTTACGGTTTCTTCATTAGTTCGGATTTTGTGCCACCGATGGCGATGACAGGCAAAACGTCGTTTTTCTCGATGTAAATGCTTGTTGTTGTTCTACTCTACTACTAATACTACTACTACTAATATTATCATTATTATTATTATTATTATTATTATTTTACTCTTTTTATTCTTTTCTTCTTTCCTCTTCTTTTTTCTTCTTTTCTTCCTCTTCTTTTCTTCCTCTTTTTTCCTTTTTTTAATCTCCTTTTCGTTCTTTTATTCTCTTTTTATTCCTCTTTTCTTTTACTTCTTTTTCTTTTTCTTCTTCTATTCTCTTTTTATTCCTCTTTTCTTTTTTCTTTTTCTATTCTCTTTTTACTTCTTTTATTTTTTTATCCTTTTCTTTTCTTTTATTCTCTTTTTTTCTTTTATCCTCTTTTTTCTTTACTTTTACTTTTCTTATTTATTCTTCTCTTCTTTCTCCTTCGGTATTTCAACTGGTATACATACTTCATATTTTAATTTTATTCCTTACCTTCATGGATTGCTTTTCCTTCTACTCTTTTTTCCTCTCTTTTATTGTTGCACAAAACAAAGGCGAGCTAGAGAATAAAAACATAAAGGTGCGGCCATTTTTGTAATTTAAAAATAATCCGAATTACCTACCTTGCCGGTGTAAGTGATTGCTTGTTCAAGCTCATGTACAAGGAGATGCTGAAAAGCTCTCGGCTTCACCAAAAAGATATTAAAAATATCATCATATTTGGCTCTTTAATCAGATTTGGGTAAGCAGGTTGAATTGAAAACTGTTCAACACCTCGCAAAAGTTCAGATTTTCGCTGATTTTTTATGGGGGTTAAGTAGGCAAATTCCAATGTAGTAAAATTGGCGTAACACAATCTTCCCTTTTTTCACATTTGGCCTTGTCCCATACTAAGCTAAGCTTTATAATTTTACATAGAAAATCAGTGGGGGGGTGGGAATATGCGTAATGGATATTGGCTCGGATTTGGAAGCGACATACTGAACTGCTTGGCATTCGCGCCGGAAGCTCAAATACGAACATTTCAATGTGTTTGGGTGTCAATATGCAGAGTATTTGGAAAGAGTTGGATGATTCTAATGGTGATTACGAAGGTGTTTGGAGTGATCACTAGTGATCGCAACGTTATGCCTTCATTCATCTTCCCACAAGATTCTGTCTCAACACGGGGACCTGCATGAGTGCTTTGAGGAGGTAATGCTGCCCTGAGTCAAGAAAGTGACTGCCGGAAGAACCTATGTCTGGCAACAGAACTCTGCACTATGCTACACAAGCAGGAGAACTCAGTCATGGCTGTCAGACAATTTCTCCGACGACATCACCCCTTATATCTGACGACCTAACTCCCACACCGAAAATGCTTGAGGCACAAAGAAATGAATGTCACAAATGAAGGGTGTACAATAAAAAGCAGAATTAAAGATGAAACCAGAAAAGAGTTGATATTTACAAGGAATAACTAGCTTGACACAAGGCAGTAAATCCTGTGAGCCCAGATTGGACATAACTCCCTTTTCAGTAGTAATGGCAAATTAGAATAATCTTGGGGTCTAATCCAACGCGGGGGGCGTATCAATATTTGGAAGGGTCGACATTTTTTTTCTCAATATGCAATAAACTGTGGGTTGTAATAAACAGGGTATTGTAAAATGAATTAAAGTGTCAAAAATATGAAATTAGTAAATAGTATAGTATGAATCAGCGCGAGTGGGTCAGACCATTTTCCACAATAAACATCCTCCTTTTTCTATTAGACATCTAAGTGAAGCTAACCTCACGTCACCCGACAAAAGAGAAAGTGAGAAGAGAGACATGTCGGAAAAAATTCATTTTTTATCAACATCTAAATCATGAAACCTGATCGAAAAAAAATGGCAATAAATTAGTTTCGTATCAACCACATCGCTGTTCAGATGGTAATTTTTTTAATCAATTTAGGGTTAGACCCAGTTGGCATTAGGGAAGAACGAAGATGAATCACCATGTACAACATGTCACGTTATAATCTCGGTGAAACACATTTGAAATAAATTTACTACCTGTAAGGCATAAATACTACAATGAAACCAGCATGAGAAAACTCTTTGAAACTACCAAAATCGTCAACAATAAACAAATAGGTTTATACCAAAACATATAACACTTACAACTGTACAAAGTATATATCTATAAAACATACGTTTAAATGAAAGTATAAAATTACGTACAAAATACATGTAGTTGATGGCATACAACAACGTTGAAAATATATTTAGTTGAAATTATGTTTAACATATTTAGATTTCGTTATTAAATAACCCATAGAGGTTGATATACCGCTAAGCAAAATCAACTAAAAGTTGGCATTAGGGTTATTTTCGGAAGAATACAGGCCAAAGAGAATTCCTGAGAAGCTGGGCTTGAATATTGCGTCAGCATTTTCGCGGTTGACGATCAACGTTGTTATTTTCCTGTTGGTTAAGGGTTGTGTTTGGGTTTAGAACTAAAAGCCGAGCTAAAATATGCGGTTATTTTTTTTTTAATGATTTAGAGTTATGGTTCTTGTTAAGGAATATACAACACACCACGGATTAACGCAAATACGTACACGTCCTAAAATCACGTGTCCAAGAATATGTGGCAATGTAAACCCTGGATTCTCAGTATATCCTCCATTTTTGCGAATTACTTCGAAAATTCACTCGAGAATGTTTAGGGATGGATGGCAAAATTATTTATAAACATGGATCGCAATTTGAAACTGTGGGTGCTCTTCTTGCTGCAGTTTATGCATCCGGGGCGAGCATCCCAAGCACCCTCATGCAGAAGTTAATAATGAGTATGCCAAAGTGAATGTTCGAAGTAATTCGCAAAAATGGAGGATATACTGAGAATTAAATTGTCGTTGTGACTTATTTGTTCTGTATTTGCTATTTTAATTTACATGGTTTTATCTTTATGTTATGGTCCAGGTTCCTTGTACCACGGTGATGGTCCAAGGTAGAACCAATGAAGAATAACTCGAACACAGATATGGAATAACACAGATATATATTACAAATAGAATATATGTACAAAAGAGTAGAAGTGTTAGTAATAATAATCAGGTTAGGTTAGAGAGAACTATGTCGCCTCGACCAGTATCACTATTCCAATATCTTACAGTAATCGTCTGACGTGACTCTCTCTCTCTCTCTCTCTCTCTCTCTCACTCACTCACTCACTCACTCACTCACTCACTCACTCACTCACTCACTCACTCACTCACTCACTCACTCACTCACTCACTCACTGTGTTTGTGTGTGACTCACACTACTGCTTCCTCTTGAGGCGCAGTATTTATGGTGTACGGGATAGTCCATTACTATTATGGGTAAGTTCCAATAACACTTTATGACCAACCAAAAATCCTTTTTTCAATGTTTGTTTAAATTAATCAATTAAAAGCTTAAAATGTTCACTTGTTTGTTGATAAACTACATTTTCTAATTAAATATAAATGTTTTTCAAATATATTTTGATTAAAATAACAGTAATTTTTTTTAACCCTTTTGTATATGGTCTCAGGATTTTGATCAGGGCTGTATCTGGGTATTCTGATGTTATTTGACGAGTGCGGTATTTTTCGGCTACAGCAATTTGTAACGTTATAACATTGTGCCGACATTGGGGTTGGGCGGTCAGTTTTGGGCCAAGAAAATAGATGATTGCAACGTTACAGTAATGTCACCACAAGGTCATATATCCTCTAAGAAAAATAAAACTCGTCGGCAACATTGAAAGAGCACTGTGTTGACCAAGATGACGACAGAAAAGTTACCTCAGGGCAAACTATTAATAACCTCCTTAGAATATAAATAATTATAAATTGGGAGCCGCTGATAAAGACACAAAAATAAATGTCAGCAAATCTTCAACAGCAGCAGATGATAGCCGAGTTAAGTTTGAATTTCTAAGTTTACTATGGCAATGGCCTAGTGAAAAGAGCGTTGAATTGTGAATTTGGTGACTGGTTGTGAGTTCAATCCCTGGGTCTGGAGTGTGCAATTGAACTCAGTGGAAACGGGAGAACAATAACTGAAAAGTACTAAATAAAGTAAGTGCTAAACGTAAACAGTGGGACGAGAATAGTCTACTTATTTCTTTGTCTTCATGAATAAAAGAAGCCTCGATCAAAACGCATAAACATGCAGCATTACTGGATGTGAGAAGGGGAATTAGCTTGTCGAGTTCAAATTGCAGCTGAGACCGTTGCGGTCGCCTTTTTTTTTAATCATTTCATCCTAAGCAAGGCAATAAAGCCACTAAGGTACAACAGGCTTCTAAGAGTGAAAGAATAAGAAAAATATAAACATTAAGCAGCACGAACAATAAGAAAACAGGAATCACGAAGAAACTTTCTAAGATCAAACTTGAATGGGAAGCAAGAAACCGGAAGACAGTTCCACGTGTGAGAGGTGCGAGAGAAGAAACTGTTAACACAGAACATACGGTTGCACCTTGCCATTTCAACTGCAAACTAGTACTGCGCTGAAATTCATAAAGTCAGAGTACCACAGAAGTAAGACCCTCCGAACAAATTACCATGAAAGTATTTATAAAAAGGCACAGGGAAGTCACATTACGGCGGTGAGAAATTGTTTAAAACCGAAATGCCAGGTAAGGACAAATAACATTGCAGATTCTTTGGATTTTATCAAGTATCTCTAAATATTTCCTTGGAATAATATGAATCCATCTCTTCTACCCTAAGATATAGGTTAAATAGATTATCAACGTTACTTTTAGAAGTAGAATCTCTAAATGATTTCGGGAATCATAGGTTCGAAAGTGAGCAAAAAGGTGGGTATGGGTTAAATAGAGGGCTTGTCTAAAAGAATAGTAACTGAACTTAAAAACAGTTGGTTGTGGGATTAGCAACACCATACTGTAAAATAAGTTGCTATGTAGTAAAATTATGGCCGTATATTCACAAGGGAATTCTACGAGATTAGAATATATAATGCTATTATTATTGAATACAGCTATGGGATGAATTCAAATGAATGTCGCTAAGTTAATTTTGAGGCTTCCGAGGATTGTTTCGAAAAGTCTATACTATAAAATGTCATAAAATATGCCAAGGGTGTATTGAGATTGAGAGAAACACCTAACTGATTGCTCGCCCAACCGCTACAGGAGTAATAAGCAATCAAACGAAAGGGAAGAAATGGGCAATAAGACGACACTGCCTCAAAAGGCACAGCAATTTTAGTAACAAAATGGCCACAACACCTAGTTTTGCCAACTGCTGACTTCTGCTCTTCCCGTCGCTTTTATCGGCAAGAAACAGCAGACAGAAACTCAGATCTCGACAAGTTGCAGAAAGGCCCGGATTTGGACATACCAAACAGTTCAGCTGCTAACGGCAAAACAAAACGCGAATGTAACTGTTTTTGACATGTACGCACGCAATCCGAAGCCTCTTTTTCGTCTGTACTAACGCGCGTTCTCCATAGAGATGATTCTCTCTCCGCCACATACCTGTCTGCGTGTATGTGTGTGTGTGTGTGTGTGCGCGTGTCTGTGTCTGTGTGTCTGTGTGTCTTGTGTGACGTCAGCTAAGTGACATGTACTTGATTATTCTTAGTAAAAATTGAAAACAATTTTAATATTTAGACGATAATTTTGGAAAGTAAATCATTATTGAATACCTGAAAGAGAAAGGGAACTGTAGTGAATAATAACGCATTGATAAATGCAGGGCATATTCATGTTTTTCCTGGGCAGTAGCACCCGTTAGGGTCCGAGCTAGGAGCAAATAGTGAACACCTAAGCAAAAACAAAACATTATTAACGTATAAAAATAAACTTTTATAGTAAAAAGGCCAGCAATTCATTTTATATAAACGATACATATTTATATTAAAATTACCAACAATGCATTTTATCTGTAGTTGAATTCATACATTTGCGTTCCAAATATAATTAGTTGAAGGCATAAAATTGTTCAAAATATTTTAGACATTAAATAAGCCATAGATGTTGATATGTCGTTAAGCAAAATCTACCAACATGAAAGACTCTTTCATGACATTAACTCATATAATATCCTACTATCCTACCAAATTGCATTCCAAAATATAACTCCAGCAAAACCACAATATAAAACAAACATCTTCTCGTAATTATGTCCACACAAACATGTATATGCAGAAAAGATGAGTATCATCTACCATGTACTGAATTGTGAAAGCAGAATGACATATCGCATTTTTATTGTTTTATTCCAAACTCCCAAGATAATTAAATTTCGGCATTAAATGACGAGTTGATGTACCGTTAAACAAACAAATCAAATTAATTCTGTCTTTTCTCGTCCAATATTTGTACACTGAGGAAACGGAAGTCTGGCTCAGTCGTTGTATCATTTTTCATTTATCGTATTGATACTTTGAATGATTTTATAATTTGGATTTATAATTTGAACAATTCTCACTGGCCTGACTCTTCCACACGACAGATGTATTTAATTAAAAAATAAAACGTCCAAATGTAAAAGAGCCAATAAGATTATTGCCATTTCAACTTCAAATTAGAACTGAGTTTAAATTCATAAAGTCTGAGTACCACAGAAGTAAGTCCCTCCGAAGAAATTACCATGAAAGTATTTATAAAAAAATGGAACAGGGAAGTCACAATACGGCAGTGGGAAAGCGACTGAAACCGAGATGTCAGATCAGAACATATAATATTGCAGATTCTTTGGATTTTATCAAGTATCTCTAAATATTTCCTTGGAATAATATGAATCCATCTCTTCTACCCCAAGATATAGGTTAAATAGATTATCAACGTTACTTTTAGAAGTAGAATCTCTAAATGATTCAGGGATTCATACGTTCGAATATGAGCCAAAAGGTGGCTTGTGCGCATGTTCACAAATAAGAAACTCGGGGGGGTGGAGAAAGAGCTCTAGTGAGATTTTTGGCAATGAACTGTGTAAATGTATGAAAGTTGGAAGAAGAGTAATGCATGTTAAGATATTTATCTATATGGAAAGCGTTGTATGTACTTAAGTGAATGAAGGTATGTATATGGACAGATGTAATTATGCTTGTTGATTCGTCATACGCCATCGCTTTGCGTCTGCACCTTTTAAAGGTGGAAATGTTTCACTTGAAGTTCATTGATTCTGCTTGATTTTCTGCTAGAAAGGGCGGATTAGGCTCAGTGTCAGTATCTTGCAAATGACCAAAGACATATGAGATATTAAGAAATAGGCTGAAAATCGATTTGTCATATCACCGGATGCTAATATTCTCTCGTCCGTTGAACCACGAGTCTAAAAGTCACAACGAACAGAATAACTGTCCGTTTTGAAAACACATTTCTCAATATTAATCGATCTTCGATGAAAAGTTAGGCTGGCTTTGAGTGTATAATTGATTCTGTCTTGATCGAAGTCAATAAATCAACGTATGATTTTTCCTGAGCTTTTTATCGTGATAAATAAATTCAATCATACTTTAAAGTAAGCCCGGAAACCCAATCAAATAGGAACCCATTGATTTTATATATACCCAACTACGAGAAGGGAAAAAAAAAATTCCTGAATGATTTTGATGCATTGTTGAACGCTGCTGAGATACGGGCGGGCGGATTTAATATCATATCGAATAACTGGCCGAAAAAAGGCTTCAGATCTATCCTGCGAAGTAATATGCGTTTTATTAGCTCGCTAGCAACACAACTGGTCGGGTTCAAGTTGGGTGAGACACGATGACATCATTCGCATGCGACGACGTTATAATACTTCGGTAGTGAATATAGCTGTTCGAAAATATGTCTGACGAGATTCTCTTTATCTCTAAACCTATTCACACGTTTTCTTTTCTTTTTTTTTTTTTTCATTTATTTCTTTCTTCCGTATTTATTAATCTCTTAGAACCAATAAAAGAGACGGGAAATTGAATTTCCGCCATCTTCTCTTTCACTTTTCGAACAGGTTCACCCCGACGAAATATTTTTCTTTTTGTCATTATATTTTTTATTAACATTAATATTTACAGTAAGGCGTATCGAAAAAACATCGGTTTTCAAATGACCATCTCGGTTAAGCAACAATGTGTTTGGTTAGTTCCAGATGGTTGACCGTGAAAAAGAAAATCTTCGTAAATTGATCCGTTTGAAATATGCACTTTGCTAATGACTACTATAGTGATTCTCATCTTTTTCACCATATTTGAAAATATAATCTAAGAACGTTAGTCATTTAGCTTACCTATATACAACCGTTTTCTTAGATCAATGATTAAAAACGACTGTTAGCGAATGAATCTTCTAGGCATTAAAGAAGTCAATCCGCCATCAAATCTTATAGTCTGGCACCACAAAATGTCAAAGAACAAATAACAAAATCAACATCACTTGTAGACTTCCAAGAGAAGCAACAGCTAAAATGAGACGTACATGTAAATAGAAGGGGAAATACAGATATAATCAAGATGTTGACTTTCCACACTAACTTAAACAAAAGTATAGGGAGGAAACTCTCATCAACATTAGAAAGAGTGATTACAGTGAACTTGATAAGTTTAATTTTCTGCGAAAAAGTTTTAAGAAAAATATTTTATAAATTTCAACTAACAGTAACATTAACTGTTTGTTTATGGAATGCCGAATATGGAAAATGCTAATCTGACCCTGAACATTCCTGTATGGAAAGGGCAAATCTGACCATTGCTGCAGGGAAAAGGTTAATTTTACCTTGACTAATACTGCATGAAAAGTGCTAAACTGAACCTGACCATCACTGTACGGGAAAATGTTAATCTGAACTTAATCATTCCTGTATGGAAAGGGCAAATCTGACCATTGCTGCAGGGAAAAGGTTCATTTTACCTTGACTAATACTGCATGAAAAATGCTAACCTGAACCTGACCATCACTGTAAGGGAAAATGTTAATCTGAACTTAATCATTCCTGTATGGAAAGGGCAAATCTGACCATTGCTGCAGGGAAAAGGTTCATTTTACCTTGACTAATACTGCATGAAAAATGCTAACCTGAACCTGACCATCACTGTACGGGAAGATGTTAATCTGAACTTAATCATTACTGTACGGAAATGGCTAATCTGACCATTACATTAATGCTTGGCAAAGACTATTCTCACCCCGACCATTGCTGTACGGAAAAGTGGACAGATGTTACGAAATGCTACAAAGGATAGGAAGATGTAGAAAGCCATAAGCACTCGTGTCTCGAAGGGAAACGGCACATAAAAATATATTTCCCAGAAATCACAAAGAAAAAGAAATTTATGGCGATTTATAATCTTAAAGGAGCGGATCATTAAAACAAATCAATGGTACACCGCATGTTGTTCGACAAAAGTCACATATCTAGATTGAAATACTGAAGTAACTTTTATATAATACCTTTAGCAATATACAGGCCACAGGATGTATACCTATGTTTTATAGATTGTGCAAAAGCGTGTGATAAAATACGCCACAAAGAATTCTTTGAACTGCTAGGTAAGTTAGATTTTTTTTAATCATTTCACCCCAACAAAGTAACAGAGCCACTAACTCGTATGGTGGCTACTGAGCGTGAAAGAATATAAGAAAAACATTATTAAGGAAGAAGAACAATAAAATATCAGATTTTAAACGGACAGAGGATCGAAAAGAGTACTGAACTGCTAGAACGGCTATGTAATATCGGTCCGCCTATTTGAAAGTGAATGCTGGACAATCTCATCATAGACGAAGAAGGGACTTGAGACAACAGAAATGTGGTTCTACAGAAGGATACTGAGAATCCTACGGACTGATCATGTTTGCATAGACGAAGTATTAAACAAAATAGAAAAGAAAATGACTCATAAACTTAACATCAGAAAAAGAGAGTTGAAATTTCTAGCGCACACATTGAGGAAATAGGGCTTTGGAAAATTTGACATTCTCAAGACATATTGAAAGCAGGAGCGACAGAGAAATGCAGCGTATGCCCTGCCTAACGATCCTGTGTAAATGGTTATAGGGATTAGAAGAAATATAAAAAAAAAGACTAAATTTATTAAGAACTACAAAGGATAGGAAGTTGTGGAGAGCCACGATAGCCAACGTCCTGAATAGACATGGCACATCGAAGAGGAATATATATTTTAATAAGCTAAATATTTACTTTATTTCTCTGGTTTTACAGACAAAGAAGAAAAGAATGGATGAAAGATGAAATTCTCGACATGATGAAAAGAAGGAAAAAAAAAACAATGTAAACGTACGGCACAGAATATAAGACACCGCACAAAGAAGTCAGAAACAAATGCATGCGAGCTAAAGAGGAATGGCTCAACGAAAAATGTACAGAAATAGAAAGAAGGTAAAGCAGATATGCATATAATTAAGAGAACTAACAGAACAAAGAGGGATGCTCATGAATCCAAGGATGGAACACTGATATTAGAGAAAGAAAAATACTTTATAGATAGAATGACAACATCGGAGAACTCTTCCACGACGAAAGAGAACAGTCGATAATACGCAAAACTATCGAAGGACCAGAAATACTAAATCTGAAATAAAATCCCTACTGGCCAAATTGAAGATAAACAAAGCAGCAGGATCAGATGGAATTGTAATAGAGATGCTTGTAGACTTAGATGATTTCAGCATTGACAAGTTTAAAGAAATAATAAATGAAATATATAACAGTGTTGATATACCGAAAGACCTAAATAAATCTATTTTCATAACACTGTCTAAGAAGCCAGTTGCAAACGAATGTGAACTCCATTGGACAACCTGCCTAACGAGCCAAATAAGAAAACTCATCATCCGACTTCTGACGAAGAAAGCGCGCAGACGAATCAGACCTGAAACATGTTCAAGAACAGTGTGAGTTCATTAAAGATACTGAGATATGGAATACGATATTTCTGCACTATGATATATCTATGATATCAAAAAGAGCAATACAAATGCATAAGGGTTTGTACCTGTTTTTTACAGATTATGAAAAAAATTTGATAAAGTACATCACAAAGAACTGTTGTAACTGCTAGACAGTCTTGACATATTTGAAAAGGATATTACATTAACCCAGAACATGTACTGCCAGCAAACTGCCAGCATACGGACAGTAAATGTATTCAGTAAATATACAAAAATAGGAAGGGGTCTAAGACAGGGATGTATCTTCACACCGAATCTGTGAGAATTAGAAGTCCTAATGGGATTCATTATTGGCAGGTACAACATAAGATATGCAATGTTGATAGCAGACACAGAAAAGAAAATGCAGGAACTACTTCAGAAGGTAGTGAAGGAAAGCGAAAAGAAAGCAGACAGAATGCATGTCTGTTAACAAAAGAAACCAACATGCAAAGTACAAATTGGAAATACCAAAATCTTCTCACAGATGAAGAAGACGCTTGACGCGGCAGAAACGTGATTCTACAGAAGGATAGCAACGATGGAGTTTTAGAGAAAATGGGAACATCAGGAAGAGACAGTTGAGATTTCTAGGGTACATAATGAGGAAAGCTTGCTTGAAAAATTTGTTACTCACAGGGCAGATTGAAAACAAGAGGGCCAGAGGATGGCAACGAATAATCTACCTACAAAGGTTGAATAAATGAATGGTGGTTATGAAGAAGACGAAGAAGAGGAATAGGATGAAGAAGAAGAAGAAAAAGAAGAAGAAGAAGAAGAAGAATTATTTTGCATTAACTGTAATTTTCAAATTTAGACTTTTAAATTCTCTAAGTATTATCTTTCTAATTTGACCGATTTTAAAGCTAGTAGACATCCTCACAAACATAAGGCCATCATCCCTATACAGTCCAATGTCTTTCATATTAATTTCACCGTGTGCACTTAGATTATATAATATAAATAGACCTCCAACCAGCTTTAACCAACTTTAAATTTGCCACGGGAAAATACACTTGCTTTCTTCATTCTTAAAAAAAAGCCCCCCCCCCCATGAAAAAATGGGAAATCTCTTAACGCTACCAATTTAACTTAAAAATAGTGTAAATCCAATTTTTTTCCTAAGTTATTCTTAGCATCGTTCGAGAATGGAACTGAGCTCCGAATTTCAAGTTTAAATATTAAAGTTAAATTTTAGTATTTAAGTCTCGGCTTCGAAACATAGTAATTTTTGTATCGCGATGGAGACATATTTACAAAAATAATTATAATACATATATATATATATATATATATATATATAGAAGTCAACATTCAGAGGCGACAGGCTGTTTCATGCTGGACTGAATCGTATTGCGTCTAGCTTGTCACCTCTGAGTGTTGACTTCAATGTTCACTTTTATATTTATATTTACACTCGCTCTATCTCTGATATTGAGCACTTTATCTCATAAATATAGCACACCTTAAAACTATATTTCTTCAGATAGATAGATAGATAGATAGATAGATGAGGGGGTATAAAAATTCAGATGTAAATAGCCCAATAATAATGTATCTGCAAAGCCAATATTAATAAAAGAAATGACAAGAGCACTTTTTATGCCGATGAGTTTCGTTTCTTTAGAAAGTTTACGAAAGTATATTCGGATATTTTACTGGTTAATTTGTATTTCTTTACAGTCTCCTCTACATTATTTCTACATTTGCTTTAATAAAATTCAGCAAGGAACGAAACGCGTTGGCATAAAATATTATTTTCCTCGCCATTTCTCATATATATATATATATATATATATATATATATATATGAAATAATGGTTCTTAAGTATGGTTTACAGGATTTATGATTTGAAAAATAATGCTTTAATTTGAAATAAAAAAAATATGATTTTAACAAATGTCTATATATAAGGTCAGATAAGAAAGCTACGGGTACAGTTACTGTCGGCGGATGTGATTCGACATCTGAGGTTTCTTTCCCCCTGATAAACACCACCAAGTAACAGGAATAGCACCTCATATCTATCGGCCCAAACCTACCCTTAATCCCAATCTGTTCATTCCCTTATAGACCTCATTCGTTTGTTTTGATATATATTTACAACACATTCGATAAATAAGTAATATACGAAGCGTGTAGCGTAGATGACTATTTCATGTGAAGTATACGTATTATATTAGAAACATTGAAATCAGATACGCTTTGCCATGAAATCTTATTCGCTGCATTGTACAATAAATATACACTTTTTTCTTCTTTTATGTATGGCGGTCCTTCAGAACGTAAGTGGTTATGGCCCTCCACATTTTCTTGTCTCTCTTAATAAGTTTTGTCTATTTTTTATTTCACCCAAATCCTGTTCTGCCATCCATTTAATCAAGCCCATCAAGTATGTTACGCGCTGTTTTCCTTTTTCCCTCTTTCCTTGAATCAGATTTACTGATGCTTATAGATTCCTGTAAGTATCAGATGTTCCAAGCCTTATTTCCTCATTACATGCCCCAGAAATTACAACTGTCTCTTCCTGATGTTAAATATAAGTTTCTTTTTTGTTTCCATTTTCTCCAAAACCTGGTCGTTGCTGATAGGTTGGGTCCATGGTATCCTCAGCATCTTCCTGTAGAACCACATTTCTGTTGCTTCAAGTTTCTTCTTCATCTTTGAGGAGATTGTACAGCATTGGCTGATATATACAGGAGGATATAAATCATATAACAGTTCAATACTCTTTGTTTCTAAAGGCATTTTTCTGTCTCTTAGTCTTTAACTTTTAACTCAAAGTATTTATGGCATGAATAAATATCTATAACTTTGAAAAACGATTCCTACAAAAACTCTGTAAATATCAAAAGAAACATAACAGCAATAACGTTATATCACCTAATAATCAGGTCAGATAAGAAAGCTACGGGTACAGTTACTGTCGGCGGCCGTGATTCGACATCTGAGGTTTCTTTCCCCCCTGATAAACACCACCAAGTAACAGGAATAGCACCTCATATCTATCGGCCCAAACCTACCCTTAATCCCAATCTGTTCATTCCCTTATAGACCTCATTCGTTTGTTTTGATATATATTTGATATACAACACATTCGATAAATAAGTAATATACGAAGCGTGTAGCGTAGATGAATATTTCATGTGAAATATACGTATTATATTAGAAACATTGAAATCAGATACGCTTTGCCATGAAATCTTATTCGCTGCATTGTACAACATAAAACCCGCGACTCGATTCAGGATAGATAACTATGTCCTTCTCTGCCTATGAGCAGAACGAAGACTGTAATATACTTATTTTTATTAAGGTCCTTTTAAGGTAGTGAAGGAATGCGTAAAGGACGGACTAAACATCAATTGCAAGCAGCCAAAGTGAACATTCCAAGTAGGACGAGCCTGCCTACCGAGAGAATTAACATTCTAAGTCCTGGAAACTGTCTTGAACACCGATTCCTGACTTCTTTTTTTCCATGTGCCGCCTGCCGTCAGAACATAGACAATCATGGCTTCCCAGATCATCAGCTCCCTTGTAGCACTTAGCAGATTTTCTCCTTTCGCTAAAGCTTCAGACACCAACGTCCCGACATTCAGGCTCATCTGTAAGGTAGCTCGCTGCCCTCCCCTATCTCTCTTGCTCTGTAAGTGTTAAGTTTTCTAAGTCGTCCTTCCTCATTACGTGTCCAAAGTAATTGTTGTGGATTCCGGGATGAATCCGATATCAATGAATAACAAACGCCAGGAATGGATAAGGAAAATAAATGTATTAACGTAATAATACAAACTGGTAATACGGGTTAGTAGATCCGGGAATGCGGGTTAGTAGCAATAATATATATACAGTCTTGGTATTGAAGTATCGCGGTATGACTCCTTACTGAGTCTACGTGCTCGCTAACTGTGACTCTTTTGCTACCCTCCTCTATTACAGACTGTCCGGGTATTCACTGGTAGTAGTATATGTATACCTCGGGTGAGTCCATTTGTGTGAAAAGGGGAGACCCCTTAACAGTAATGCAGATGTCTTTTCCTGATTCTGAGGATAAGTGTTCTTTTTGTTGCTATTTTCTTTAAGACCTCTTTGTCGCTTACTCATCCCGTCCATGGAAATCCCAGTATCCTTCTGTAGAACCACATTTCTGTTGGATGCAGTTTTCTCCTCATTCGGGAGGATATTATCCGTATTCACTGTCATATAAGATGATATATATAACAAGTCCAGCACTCTTGTCTTTGTTTCTAATGAGATTTTCCTGTTTCTTAATAATTTGCTTAGCTTTTGAAATGCCTCTTACGCTAGGACTGTGATACGGTTAGAAAGCTGACCATTACATCATAACGTGTTCTTTCTTTATTAGGGGCCTCCTACATTTGCAGTCGTATCGTTGTTTTTCTATTTGTCGGCATTCTGTTCAGCTTCTTGAGTACACCTTTCGCTCTAGTACGGTGATATTATGTTTAGAAAGCTGATCATTACAGCGTTAACGATTTCGATCGTCTATACATGTGGAATTGTGCTGTTACACTGATTTTTCGCAGCACTTTACTTGGTTTTTGGAAAGCATCTTTCCCTAGGCCAATAGCGGTAGGGAATACGTGATTCTTTAAATCGGAGTGCAGACCATTGCGCATTTATGAATCTGCGAGTATTTCTTTTTGCATGTGTTGCAAGTAACCGTGTGAGTGTGCCTGTTAGTGTGTTGCATATCTATATCTATCAGGGTATGTGTATCGCTGCGTGTTCTATTTACACCCCTACCTTATCTACGAGTGAATGGGTAGGAGAAAGTGAACCTATTCGCCACTGTGACTCACGGGAGTGAATAATGAAGAAGCCTGGCCACTGTGCCTGACCGCAATGAACAGTGACGAATGACAGAACACGTGACCAGAATGGGGCCAATGCTTTGCAGGATGGCCGGCCCATATATAACAATTAGCCAGAACAACGCTAGTTGACTGAGACAGTTGGTCAAACATCTGTCAGACAATGAAGATGCTATATGTGTCTAATTAGTCACGCCTTCTCTTGTAAGTAAGATATACTTCCAGGCGGCTGGAAAAGGCGGGAAAGTAGCGATCGTCGTTTGCGATTTTCAAATCAGGGAGCGTCAGAGTCGACATTTGTAAAAGAGGAAAAGAAAATGGTGGTTGAGGCTGCATGCTGAAGCTAATGGTGACAACCATTACTGTGTTGGTGTTGTGTGTGTTTGGGTTGCCGGCAAAACTGTCGGTTTAGCTTTGCCTAAGGGAAAGAAAGACAGGGAAATGCGGGTAATTTTGTCAAGTTGGACATTTTTCGGAGAGCGTGTAAGCTTTACTAATAATGCCAACAAGCCAGCCTGTCATTCTTTTTCATTTCGAATTTATTTATCATTTGCACCTTTGACGTCTGAGTAGATTCGTCTCCGTAAATATTTGCTTAATCTTATTTACACAACATTTAACATTACGTTGTCTTTTCCGGTATTTTTTTTTCTTTTAAAGACTAATAAAAGGAATTTGTTCAAAGGTTTATTGAATTATTAAAATCAATTTCCGCTTATTATAAATTTTTGACGGTTTTTCAGTTTAGAATAAGGCAAAAACTTATTGAATTAAATAGTAGACAACGGAAAGTATGAATAAAGAACTAACTTTATTTTAAATAAGATCAATTATGATTAACTCTAAGAAGGTATAATGCATGCTTTTCATCAAATGAGACAGCTGTGAACAACGTATATATATATATATATATATATATATATATATATATATATATATACATATATATATTAGTGGTAAATATACACATACATATGCAATCATATATTTAAAATATAAATATATATACATACATACATACACATACATATATGTATAAAAAATAATTCCAAGAGGATAGAATCCAGGTAGAACTCAATGTCCAGGACAGAGTAAGGATATAATAAAAAAGACTTAAACACTAATATTCCATGGTCATAATTTATTCCATTGGAATCGTAAATACGATCCAATTCATCAGACCTACAAATTCAAAAAGAAAACAGAAAAAACATTTAAAAAATAAAATTTAGTGAGAGTGTATGTATGAGAGTGTGAGGCGAATGCTAGAGTGAATGAAAGCCAAAGGGAGGGGTAACAGACGAGAGAAGAATAGGAAGGTCTAAAGATGAAGGGGGGAGGGCTAAAATTTAATAGAGAAAAGTTTTAAAAAGGGGAGGCAAAGACGGCGTAAGTGAGAAAAATATGCATATTTCCAAATGTCTGATACAAGTACAGATACACCGGAAGAGGGTATACATTTCTTGGTGACATACACACACAATAGACGATAAAATCTTAAAGCTTCGGAAATGAGAGACGGAGAGTAAAAGAAAAAGGGGTTGGGAGGAGGTGGGTGAACTAAAACTGAAGGGCCTTTATAAATGTGCCGCTGTGTAATCAAGAAAATTTGACAAAGGTAATATCGACTACAGGTTACAAACCTAATCAAAACATATAAAAATAACGAATATCTAAACTAGCAATTTCTATGTTCAAAAACACATACGTATACACACATACACAACAAATATTAATATTTTCACGTACATACATACATATAGGCGTGTACACACATACCCATACATATACATACATATACATATACACATATATATATACATATACACACATATACACATATACATATATATATATATACATATACATACACACATGCACATACATATACATATATACACACACATACATACATATACACATATATCCACACACATCCACTCTTACATATATACACATTTACGTACATACATACATGCGCATACGTGTACATAAACAATATACACATAAAACTTTACGCATCTCCATACATATACCTACACACACCCATCTAAACAAATAAACAATGTATCCCTCTATCTATCCGTCTAACTAAGCATACATACGTACATATACACCCATATACAGATATACATATATGTGTGTATATACATAGACACCTAAACATGCAGACACACACACGTATAAACACATCTACATACACATCTACCTACATGTACATACATCCATATACGCATATATACACATATATACACACATATACATACACATATACATCCACATACATACACACACACACACACATATATATATATTCATATATACACACACACATACATACACACACATGAACGCACATATACATATCTATATATAAATCAAAATGTACAAGCTAAAAATTTTTTTTAAATAATTAAAAACCGTAGGGACCATATCTATCCGTATATACATTTAACATATAAAATATGCGGGTGGAAACTAAATTAATTTATACTTCAAGGACACTGAGGAAGACAACGTTAAGAATATTAAAAATATTAAAAAAGTCAGTAACGCGTATCTCTGTCTTACGTTTACATATATACCTAGGTATATAAGTATTATATGACTATCTGATTTTGCATATCAGTTACTAGGGAAAACGTCTGCCTACATACCCACTCACACATATATCACCACATGAATAAAGATTAACAACAACAACAAAAGAAATTTCAAATACATAGCGCATCACATAAACATACACAATAATACATATAGATAATGATAAAAGTCATTCCATTAAAATGTCATGCCCGAAGTTATTGAACCAAGATGGCACTTGTCACAAGTGACAACACGTTATAAAACCATGTTTATGTTTTGAATCGTTTTTTGTGCCTACATTTAGAAAAGATCTCACTACGAAGATTTAGCAACTCATCTTGATTCTTATTTTTAATAATAATTTTTTTTCCGAAATGCACAGATCACATCGATCACGGAAGTTATTGGACGTTTTAGCTATTGATATGTATCTCCATTCGAAAAGTGGAGCTAGTCCCTTATCCACCAGATCCCAGTAGTGTTTGGACAAGGAAGTTTGATTTTTTAGGTATCTATATGTAAAAGAGCGTTTATGATTGTATAGACGCTGATTCCAATCAGAGAAAAAGATATATAGGTATATCCGCGGGTGATTGTCTCATTTAATTGTATCAGACATTTGGAAATATGCATATTTTTCTCACTTAAACCGACTTTGCCTCCCCTTTTTAAAACTTCTCTCTGTTAAATTTTAGTCCCCCCTTCATCTTTAGACCTTCCTATTCTTCTCTCGTCTGTTACCCCTCCCTTTGGCTTTCATTCGCTCTAGCATTCGCCCCACACTCTCATACATACACTCTCACTAAATTTTATTTTTTTATTCCCGGAGATGTTTTTTCTGTTTTCTTTTTTAATTTGTAGGTCTGATTAATTGGATCGTATTTACGATTCCAATGGAATAAATTATGACCATGGAATAATAGTGTTTAAGTCTTTTTATTATATATATATGTGTCATAGTGAAACACATCTAGTCTATAGATAATAGACTCTCCCACCTAATATAAGTAGGAGTCATTGAGGGTCGACTGGGAGTTGAATACGAAAGTAGTCAGCTACCACAACTAGATTACTCTGCGTAATACTTATTATAACAAGTTCCTAACGTTTTTGTACGTTGAATCTATTTAGGACTGAATTTAGTCCAAATAAAGTTTCCACTGCGGAAAGTAACTCTACAACAATATATACACACACACACACACGTAAATGTCTTCTGACGTGAACTACGTATATATAAATGATGCGATGGATAAATTGTCGACTATATTACACAAAAATGAAAATAACACTGATATCTCATCTTAACAGATGTATTACCAAATTTACACAAAAATATCTGAAAATACGTAAGAGTAAATTTATTCATTAAAATCGCCATTAGCTTCAATCACGGCCACCAGACGACTTCTGAATCTCCTGCAACTTTTCTGGATATATACATATATTTGTTTACTTAAACGTTATTTTTTAGTGGATACCCATATTTGTGTAGATGTTCCGATTATTTATTAAACAGTTGCCAAGACGGTTTAGAGATCTTCGGTTATAACGACGGTTTCTCCTGCGAAGGATGATACAGGTTCGAATCCCGTCGGTGAGCGCGTATTCTTCTTTAATAAAATTTCTCGAATATTCAGGCTGGAAATCAAAAATAAATAAATATACTGTTTAAGAAATAAATGGAACGTTTAATAAAATCCACTAAAAATAACGTTTAAGTAATGAAAGTTGTCGGATTAGTAAATAAAAACGCATCCCTTTCTCATATATATATATATATATATACACATATATATATATATATATATATATATATATATATATATATATATATATATATATATATATATATATATATGTATATATATGTATATATATATATATGTGTGTGTGTGTGTGTATATATATATATATATATTTCATTAAAAACGACTGGCAAGGTGCTTTTATTTAGTTTTTTATATAATTTCTCGTGCGATCTAATAAAGTTTTTCTTTTCAGAGGATAAATTATATAAAAATTGTCCGAATGTTCTTTTCCGAGCGCTTTCGGCTATACATTTTGCCATTATCAAGGATTATATTTCAAATAGAGCAAACATTATTTACGAATTCAAATGTCCATTAAGGAATTGTATTCCTCAAGAATCAACTTTCGTAAATAATTATATAGGCCACACTACAAATCGTTTAACACGCAGATTAACCCTACACCTTTCTGACAATAGCTCAATTAGATCTCATTTAAATATTCATGGAGACCTACCGGACACTATTCGGAATATACTTGTCGACAACACTAATATAATAGCATCATCCACTTGCAAAAAAAGGCTAAAAATAATGGAAGCCTTACTTATAAAAATAAGCAAACCAACACTTAATAATATTAACTTTGAACATGGACATAATATCTTGACCGTGTTTTGAAACAAAAAAAAGAATCACTTTATAAAACATACACATAAACTATTTCTAATTCTAACAGTTGAAATATAATCCTTGATAATGGCTAAATGTATAGCCGAAAGCGCTCGGAAAAGAACATTCGGACAATTTTTATATAATTTATCCTCTGAAAAGAAAAACTTTATTAGATCGCACGAGAAATTATATAAAAAGCTAAATAAAAGCACCTTGTCAGTCGTTTTTAATGAAATGTGCTTGAAAGAAGGATTGCTGTCTAAATACACAAATATATATATATATGTGTGTGTGTGTGTGTGTGTGTGTGTGTGTGTGTGTGTGTGTGTGTGTGTGTGTGTGTGTAATGTTTTTGAGAAACAACCTTCCTACTACCGGGGTTTCTACCAATTTGATATTGTCAGGAAGCAAATATAATAAAGACCGACAATGTTCTATCTACTACATGAGGATACCAAATTGTTAGAAACCGCGGTACCAGGAACTTTGGTTTTCTAAAAAGGCTATGGCTCAAATTTCTCTACCTTTTGTTTTTTTGAAACTGAATTGAGCACTTTTTCATTTGTGTAACCATTTCTTGACAAATATTGAGTCAAAAGTTTGAATTTATACACACACACACACACACACACATTTGTGCGTATACGTGTGAATGCGTCCATGTTTTTTCATGAATCATTCTTGTGCAGTTGAAACAGATAGTAACAATTGTCTTCTGCGGTAATCATTACGTTCATCGCAGTCAGAATTCCCGCCTTTTCCGGGTTGGCATTTTCCTTACAAGACGACAGCGCCTAACGCCTCTCTGTCGCTCTGATACATTTGCCCTGCTCTTATCTACGCAAGTTGCTCAGTGATTATATTATTTTTGTTTCCCGAACTTTCCCTGCAACATTTTTTGTGGGGTGCGCCTAATCACATAGTCGTTGAACTGCTTATCCAGGTCAGGTAGAGACTTGCATTACTGCCTTTCCTTGAACACCCCCCCCTTCTCGATATTACACATCTCCATCGTGTCTACAACGTCTCACTTAGTTAAAGCCGTGTTAAATTAACCTTTGTCGAAGAACGATAACGTTCGATATGAGAAATAAGCCAGAGCTCTCCCTAAAACAATTCCGAAAAACTCTCTCTCTTTCTCTCTCTCTTATCAGTAGTTCTCCTTAGTAGCTAAATACAAAGTGGCTATAGATCCCAACTAAGCGCTTCATAAACAGCAAAAATTAATGACTCATTCTATAAATTGATCGTTTCGTCTCGTACTCTTCATCTAGCATTCCAGATCACTAACTACACCCTGCTGCTGGTAGAGTGTAACCCAATACTATCTGACGTACGTTACCTAGAGATGTTACCAAATAACATCTATTGCTACAGAAATATTATTAAGGAGCAAGCATCTATGGGTTAAATAGTAGCGCAAGGTTCTCTAGTCTAGAGTGCCTGCCAGTCTAGGAGAAAAGAGCCGGGATCATCGTGTCAATGCGAACGATCCTTTCCTTAGCTGCATAGTATGAACTTCGCCAGGGCTACATACAGTTTTGAATTTTGAGTTTTCCTTCTCCTAGACCGGTTGCCATCCAAGGCTATAACTAATAAACTCGACTGGAATTCAAACTCGATTCTTCAATCCGAGTCGCAATTCATTATTTTACCGTGCTTCCTAAGTCTCTTTCCCCATTATGTGCTACGAGTCTCGGAGAAATATTCCTCTAAATTGAAAATTATGAAGAAAACGAGAAAGACTTCAACTTACTGCATTTCATGCATAAGAAAAGGAAAAAAGATGATGTGGAACGCCATGATCGCATATTTTCATGAGAATCTTTCTGATGAGTATTCCTCCTGTGTCGCCTCGACTGCATTATTATAAGCGGGTGGCAACTTGGTCTCACCGTTTTACTGATTAACTAACTAGAAAGAAATTTGAGATTTTAAAAACAATAAAAATAATATTATTCGTAATCAGACTCATGATATTTAACCAAATGAAAGAAAAAGAGAATGATAAAAATCGGAATTTTCTTCCTCAAAGTCCTTTTTCAACGAAACGAAAAAAAAAAAAAAAAGTGTGGCTTTTTTTCTGGGAGTATATATATATATATATATATATATATATATATATATATATAAACGCTAAAAGGGAAGTTGGGAATAATAAGTTATAAGGGTGATGATTAATTCCTGGGAAGAAGCAGCTGTCAGGAAATAAAGTACTGAAAATTCCAACCGATTCTCGAGTTATGTGACGTGTATTTGAAGAGTTACAAGGAGATGTAACCGGAAGTAGAGTGTCGCTTCTTTCAAACACCAACCACCTTCATCTGTCTGCTTAAGAGAAGGCAATTTTGTCTTCTGTCATCTTCTATTCCACTCCAGTACACAAATCTCATCGTTTATTTTTAAAATTCCATTTTAATTTTCCTTTTTGCTTTCTTTCGTTTCCTTCTCTGTTATTCACCTATACTTTGGCGTTAAGAAGTCATCCATTTTAAAAGGGAATAATTTTAAAATTAGTTTTTTTTTATTTATTTATCAGTTCACTCGAAAGCAAGGCGATAATGCCACTAAAACACAAGGGGGATACTGAGAATGAAACAAAATGAGATGACTTTAGAAGGAACTAGAAACTCCATCCTGCACTTGGCACGAAGGATAAACTTCTAATCATGTTCAAAAGACTGGTAGTGTTAACCGGACTTTAGAGAAAACTATCTACTCATGTTTGGAAGAGAAAATAAAAATAATAGTGTATAAATGGGGGAAGAAAGTCTGCGAAAGTAAAAATCTTCGAGGGAAGAAAAATAAATACAAAATTACTGAAAAAATATAGAGTAATGCGGTGTTCTCAAATAAGGTAATGGATAACGTAATCAAAGGATTCTGTCATTGGTAACATCAGGTGATTAAAATAACATACAAAGTATACATCATGATAACATCAGGTGATTAAAATAACATACAAAGTATACATCATGGAATCAACTCTGACAAAATAACTATAAATCATTATGCCAATAATGATCAGCGCTATAGATTTGACTAGAAGTGCATTTATAAATATGACCACTATAGCATTCATGGAAACTATTCGTGCACTGTTACTCTTTTCCTATTTTTCGAGGTTTCGACACGTTGGCGCATCAGTCGAATGTGAGCAGACAATCTGAAATAAGAACTTGTCCCTGATTCAATTTCTCCTATGGTCTGCATTTTAAGTTCGAATAAATCGGAAGTCTATCAGCCACAGCACACCAATCAGTATTGTGTTTTCTACTGTTGTAAGTGCACAAAAATATCACTGCCTGTTACACTACCCAAGTGTACTATTGCGTTTGGCATGTAATCACCAAATAATTTGCGTTATTAGTTTTGTAGAAATACAGGAAACACTGTCGAAATCCAGTTTTGAGCATTTAGTAACCATTGTTTATTTATCATGACTTTTAAAAATGATACCGAACAAGATAGACCTGTATATTATTCCCTTTTCTGTTCTGACAAGACAACAGCAGAAACGAAAATGATTGATATAACTTATGGATTTGGAAGCAGTACGTCACATGAATTCTTAGCAAGGTTCAAGAAAGGTGATTTTGGTGACAACATTTTTTTTTTTTAATTGATAATTTGCATGTTCTCTGGGTGATTATCCAACTCAGCTCTAACGTAATTTGAAAAACAGACGCCATACTTTCGCATGATATTAGAGAGCATCAAAATGCGTGCGTTACACGAGAATTTCCAGAGCAAAGCATTGGGCACCATCTCTCCTTTTGCATTTCACATCTTTAAAATGCTTCATAGAAGCACTGGAGTGCGCCTCACAGTTTGCATTTCTCGACTTTAACGGCGGGTAAACGGTCAATATGAGGGACCTTTACACTTTCTCTCCATTTTTCTTTTCCAGCGTGTCTCTCAACTGTAGAAAGCTTAAAAAATAATACAGATTTGTCCACTTCTTGAAAAGCAGTACCGTCAGTATCATTTTTTTTGTCTTTTCCCTCTTTTTTTTTTTCAAAATGAATACATCGAGAAAGACATTATCCGCTGAAAAAAAGAACGTGATGAAAATAATAATTAAAAAAAAAACACAATGGTCTGGTAAATAGTTACGTTTTCCTCAATGAAAGTTAATACCCAACAAACCGTAAAATACCGTTTTTCGAAGAAGTTCTGACACATCATTCTATACTTGTAGTATTTTCAAAATGAAATCTCCTACCTAGCAGCATTTCTCAATGTTTTCGCCATTTTAGACTTTCTGGGCTGGATAAATGGTGAGTGAAACGAATATCCGCGCGGAAAGGGAAGTCGCCGAACCGAATTTTAACTCCGCCCTCGTCTCTTGCGTACACTTTCGCGCTAATGTCCTAGGATGTAATGAAATCTTTTGCTCCCCATCTTCCATCTATGGGAGTATTAAATAAGGAAAATTTAAATCAGGGAGGAAACAATAATGACTCACTCTACTAATTTTCTGAATAATTCATGAAAAATCAGAGATAATGTCCTGAATGGACGTGGCATTTAAGAGACATAGAATTTAAGAAAGAGGAGATAAAATATAATTTGTCTTAGAAGAAAAATTGGTCATGAATTGAAATTAACAAAAGAATGTCATCAAGTGTAGAATTCACCATGTTCAATTGGACTTGTGTCATACTTTTCCATAGCCACAATAAAGTTGCATTCTTTTTTCGCGGCCGGTGATCGCTAGTTGTTTTGAGTCCAGTGATAAAAGAACTGTAACACAGGGAATGTTAACTAGTTATTAATCACGTCGACGTCTACATTTTCTAATTATCCAGTGGAGTCGCGTTCCCTCAATGGGCAGCCGTTCCAAACACGAAAGTCAACACGTCTACATTGCCTGACGAGTAAGAACCAACTCATTGAAAACAATTTCTCTATCTATCGCCCGTTCAGTCAATCAAAATCGACTTCCTTGCTTTTGTCTTCCATCTGACCTCGAAGGCCCTGGCAGAGATAGCATTACCCCTAAAAATAATGATCTGCTAAACTATTTATTTTTAACAATACCTGCTCAAAAATTTATCAGGCTTCCTTACCATTACAGTGTTACCGAGTTTAAGAACGATGTTTCCAAGTTGTCTGACTTACAATCTCGAACAAATGTTTCAGGAACTTGATGAACTTGATAAAAATTATACAACTTAAAATTGTTATTTTCGATTTAATCCAAAATTTGAATGGAGATAAACGACAATGCAAAGAATATATTAATCTCAATTTTTGGATATAAGTTTTAATCAATTAATGGATTTTTTTAAAAATCTAACATTATTTCTTAATAATAGAAAGAATAACGGCTCGACAAGTGAAACCGAGGAGCCTGGTTCGAAATCTAGTAAGATTCGTTACATTCACTTACTTGAAAATACCCTTTGAACAGCTATGAATCCATCTCTTCTCTCCCCATTTATGCTTTGAATAAATGAACACACTGTATTATATAGCCTTCGTTGGCAACCAGTCTACCGCAAAAAGAAACAGTAGCCTGCAGCGGGAAAGTCTTCGACGTTATCGGTCATAAATTGATTGATCGATTCGTTTTCTACTGCTTTGCAAGTTATTTATATTATTTATATTTTTATTTATTATATTTTTAGATTGTAAGAATTCTTTCTGGAAGCTAATAAGGATTTAACGATACAATTCTTATTAATTAACCCATAGCATGGGGAAGAAGAGATGGATTCATACTTTTCCCAAGAGTATTTGCGCGTAAGTGAATAAGTGTAACAAAGCCAACTGGAACTGGAACTTGGCTCACCGATTAAAAATTCCGAGCCATTATCAATTACACCACCTGCACATCCAAGCTTGAAGCACCTGGTATTCCCAAGCGGTCACCTATCTGGCAAAGCTCGACGTTGCTTGACTTCGGTGACGCTACGGGAACTGGTGTTTCAGTGTGATGTCACCGTAAGCCAGATTCATGATGGAAAGGCACTGTATGGCACTTATCTGACTGAATATAAATGTTATATATCTATATATGAATATATCTTATGTTATATATCTTATATTATATTTATATACTTATATTTATATACTTATATTTATACCTACATACGTAAATATATATATATATATATATATAGGGTGACCCAAAAAAACGTGAACCTTTTAACAATCCAATAAAACCAAGAGTGATGGAAGAAAAATATTTAATTCATAGTAATTGAAACCTTAAAACATGCCATTTAAGAAACAATGATGGGATTTTCATTTTTTTTTAAATTATGTCCTGTAGATGGCGTCCTCCTGTACGAATGCATTCTTGAAATCTGCTGTTGAGACCCCTATTTACTGATGCAACATCTCAGCTGGGATATTGTGAATTTCATTCTTGTTACTAAAATGGCGAAATGTTTACTTGCTCAAGGTCACTGTCTCGCAGTGTTGCCACTTGCTCATGTCTGGCAATACGCACTTCAAAAATTCCCGTTTTTTTGGGTCACCCTATATATATATATATATATATATATATATATATATATATATATATATATATATATATATATATATATATATATATATATATATACTTTATTTAATCTTATTAAATTAAATAAAGGTTCCTGTTGGGGCGATATAATGAAGTTCTTTACATTGCTCGTCGTCGTATGGGTCAACAAAGAGTGCCCCCCCCCCACCGACCAGTAGGAAGTAAGGCCGGGATCGATCTTAAGTAACGGAGAAGAATCTAAGAAACTAGTTCATGACGTTCGTGTTCTCTCGATTTTTTTTGTATTTCTTCATGTATAGAAAGATCAATGGAATGTTTGTATTTTTTTTTAAATAATCTGCCCCAATTAAAAGACGTGACAGGAGTGGCGAAGTGATTTGTTTTACATGTATCTATAGCAGGCAGATAACTGAAAAAGTTTATATTGAATTGCAAAGAGATTCGAAAAAAGACGTTCTAATTGGTTCCAAATGGGACTATTCAACTTTTGGGTTGGGTATAATTTATCTTTCTTTAAAACGAAAAGGTAGCATTAAATATCAGGGCGCAGTCCTCGCCGTTTGCTCTCACGTATCACTATTCTCTCTCCTGTCCCCTGAACAACAAGATAGATTACGATCTTGAGTCACTTCCAAACGAATAATACTTCCCTAAAGATTACGTAACGTGTTTCATTTGGTGTTGAAACTTGACTAATGCATGGAATAATAATGCAAACACAAAATGTAGTTAGAATAAAATGTATTGAAACAAGAAAGTGTACACAATATTTACATATAGTCTTTTGTATATTCCTGGGAAGACCGTTCCTGGAGAATGTGTTGACTAAGTCGCAGTCGGGCAGAGTCTCTAGTTGGATCTCTTGATTTGCCTCTCTGTCTTCCGGTACCAACCATATTTATATCGTCGGTACTCCGCTATGCAAATTAGGTGGATCCTACCACAACATTTGGTTTAGATATAAACTTTCCTAGGCATTCCAACAGACGCAACGCTGAAAGTGTGTCACTACTCTACCGCTATTTCCATGGTAAATGTTCAGAGGAGCTCTATTCTTTGGTTACATGAGTTCACGCCTTTTCATCTAGTCCGTCCTGAGTATGACGATAAACTACATCCGCGTTCTGGGTTAGACGATAAATTACGTTCAACAGCAAGGCCTCTGAGGAGCGTGGAACCACCTCTTAATTGCTGGTCTTCCTAGGTCCACTCTGACCCGGTGTAGTAGCACCTGTTAGGGTTCTAGCTATAGGCAAATAGTTAGCCCATACTAGGGTCAAAACACAATGAACATCTAAAAATAGGTTCAATACCAGAAATACTTTGTACAAAAATATTACCATCAACATATTATTTTTGTAGGAAAAATATTACTTGCAATAAAAATTGTTGGCATTAAACAACCCATTGTGATTGATATGCTGTAAAACAAAACAAACGAAACCAAAATTTTCATCTAGTACACGTCGTATTAAGTTCATGGAGTGGAATCCTCCATATCTCCTCCATATCTCCTCCATGTCCCTTTCGTAAAGAAGTAATTCAATTCAGAATTTTCCCATCTGACAAATTGTGTAATAGACACCTGCGTGGGTGCTTTTTTTTCTTAAGCTTTTCACACCAGGCAAGGCTGGAAGCCACTAGCACGCTCGGGGTTACAGTTGGATTTGGAGCAAGAGCAGATAGGAGTGTTAGAGGAAAGGATGTGGAGAAGGATAGAGGGTAGATCAAGGCAACTGGAGATGTCGATTCACGTTACACTTGAATAGTTGGAGATTATAGTTGTCAGGGAAACAGGAATGAGGAAGGGATTTCCATAGGCGTGAGGTGCGGGATATGAAGCTATTGGAGTAGAAGAGACGTCTACATTTAACAGTTTCAACAGTGAAAGGGTGGGAACGGGATGCCAGCCTCGTAGGACGCTTGAATTCATGGAGCCTGAGAACCAGCCATAGCAGCTTTACGGAGAGAGAGACTGCAGACGAGTAGCCAGATCAGGGCCAATTATATTGCATACCCGTCTCTGGATCTTATCAAGAACCTTGAGGCAAACAGAAGGGGCTCCAGACTATATATGGCAGCAATACTCCATGCAAGGGCGGATGGTTGCTTTGTAAATTTGGAAGATCGATTCAGGGGAGGCTTCCATGAAGACTTTAAAATTGACATATCCACGTTGTCTCCATAATCTCCACTTTCTACCATCTTCTCTTCCAATATCCCACACCTCATTCACCATTAACAATTCAAGTGAAACCCTCTACCTTGTATAGTTTCAGTTTTGAAGAACTAGTAAAAAATAATATTGAAGACTAACTGAAAGGCGGAGAAAAATCCACTTTTCGAGATTTTTTTCTCAATTTTCTGGCAAAGAAAAAATTAATGCTGCGTTTATTTATTTTTTTAACGTTGCGTCTGAATTCGCCTGCTAACTGGAACAATTTATCTCTAATAATAATTCAAACTATACATAATGTTGGTTATACTACCACTACATTATCACGCCGATAAAACTTTAATGTCTAACGTATGAGGCTGAATAATAATTCTTACAAACAATATGTCTGAGTGGTTAGAACGATCGCTTTCAGATCATGCTTTCAGGTTGAACTGGATTAATTTTCAGTCGACGACTCTTCTTTTCATGATTTATCTATGAATTTTCTAAATTAGAATTCAAATTTTACATAGTTTGTGAATGGAATATGATAAAAGAAGGGAGACAACTCTCGTTCATTGACTTTTGGTTTCTTTTTTTATTTTACCCGCTTTTGCGTCCTATTTTTCCTGCGTCTATATGATCAATCTCTTTACATTTCCTAACAGCTGCTTGCTTTGCAATAACTAACCGTGACGTGGCATTAGGTAGAACCGGCCCAGCGTCGCTTTATAATGCGTATTTTTTATGCTTGTTTATTTGAGATGAACCAGTAAATAAGCTTAATGCCTGGAAGGAAGGAATGCTGAAAAAATAGGGGAAAACTTTTTTAAAAAAATGAATGATAAAAGTGTAAAAAACAAAGAGGTGAAAGAATTATTTTACCTACATTCCGTATCGGGAAACATTAAAAAAAACGCACGGATATATTGTGCTGCGTCATATCCCATCATCAAAGTGTGGCGAATAAATACCAGACCAGCGGGTATTATCTATTCTATTCTAGGTTATTAAAGTACCTGTTCGCGAGGATACCAACCCTGCAGTCGCATATCTTTCATTGCACCAAACAGTGAAGGTTAATGGATACCGGCGTCAAAGTAACAGTGAGTGCAGATTCATTTTTGTCCATAGTCTCTATTTATAATAGTGATATTCACCCAATACACAACTGAAAAACCACTCAAAGTAAAGGGTGCTGTATGAGCGTGAGTAATGTGAAATTCATAGGATTATGCAGTAATGATAACGGTTAACCTTAGACTTGATGAGGTTAAGATTGTAGTGATTGCGAAAGCAGCCTGCCGCGTGCCTGTTCTGCAAAGCAGCAATTCTTGCGAAGCTGTCCGAATGGAACTTCCTCCTTGCTAATGGAATATGAAGGGAATGGGTACGATTCACCCTTGTGTACGTAGGATGGCGGGCCCCAGTAAGATGGTAGGAAGGAATGTAGCTAGCCAGAACACAGGCCGGGAAGTAGAGCAGCAACAGCCTGGCGACGTTTTGTCTATGGGAAATGGATTGTAGGGTGGAAAATAATTCATCACCCACAAGGACGCGTAGACGCTTTTGAACTTGACAAACAAGTAAAGACCAGGTAGCTGCAATCCGGATATGGCAGCAATACTCCATTTTTGGTCTGATCTGGTTCTTGGTTGTTTGGTTGGTTGATTTTTGTTTAGAGGCATATCAACATCTCTATGGGTTATTTAATGCTGGAATCTACATATTTTGTACATAATTTTATACTTTCCCAGCGAACGGTATGTTTTTAGATATATTTTTGTTGGTAATTTTATTATAAAAATTTTTTTTTTTTTTTTTAATTTTAGTTTTGCATTGATACAATTTGCGATAAAATTGTATTGTTGCTCAGTTTATTATTTACATGTAGTGTTGTTTTTTGTTTGGTTGTTCACTATTTGCCCATAGCTAGGACCCTAACGGGTGCTAACACTCTGGGTCTGGATGGACCAGAAAACAACAGCAGTTAAGAGGTAGTTCAACGCTCCTCAAAACCTCCAGACCTTGCTGCCGGATGTGGTTTATTTTCATACCCATGTCTTTCTGGTTCTTGTAAAGATAGAGTATCGCAGGGGAGACAGATACTTACTGAAGCGGTACAACGAGCATTTTCTCTGCATCTTTGAGATCTGGGAAGGGCTTGAGTCCCAACAGACGTTCAAAGCAAGATGTGTCCTTGGGAGAAGAGCCATCCATCATGTCAAATAAAAGTTCATTGTCTGCAAGTTTTTGTATTGGCCATATTGGATTTTACAAGGTAGTTCTTCCCCGATGAAAGCATCTGAGATAGGTCAGAGGAGAAATGCGTTGCTAGATTTTGGTCTATCTACAGGGCTGTTCGATAAAAGTGACTCACCTGATTTTTTTTACGAAATGTTCTCTTCTCCGATGAGACGAAAGTTGAGCTAAATTCAAAGGATAAGCGATCTAAAATCCGAAGAAAAAGCTTTGAAAGCTCTTTGAATTTAGCAGTAAGTACTGTCAAGAATCCGTTCAGTATAATGTTCTGGGGATGCTTTTCTTTTCATGGAACTAGTTTCTTAAAACCTATTGAAAAGACCCTCAGGAGCGAGCAGTACAAGAGAATTTTAGAGTTTTGTATGCTCCCTTCTGCTGAAATTGGGCAAATCGACCCCACCAAGCTCATTTTTATACAGGATAATGCTCCCTGTCACAAATCAAAATTGATGAAGGAATACTTTGATGAGAAGCAGGTGAGTGTTATGACATGGCCGCCCCAATCCCCTGACCTCAACCCCATAGAAAACTTATGGAGCATTATAAAGTACAGGCTCTCGAGAAAGCAGTTGAGCAACAAAGAGGATTTGATTGTGAATTTCATATCCGAATGGAATTCAATGCTTGGAGATGAGATTTGCCAGAACCTAATCAAGTCAATGCCAAAAAGGGTTGAAAAGGTTATTCAAAATAAAGGAGGTCCCATAGATTATTAAATATTTCGAACTATATTACTTATTATAAATAAATTATACCTCTATTATTCTTTATTTAAAGCTGTTCGGTTATGTTTCTATTGATTACTAGTTGCGGAAAATAAGTGAGTCACTTTTTTTGCACAGAGTTTTTTCCCTAAATCTCATGTATATCCAAAATTATAATTATCAATAAAATACTTTAGTGTGAGTAAACTTTTTTACTAGATGGTCTGGAAGGGGTCTTTATACTAGTAAAATTAAAAGGTAGTTTGACTCCCCCCCCCCAAAAAAAAATAGGTGAAAAGAATTTTAAGTAAAAAAAAATCAGGTGAGTCACTTTTATCGAACAGCACTGTATATTTCCCGGGTAACAGCAAAATTGTCCAAATTGTGTTACAGCATAAATGTTCATCCCACAAAATGTTTAATATCTAAAAAACCATAAAACTAATTGTGTTTTTTCCAGGTTTTCAGATATGACGTTTAACCATCTTGATACCTTTTGTCGTAAAAATCACTGAAAAACCCTTTGAGTTATTCAGCTAAAAAGAGAACCGGTTAAAATCATTTAGTGTCACTCCCACTATGTCTTCCTAAATGAGCAATGGTGAGAGGAAAAAGATCATTTAGGCCTTCGGTAATGGTACCAACATTCATATCCTGGCTCCCATCTTCAAAATCGATTCAAGAACCATCAGGAGAACGGAGAATAAGTTTTAGAAAAGAGGGAACAGTAGAGATGACAACTGGATCAGGAGGTCACAACAGGAAGAGGGATCATCATTTCAATTTAGAGATAAATAGATCAATTAGAAAAATACAACACAATCCATGAGACGTCTAGCAGGTGGGAGGATAGTTTCAGCTATGGCAGTTCAAAGAGCGATGAAAAAAGACTTGAAAATGAAATCGTACGTGAGACATTTGAGACATCTTGTTACTTCAGGACATAAAGTTAAAAGGTTATAGACGGAAAAGTTCAACTTCAATAAGTTGGAAAATTATCCTAGAATATATATTTATCTATCTATCTATCTCTCTCTCTCTCTCTCTCTCTATATATATATATATATATATATATATATATATATATATATATATATATATATATATATATATGAACTTTGTTTCAATCCTTCATGAGCTCCCAATCGTTAGCGATTATTAATTAATGATGAACCTGTTGTTTTCGTTTATAATTGATTTCATCAAGATTCTTCCGTTAAGCTTGAAGAGTAATTATATATTCTTATTGCTTGAAGTAGAGTCCAATAGAATTCCAGCAAGATATCTTTAATCATTTCTAAGATACAACGGTTCAAAGATTAATCTAACAATTGGACAATTTTGCTGATACACCATCTGGACAATTTTACTGTAATACTGGGTGTATGCGATAGGTCAGTCCCCATTAAATCGATCTTTGGAGACATCCCGCCGCCATGGGGTGTGGGGTAAATATCGGATGAAAGTGTAATATTTGTTCTTATCCTCATAAGGCTAGAAGGAAGCTGAGGTATTCCAACTTTGCAGGCAGCATCTTCCTCACCGCCAGTGAAATTAAACCGACTTCGTGTCATATGATACTATTTTTGTTCCTTTGTGTGGCTCTCACTTCACGCTCTCATTGCTAGAATCATTTCAAAGCATGATTTGATTTGTCTGTTTAACGTCAAATCAACTCCTTTAATGCCGAAATTCAAAGTGATAAATGATAAATGATAAATGCCGAAATTCAAAGTGATAAAAATATTATATATCTAATTCTGCTTTCACAGTTGAATACATGGTAGATAATACTCAGCTTTTGTCCATATACATGTTTGAGTGAACACAGTAGTGTGTGGAAGTGGGGAAGATGGTGCGACGTCAACAATATTCATATTAGGAGAGCAGCCAATCAAAAGTGTGAATCGAAAATTTAGCTTATATTTAATTTGAATAAAGTGTTTATTTCACCTTTCATATGTTTTAAAGTATTTAAAAAATGTTTTCCTTTCTCACATTTCTCAGTACTGGGCCTTATATGTACTTGAATCAGTACTAGGCCTTATATGTACTTGAATCAGTACTAGACCTTATATGTACTTGAATCTTAGTGGCAGACAATCAAGGAGGTTATCCCCGAGGATTACCAAACCTCTGCACATCACTGTGTGAACATAACTAGAGGCGGTGATATGCGTGTTTTATTTGTAGTTTTATGTCTTGGAAGACAGTTTGATGTTTTTTTAAGAAATTTAGGATATTATATGATTTAATGTCATGAAATGTTCGCTGTTTGGTTGATTTTGTTTAGCGGCATATCAACCTTTATGTGCTATTTAATGACGAAATTTAAATATTTTGAACAGTTTTATGTATTCAACTAAATATATCTTGAACGCTTTTGTATGCCTTCATTTACAGATAAAATAGTAGCTTACTATTAATGGCCCGATAAACAGAGATATCTTTACGAAATAAAATCAGGAATATGTTCCTTCTGTTTTGAATCGTGAACAATGTATATTCCGCATGAAACGCAGATTCATACCACCTAATTTTCTACTGGTGCGCGAATTATGATCTTTTATATATTAAACAGCATTTGCCTACGGTTTTCTATGCATCACAGCATGATTCGGTGTCAATTAAATGTATCCCTTTGAAGTAGCTTATCCGAATTCTAAAACTGATACTGCGGAGAGTTAATCTCCTGGTGAGAGAATTCGATACTTGCTAAAGCATAGAATCATCAGTATTGATAATTCATCTTACAGTCTTATTAAGCGTCTTCTTGCATGCTCTACATCATCTTTCTTTTTCCCAATGGGCCGTGGAACGTTGGGATATCTCTTCCTATGTACATGTTTAGAAAAATATTAATTGAATATATGTAGCAATGTTAATATTTGTTTTGATTTGTGTGTTTAACGACATATCAACTGCTCATGAGTCATTTAACGCCGAAATTTAATTTTCTTGGGAGCTTGGAAGTAATAAAAACATATGTTAGTCTGCTTTCAGAATTGAATACATGGGAGATGATACTCAGATTTTGTGCATTTACATGTATGTGTGGACATCATTACTAGAGGCGGTGATCTGTGTGTGTTATGTTGTTTTTTTTTTAATTATATATTAGAATACAAAAAATTGTAGCATATTATATGGATTAATGTCATGAAAGAGTAATTTCATGTTGGTTGTTCAGTTGATTTTGTGTAGTGACATATCAACCTCTATAGGTTATTTAATGCCGAAATCTAAATATTTTGAACAGCTTTATAGCTTCAACTAAATATATATTGAACGCAGTTTTATGCACCAACTACAGATATTGTTGGTAATTTTAACATAAATATATATCGTTGGTAATTTTACTATAAATATGTACTGTTGGTAAATTCTATATAGAAAAATGAATTGCTGGTATTTTTACTATAAGAATGTATAAAATGTATTGTTGGTATTTTTGTTATAAAACGTATTGTTTGTAATTATACTATAAATATTGTTGGTATTGATTTATATAAAAATGTATTTCTGGTATTTTTATGCTTTCATATGGTTTTGTTTTTCATTGGAGGCTCACTATTTTCCCATAGATGGGAGCTTAAGAGGTGCTAGCACCTCGGGTCAGAGTGGACCTGGGAATAACAGCAATTTAGAGGTGATACCACGCTCCTCAAAACATTCAATCTCCTGATCAGTGGCTTTGCTGTCGGATGTAGTTTACCGTCGTTCCCAGAACTATGTTACGATTTTTACTGGAAAAAATAGAAAATATATTAAAAGTTACGTTTTTTTTTTATCGTGTAAACAAAACACCGTTCTTTTTCGTCTACGTGATTATTCACAACGGTTTCTTTTCTCTTCCTAAGACTTAATGCTTTACATTCCCAAATTATCGTATAAATATTAAATTTATTTTCAATTTTCAATACGAATATATATAATCATATCCGGAAGATTCGCCCTAAACATTTTTGCCGTAGGAAAACTCGCCTCGGGAATTTTCGCCGCAGAAAACTTTGCCGTATATGATTTTTGCTGTAAGACAATTTCTCCGCATTTTTTAATATGCGAAGTACCTTGTTATCAAGCATATCTGGATCACACTATTGTTACTTCGGTCTAAACATTTTAATAGGCGAAGGTATAGGATCAAAATCCTACATCATTCATCCTCGTCAGCGAGAAGCGCAAAATTTTCAACCAGACAACTGAAACTACGTCATGCAATTTCATATTTCAGATGCAGTACAAATGAAGAAAATATATATTGATATCAATGCAAGACATCAGCGGAAAATGCTTTATTACAGTTCAATGGAAAAAAAAACACATTATTTATGAACCATTGGTTGGAATTTGTACCCATTTTAAATTATTTCCTGTCTCAATAGCAAACCAAAGCTGATAAAGTTAACCTGGCCGTTGCTCTTGAAAAGAACCTCCAATCAGTTGAACAGGAAACGGCTTGTAAATTTTAATGCATCTAAAACGAAACTGCTCTTATTTAAACTCCATAGAGAAACTTTTCTTTCTGCTATTAGCATAGCCGATGCTAGACTCCTTCTTGGCCACACGTTTTCAACTGTCTTGAAGTGGAACGACTAAATTGAGTCAATAGATGCATCTACTGTAAGGAAGATTGTTACGGAGAGTTAAAGAATATGAGAAAAAGAAAACATTACTGATGAACAATAAAAGAACAGGAATTAAGAAGACAGAAGATAACAATTAACATTGCATTTAAGTTTTGGAAGATCCATGTTAACTTGAAAGCAAGAGGCAGGAAGAAATTTTCTATTAGTGAGAAGTGCAAGAACAAAAGATGTTAGTGTAGAACTTACTAGTGAGGAGGGTAGCTATACACCTAACAGTAGGGTCAACGGCCAGCTAGCACACATATTTCCTGACCCACTGTTTTGTATGCACCTTTGGCTGAGAAAACTTTTGCTGCATCTACGAGAAGGTCGACTCAAACCAGTCTATGATGTCTGGTATGTTGTTTCCATCGGAACAACATTCACTTTCTGTATCACTGGGTTTCAACTGTTCAGTCCAAGATAGTCCAAAACTAATATTAAAATGGGTGCAAATTACAACCAATGGTTCATAAATAATTTGTTTTTGTTTTTTGTTTTTTTGCGTTGAACTGTAATAAAGCATTTTCCGCTGATTTCTTGCATTGATATATATCAATATATATTTTCTTCATCTGTACTGCATCTGAAATATGAAATTGCGTGACGTAGTTTCATTTGTCAAGAGTAAAATATTGCGCCCCTCGCTGACGAGGATGAATGATATAGGATTTTGATCCTATACCTTCGCCTATTAAAATGTTCAGATCGAAGTAACAATAGTGTGAGCCAGATATGCTTGATAACAAGGTACTTCGCATAGTAAAAAATGCGGCGAAATTGTCTTACAGCAACAATCATATACGGCAAAGTTTTCTACGGCGAAAATTCCCGAGGCGAGTTTTCCTACGGCAAAAATGTTTAGGGCGAATATTCCGGATATGGTTATATATATTATGCCAACATACGATGAACAACAACAAAAATTCTAATATTAGTTTTGAATTTGATCTTTCAAAATGAAACCTTTTGTTTTTTTTACATTTTTATTCACCATATAAAACCAAGCTAGAGCACTTGTGACAGTATATAACAATAAAAAATTAAGAATTGAATTATATATCTATAATATTTTAAATGGGATGTTTGAAAAGCCGACCGTAATAATGCTGTGACAGTGGCTGACTTTACTATCGGAGAGTAATGAAACAGGAATGGAAGATAAAAAGCAGCAAGTAACAGCTTTATTCAAACCTCATCTGACAGCGGCATTCAAGCTACATGTAAGACATTGATCCAAGGTATATATGACTGTCACATTCAAGGCATATATGACAGCAATATTCAATCCATATAAAACGAACACCAAACTGAAATTACATGCAACATTTGTATTCAAACCATATGTAGATGTTGAAAGAACAACAGCAAAATTAGTTGCGTACACAAGCGTGTTTACTAAGAGTTAACATCCAATTAGGAACGGTTTGATTAGAAAACTACCAAGCTAATTGAGAAGTTCAGGGATTAGGGTTTTATCATATCAAAGTTTACCTTGGAGCTTCATGAGAATTAGCACCAAAAATTTTGAGTTTTCAAACATTTAACTTTTTCGGCAGTCCGTTCGACGTGCATACAGCGTAAGGGTATTTGATGATAGTTTTTTGTTTTTTGCAAAACACGGTAAAATCGAGAAACGATAAAATAAACAAGATGGTTGTAGATGCGCATGCAACCGTTATCCCCTTCTGGCTTCAGGCTACAAAGATAAACAAAATCTCCTAATGTCGATTTAAACCAATTAGTTGTTGGAAGTTATGACAGATACAAGGAACGAAACGAGCTTGAAAATAGATTTAGCTTTAAATAAGTATCAATATATATATATATATATATATATATATATATATATATATATATATATGAATATATAAATAAGTGGATAAATATATCGGACACAAATACACACATACATACATACATATATATATATATATATCGTCACTTGATAAGACACTAGAAGTGTTGAAACAAAATGGCTACTTTTGTCGTGATTTTATAACATATTTATGTTGTAATATCCAAATAAATAATTATATATATATATATATATATATATATATATATATATATATATATATATATATATATATATATGTATAAAAATATAAATATAAAAGTGAACATAGAAGTCAACACTTAGAGGCAACAGTCTGTTTCATGGTAGTGCAATCGTCAGAAAACTGTTGCCTGACGATTGCACTAGCATGAAACAGACTGGGGCCTCTAAGTGTTGACTTCTATGTTCACTTTTATATTTACACACGCTCTATCTCTGATATTGAGCACTTCATCCCATACATATAGCATACTTTAAGACTATATTTCTTTATATATATATATATATATATATATATATATATATATATATATATATATATATATATATATTGTAAGAAAAAGACAGTGCTCAATTTTAAACACAGCTATTTAATATATAAAAAGATACATAATACCCTACGTTGAATCATCATAGGGTATTATTTATATATATATATATATATATATATATATATATATATATATATGGGAAAATGTTTTTGAACAGAAAATTCGAGTTGAAAATGCCTCGGTTATCGAACAACATTTCGGTTCTCGAACAACATTGCCGAACCGAGTTAACACGAACGCAATAATTTCTGGACCGACCGCCATGTTGTATACATTCGAGTATTGGGTTGTGCTTTTTTTTCCAATTTTATTGTACTGTGACTTTTTTTGTCTACATTGATTTTTATTGGAAAAATAGTTTCGGTTTACGAACATTTCGGCTTACGGAACTCATTAAATTTGTGAACCGAGGTTCCACTGTACAAGTTTTATATATCAAGAAAAATTTGAACGAAAAGTCTACGATAAAGTGGCGATTTTTTCGTGTACATGTGCAGTCCCGTCAACATAAATATCAGTAAAATACTTTTACAAACTTTCGGGGCGTGTTTCCCACACCAAAACAAGGACAATCCATATAAATACATGTCCGCAAATCCTTCTTTTTTGAGTTATTAAGTTTAAAGAATGTCTACTGCAGTAGCGCTCTGTTGCCATTAGACATGGTTAAATTTGTCTTTCGTGCGCATTTGTGGCTGGTCTGTCTTTACCGTTTGGCGTTTATAGTAGAGATTTAACTGAGAAGTGTTCCGTTTAACTATTGCAAGATATTCATATATTCACCATTCGCGGGGATTTATTTAAAAATTATATCTGCCTGCTCACGATATGAATATCCTGCCATTTTTAAATGTAACATTTCTCAGTTAATTCAGCACGACACACGTTAAACGTTTAATAGAGTCTAGCCATAAATGGCAAATTTAACCTAGTCTACAGCGCCATCTACCGTAAACTTCTTTCCGCGAACGAGTGCCATCTACTATAAACAGCTTCTTTCCACTGCTCTGTGGATCCGACTCCCAAGATGATGTTTCCGAGATCACTTAATCTGTTCAAATTTACATATATTTTTTTATATATTTTAAAAAATTTTGTAATTCTATAACAGTTTTGGAGCCAAGATGTATGACAAAGTGGCAAAAGATTTCGTGTGACGCGTTTCGTCCCTTAGCCCTTTTATTGGACTACGTATGTTTACGTAAATAAAACCTTGTCTGATGAAGGACGAAGGACGGAGTTCGTCATGATAAAACTTTATCCATTTTTTAGCACTAAAAATTTTGAGTTTTCACACATGTAATTTTTTTCGGCAGTTTCCCCGAGACTTGTACAGGCTGAAGATTACTGTAAAAAACAAAAAACAAAACAAAAACGAAAAAAGGTGATGTTGTACTCTCTCTTCCTTTTTTCTCAATGCATATTCGTGAAATAAAAGATGGAGTTGGAATGGGCTTTTTTCAAATCCAGCAGACATTAAGATCTTCAATACGGTAAAAAATGCCGCAGCATCTGATGAGAATATTTACTACTTCATCCTGAAATTCAAACACACCTTCCTTACACACGGGCTTGTCTCTCATTTCGACCTGAATATGCCTACCATAAAGAGGATGAAACCGTTGTCTGAATAGCTTTTCCAGTTTATACTTAAGTCTTGAAACATCCACACAAAAGTTTGACCTGTTTTTAGGGGGTAACCTATCTGCAGAGGACGCAGTCGATGTTTTTTCAGCCGTGCCAAAGTGATGGTCAGCGGAATTTTCCTTTTTTTAGAATCAAGAAAGCATATACAACATATGTTCCTAGTTTGATTTCGAGGTGAGAAGAAATGAATACAAATACGTCAGTTCCAAGAATTTCTTAGGAAAAAAAACTCTCTGATATAACAGTTGTATCAAGATAATAATATTTAGTGTTTCTGTATAAATTTAGCCTTGATGTGATCTGATCTGCGCAATACCCTTGGGAAAGTTATAAATCCACCTCCTCCCCCAGCTTTGGGTTAAATAGTAAAATTTTAAAAAAAGAAATAAAATTTATTCTTACAATACAAAAAATATTTTTTGGCTTTAAATATCCCTCGAAGGGTTAACAAGCCACAAAATACAAATCAATTATCCATCGGCACCCACAGCAGATACAATGTCGAAGGGCCTTTCACGGCAGAGGACTACTGAGTGAGATTGCTGTCAGGGGTTTGTGAGATGTGCATATTATGAGGATACGTAGGATATATATATCGGTTGACGCTAGACCTGAAAGGTTTACATTGTATTGATCAGGGACGTATTCTCTCCAGAGTTTTTTTCCACAAAGTAATAGCTCTGGAGAAGAAGGTGTCTACGTATAGCTTATTCCTTATCAATGAAACACGACGACTTGTCACCGTGAATATGGCACGGCGGATCCTAACTATATAGGTCTGAATTGGTGGGACTAAGAAACCCAACACGTTAGGACATTTGCCATAGTAATTGCGATAGTGAATTGAGAAACATGCAACGGTTTTGTCTGTAGGATAAAGGTTGCAGATTATCAATGACCCACATGGTGGCGTAATCGCGTTTGAACTCTGTTGAAGCTGATCAGTGTGGACTGGGAAGCATCAGACCAGTTATGTCAGCAACACTCTATTTTTGGTCCTGATCTGTTTCTTGTAATTATAAAGCATAAAAAGTAAAGCAGAGGTTGAGAATTTTCCGGAGAGATACTAGGCGCCGATCATTCTTCCAGCATTATGACACGATAGACGAGCTCTGTTTGAAGTATAGAGGGATCTTTAAGCCTAATAGGCGTTCAAGGCAAAGTTATGGCCGATCATCAGGATTAAAGTGAATTTAGATTCTCTGTGGTGATTAATCTTTACTAGACGGTGAATAACCAGAGGAGTACCGTATATTTTCGCGTATAAGACGAGCTTTAAATCCCCAAAATCTCCCTTAAAAATTGGAAGGTCGTCTTATACTACAATTCTAAAAAAGAAACCTTAAATTTTAAATGATATTTGTCGTAGGCTAATATCGGCCTCGATGCCAATAACGTAAATGAAAAGATTAACAATATCAAATTAACCTTATAATAAAAGTAATAAAACTATTTCTACCTCATATATTACTGGCATAACTTCATAATAAATTGCCTATTCGAAAAATAATTCCATGTCAATGAAATCAAGTTGCATCCATGCAAGCTCGGCTGAGAAAATATAAACATCAAGTTATTATTACGTTCAAAGCAACCTTTATCTTTCGCTAAATTTTTAATAATCATCATGGTAGTGGCAATTACGGCAGTAATAACATTTAGGATAACATAATATTCATTTCTTATTAAAAATACATTATCGTACTGCTATTAGCAGTATTTTTTGATTGCCCATCAAGTAAATGGCCATTTATACACCAGTCTCTTTGTAACTGTTTAGATATAGGGAAAGAAGTATCAATATTCGCAAGAGATCTCATGATGAAACGTAAACAAAACATGTGTGTAGGAAAACATGATATAGAATCGGTTTTGTTATTTCGTTTATTTTGAATTTCTAAAGATAAACTAAGTAAAAACATTTTCAATAACATAATCTATATGAAGCCGTCTTATACTACAGGTATAGGATAAATTCATGAAAATTTGATTTTCTTTTTACCTCGTCTTATCTAAAGGTCGCCTCATACCCGGAAATATATGGTATTCATAACCAAGTCGTTATTAAAATCAATGTTAAATCTTTACCCCAAAAAGTACGAATGAACACGATCCTCGTTTCAATTCGTTCTCTTAAGAAAATTTTATACAACCGTTTTGTAGGAGAATCAGGATTTGAATTTGAGCCGATTGTCTCATTTAATGATTTACTTAAGAGTAGTCCGATTTCAAAGTAAAGTAACTTCTTTGTTTTCAGTAAATCTAAAAACAAACTCATCCGCTTTTAAAGCTTGTTCATACACTTTCAACATAAACAAACACAGCAATTACAACACAAGAATGTGATCGCAACTTACCTTTTTCCTTTTTCGCTGTGTCCTGACGTAGAATGTATATGTTATTAAATCGACACTTTGTTTAGCATTCTCAAAAGCCTAAAACTAACCAATTCTTTGAAAAGTGAACTCTTGATTTGACAAACTGACAGCAAAACCTCTCAGGTTCTCCCGCCATTGCTAGAATCTAGAAATAGAAAAGTAAGCAACAAGGTAATTTCAGACTTGCGATAAGCGCGATAAGTTTCTTCTCCTCGGAAGGTCTGTGTAATAATTCCAAAATCTGCGGCAAAAATATAAATTTGAAGCTTTCATATGTTGGCTTAAAGTAATGGACTGGGTGTGAAGAAATCAGTGTTTTGAACTTACTTCTTTCCTTCCAATTAGTGAATAGAATGAAAAAGGATAGGAGTTAACAATGAAACGTCTTTCGGTTAAATGCCGTAACGTTTGAAAGATAAGCGAATTCAAAATATACAGGGTTTTTATATACATTCACATGGACAAGAACACATCAACGAAAACTACATCCGGTATCAAGGCCTCCGATTAGGAGATTGTAGCTTTTGAGGAGCGTGGAACCACCTCTTAATTTTTTTTTGTTCCCAGGTCCACCCTAACCCGGGGTGGTAGCACCTGTTAAGGACCCAGCTATGGGCAAATACTTAACCCCACCAAACTGGGATCAGAACTCTATGAAAGTATAAAAATATATTGTTATATATATTTATACAAGCAATACGTTTTTGAAAAAAATATATTAATAGATATTCTATTCATACGAACTTATCCTAAAAATCTTGTCGGCATTAAATAACCCATTGAGGTTGATATATCATAAAATAAAATAAACCGGAAACCGAAAGAGAAAAAAAAATCAATTCTCCCACGAAGAACTTACCTTCAACTGTGCATGAGAAAGTGATGAATCATATGCTTTTTGAGAAACCAATAATGGCTTTAGATTGTCACTATTTTAATTAATAGCAGCATTGTCTCGTTTGCTGTCCTGGGATAATTTCCCCTGTTTGAGTAGGTTAGGTTGTTGTGGAGATATTCTGGTATGTTGATGCGCCACGTGGTTTGGTTTGGGTGAAATTTGTATTGGCCCCCTAAAATTGTTCGAGTTCAATAAATACTTTTATAAGAATAAATACTTTTATAAGAATAAATAAAATACTCACTACTTTTCAGGCAGAAATAAATTATGAAAGGATAAAATTTGAACAGACCATCAATTTTTACTTGTCAGGATGAATGGTGTTACTCTTGATGAAGTTACATTCCTTGAACATCTATTGAAACTAAAGTTCTCCCCAAACCTGAATTTAAACTTATGTATACGTTCCACACCTAAAAAGACTGGAAAATATATCGGTTCCTTGCATCATTTCAGAAAGTATCTAACTCCCCATGCCATATTCTAGATTTAGTCAAAAAAAAGGAGTATTGCTGCCACATCTCGGCTGGTGCTGCTCAGTCCTAACTTTTCAACCTTGACAGAGTTTTTTAAAAAATGCGTACATGGCCTCGTGCGTTGTGAATTATTCTTCACACTACAACGCCTTCCCCAGAGATTAAACGTCGCAGTCCTCTTATTAGTCTATCGCTATTTCAATGGCAAATTTCCTGACGAGATACATGCGTTAGTTCTACGGGTTCGGTCCTTTACAGCTAAGATCTGCCATGCTAAGTATACCCGGCGGAACGTTCGCCCTCCCTTCGTATTCCATTGATAAGGAAGATGTTCCATTCCGATAGCTTCATCGCAAGAACCGCTACATTGTGGAACAAATTCAAGATAATTATTTTTGTAACCCCGTCAAGTGTCGGTTCAACCTTTAACTAATATCACTAACCATATCTAGTAGCCGTCTGCCTTGTAGGTATTTTTCAGTGCATCCACGTCATTACCGAATGTGACACTAGGGTCAGGTTTAAAGTGAGTTTAACGGCAATACTTTGGAAAAAATGCTCAAAACCCCTCGGCACTTTCCCTTTTTGGTAATGACCCAAACCGCCACACGAATGAGGGGTAATGCCTGCGGGGATGGCCTGTGGGGTTTCAACTTAATGTTACTTTAAAACTTTCCAGGTCGAAGCCAGGGAAGTATGATAAGCGTAATGTAGGTGTGGCACAAGGCTGAAAGTGTGAGGCACGAGTGAACATCGAATTTCCCACTCAGTTGTAATTGCTCTAACCGGAGAAGCTTGTTAACCGCTACACCACACAGAAGTACCTTAGTGATTTAGTAAGCGTAGCATAGATGTGGTACAAGGTCGAAAGTATGGAGCACCCAGTGAGGATCGAACTGACTACTGAGACATAACTGATTTAGCTAAACAAGCTTGTTAACCATTATATCACGCCAAAGTGTCTCATGTAACTTATAGGTATGTACATGGTGAACAACCGTAAACAAATTACTCATATAAACAATCTTGCCCGATAAACCTTTAATCTGTTTACTGACACCAAATATAATTGACCATTTTCAGAAAGATTTAATCTTTACTTAAGAGAATGTTAAAGGATTTGTTGGAATAAAACCTTAAAACAAGGTTCCTTTTTTGTTTTTTTGTTTTTAGGATAGCCATTGACGTTAGTTTTCTCAACACCCAAGAGAAGATAACTCACAGTAAAGTTGTCATAAAATATATCCCAGTGAATTTTATTCTTTCAGATAGCATCAGTAAGAAAGAAAAAAAGAAAGAAAAGATGTCAGTAGTGATAAACGGATGTCAATGTTGTTCGATTTAAAGTCGGCAGTAAATCTCTGTTTCACTTCAAAGCCGACATAGTCCACAAAATTGTTTTTTACTGTTTTGTTTTTTGGTTGTTGTTTTTTTAAGCGGTATCACCCTATGCAAGGCAGTAAAGATACAAGGGGTTACTGGGTTTGGAAGAGGAAAGAGTAATTAATAGGACAGTAGATAGAGATTGACATTGCATTTAAATTTTTGCAGATTAAAGTTAACCGGAAAGCATGGAGCCGGGGTGGGCGAGTTCCACATGCGAGGAATACGAGAAAAGAAACGGTTGGCATAGAACGGTTACATCTAGCCAGCTCAACTGTAAAAATCCGACAGGATTCGAACCTGCATCCTATACGGAACCGTCATATAGTCTGACGTGACTTAACCGGAGGACGAATATTAAACAGTATATTACCCCTACTTACAATAGTGTCCAACGTATTTATGAGGAGTGGGACATACCCATTAGTGTACATAGATATGGTATATAAGAATTTACTTTCCTCGTCTGTGCATATTTAAGCAAATCATGGGACATCATTAACTCCTCTTTTCCTCCTTGAACTTGTCACTGACTTTAATTTACTTAAAATTTCGTTAGAAGCAAAAACAAGAGTACTGAAACTGTTACGCAATATTGGTCCTCCTACATGTCAGTGAATGCTGTTCAATCTCGTCACAGATGAAAAACAGACTTGAGAACAGAAATGTGCTTTTACAAACGATGCTGAGAATACCATGGACTGAACGTGTGAACAACAACGACGTTTTAAGAAAAATGTAAATAAATGACACTTACACTTAGAAGCAGAAAAATAGTTGAAATTTCTAGGACACATAATGAGGAAAGAGGGCTTAGAAAATTTGATACTCACAGGACATACTGAAGGTTAAGAAAGCACCGAATAGCATATCTAACGAGCTTGTGTAAATAATTAACAAAATAGAGATGAGGAGAAAAAGTAAAAAAGACAAACATTGCAAAAGGCTGCACAGGAAAGTAAATTGCGGAGAACCATGATCGCCAGCATCATGAAGGGACACGACATATAGAAGAACAATCTGTGTATCTTTGATAGTGTTGCTGACCGGATGTCAGAAAATTAAAAACAAAAAACAGATGCCACCGAAGCAGTCCTACGTGGATTAGGAATAGACTGCATATAATTGAAAAATGCTTCTCTATACCGTTACCTAATTAAACTATTTCATCCGACAGGATTGACAATTTTCCTCCTTGGCTTAAACACGGCAGATTGGAGACACAGTCGGTTTAATTAATCCGTTCTCTTCTTTCTGTTCTCACTCGACTGATCCTTTTCCATTGATATAAAAGCACACCACATGATCTCTAACGTCATTTCTTATCCAGGAAAAAATATATATTGAATTCCTCGAATCGAAATAAACCGTTTTACGTTTTGCTTTTAAACTAACAATTCCTTGCTAATAATTTATTTCATATGCCTTACTTAGATTTTATTTTAGCATGTTAACACTTCATGCTTTTTTGTTTTCCATAATGAGGTTCCTGGGTGGCAAAGACAATATAATATTACATAATTCTAAACATTCAACCATTCTCAACGACAGCTCCTAACTTACAAATGTCCGAAAATAATCTCAAGATTCTTTTTTTGTTTCTTTAAAAGAAAAGGAAAAGAAAAGAAAAAGAGCACCCAAAAAAGATTATGACTGCTAACAATGCAGAAATAGGATCCATGAAATTGAACGACATTACAAGCATGGCAATTTATATGGTATGGTAAAAATACAAGAAACTAGCGTATCTTTCTGGCCTATTATTTCCCAAGTCCATGCTCCAGTATAACAAAGTTCCAAAGCAATTAACAGGAATATACGAATAGGCGTACCAAACAAATGCAACATCAACGCTACTAAAGAATTCCTAAACATTTTACACTCCACCAAAATTAATAATAGCCTTTGAAATTTGCTGAATGCCGAACGTCATTTTGTTAAAATCTAGTAAGAAGAATATATATATATATATATATATATATATATATATATATATATATATATATTAGCAAGGTCGAATTACTGTTTTTAAAATACAAATTTCCTATGATTTCTCTCGAACGCTCATATCTGCTCGAAGCGTATCTTAACGTAAACAAATGGCATCGTATATTAGGGAATGGATTAAGTCAGAAAATTATTTTAATATATTTTCTGTTTCTACATTATTCTTATAGATACAAATATTTAAGTAAATGGTCTGTTTATAATAAACAGTATTAACAAAATTTACCGGCCTGAATGTCAGAGAAAATATGTGCCCTCCGACAGGAATCGAAACTGTATCACACACGGAACCGTCATATAACCTGACGTGCTATACTATTTAGCTGCAGAGTAAGCGCCTGGTTAGCAAGGTCGAATTACTGTTTTTAAACTACAAATTTCCCATGCTTTAAATTTCCATATATATATATATATATATATATATATATATATATATATATATATATATATATATATATATATATACCCAAGTTCGTACAAAAATTATCCGTGATTTGTTGTTTGCTGATGCTGCTGCTCTCGTTGCGACATCCTTTGAGGAGGCCCAACATCTACTAAATCGTTTCTCTGCTTCATGTAAATCCTTTGGTCTTACACTTAGCATAAAGAAAACTGAAGTAGTGCAATTCCGTGGTGTGAAACAAAAACAACCAGTCTACAAATTTCCAGAGAGACCATTGAAAGTAGAAGACTACTCCCTGAACTATGTAAAGTCTTTCACCTATCTTGGTAACAAAGTCAACAACAGCGGATCTTTAAATGATGAAGGCTACCAGTGCTACCAGTGCAAACATCGCTTGTGGGATGAGCGGCGGTATACGACTGGATACGAAAATTCGGCTTTACAAAGCTGTTGTCCTTGCCATCCTTTTGTATGGCTCAGTGTCGTGGACTCTATACAGGTGCCATATACAACAGTTGGATGTTTTCCATAAGAGCTGTCTGTGTTCCATCTCTGGAGTTAGCTTTCAAGACAGGAGATCCAATGTAGACCTGTTTAAGAGGTGAAAAATTGGATGAATCGAGACTTTCTTCACACAGTCTCAGTTGCGGTCGACTGGTCATGTCTTGAGAATGTCTGATGACAGGATATGCAAGATCCAGCCAGTTAGATCAGAGCTACAGGAATGTAGGATGACCATGGCTTAGATACAAAGACAAGCTGAAGAGCAAATTGTCAGCTGTCAATATACCTTATAACACCCTCGAGCTCTTAGCCTTGGAGCGGGTAAATTGGTGATCAACATGTTTTAGTGAACTCAGCGGTTTTCAGTCTGCTAGTATGAATCGTCTTCAAGAAGTGAAAGCAAGATCTAAAAGGTCAGCCAATCTAACAGTGACCTCATCCCACAATCCTCGCTCTTGCACCATATGCGGCCTCCTTTGTAAATCACTAGCGGGTCTTAAGTGCCGCTTAAGATTATCGCACAAAATTTCATAACTGAATCAGTTACGTTGTCAGATCCTCATACGTCGAAACCTACAAGAAAGTCCATATATATATATATATATATATATATATATATATATATATATATATATATATATATATATATATATGTTATAATATTTTAAAAAAATAAATAAATGAAAGTAAAAAAAATAAAAGATAAAAAAATTAAAAAAATATTATAATATAAGCTCTACTTCTGTATGGAGCACTGTCTTTTTAAAAAATAAAAACAAAAATACTAAAGAACTCCGAATTATTTACCTAACGTGTTCTTTCCTATTTTTCTACATACCTGCACACACACACACATATATATATATATATATATATGTATATATATATATTTTGTCATCCACAGACAGACTGTTTCGCTGTTTCACAGCTCATCAGTGTGGCTAGACGTCCGGTTGCCTCTAGCTAGGAACGAAACCCGACTGAATTTGCGTCAGTCGGAACTTCTCCCACTAAGCCGTCGGCGCACGGCAGGAATGAAAGTGAACTTTAGCGTGTTTATTTTTAGATTTAGATAAACACATAGTGACTGACAGTGACTCAATTCTACCGAAGAGTCGTGCAATATTAGCTTAAATAGTCACTGTTTACAAATTCACACCTCAAACCAGAGAGCTCAACTGAAATTAATTTTTCAGGAGCCGATATGTATATATATATATATATATATCTTCAGGTTTTTTATTGTTAGCCGAGTGTCGTGATTACATATATTTGACAACAAAAACAAAAGCACATCTTTTTAATGAAGCATGTAAAAGGTTATTTTCCGGAGGAAAATTTGAGGCAGAAGGTCAGTTGAAATACCATTTATATATTCTTTACAGAAATATACAACAAAAAGACCAATGTTTACTGGAAAGCAAGAAACCGGAAGTAAACTCCATGAGCAAGATGAGCGAGTAGAGGATCTTTTATAATTTTCGATTACAACTATTTAATTTAACTGTAAAATGATGACATCTTGTTGCCAATCTAATACAAGAATTAACTTTAAATTTTTTTTAGAAAAGACACAGGAAAGCTACGTTACGGAACGTGAATCATGTTCTTTTATAGTCCATTCTCCTTACAAAATGATTTCAGATTCTCTTTCATCCTCAGTAAACCCTAGCATCTTAGTGGCATTATCGCCTTGCTTAGTGTGAAATGATAAAAAAATAATAATAAAAACATACATATGAAATTTGAATTCCTACTGAAGAGCCTTATTTAACATTTCACGCCAATATCGTTTACAATAACCGCCCATGATGAAGGATAATGTAGAGGTTTAAAAGATAATGTTGAGGTTTTAAAGAGGTTTCATTGGGAAATTGCATAAAATAGACACAACTTTACCGTGAAAGAGAGGAGAGACAGTGGTTATAGTAAAACTAGAAAGGAAAAGACAGAGAAATTAAATGAAAAAGAAGAAAAGAAATTAAACTGTAACGGCAGGAAAATAAGAAAGCATAATGCTGTAGCAAATATAGAAACAAATTCCTAAAAATGAAAAAAATAATTTTAAATTAAAAGTATGGACCAGTCCGAATCGAAAAAGAGAAAAAAAAAAGAATTAGATTTTAAAAAAAAAGCCATAACGACGACAGCGAGATACAAGGTTTTAGCAGAAAAAAAAACATCTTAAAAGAAGAAAAAGTGATGACAGCTTTTGAGACGAAAGCCAGTTTCACCGCAAGAGACTTGATCAATACAAATGTTTCACATCGATGTCATATTTATCAAATTGAAAGCCCACGCCACCATCTTGTATCTACTCTTGCCTTTCTTTGCCATTGCCGACTAGCTCAGGTCCCGCCGTTCCCTTTCGTATCTTTTCATCACACACAATCTACAACAAGGATAATTCAATTACCGCCTCACTCACTAAATAATCTATCTTCTTTTTTCTTTCCTTCTTCAGCAACGTCTGCCTTATTTCGTGTGTTTCTTCCCGGATTGGACCAACACATCCAAATAATGACAGTCCCACTGGACTAGTTCGGTAATCAGAAGTCGTCAGAAGACGACCATAGCAAGATTAGAGCTTTGAAACAATCACTCTCCCTCCTGTATCTTTCAGCTTCTCTCTTTTTTTCTCTCCTTATACTTATACATGTGTACATACGTGTGTGTGAAATGAGAGATAGATAGACAGAGTATGTGTGTGTGTGTGTGTGTGTGTGTGTGTGTGTGTTTAAGTTTCATCTCTTGTTACTAGTTTATTTTACGTAGCCAAACCTCTTCCTCTCCTGATTCGATTAAGTAATATAACTGTATTTGGTCGGTGAATGAAAGATAGTCTTGTCAGACACGCGGCGGCTGTTGGGAGAATGTGTTTTTCTCGACGGGACACCGACATATTGTTTTGAATGTTCACAAGAAAAATCGCAATTCTAGTGTTGGAAGGGACAAAACGGAAAAGTGGCAATAGGGAGAGGTTTGAATTGGATATTTTTATAAGCATGGCATGAACAAAGTTAATAGATGTTTTGCTTTGTAAATCTGCAAAGAAAGAAAAAAACGAATATAACCATTAATGCAAATCAATCTCATTGACAATAATGAGAAGAATATGTCATGTCTCAAGAAGAACTGAAATTTAATTAGTGGGCTTAATCCAACGATTTATCAAGGGATTTGCTTTCTCCATAGCTGAAAATGGTACCAGCGTAACAATCAGGATTTAGGGTTGTATTATGCCAGAATAGAATCTTGACTCAATTTAACGACAGTAAAAAGGCCAATTGCACCAACGGAGTCACTCCTGACCGCCAAGTGCAGAAGCATGTGACCTCACACCTACATCCAGTTATGCATGCGTTGTGAAGAGATGTATTGGACAATGTCTCTCATCACAAACGCGAAAGTAAGGACCCATGTTTCGGAAAAGAAGTAATCAAATTTAAAGTACGTTAAATTGTTTATATATTTTTAATGTATTTGTTTTTTATTTCGTGTTTTTTATTTTGCGTTTCACTTATTTTTTTTCGAACGTCAAAACATGCAAGTAAAGCGTAATGCATTGTGTCAAAGTATTACTCAGTCATTCTTATATTAGTGTACAAAAATTAAAATCTATACGCACAATAAAAAGAAAGTTATAATAATTTGAATACAGTAGATTTTCATGTTTTTGCACCATCAAAAAATGCAATGGCAGAGGAGATAACTGAATGTATTGTTAAATATGAACGATTCACGTCATACGTTATCATTAAGCCGGATATATCACTTCATTACAAATGCATGTTGACTCGGTACGGAGGATTTTTTAATCAGTTCACCGGAAGCAAGAAGCTGCAGGAAGTGAAAGAGAAGGAAAAGACTTTAGACGGAACTACAAACCCAATCCTAAAAAGGAAACAATGAATAAACCTCTACTCCTGTTCAAAAGATCAGAGACGAGTGTAAAAATGGACGATAGGCGAACGTATTTATTTATTCTCCTCAATAGTAGTAGATACAACTATTGAGGGAAAATAAATAAATATATAAATAGTAAGCATTTCAGAGATTAGGCAGAGACCTTAGAAATATAAAATTGAAGTAGAATTTAGAAAGAAACAAGAAACCCAAACAGGAAATAAGGAATAATATCTACTTCTGCGCAAAAGACCGGGGAGAGGTGTGAGAGGGACGATAGGAGGACCTACCAACTATTATTGCACTAATTTGCGAATCTTACATGTGAGATTTACGTCCATGATGCTATTACAATGTAGAACGATTGATAACAATAGTAATAACAATAAAAGCATCAGAAAGCTGAACTATTTTAGATAAATACAACAGAAACCAAAAGGTTTTAATGCCTTTTAATCATTTCACCCCAAGACACATGGGATTACTGAATATTAGAGAATATGGGAAAAATAAAACATTATTAAGGAGAGAGAACAGTTACAGAATATTAATTAAGAAGACAGAAGATAACGATTGACATCGCTTTTAAATTGTTAAAGATCAAAGTTGACTAGGAAGCAATAAACCGAAAGAGAGTTCCACAAGCGAGAAGTGCGAGAGAAGAAATTATTAGCATAGAACATATGGTTATATCTAACCATTTCAACCGTAAAATGATGAGACATTTCAGTCAATCTAGTACTGCGCTTAAATTCATAAAATCTAGGTACTATAGAGGAAAGTAATATTTATTTTGCAAGTACAAAATTGTGGCTCGAAAGTGGGGATGCGGGAAGAATGGTCTTAATTCTGTCTTATCTTAAACATAGCTAGCCACAATTACTGGCACAAACATAACACAGTATTCCTTACACCAAAACAGCCCATTCTTACTTAACATCACTACTACAGCCGCCATAATTCCTCAGGTCTCTAGGAAGTCCTAACTAGTTCCCATAGAGGAAAGTTCATGAGAACAATTACCATGAACGTATTTATGGAAAAGGCAGAAGGAAGTTACGTGACAATGGTTGGAGAGTGACTGAAATCGAGATGCCATGTCTGGAATAATAACATGGCATATAATTCTTTGGATTTTATCAAGAATCTCTGAATATATAGCAGGAGAACGAGACCAGATGGGACAACGATATTAAAAGCATAGGCGAATGGTACACTTATAAATATGTAAGATAGATTGTGGTGAGGAAAATAGTCTAGCAAGACATAGAAAATCAACATTCCTAGCAGCAATTTTCCTAAAGTTAAATTTAAGCATCCCTCTGTTTTCAGCCTTCCTCGATGTATTTAGCGTAAAATAAAATTTACACAATCCAATAGTTCCTAATTTTACCTACTCTTAAAAATTAATGCTTGGAGATTAAATATATCTCCGTACATGGTTGTAATAATATGTGGAATTTAGTAGCAAAATAAGCGTTAGTGATAAAATAGCAATATAAGACACGCAGATGACACAGTACTGATAACAAACACGAAAAGTAACTACAAAACCTCCTACAGAAGATAGCGAAAAAGAGTGAGAAGAAGGGACTAAGCATAAACTACAAGACAGAATGTATGGTCATCAGTAAAAGTATGATCCCGAAACGCGATTTGCAGGTTGGGAACACTAAAATCAAGTAGGTGCGGAAGTTTAAATATCTGGGAAGTGTTTTGACGGAGGACGGTACGTGCGAAGCTGAGATCCGAAGACGTATTGGGACGGCCAAGGACGCATTCCAAAAGCTGGGCAGAGCATTGCGAGACAAGAGGATTTAACATAAGGAAGAGGCAGATGAAATTTCTGGGACACGTAATGATAAAGGTGGGCCTGGAGAATCTGATACTCACAGGTCATACCTAGCGGGTTTAAGCAAGTGGATGACAGAACCTGTTCTGGGGAAGTTGGCAGAGGCACGAAACTTATTGAGAGTTACAGGCGATAGGGGGAAGTGGAGAGCCATCATAACCTATGACACGGCACATAAATAGAATTAAAAGATAGAATAGCTTTATTATATGAATAATAAATGAATAATGTATGAACGTTTTCAAGAGAAATGCATTTTTTTATCATTTCACTCTAAGCAAAGCAATAAACCAAATAAAATGCAATGTGTTACTGAGTGTGAAAGAATAAAAAATAAATAAATATTATTAAGGAGAGAAAAATTAAATATTATTAAGGAGAGAAAAAATAAATATTATTAAGTAGAGAAAAAATAAATATTATTAAGGAGAGAAAAATTAAATATTATTAAGGAGAGAAAAAATAAATATTATTAAGGAGAGAAAAATTAAATATTATTAAGGAGAGAAAAAATAAATATTATTAAGGAGAGAAAAAATAAATATTATTAAGGAGAGAAAAAATAAATATTATTAAGGAGAGAAAAAATAAATATTATTAAGGAGAGAAAAATTAAATATTATTAAGGAGAGAAAAAATAAATATTATTAAGGAGAGAAAAAATAAATATTATTAAGGAGAGAAAAAATAAATATTATTAAGGAGAGAAAAATTAAATATTATTAAGGAGAGAAAAAATAAATATTATTAAGGAGAGAAAAATTAAATATTATTAAGGAGAGAAAAATTAAATATTATTAAGGAGAGAAAAAATAAATATTATTAAGGAGAGAAAAATAAAATATTATTAAAGAGAGGAAAAATTAAATTTTATTAAGGAGGGAAAAATTAAATATTATTAAGGAGAGAAAAATAAAATATTATTAAGGAGAGAAAAATTAAATATTATTAAGGAGAGAAAAAATAAATATTATTAAGGAGAGAAAAATAAAATATTATTAAGGAGAGAAAAATTAAATATTATTAAGGAGAAAAAAATTGAATATTATTAAGGAGAGAAAAAATAAATATTATTAAGGAGAGAAAAAATAAATATTATTAAGGAGAGAAAAATTAAATATTATTAAGGAGAGAACATAATAAGAGAACAGGAATTAAGAACGACGGAAGATAACGATAGACATCACATTTACTTTTTTTGAAGATCAAACTTGACTGGAAAGCTAGAAGACGGAAGAGAGTTCTGCAAACAAGAAGAGCGAGAGAAGAAACTGTTGCATCAAGCCATTTCAACTATGAAAAGATGAAACCTAACCGCCAATCTAGTACTGCGCTTAAGTTAAATTCTACGTATCTCAGAGGAAATTTCACCAGAAGAATTATCATGAAATATTTAGAGAAACGGCTCAGGGAAGCTACGTTATGGTGGCGGGAAAGTAACTGAAGTCGAGATGCCAGGTTAGGACCAATAACATAATTTGCCGGCATTCGCCCTCTGTTTTCTTTAGATCTAATTCTATGTATTTTTTATCATTGTTGCAAGCGTTACTGGGAGAATCAGAGAACTATATGTTTGATTTGCACTACATTAAGCAAATTTTTTGTCGCTTGATAATAAACATTTACTATAGTCGATAGCTGTGCATGTATAAATAAAGAGAACATTTTAAATGCTTCGGCTCGTTGTTTTATGCAACGAATTTGCTGGCCGTACTGATGCAGTTTATAACAAACTGACGAGAATTTGAACAAAGCCTTTACCAATTCAGCGCGTGTTTTTAGTTCTGTAAGCTCCACAGCTTTGCTTAGCCGCTTCGTCATAATAAATAGGTTTGTTTGATGCACGTCAGAAACGTGCTGATTTAAGGGAACAAAGGAGGTGAATAAAGGGTTCAAGTTTAAACAGACTGTCAGAAGGCAGAGATAAGATTAGAGTTAGAATATATGAAACGAAGGTAGGAGAGAAAGAAGGCAGGGAAGAACTTAAGATCAAATAAATTTACGAAAGAAAGAAAAAAGAAAAGAGAGAAAAGAAAAGAAAAGAAAATAATGGAAAACTATCAAATTCTTCTTCTATGTATGTGCTTCAGAAGATGAACGATTATAGCTCTCCACAACTTCCTATCATTTCTAAGTCCTAGCAATGGTTTTCTTTTTATTCCCCCACTCCCTGTTTTAGCATCCATTCGTTAAGTAGGATTCACGCTATTTCACTATGTTTCTGAGTGTTTCCTTCTTTATTTTCCTTCTTTAATTTCTTGTTTCTTGATATTTTTTTAATTTGAGATGAATAAAAAACGAGAAAAAATACAGAAAAAAATGTTATTATAAAAATATCACATTATAAAAAAAGAAAAAAAATTAAATAGAATAAAAAGGAAAATAGAGAAAAAGTAAACGAAAGAAAGAAAAAGGTGAAAAAAAATGGTGAAACTATCAAATTCAAAAAAATAAAAATAAGTTGAAATGAATCAAAAATGGAATACGGAAAGAAATAAAAAGCAGGAATCTATCAAATTAGAACAAACAAAAAGAAAATTATGCCGAAATGAATAAAAAAGAGAAAAGAAAAGGACAAAATAAAGAAAACTATCAAATTAGAAAAAGAAAATGAAGTTGAAATGAATAAAAAGGGGGAAAAGAAAAGAAAGAAAAAGAGAAAATAGTGAAACTATCAAATTAGAAAAAAGAAAGTTGAAATGAATGAAAAAGAAAGAAAAAAGAAACAAAAAAGAAAAGCTAATAATACAAAACGTATCAAATTAGAAAAAAAAAAAGAAAAAAACTGAAATAACATTTGAAAAGGCCGAAATGTCATATCCGGTTGCTTGTTAGCAAAGACGATTGCTTCTTATCATTCTTTGGCAGACGGAAAATGATCAAAGAGTTTCATTTCTTTGATTGTCTCAGATTGAAGAGTTAACACGGGGTAGTTTTTTATTTTTTCTTTGCGTGGTTCACTGAGCAAAAACGCTAAAAATAACGCAGGCCATCAACACTTATGGAATGCATTATCATTTTGCCATGGTTTTACTTAAATTTTAAATATCGACTTTACAAATATTACTAGTCTCGAGGTGGGGAGCTCCTTTACGTGTTTTTTGCGCCTTTGTGTATTTATCATCAACGAAGACGTAGTAAATTATCTCATAAATTATAGTGAAACGCTTTTAAGGATGTTTCTAAAAAAACAAAAAAAATTCAAATACAGTGTGATAACGGAAAGTTTCCAGAACAGAATCTCTTTGCATTCACTATGATATTCCAACCGCGTGTAAAAGCTGTGTTTGTTAGCGACAGATCAGTTCAAGAATTTCTGCATATTTGTGACCGTTTTGCCGATGACTAATCGAACTAAAAGCTTGAAACTTGAACAGTCACACTATCGGCCTTGAAATGCGTATGCTGTCCCCAAACTGTGTTCGAACATACAAATAAAGATGTTTTCAGAACCCTGACGAAGCATTTTCAGTATCTGGGTAATAGATTGTCACATTTTATGCAACTTTTGACGCGGTCATATTACATCTAATTTGTCTGCCATCATAAAGATCACAGAGATATTAGAAAACATCACAAAATATAATCCTGTGTTATTAAACACAATCCCTGGGAAAATAACCTTGCCGAAGTATTCCATAATTGTTTCCTCAATATTGTAGCGATACAAAAGGCGATTATCCCACTGGAATCGAGATGAAGTCACGTGCGTCAGGTGACGGCCGCTTAGCGACGTCACTTCATAGACTGACGACGGTGTTCGGTCCTTCAGTCAGCTTCCACGAGTCAAACCGAGCAGTTGCTATTTATTTAGCTAAATCACAGTCACGTGGTGTAGCTTACATGATGCCGTTTTTTTCTATAGAAATATATCGCCATAAGATAAAGAAAATATCTCCAGCTTGCAGTACTCAATTTGGGACAAAACACTGGACTCAACGTTTCCCGTTTGAGAAGAATATGCCTGTGCTAATGCAATACTAAAAAATCCCGGCCTGCTCGAATCAGGTATCCTAAATATGGCTTCCCCAGAAACACCAGCAGCTCAAATTCCCACTGGGAATTATTACAAAGCAAGAACCTATCTTTTTGTTTCCATTTTCCACTGTTTGCTGTGTCGAAATATGTGGTACAGATTTAAATATTTTTATATAATTTTGTGTATGACTTAGTGGTATAAATCTCTCTCTGAGGACAAAGCATGTTTGTCATTCCTTTTCCTTTCAGATATTCCGCCCCCCTCCGTGAAATATGGCGTTATTATATCATGGAGAAACGCAAAAGGGGAGAATAATTCTTTCTGCCGGAACTCACTCAGTAATATAATGCTATTCCGTAAATTTTACTCAACGTAAAAAAAAATATCATTAATTTAAATAATTTAGTTAAGAAAGGTATGAATCCTCTTCTTCTCCCCTAGCTATGGTTAAATAGCAGGACAGACTGGTTTCTATAGCATTGGGTGGCAACCGGTCTAGGGGAAGGTAACTATGAATTAAAAAAACGACCTGTAGAGGGTTGCTCTCTCTCAGGTTATCGTACCCAAGAAACACCCACTTGTACTACGGCTGCAGTACATGTGATGCCCCTACTACCCTAATGGGTTACGGGATTCGCGATCGATTGCGCGAGTTTATTTACTGCTAAATAACAAAAACTTAAATGTACACCCTTCAAGTTTACTAATTCCATAATTTTTCCCCGACTGATTCGGTTGACTGTGTCCCAATGACCATTACCTTAGTAAGCATTTCATGGAACGATAAAATCACAACACGTACTCATAGTTGCTTAATAGACGGTGCGAACGATTTTTGAGGTAATTCCCTCACCCACATAACTTCAAACAAAAGGTTAGGAAGTAAATCACACTAAGTAACACTCTTGCATCCTAGCAAATTTATTGCTTTGCTTGGGGTTAAATAATTAAAAAAAAAGGAAAACTCCATAAATTCTTGAAAAAGCAATAACAATAACTAGACTTGTAAAACCTATTTTCCTGAAAGATTCATTTAAAACAATGGAATTTATACATTTCATCCGACGGTAAGCATTGGATGTTAAGTCAATGAATGCCAAATGTTTTGGCATAAGAAAACGGCTAATATTTCCTCACTAACATTCAGTCAGCTAAGAGCCATACTTGGTACGCCAATGAAAGTGAACAAACTGAATCCTCTACATGGGCTTTGTATTACTGTATTACTTGTTCTATTGTTCTCATTAACTTTTTGGGGGTCACAAGACTTTCAGACCACACTGTATATTAACTTTAAGCTAACAATCTCTTTCTTTCTGCATATATTTGCACAAAATAATCATTTCATTTATTCATTTTCAGTTGAGAATTTGTGCTGATTTCTACAGTATAGACATACAGAATTCGTTCTAATAACGTTTGTCTTCCCCCAAATTATTTATATGGGACATTCGGAACCCGGCTTTGAAATTAGTAACGGAGAGATGGTCTGAAACATTTTGTTTATTCATTTGAAAAGAAAACTGATTTCAACTGGCTTCGTTGAAATGCTAACCAAAAGCCAGCATATCAAGATGTGACCTTTACTTGATGCAGACCGCTTTTATGCGAATGTGCAGATAGTGTAACGGTTACCGATTCGGAAAGTGCCATCTGCAAACCGAGTTCAATTCCGACTGAGTCTCCTGCATTCACTTTCGCACTAATAGCCTTGGAAAACAGGAAAAGCAGACTAATCGATCTAGCTTTGAGCGGCCGTCAGCCTAAGAGGGCGACGATGACTCTGAATTCAAAACTACGGGAAACCACTTCACTATCTTTCTCAAAAACAGATGCTTGCCTATGTAAGCGTGTATAACATTCTCAGATTTACTTAGTGAGTTGATAGGCGCCGGTATGTGATACTTATTTCCCGGAAAAATTCTATGAACGGCAATTTCTCAATTCGGTCGAGTTAGCTGGGACATTCATGTGTCTATCCCCATGCTCACGGTCCTGCGTTATGGTCGGAAGGTCATTAGGGAGGCATTCTGCGTCAATGTAGGTGGGCGACCAAACTGTCTTGCTCTATGGCTAGGTGTCCAGAGCAGTAGATCACTCGCGGGTTTTTGTGTTTCTTGCCAGTATTGTCCTACAAATTCATTTTGCGTTCTCGTAAGGTTATAAAAATATCAGGGGTGGGTCCGTAGAGCTGTGATTTAGTTGGGTGTTGTCTCCAAGAAATGTTAAGTATAGCTCTCTGTATCCGAGTGTAGGTTGCATCAAACTTAGACCCTAAGGTTTTATTTAATGTCCAAGCAGTGGCACCATACATTAACACCGCCTCTACAGTATCTCGAAAGAATCACCACCTAAGGTTTTCTGGTAGATCAGATTTCCAGATTACATTCATTTTACGCAAGGCGGCCCAGGCTTTAGAAATTCTCACATCCTTTTCAATAAAAAATTTATTTCACTTCCTATGTATGTAAAAGATACAACAAATTTTAATGATACACCTGAGACAGTTTCTACTTGCTGACTGAAGCCTCAGAATTAAGTTTCAGAGGCATTGACACAGAGTCTAACATCGTTGACAGCATTTTGTAGCTGATGTAGGAGTATTGGTAATGGTGTCTGCAGGGATAGCTAGGTAATCCACATCGTCAATATCTATCAGCATTTTTTACAGAATCTCGACTTGTTGATAAAGTAAAACCAAGATAACAACAAAGAGAAAATGTGGAAGGCGTTACCCTGAACGAAACCTGCTTTGATTAAACTGAAATTTTCTGCTAAAGATATAGATTAGTAAGCAAACGACTGATAGCAATACAAGAAGCATTACAAGTCGACTAATACCTGGACGAGCATTTACCATGACTCAACATTTGTAACGAAGATATGTTTTCACAAAACACACCCTTGGTTTGTAAAGTGCAGAAAAGTTTTCCCATACTGAACGACTTATGAATAAGTCTATACCCAAGTATCAAATGCTCCTCGACAGAATTCTTTACTAGCAGGTCCGAGGTCAGCAAGCCGGCTGGAACAAGAACCAGAGAGTTTACCAAAAACCAAAGAGACAACATCTTAGATATGATGTAAGCGACATGCTTTTTAGAAATTACTTTCTATCGAGGCAGTCGTCCCGTCTTGTTTCTGAGTGGAATTCGAGAGACTTTTCTGCTATGTCGATCTGTGCAAAATAATCTAAACAATATTACAACTTGCACAAACATATCAAGAACATTTAAATAAATTCCATATCATAAAATAACAATTTCAATCTAAAGTGTTACTTTGCGTCCTGCGCGAAGATGCCACACAGAAAACTAACGAGGTTTCCAGAAAGGTCTTCAGACGCGACAAACATATTTCTAATCTTAGAAGTAGAACAGAATTATTTCAAATAAACATTAATAACCATGGTATCTAAAATAATAAAAATGATAATAAAAAAATATTAAGTATGACGTAGCAATGGTGGTGAAGTCGTTGTCAGTACGATAAAGGAAATGATTGGACGAGAAACGAAAAAAGGGGGAGAAAAAAAAAGGAAAGAACAAAAGCAACATCAAGTGCAACTAGATCAGTGGTTGGTAAGTTTTGTCTGAATCTTTTGGATGAGGAGTTATCATTTGTTGCACTATTTATATTCGGACTATTGTCCTCATCTTTGTTGTTGTTATCACAATGTTTCGGTCGTGGTACCATCCGGAACTTCCTCGGGTGTACATCGACCTGGGTAAACTACAGGAAATTCTGAACTGAAACCTTCATTTAATCGTCGGTCGTAGACTTTTCTCGATTCACGAGACGATATCCCTAAACATGATCCGTGGAACAAGGCAATGTGAATTTGCACAATTGTCTGGTGCGAAGAGTGAACTAACATTCCTAACATCAGAACTAGCAATTGATTCAATATAATCGCTGCATTTCATGTCAGTGGAGAACATTTCTGTCCCTTTTTGGAGGTCATTTTCGAGAGTAGCTGCCACTTTTATTTTGCCGGGTCTATCGGAATTACTATTAAGATAGGAATTAATATTTAATATGTGCCGCCAAATAAAAAAGAACCAACTCTTCCTATGTTATTTACGTGGAGGTAATTCGCTACCTTCAAAAATGTCTGAGGTCCATCACTTACATAATTCTGGCCATTACTAATATCATGGAAAACCTATGCAGTTACTTTTTTAATTATTAAACTACTTTTAAAATCAACATTGTGATATCATTACACGTCAATGAAGGTGATGAAGCCACTGAGACGCAAAGGCTTACTAAGAGTGAAGGAATCTGAGAAAATGTTGCCAATAAAAAGAAGAATATTTAAGGAGAGAGAAGCTGACAATTGACATCGAATTTTGAAACTTTGAAGATCGCAGTTAATAGGAAAGCAAGCTATCTGAAAGAAAGGTCCATAGAGGGAGCATCCTAGAAAAGAAACTTTTAGTATAATACTTATGTTGCTCTCTCTCTCTCTCTCTCTCTCTCTCTCTCTCTCTCTCTCTCTGTGTTTGTGTGCGTCAGTGTACTGGAAATCTACGCACTTGATCACATTTCTTCACGTGTTATTTATGTTAATCTAGTTCTTGTTTAAAGAAAAGGGGGTCCACTGGGTGGCGCACTGTCTCCAGAGTCAACAACAAAAGGATAGACCCTACCTTGTAACACGAGTAGAATTTCTTACCACATCTAATCGTTGTCCTGATAAAGGCCCAGTCTTGTATGCATCTCTGAACGTGTGTTTAATGTCAACACTGACTTGTGGAGCGTTTTTATTTTTATTTTTGTTCTTTTTTTTTGTGCGGGGAGATAACACTTTCCTTTAGGCAGCATCCGATACTAGCATCTGTATAAGTACTAATCAAATGTTGATTATATATGCACAAACACAGAAAGTCCACAGACTCCAGAAACAAATATCTATACAGATGTATATACATAGATTATCTTCGCAATGCTCACATGATAAATATGAGTCTTCAAAAAGACGTGTAAACATGTGTCTTACATAGTCTTGTACGTTTATCACTTTTAAGCGCTAGGATCATTTTAGATTACATTAACACTTACATACGGATTTGGATTACATAAACTAATAGTTGGCCCAGAAATATTATTTTTTTCGATAAGAGTAAATTTCATCAATACCAACATTCTTATTCGCAATTCTGTTTTATTTTCAACGGTGTATACAGAAAGTAAGTTATAATATCACACTAAAAATAAAAGAACATATTTTATTACGAAGAAAATATCTGGAGGGAATATTAATTAATATCCACTAACACGCCAGACGGACTTTTTCATATCACCAATATTCAAAAACTCATACTTAAAGAATGTAAGATCCAGATGCCTAAGGATGATGTCTTTCACTCTGACTAAATATCTCCCGACATATTCAAAATCATATAAAACAATAACAACAATAATAACATCATTAATAGAATTAAACCAAGACACACCTACATATTTCCCTAAATTTACCGACACACAATTTTCAAGAAACGTTATAGAATAATAATCATTAGACCATATAATTATTATCATTTTTTATTTATATATTTCCTGTGTCATCGGTAGTAGCAAGGGAGATAAATAAACTGAATTCAGTTAATTTATGAGTGGTTACTTCCCTTATCATCAAACCGTAGAATAATTATCAATACGTATATCTATATAATAAATGCGAATGTCAGTGTCAATATCACACTTTTTCAGTTAAAGAGATATCTTCTTCTGTATAATAAATGCTAATGTCAGTGTGTAATACCATTTCAATTAAAGGGACGCAACTCTCTAACTTTCAATAGCTTATTTTCTTCTATATAATAAATACAAATGTCAGTGTGTCATTGAGTCACACTTTTTAATTAAAGGGACACAACTCTAACTTTCAAGAGTTCATCTATCTATATAATAAATTCGAATGTCACTGTGTCACTGTATCACACTTTTTAAATTTTAATCCTAGAGGCCTTAGCCCAACATGTCATACCATTTTGGAATCAGGCCGAATCCATGAGGAAAATTAAAAACATTCCGGGCCTGATCCGTATCCGCAATCCTGAAATTTTGGATTCCCAAGTTTTCATTATTGCGACTGTTTTCGATGATTTTTGTATGTGATTTTTTGTAATGAGTTTTTTGTACGATAACAATTTTTATAACATGAAAATAAATTTGGGAATAATCGAAATTAATTGCGAAATCCAACGAAAGTCACTCATGAAATAAAAATAATGCTTGTATTGAAAGTAAGGACCTACGTACATCAAATTGGCTTTAAATTAAGTTACGGCAGAATAATTATCGTTGAACTTTTAAAAGGTAAGCTTAAATTTTAATGCAATACTTAAATGCAGCAATCAACTTTGAGTTCTTTTGTATATTTATTGTTGCCTATCGCTGAAGTTATTAAATACATGTGCCTTAGTGAGCTATACAAATTAAATATTTATCTGCATTGATAGAAAAATTAGTACATGAGCAAAATGAAGCGTTTAATTAATCAGTTCATTTACATCTGCGTTTCTTAGATTGCATTCTTATTTGTTCAAGTCTTTCATGTGAGGCACTCAGCTACTTTTGTCAATTAAGTGATGGTATTACTTTAACTTTATTTTGAAATAGGCTTTGTCGTCATCGTTCTTTTCCTTCTGTTGCTAATCTTTTACTGCCGAGAGATATATCAATATCACTGTTAATCAGCAATATTATTGGTCCTGACATGGCATCTCAACTTCAGTCACTTTTGTCACCGGCGTCATGTAGCTTCCCTGTACATTTTCTACAAATAATGTCATGGAATTTGTTCGGACAAACTCTTCGCCATTGTATTTAGACATGAATTTAAACGCAGTACTTGATTGGCGATAAGGTCTCATCGATTTACAGTTGAATTGGCTATATGTAACAGTAAATCTTATTTTAACAGTTTCTTCCGTCGCACTTGTCGCTTGTAGAACTCTCTTCAGGCTCCATGCTTTCCAGGCACCTTTAAAAATCTAAATGTAGTGTGAATCATTATCTACTGTATTTGTGTTTACTCTTCATTTTTGATTCCACGGGTACACTAGTAGTAATAGTAGTAGTTAATATAATAACAATAATAATAAGAATAATAATAATAATAATAATAAACAAAATAATGGCGTAAATATTCCAATATTTTTCAACAGCTAAGTGAAGAGCCCGATTTAAGAAAATAAAAATAAAAGAAAAAACGCAGTGTTTGACAATGTTAAACAATATTTCAACACAATGCCTGTCTTCTTCAAGTTATAATTTTTTAAAATAAGTGTAAAAATATATAAATCCACAAAAAATTATAAGTCTTTGTAAAAACATTGCTTGTCTTTAAATGTAGTGTCAATCGTTATCTACTGTAATTTTGTTTACTCTTCTATTGTTCTCGCTCCTTAATAAACTTTCTCTTTTTTCTTATTCTTTCACACTCAGTAACACCTTGTGCTTTAGTGACTCTACTGCCTTGCATGGGGTGACATGATTAAAAACATATATATTAAACACATGACGTTTTTAACATTAAAAGAGATTGAGCAAAAAGCAATTTATGTGATACCAAGGGTAATCAATGAATTATAAATATCATTGAAATCATAAAAATTATAAAGCAAACGGATTAATTAATCGATTCATTCGCCTCCATTTTAGTTGGGAATTCTTTATCTCCACTTAACTGAATCTCAATTCATTGTTTCAAGAATTTTGTTTCACTGCATCTCACTATTAAAACTTTCTGACAATTGTTGTTATTTTTTGACGACACGGATACACTAGGTCTTTGAAAATATCCAACCTATGATAAATATGTCTTCAAATCATTTTTCAGAATATAAACGATTTTACAATATATTCAAACTTTTTAATACTATGTATATCGTCCATGAACTTGGAAGCATCCCCTACTCTCGAGAGACTATGACATTTACTAAGGTGGTTACCAAATCCCTATTACAGATGCCTGCTCAGGCATATTTATGTTTCACTAGCACACACAGAGCCAACCTGAAAAGTATGGATTGAAAGTATGCTGGCCTGACTTTAGATTCGATTTCTGTGAGAGATTGAACAATCTGATGGGAGTACTGGTGGAATAAGAACAGTACACTGGAAACATCGACCACGATGACTTGTGTGACTGCTATTCTGAACTGTATTTTACATATGATTTGGTTTGATCCGTAGTATATTTTTTCTGAAATTTCCCAACGTCTCCTCAGATATGAAGAAATCACATCCTAAACAATCGGCTAGGGTAACATTAGAACCCAGGTCTCATTCTCGGAATAGTAACGTTCTAGCCGCCTTGACCATGTTCTTATTATATAAATCTCCCTCATATAAATCAGCTTCATCGTCCCCGTCTTTGTCGTTCTGTTCCCAATCTTTTTTTCAAGTGATTGTTCCATTTCACTGTTATGTTAAGCATATTTTTAACATGAAAAGATATTGAGCAAAAAGCAATTGATGTAATACCAGGAGTAATCAATGAATTATAAATATCATTGAACTCATAAAAAATATAAAGCAAACGGATTAATTAATCGATTCATTCGCCTCCATTTTAGTTGGGAATTATTTATCTCCCTTTTGCTGAATCGCAATACATTGTTTCAAGAATTTTGTCTCATTGCATCTCACTATCAAGACTTTCCAACTATTGTCGTCATTTTTGATTGCACGGGTACACTAGTAGTAGTTAATAATAATAATAATAATAATAATAATAATAATAATAATAATAATAATAAACAAAATGATGGCGTAGATATTCCAATATTTTTCAACAGCTAAGGGAAGAGCGCGATTTTAAAAAAAAAAGAAAAAAAAAGAAAAACGCAGTGTTTGACAATGTTAAACAATATTTCAGCAGAATGCCTGTCTTCTTCAAGTTATATTTTTAAAAAATAAGTATAAAAATATATAAATCAACAACAAATTATAAGTCTTTGTAAAAACATTGCCTGTCTTGTAATGAAAAAATGCTGTACTGGTAATGAACGCGTCAAAACGAATGAAACGCCGCCAGCGTGAAGGCATTAATTTCCCAGTAAATTCTGATGCAGCTTAAATAAAAGCAAAACATGTTAACTTTATAAACATATATTTGCTCCTATATATATATTTTTTTGTCATCCACAGACAGACTGTTTCGCAGCTCATCAGTGTGGCTAGACATCCGGTTGCCTCTAGCTAGGATCGAAACCTGACTGAATTTGCGTCAGTCCAAACTTCTCCCACTAAGCCGTCAGCGTACGATACGGGATGAAGGTGAATTTTAGCGTGTTTATTTTTAGATTCGGATAAACACACAGTGACTGAGAGTGACTCAATTCTGTCGAAGAGTCGTGCAGTACTAGCTTAAATAGTCATATATATATATGCGCGCGCGTGTGTGTGTGTGTGTGTGTGTGTGTGTGTGTGTGTGTGTGTGTGTGTGTGTGTGTGTGTGAAATGTGTATGTATATATCTATCTATATATATATATGCAATTTCTATATATATTAATTAAATATTATATATGCGCGGTATTAATTGGAAAGCGCTCTATATTAGTCATGGGGTTGTGTGTGTGTGTGTGTGTGTGTGTGTGTGTGTGTGTGTGTGTGTGTGTGTGTGTGTGTGTGTGTGTGCGTGTTTAATGTATTGGGGCTGCAAATCATTATTCAAGCATAAATGTCTATTATGTTTGCTCATGTGTCGTTCTAAGCTTCATATAGCAAACTTCTGTCAACATAACAGGATGTCATCTTTGATGGTGAACATTTCTGTTCTAATGTCCATATAACCACCCTGATAATGGCTCATGTGAGCCGACAGCTTAGATCTAGGAGTAGCATAAGAAAAATATTTTAAATGCGAATTAAGTTTAAGCGTCCAATTGAAATTGCCGAAGACTTAAGTTGCTAAGTCTGAAAGAAAAAGGAAAAAAAATCCTTAGACGCCTAAACTTAATTCACATTTAGAACCGGTCCAAGTTTTTGAAACACCCTTTATATCCAAATTTTGAACAGTTTTTGTGTTTATTTTCTTCCGAAACTAAAGCCACTATGCGAAGCTTAGAACAGCTCATGATCAAACATAATAAACATTCGTTGTCTGTTATATTTAACAATATAATCTTGAATACAACCGCCCATATATATATATATATATATATATATATATATATATATATATATATATATATATATATATATATGTATATGAAGAAATATAGTTTAAAGTTTTGCTATATTTATGGGATAAAGTGGTCAATATCAGAGATAGAGTGTATGTAAATATAAAAGCGAACATAGAAGTCAACACTCAGAGGCAACAGGCTGTTTCATGCCTGACGCAATCGTCAGCGGTGTTTGTCAGTTTTCTTTGTATGGTTAAATGTGTCCTAATTGTTATATATATATATATATATATATATATATATATATATATATATATATATATATATATATATATATATATATATATATTACTGCAAACGTTATTATAGTAGACTTCTTATTTGGAATAGAAGCCCCATTTGTATTTTTATTTTAAACAGTGAGTATTACGTCTGTCCGTCTTTGCATTCGAGAAATCATAATAAAAGAATGACCTCATTGGTTGGGATCGAATCTGTGTTCCCCTTTCTAGGAGAAACTACCTATTGGTCACGAGTCCAGCAAGGCTCTAGTTTCGTTTTTATGGAAAGTACACTTCCTCAATGAGATATATTTATCGAAATCCCAAATCTACTCAGTATCGCGTACGATACGTAAACAAAGTAATTTCTGAATAATCAATATATATATATATATATATATATATATATATATATATATATATTGATTATTCAGAAATTACTTTGTTTACGTATATATATATATATATATATATATATGCGCAGACCGACATATATATATATATATATATATATATATATATATATATATATATATATATATATATATATATATATATATATATAGGTACTGAACAAGCTCGATGTTGTTTAACTTCTGTGAACCACTATTTAAATGATATATATATATATATATATATATATATATATATATATATATATATAGAGAGAGAGAGAGAGAGAGAGAAATTAAGCAACATCGAGCTTGTTCAGTACCTAGATGGGTGACCGCTTGGTACCGATTGGGAATATCAGTTGCTTTAAGCTTGGATAGGCGGGTGGGGTAAATGGATTATGGCTCAGAATCGTTAATTAGAGAATCCTGTCGGTTTCGTCATACTCACTCACACGCAAATACTCGGTGAAACCACCTCTCCCCACAGACTGGAATCGCTATAATATTACCTCAAAAAAATAAATTAATTAAATAAAAATACGTAAAAGGTATTTAGATTTCGGCATTAAATATGCTATCGAGTTGTTGTTATGCCACAAAACCAAAGCAACCAAACCAAATGCTTGATCAAACTGAGAACTTCTCTTGGATATATTTCATCATTCCACAGGGAGAGCCGGTCTACTGAAAGTTTCACCATTCAAATTCTATTTTAGCTTGGCCAAAATATACGAAGAGAAACAAATTTGTTAATCACGAGCTTGACTAACATTGCTTCGTATGACTTGTACACATTTATGGAGCAATGAGAGATGCAGTAAGTCACTACCTGTACTAAAGGGTCTCCTTGCTTACAGAGCATTCAATTCCAAGTTTATTTTCAGGGAAAATACGATCTTCGTCATAATTATTCAAAAGACTACAAGTACGTTTTCGTCTTCGTTCTCGTGCATTCCTAATCTTATCAACAGATGGTGGAAGTAGCCAAATCATCATATCATGTGGCAGATGTTGATTTGTTTACTTGCTTAAAAACGAATCTGGAATGATTTCTGTAACAGTTGTTAAAAAATAAAACTCTTTTCCAGAAGCTAAAATATATCCATCGTGTAATAACACAGAACATTCGGGAAAATCACAGACAACTGCTAAGGATAGAATCAGTGGTTTCATACGATTAACGCGCAAGCCAGTTGAACAACACTTTATTAGAAACAAATTATACAGATATGTGCGTGTGTGTGCATAATTTCTTTATATACACACACACGCGCGCACGCACACACACACAAACACACACACATATATATATGCGCATGTAATTTGTTTATATATATATATGTATATACGTATAATTTATAATATATATTTGTATAATTTATATATATATATATATATAATCAGTTATATATATAAGTGTCTGTTTAATTTATATATATAAGTATATATACACATGGAATTTCTTTATAAAATATATATATATATATATATATATGTGTGTGTGTATGTGTGTATGTGTTTCGCGATAATGGGACAAAGTTCAAAAGCTTTTGTAGGTTTGTCTTCGTATAACATTGCATACACACACATACATACACACACACACACATATATATATATATATATGATAAAATATACTTCTAAGGTATGCTACATATTTACGCGTTAAAGTGCTCAATATAAGCTATAGATCGTATGTAAATATGAAAATGGACATGGGGTTCTGGGTCTTGACTTCAAAGTCCACTTCCGTTTTACCGTTTGGTGGGAGTAAGAGATTGCAAAGATTGTCCATATTCTCCGTTCTCCCAAGCGTTTTCAGCCATTTCTTTAGCCATTTTTAAGGGGCTTTGTTTTAGGCTTCGTTAATCTTTCTTCATGAATGACTGCTTAAGATGTATATTTTTGTAATTTAATGTCGTTTATTCCGAAGTTACCCTTGTGAATATATATATATATATATATATATATATATATATATATATATATATATATATATATATTTGAATTGGACAAAGTCTGACAATTTATTTAAAAACATTTATGATATGTTTAACGTTCTTTTTATAGATACAAGTATTTAAGCAAATGCTCTGTTTTAGAATAAACAGTATTAAATAACATTTAGCGGCCCGAATGTCGGAGAACAAAAATTTTCTATGAAAATTTCTCGGACATTCAGGCCGGTAAATGTTATTTAATACTGTTTATTCTAAAACAGACTATTTGCTTAAATACTTGTATCTATAAAAAGAACGTTGAACATATCATAAATGTCTTTATATATATATATATTTGTATATATATATATATATATATATATATATATATATATATATATATATATATATATATATATATATATATATATATATATATATATATATCCCATAGATGCTTTTATTTATTAAACAAAACGACGCGAAACTCTTCTGTCGATATTTCTCAACATGGCTTGAACCTTTTTCCCGATTTATTGAATATTATAGGTCAAGTTATTTATTGAGAACATTTTTCAGGGAAGTTCTGATCGCCTGAAAAATGAGTAAAATTCTAGCCCCTGATGAAATGATTTTTTTTTGGCTAATCTTGAAATTGCGCGATAATTTTTGACCTCTTAATTTTAATTTGTTTACCACATACACACATACACGTACATATATATGTATATATCAATATATATCAATACATGCATACATACACACACATATATATATATATATATATATATATATATATATATATATATATATATATATACATATATATATATATATATATATATACATATATATATATATATATATATATGAGAAGATACAAAATGTTTATTGATGTTTCATATAATTTTTGTAGATTGTAGCTATCCGGAAGGACGTTTCACAGGTGGGGAGTGCGAGAAAAGAAGCTGTTGGAGTAGAAATGGCGGTTATATTTAACTATCAACAGTAAAAGGGTGGGACCTAGATGCCAATCTAATAGCCCGATTAAATTAACGTAATCGGGGCACCAGGGAAAAATCTCATCAGAGCAGTTAGCATGAAAATATTTATAGAAAAAACAGAGTGAAGTCACGTTATGTCACGTCACGTCACATCACGGCCGTCAGAAAGTGACTGAAGTCGAGATGCCTGGTCAGGATCGATTATATTGCAGATCCTTCTTTGGATTTTGTCAAGAATCTCAAGATGTACTGCAGGAGCAACGAACCAGATATAGCGACAGTATTCAGTGCACGGGTGAATTGTAGATTTGTAAATATGAAACATGGATTCCAACAAGAAAAAATCTTCTGGCACGACACAGTAACCCTACTATCCTTGCAGTAGATGCAGCTATTGATTCAATATAGTCGCCCCACTTCAAGTCAGTAGAAAACATCATGTCAAGAAGGCGCAGTGGATTGCTCTCCTGGGGTCTAACGTCAGCCACGCTGATAGCAGGTTAGAAAAGGTTCACTATGATGGTTAAATGAATGCAGTTTTGTTTTGGAAGCGTTAAAATTTACAAGCCATTTCTTGCCCCAGTTAACCACTGATTGAAAGTCCTTTTCATGTCGTTTCCGTTAAAGTTTACTCTATTAAAAGTCTGTTAGTTGACTCCATAAGTCGTCAAAAATGACAATTGAACTTAAAATAAGCGACAGTTGAAATTTCTCGTATACATGAGGAAAGAGGGCTTGGAGAATTTGACACCCCCAGGGCATACTAAATGCAAGAGGAGCAGAGAGAAACCCCGAGTAAACTATTCTCAGGAGTTTTTTGCAAATCTCAACGATAAATGTTACTTGGGATTGGAAGTTGAGGAGAGCCATGTTTACACAAGTTCTGGAGAGACAAGAAACATAAAAAATGACGAATCAAAACTAGTAATTGACGCTTACGTGGAAATATATCTTATCATCATATACGAAAATTAATTTGTTTAATCCGGTACATGTTTAAGGAAACAGTGCACACGGTGAGAAACAAACGCAATTCACTGCGAAAGTATCTTTGAGGCAGACTCGCTCGCTATAAAATATGTAAATCTTATGTTTGTGTATGTGCATGTATATGACTGTGTGTGTTTATTGTATGTATGTTTGTAAACATCTATAAATTAATTAATTCGTGTGTATATGCGTATATATACATTTTTGTTTGAAGGAGTACACGTGTAAAACAATTTATACACACGTAGGGTGTAGACAAACATGTATATACGTGTGTGTGATTGGGTGTCTTATAATGTTTTTTTTTCGATTGTAGATGGATGTATGCGTGTATTTTTATGTGTTTGGATGCATATGTGGATATTTGTTTGAGGCTTTATCTGTGTGTATGTGAATGTAGCGTGTGTCTGTGTTTAGTCGAAATGTCAGTAGTACGGAGGCGTTCCAGTCAAGCATGTGTCTATCTTCAATGTTGTTTATATTTTGACCGCCCCGATATAACACCGCAGCAGATAATGAGAGTAAACACGAGGCGTTATCAGTTAGAATCAGGCGTAAATCCGTTGTGCGCCTCGCAGATATGTTCTCGCCGCTAGTCAGGCCACGGCCATCCATCTTTCAGCACTTGTTCTAAAACGGCTCCCGAAGGAGAAACAAGCGATCAATCAGAAAATGGCCGACAGATATAAAGGAGCAGATAATTAGCCAGTATCTTGTGATAACGCCCTCTACCGGACAACTTGTAGACGCTTTTTAGCTCCTTTGCGCATCTTACTTTCTTTTTTCTTTTCTTGGTTTCTTTCTTTTTTCCTTCTTTTTTTGGTGTATTTTCTTTCCAGATTTCCTTTTAACCTTTATTTTATCCCAGATACACCTTTGGAAAAGAAGGACTCTCTCTCTCTCTCTCTCTCTCTCTCTCTCTCTCTCTCTCTCTCTCTCTCCCTCTCTCTCTCTCTCTCTCTTTCTCTTTCTCTTTCTCTTCTCCTTGAGTTGAACATCCGTTTCACTCGCTTCCTTCTTTTCTTTACATCTGTCTATTTTTTCTTTCTTTCTTTCTTTCTTTCTTTCTTTATTGCTCGATTCTGTTTGAATTTTAGAAAACACCGCTTTCAGTTTTAGATCTGCCTCCCTTCTTTCCTTGAATGTTTTTTTTTTTTCCTTTTTGCTTTTTCTCTTCTTTTTGCTTTCTTGCCTTTATCTTCGTCATTTCTTTATTTCTTTTTCATTTGCTTACTTACATTCCTTCTTGTTGATTTTCTTTTTTCTTCCCTTTGTTTATTCCTGCCTATACTTTTTCTGTTTTTCTTTGTTTTCTTATTTTTCTTTGTTTTCTTATTTTTCTTTCTTTTTCACTCTCTTTCATGTTTGCTTGCTTATCTTCTTGCTTACTTTCTTTTTTCCTTCTTTCTTTTTCCTTCTTTAATTTTTTGTTTGTATTTCTTTATTTTTCTGTCTTTTTTTTCTTGTTTGCTCGCCTACTTCCTTACTTCCTTACTTCTTTCTTTCATTTTCTTCCTCTCAATTTCTATTTTTTCTTTTTACTTTCTTTCTTTCTTTCTTTCTTTATCTATCTATCTATCTATCTATCTATCTATCTATCTATCTATCTATCTATCTATCTAACCCAGTCTTGTCATATCTATCTATCTAGTTATTCCTTGATTGTGTTTGCATTTTTAGAGAACAAATCTTTCTATTTATTTTAGATTCTGCCTTTCATTCATTTTTTGTTTCTTCATTTTTTTTGTTGCCTTTTTTATTACTGGTTTCTTTTCATTTTTCCTTCTTTTCGTTTTTTTCTTTGTTCTCATTTTCTCTTTCTTTTTTATTTTCTTACTTATTTTCTTTCTGCCTTCGTTTTTTCCTTCTTTTCCATTTTTCAATTTTTCTTTTTGTTTTTCTTTCTCTTTTTCCTTTTATTTTCTCACTCACTTTTTATTATTTTGTGTATTTGATTTTGTTTTCTCCTAACGCAATTCTTTATCAAGTTATTCCTTCATAAAAAAAAGTATTCTCTTCTTTTTTGTTTCCTTTATTTTCTGACAGATTTCCTTTCAGTCAAAACAGAATTCTTTTTACTCACTTATTTTTTCTTCATCCTCTTCCTTTTTGCTACGCGATCCTTTCCTTACTCGTTTAAATTTTTCTTTCAATTTTTTTCCTGTCTTTTTAGTTTGCATTTTACTCTAGTATCTTTATGTCTACTTCATTTTTCGTGTTTATTTTTAGTTTGGCTTTATTAAAAACCTCATTTTACGTTTGAATTTTTTTTCTTTTAAACATTACCGCCATTTTTTTTAACTCTTTTAAATGGAGATTCTTTTTCGTTAACTTGCTTCATGCCATCCTTTTCTAAGCATCCATTTATTTCATATAAATTTTATTATTTCGTTTCTTCTTCTTACCTTTTCCTTCCTGTCATCTATCTTTACTTTTATATTCTATTCTTTTCCTACCCTTTCTCTCTGTTTCTTCGCCTTTCATTTCTGCCTCTGCTCCGCTCTCGCATTTTACCATCCCTTCGGCTATTTCGTCGGAAGTGCCTTTGTTGTTCTGTTTTCAAATATTCACCTCTTTTCGCCATCTCCTGCCAATCTTAGAACCTTACTCATCCCTGTTTTGTTTTTGTCTGAGTCGCCGATTCTCTGCAGATATCAGCCAGGAACAATGTGACACGTTTTTCCTCTGGGCATCAATGCAATGTCTCCTCTCGCTAAATGTTGGACACGTGGAAAGGTAACTCATTCATCAGGTTCCTACTGTTTACATTCAATTGACTCGTAGTCAACAACTACCTTTTCAGAGTCTAAACGACAAACAACTGAAAAGCAAATGTATTAGGTTGGCCAGTAAGTACTGACTCAATTAGGAAGCGGAAATAAAACTACCAAACTTCATGGGGAAATACTAACAATTATTTTTCAAAATAAAGTCCATCATTCTCGACGATCTACTGCAAGTGATCAGCCAGAATCCGAATCTGTTCAAGATATCAGTCCACTGGCTTTGAATAATAAAAAAAAACTGTAAACAATCTTCCTTTACTTCATCAAAAGTGTTAAATCGCTGATCGCGGAGGAAGTGTGCCATTGAGCGGAATAGGCCTTAGTCACTCGGAGCAGCATCAGAACTGAATGGTGGATGTGGAAGAATCTCAACATCTTACATCTGTTTAATTTGTTTCTTATTTGCTTAATTTTATATATATATATATATGAATATATATATATATATATATATATATATATATATATATATATATATATATATATATATATATATATATATCACGTTCATGTTATATACGAGTATGCGTGTATTTTACGATATGTTCACTTATTCAGAAGAAGTGCGTTTTTTATATGATAATACGTGTTTTGTTTTATGCGTATGTTCATATATAAATACATGAACATATTCCCATATATGTACGAGCATGGTTACATATTTCTGTACATTTACAAATTTTAGTCAAATTAAGTAAATGAATAGTAAGCAAATACTCGGTTGGCCATAAACTCACTTACGAAGCGGAAAGAAAATAACAAACGTTTATGGAGCAACGCCAATTCTTCAAAATGAATTCCATAATTCTCGATGATCTGTCAGCGATCATCCAGCATTGGAATCTGTCCCTGATACCAGTCCGCTGGTTTGGAATTAAAAAAACAAACAAACTGTAAACAAGCTTCCTTCACTTCATCAAAAGTGTTGAATTGCTGGCCACGGTTGAAGTGTGCCATTGAGCGGAGTAGGCCCTAGTCACTCGGAGCAGCAATGGGACTGCATGGTGGATGTGGAAGAATCTCAACATCTTACATGTGTTTGAACTTCTCCTTAGTCATCCTGGCAGTGTGTGGCCTCGCATTGTCTTGTTGAAACAAAGCCCGACCTCGTTTGAAAGAAGGACACTCCTTTGTCGTAAACACAGACAATATGCAGCCTGCATCTCTTGTCATTCTAGACTTATACGATGATTGAAACACAGACTAAAAAAACAAATTTATGAATAATACGATAATAGCCAGCTGCATGTTTTCTGAGTATACACGTCTACTAAGCTGGCGAGCTAATCCCTGTTGCAGATGCCAACTCAGACACATTTCTAATTCTGTCACTTCTATTCGTCCATCTATCTGTCACATCCTTTAATATAGCCATTTCTTGACCAACCAAAACCAAATTTGGGGGAAAAGTGCAGCTAGGTAAGTGGATACAAAGCACAGTTTGGTTTACTAGGGTGCATAACTTAGTACAATACATTTTTATTATTTTCTTTTGAAAAATGAAAAGTTTTATTATTTAACATACAAAATACACCCTCTATTTTAAAAACAATTTAATAATCAAAATGACAAATACTTATTTAATAAAAATGCAATATGGTTTTTTGCATATCTTCTCTTTAAGTTTCTATATGTATAAAAATCCAGTTCGCCCTGTATTTTCAAGAACTATAAATAAATCACAAGGTCAAACACTTCAAAAAATTGAAATTTCTCTCCAGAAAGAACTATTAAGTCGGCCAGAAAGTCCTGGTTCACTTAGGAAGCGGAAAGAAAACAACAAAATTTTATGGAGCAACCCCAACATTTATTCTTCAAAATAAAGTCTATCATTCTTGACGATCTTTTGCCAACAATCAGCTAGCATCTGAATCTGTCCCAGATACCAGTCTTTTGGCTTTGAATAAAAAAACTGTAACCAAGCTTCCTTCACTTCATCGAAAGTGTTGAATTGCTGGCCGCGGCTGAAGTGTACGGTTGAGCAGAATAGGCTATAGTGACTCGGAGCAGCATTGGGACTGCATGGTGGATGTGGAAGAATCTGAACACCCTCCATCTGTTTCAACTTCTCCTTAGTCAACCTGGTTTGCTGAAACAAAAGCCCGACCTCGATTGATTGATTGAAGAGACCATGATTTGTTGCTTTCTTTACTCTTCCTACGTGATTCAGGACTTTCTGGACAACCTAGTACTTGTCATCAACGAAGTAAACATGTGTCCAAGTTGCGTCCATTGCATATATCAATTAATCGTTTTACGACCCTTTTCAAATAAATGACACTTTCAATAAATGTTTATGGTCATATCCGTTTTCATTTTTTCCTCCATAACACCTGGAAGGGACAACTCAATATTGCCAACTCAACATCACCGACTGAACACAGTCGACTGAGCGTCGGAACAACTCAGGACCGAGACAACTCAGCATCAGAAAAACATAACTTTATTTTATAACTGAATAATTAGTGAATATTTTTCTTTAAATAGGTCGTTTGAGAAGGCATTATGTAAAATATGAACCGGTTTTTGCTTTTAATTATTCCTAATAAAGTAAGTCGTAAATTATTAAATTATTTTTATGAAAATACTTTAGAATGTCGATTTACTTTATTAAAAAATAAATTATATTACGATTTACGTTATTAAAAATAATTAAATTCAAAACAAAATGCGGCTTCATTTTGTTTTGCGTTTTATTAAAAAAATAAATTAAAACACGTGTGATTTATTGAATTATTTTTGTATGTCAATTTACTATATTAAAAAATAAATTTCTTTACGATTTACTTAATGTTAAGGAGTTTCCCCTTTTCACACAAATGGACTCACCCAAGGTATACATATACTACTACCAGTGAATACCCGAAGAGTCAAGGAGTCGAGACGGAACGACAGAACGACAGAAGAGTACTAGAGTTCAGCAATAGTAGAGTGAGTCACACACAGAGACGGCGGCAAGCAGACTCAGTAAGGAGTCATACCGCGATACTTCAATACCAAGACTGTATATATATTGGTTCTACTAACCCGCATTCCTGGATCTACTAACCCGTATTACCAGTTTGTATTATTACGTTAATACATTTATTTTCCTTAAAAAAAACAAGGTAGTATCGTTTAATCACCACCATTCAGATCACAATTTTTGTCTAGTAACGATGCACATTTTTTCTCATTCAAGTTCAATCCAGAACTCAAATAGAAGTTGTGTATATATATATATATATATATATATATATATATATATATATATATATATATATATATATATCCTTTCTAGTTCTGTAATTACCTTCTTGATGTCAAGTTGAAATTCATGAAGGAAGATGCGGTAGTTAACCCAAGTACTTTCGATCACCTCCAAGATCATCTTCTCGAGGCCCTCTTTATAAAAAGCACTCGACCAAAACTGAACAAAATTTATTACGAGTGTATTACCAATGATTAAAATGCATTTAACCAACATTTAATACCATTTGGCATTTTTACCATCTCAAATTGCACCACTGACGTTGAGACACTTGTTTTGAAAAAAATAAAAAACATTATAAACAAAAAATGCATCACAACCACAACGGATGAATTTAAAATTTGAAAATAATTGTAACAGAACGCGATCACGCGTGTTTATAAAAATCATCATCACAATAATCACAGTTACAACAAATCTGTCAACGCAATTAACGCCTCAGGATGATCTCGGTGGAGATCGAAAGTACTTGGGTGAGAAAAAAACTACGGCGCCTTCCTTGATGAATTTCAACTTAACATCAAGAAGCTAATTAGAGAACTAGAAAGGATTATCATGGAAATAAAAGACACAATGTCTATATTATTCAATGAAACATGACATTTATATTATTGAATGAAACATATCAATATTATTCAATGAAAAATCGCTGCCTAACATATATATATATATATATATATATATATATATGTATATAGAAACATATATATATATTTGTTTCTTTTCAACTGCTAATATATATACATATATATATATATATATATATATATATATATATATAGATATATATATATATATATATATATGTTTCTTTTCAGCCACTTAGTTTTACTTGCCGACGATATTATTTTCCTGAAGATGTGTCGGCCGAAAGATACCTAAAATTTTAATCGCTGTGATACTTTTGCATCCTTTTTTTCATGAATAAATTATATGATTCCTTTCTTAAAGATCATTTTATCCTGTCATGGCCATAATAATCTGTTTATATATATATATATATATATATATATATATATATATATATATATATATATATATATATATATATATATATACTGTAGCGATTCTGGAACTCTGAAACTTGGGGGGGAGATATTTTTATGCGGAGGAGAAGGGGCAAATTCAAGCAGCGTCTTTATTTTAATACTACACCACTATCGTATACACAACTTAGGAATGAGTTTTAGTATAAGTATGTTACTTCACTAAATTAAACGGAATAACTTTTCATTCACAGTAGTGGAGTTCTAATCTATTTCTGCCATCTTTTCCACTCTCAAGCTGTTGGACCACAAAAAAGGTTAACTTCAAAACAAAATCAAAGTGTTAATACTAACGTCAATAATAACAGAACTGTAATTTTTCTGCTCTGATTTTTTTTCTCTACAAAACTGTTTCGAAACACAAAAAATAAATGCGAGCAAAAAATAAATACGAAAATAAAATAATGCAACAAAATCAATCGAAATGCTGTGGACGCAAGAGGCGTACAAAAATCAGCTAAAAATTTAATCTATGTTTTTGGCAAACTCCAGCTATACGATCAAGAAGCTACTTTGAAATTTAGGAAATAATTTAAATACTATAATTTCTCCATGACTCTGAAACAAAACATCAAATATGACAGCTGGATTGACACAAACCCAAGGTAAAATACCAAGTTAACGTAAATTATTGTACATCAAAATTCAAATAAATTTACTTCTTAAAGAGCAGAGACAATTTACCCTACTATTAGCTAAAAAAATGTAAGTTTGATTGAATGGTCGGACTCGAGGGTATAGACGGTAACCGGATAATTTGTAGCGGATGGGTTTGGTTATCGAGAGTTTTATTTTGATATCTCTAAACTAGAAATACTTTTGTATTAATGGTAGTCAGAGATATCGTAGCCGCTAAACTGGTCTCCGTATGTGTCCTTATTTTGCCTGATCTTCACAGATGTGAATGTAATAACAACGCTAAATGAAAAAGAAAACTCAGGGGAGAAAGTACTGAAGATCAAATCTTATCAAAATTAGATAGTTTCATAAGTTTTCTAAGCTTAGAAAATGGAGGGGGGTGCTGAAAGGCCAGCCAAAATTCGGGGGGAGGGCATGTATCAGTTAGCTCCCTTTAACTCAACTTTTCAAAATTTTGTTTACCACTGCAGTAGCCAGGTATTGAATTCTTTCCGTCAAGTTACTGGATCCAACCAACGCTTCTATCAACGTGTGTCCTTGAGAAAATCAGCGTATGAATTTTTGGGACTTATAAACCTAATGTCTCAGTAATCATTTTTACCAGAGCTCATATTGTAATTTTCTTGTTGTTATTGCTTTTCTAGCACTCCGTATTACTGGTTCCCATACTGTATTCATTTCTATGGTTAGCTAGCTTAGGAGATTTTTTCTAGCCTAGCATATGTTTTCGTATTTTCCAATGGTGTTCTCTGATTATTATTTCAAACTCATCCCAAAGAGGGCAGTGATCTCCCTTTTCACTCCATATGATTTTTCTATTTCCCCTCGTGTTACGGCTTTACGATCTTCTTGCAGTCTTACCTTAAGGGAGCGGCATGTTTCTACTTTACATTTCTTAGCACAGATGCACGAGGTGGCGAACACACAGTCCTTAGTTATGTTCTCTTCTATGGGAGAGGGGGTCTTACTCGGAAGAGATGTCTGCGAAGTGTCGAACCACTTTTGATTTTATTTGGACCACAGATCTTTTGAACGAGAGTAGAGGTTTATCCTGTGTTTCCTGCGTAGGATTGGGTTTCTCCTTCCTCCTTAAGTCTTTTCATTCCATTTAATTCCTAGTAGCCCCTTACGTCTTAGTGCCATTATCGCCTTGCCTGTGAGGTTAAAATGGTTTTGTGTAAATCTCACTATCTTCCCAAATGAGAAATGGTTAGAGGAAAATTCATTCATGCCTTCAGTACCAACATTCATACGCTAGCTTTCATCTTCGAAATTCATTCAAGAACCATAAAAAGAACGGTGAATAAGTTTTAAAAAGAGGGAAGAGTAGAGAAGAAAACTGAATCAGGAGGTCACAACAGCAAAGGAGATTATCATTTCAAGCTAGAGCTAAATAGATCAATTAAGAAAAGATCCAACTCAATCCCTAAGACCTTTGTATCGTGATAGATGCCTTTCAGCTATAACAGTCCAAAGAACAGAGAAAAAGACTTGAATATGAAATCGTATGTGAGACCTGTGAGGCATCTTGTTACTCTACGACAGAAAATTAGAGGGTTAGAGAGGACGAAGGTCATCTTGAATAAGTTGGAAAATGATCCTGGATAAATATATATATATATTTGAACTTCATATCAATCCTTCATGAGCTTTCGATCCGCATCTATGATCAATTAAAGATGAACATGTCATTTTCGTTTATGATCGATTTCATCACGATTCTTCTGTGAAGATTAAAGAGTAATTATTCATTCTTATTGCTCAAAGTAGAGTTTAATAGTGTTATAAAAACGTCGGAACATTCCAGTAATATATCTTTAATCATTTCTAAGATACAGCGGATCATAACTTAATCTAAAAATTAAACGATTTTGCTGTTACAGCCGGTATATATATATATATATATATATATATATATATATATATATATATATATATATATATATATATATATATATATATATATATATATATATATATATATATATATATATATATATATATATATATATATATATATATATATATATATATATATATATATATATATAAATAAATAAAATACAAATTGTTAGGAGGATTTGATAATTAAGTAATTCATTGAGTCTGAAAGAAAGCTCAACAGAATGCAGAAAGCACTGGACGGCCGTTTCGTCCTATATTTGGGACTCATCATCAGTGCGCATCCACTACCGAGAATTGAAACCTTGACAGTTGAGTTATCAAGCAAACGTCATACGAACTGCTCCAACGGGCCTCGGTGACGAAGAGGTAGCAAATCAGACTCAATATAGCGCCGCTCGCTCACATATTCCGTGGTGGAAACACGTCTACTATCACCAAGCCGCTCAAACTGAAGCATTAGAATCCGGATCAAGCTCCAACGGGCCTCGGTGACGAAGAGGTAGCAAATCAGACTCAATATTGGACGAAACGGCCCTCCAGTGCTTTCTGCATTCTGTTTCTTTCAGACTCAATGAATTACTTAATTATAATTATCAAATCCTCCTAACAATTTCTATCATGTGTTTATCATTGCTTGATCCGGCTTCTATTGCTTCAGTTTGAGTGGCTTGGTGATAGTGGTCGTGGCTCCGGGGAGCACAGTCCTATGGTTACAGAGAATTTCAGTTGAGTTCCACCACGGAATATGTGAGCGAGCGGCGCTTTATTGAGTCAGTCATCAGACTCAATATTACTCAATGAATTACTTAATTATATATATATATATATATATATATATATATATATATATATATATATATATATATAGGGAGAGAGAGAGGGAGAGAGAGAGTGAGAGAGAGAGAGAGAAATTTTCAACAGCCTGAAGAAACCACTATTTGTGGAAACCGCTGCAGCATAAAAGGTTGGTGTTTATAATATCTTAAATATCATATATATATATATATATATATATATATATATATATATATATATATATATATATATATATATATATATATATATATATATACAAATGCAATAAGAACGAACCAAATATAAATTCAAACGTTCATAACATTAATTTAAAAAAGGGCTTAATACAAAAGTAGAACTAATTCTTTTTTGTAGGTTATTAATCCGAACATACATACTTACTCTACAAAAATGCTTTGTAAAATAATGTCCGATTTTAGAATAAATATTTCATTTGTGTTCTAGTATTTTAATACAATAGCTACACCAAAAATATTTTTCCCGTTCGTTATGATTAAAAATTTCATATCAACATCTTTCAGAATTTAACTTGAAACACTATATAGCATTCTGTCTATATTTGAATCAGTAATACGAAGTGCTACAGAAAAGCAATACTAACAGAAAAATTGCAATATGTGCTCTGGTAAAATATAGTTACTGAGATATTACGTTTATAAATCCACCAAATTCATACACTGACACACACGTGAACTAGTGGATAAAACCGTTGGTTGGATAAAGTGACTTGATCGAAAGAGCTGTGAGTTCAATACCTGGCTACTACAGAGGTGAACAAAAACTTTGATAATTGAGTGAAAGCGATCCGGAAGAGGCATGACACGTTGAACTAGAACAATCTACAAATGAAGAGGTTTAGTTCGAAA
>OZ038478.1:38784762-38797262 GCA_964036315.1 Acanthosepion esculentum | reverse complement strand
CAACTGTTTCCCATCGTTCTACAAGTTTGCTGATGTCATTTTCATAGAAGCTTTGTGTTTTTTGAGGATGAGGTTGTCTGGTAGTTTTCGACTGACTCTACAGAGTCACATTTTTTGTCATTTAAATTGTTCAGTAGAAACCAGAACAAATGAAAATCCGAAGGAACTAAGTCAGGCTAATACGGTGGGTGCTTCGGAAGGGGTTGCCATTTCAATACTTTAACCTTCTGCAATGCCTGTTTTGCAACATGCGGCCTTGCGTTGTCATGGTGGAAAATGACACCTTTTCGATTTGCCAAAATTGGTTGTTTTTCTTGAACGCAAATCTATTCAAATGGCGGCAGATTTTCAAACTCTTAGCAATCTGTTTCGTCGAAATTTTCAGTTTAATCTCCACGATAACAAACAGAGTATCTTCATTGACGACGGAAGTTTGCCCGGAGCGTGGTTGATCGTTTAGGCGGAAATCGCCTTGACGAAATCTGTCAAATCACTTTTTGATCGTTCAAAGAGCTGGTGATATAAATGTTTTTTTTTTGGTTGTTGCAGTTCTGACGCTTACTTATTTCTCAAATTCATAAAGCGTAATAAGGCGACAGTGGAACTTTTCATCCTGCATTTTTAAGACATCCATTTACCAACAAATCGTTCTACAAGCTTCTTGATGTTATTTTCGTAGAAAATGGCTGTGGTAATTTCATCACCCGTGACAACTCTGTTCAAGAACGGCTCGTTTTCGAGGTATAACGGCAAAGAAACCGCCATAGAAACACAATGGAGCTTTTTCTGTTCCGTCAGAGAGTGTGGGGTGTCCAGATAGGAAACGAACCGAAGTGTCTGCAAATGGCGAAAAGCATTTGAGATGTCGATTTTCAAAATCTTAGCAATCTTTTCCCTCGAAATCTTCTGTTTATTCTCCACAATGGCAAGCAGAACGTCTTCATCTACGTCGCAAGGTCGCCCGAACCGTGGCTGATAGTTTAGGTTAAAATCACCCTAAGAAATTTGTCCAAACACTTTTTGAATATCCGAAGAGCTGAAGCATGATCCAAATAAACCTTCTAAATGCATTTTGTCACAGTTTCAACGCTTACTCCTTTCCGAAATTCATAGAAATTTATATGGTGGAAGTGCAACTTTTCATCCTCCATCGTTAAGACATTCATTTGTGAAGAAAACGTTAACATTCAACAAAGTCTGACTCGCAAATGAAGAATGCAAAATTTCAATCTAGAACACCAGAAACTGTCACCAAAACAAACACCAATGTCAAGTTGCAGTCATTTTATTTTAACAATGAAACTCGGAGACGAATTTTTATTATGGTCTGATATATGAAGTATTAGATTCAATAGTATTTCTTTCAATTATACACACAAATAATTATTATAAATTGTTCATACTTCACTGTTTTTATCCTAATGTGTTGCGCCCCTTGAGCACGTTCGCGATCAGGGCTCACCACAATTTTCTGTCCCCTGTAACTCTTAAAAATTTTACTTTTGCCATCTCCTCCATACTCTGCTCCACCAGTCATTCACTCAAGCTCGTCAGGTTGCGTGTTGATTTTCTCTCACTATCACTCTCTCTTACTTTCAAACTTTGCTGTGTGTATCAAATTTCCAAAGCCCATTTTTCTCACTAATGTGTGCCAGAAACCTCAGTCTCTTCTTCATCTGTGACGTGTTCGTCCAGCATTCACTGTCATATAGTTGGACTGATACAAGACAACATTTCCGTACTCTTTTCTTTGCTTCTGACGATATTTTTCTGTTTCTTAATACTTTGCTCAGCTTTTGATAGGCATCGTTCGCTCTCCCAAATTTCTTCCTCTGTTAATACACTTCTCGTTTATCTAACTTGTTGCACCTGTTTGTTTTCACTATCTCTAATGTTGGGCTGTTCTTTTTGCTAAGAACTATGCATTCTATCTTCTTGCAATTTTTGTTTGGTCCTTTCTTCTGCCTTTCCTTCACTAGCTTCTGTAGGAGTTCTTGTAGTTTATTTTCTGTTTCTTCTATCAACACTGTGCCATCTGCATATCTTATGTTGTTAATACTGGAACAGCCAATAATTAAGTCCGGTAGGACTTCTAATTCTCTCAGAGTGATTCTGCATAGGCTGAAAATATCTGGAGAGAACGACTTACACGACTTTTTATATTTATAAATTTACTGAATTCATTTCCCATCCGTATGCTGGCGGTTTGCTGCCAATATAGGTTCTGGATTATTCTAATATCCTTCCCACATATGTCATGTTTACTTAGCAATTCCGTCAGTTCTTTGTAACGTTTGTATCTTTTATAGATTATGCAAACGCTTTTGCATAATCTATAAAACATAGTAATTGCTCTGATATCATTTTGAGCATAGATATAGCATTCCTTCTTCTAGGACCTTTAATCTCGCTATGGGTTAGATGGGTACACAAAGATACACGATACGGGGTCAAATTCTATTTATTTCTGATCGATGCTGTTTGTTTAACGGTCGTAGAATTTAAAAAGCGATCTGTTCATACTGTTAAAAGGAAACAAAAAAAAAGATGGATGTCGGGTATCGCTGATAATGAAAATACTTTATATAAGAAATATAGGCAGCTTAAACAAAACAATTATTGTTTATAAAAATTTGTTTATCGTCAAGTACCTCTAAGGGTTGATAGTTTCGTTTTTCTGTAATTTTTTTCCCTGTTTTCTTTTCGTTTTCTCTGTAAACAAGAATGCCTGTTTTCATCAGCTGGACAGACAGTAAAGCAATGTTATTGACCGCATTACCCTATGTAGCAGTCAGTAACTTACTGACAAGGCTCTAATTTGACTAATATAAACATGGACTTTCAGTGCTTTGATTGCGAAACCGATACGGCAATAAATAAAAATTTGTGTTGGTTGCATTCCGACATTTGCCAGATCTCTCGTCTGATGTTATCGGAATGGCGGGAAAAGCTGCCAAAAGCGACGACCTTCAAATTAAGATCGCTTATTGTGTGTGTCTTTTCAACGGCGTCGAATTCTACCCACTCAGTTTTAAACAATCTCAGTGTCGTACTTTTCCTTGTTTTCGGTCTCTGTTTAGTTCACAGATTTATCTCTAACATTATGTGATATATGAAGAGAAATAAGTTTTCGATACAGGCTAACATTATATACTGAGAAGCTCAGTTTCATTTTACTGGGTCGGATCATTTGCACAACCTGGGGGATATAAACATAGGGTTGGTATTCAGAGCAGATTCCGGTTAATTGGAGCACAAGAGGAACGGAACTATTTTCGGCCCAAATACACGGCTGCTACTCATAAAATGTAAAGCCACATTTATGGTTAATTGGGATACGAAAAGAATAGAACTGTTTGGCCCAAATACACGGATGCCATTCGTAAAAGGTGAAGCCGCACACGATTGGTAGACTTGGGACACGAAAGGAATAGAATTATTTGCACCAAATACACGTCTCTCGTAAAATATAAAGCCACAGGGGATTGGCATACAGGGAAGATTCTGCTTAATTTGGGCATGAAAGAAATAGAGATATTTGGCCTAAATACGCTGATGGCTCTCGTAGAATATAAAGCAAGATGCAGTTGGTATACTGGTCTGATTCTGGTTAATTGGGGCACAAGATGAATAGAAATATCTGGCCTAAGTACACGGATGCCCCTCGTAGAATTCAGCATTTCAACAATTAAAATAGAAATCAAATTGAAATACAAAGCAAAATGTAAATAATTTACATAAAGCCATTTTCAGTATTAGTATAAAATATTAGGTTGTTACATAATTTTTTTCGTTTTTATTTTAATACTTATTACTTATTAATAGTTCTGATGAATCATTCAGTAATACGTCGTCGTAGTCGTTTCCTGCCAATGATCAACTACCTGTCCAATGCCTCGATGATAGAAAATAACTAGGTTTTTTTTAAGCTCCACATCGTTGTTGAATGAAACATCACTGAAAATTGTTACAAAGCAACTGAGAAAGGTGGTAGCCTGAAGGGGCTAAATCAGGAAAGTACGGTGGGTGTGACAGAAATACCCAACCGACCTCTTTCCGCGTCTAGCGAGTAAACTGGTGGCAATTGAGCAGTGGTGGAGGTTGTTTCTCTCGGTCAATTCGTGTGGCCCGCATGCACCGTGTTTCTGGACCTTGACTGAAGATGACAAGCGACTGTAACAAGACAGCTTGCCATCTTCCTAGTGGTCTAGCGCGTGCAATTGGTTCTCATCAAGCAAAACACGCAGAGATCGTGAGTTGGAATTTCCCGACCTTGACATTAGTATAATTCTGTCGGTAATGAAGTCATCTACGTACACAGCAGAAATATCTCGAACCGTTTTGCCAGCTGTGTGACCTTGATTAAATGCAAAGAAAATGTGCTCATTCTTGTCTACTTGGCATTCCATCTTAAAGGTGTGTCTAATCTGAAAGAAAATTTCAATATAATCAGGTACCAATTTGACCAGAGTTACTAAAAAGCGAAAAAATTCCACGAAAGATTATTCTTCAAGATCATTCAGAATGTAAGATTAGTCCAGTTAAGCTCAAGGAACTTCGAACTGAAGTGGTTATTTAATCGTTCCGTCTAGCTTGTCTTCTTTTCACCCACTCCATACTATCTCTACTAAGAACTGAACACTCAATTACTATGTGACGAAATTCAAACGATGTAAAATTCAATGATCGATTTGACACTCTATCAATGTTATAACCGGAGCCTTTTATTTTTAAATCAATAAAAAAAAACATTTTTCGATTCTGAGAAGTGTGGCTTCTAAAGAAAATCTCAAGAATGCTAATTTACAAAAATATTTCTCAAAGCATTTCTTTCCCTTATTCTTTCGAGAAGACCTGTCTATTTATGTATTTCATAATTTTTTCAGCAAATGCATGACGTCTGACTTGGCTGCATCCAAATATCGCATTGGAATAAAGTCGAGAAAATTTAGGAAACTAATCCAGAGGTCTATCAATTAGGTTGGCATGAAATAAAAATTCTCACACGTACTTAAAAGTGTTAACAAATATATTATGTACAAAGGAAGTCATTATCTTGCTGGTAACTATGGCTAAAACGTATTGCTAAATGCACATTTATTCTCATTAATTCTTGGTTGCTTCTTCGGTGTTTCTATTGCAGGAACATAGGTACTTCTTCTCGTGTTTCTTTGCGAAGCGATGTGTTAATGGAGGTATTCAGTAACTTCTTGTCAGCAGTAAATTATTCTGGCACAAGTGTACAGAAGAAGAGCTCCTAGTAAGTCGAACTTGTAGCATCATAAGTGTTTCTCAACTACATTTTTCTTCTCTGTATCTAAAAGTGCGACAGCTATTCATACGGAAATGGAATCGGCGAGCCGAATTCAAATACTGCCTACCCTCTTCCACTCGATTTTGCCTTAAGACACGTGATAAAGGCGTAATTCCACTTCTTCTTCCCTAACCAGCTATAGGATAAATAACCGGGTAAACTACCTAGACTTGAGTGGCAATCAAAGAAAAATATTACTCTAAATTCAAAACCGTGAGAAAGCAACGGGGAAAAAAATTCATAATTTTCCCCCAAAATGCAATATGTAGAAAAGCATGATAGTACACGTCCTGAAATGACAGAGTATTAAAAAATATGTTCTTTTACCTTAAGCGGATATGGGAGAAACAGCAGGGTAAATTGAGCTACCAAGACTTCAGTAGCAATCAAAGAGACAGGCAGCATAATCTTTGGCAAAAAGCAATATTTATTTTAATCAATTTACCCCAACCACGGTGATAATGCCACTAAGATACAAGGGGCTACTGGGAGTAAAAGAGAATGAGAAGACTTAAGAAGAAATCGGAGTATTATATGTGGAGGACCGTGATAGACCACACCCGGAAATGACAGGGTATTAAAATATCGAGAAGTACGAGAAAACTCACATGTCTGACTACGGTGTGAATATTTGCCTAGATGTTTATTCGTACTAGTTTGACAAATACAGGGTGCATAAGTAAATTGTAGTCATTTTATATTTTAATTTCGTTGCATGCGCGATTTTGATTTCGATTTTGTCGACTGCACAGTATAGCAGAATCATTTGGGCTTCATCTGTAAGAAAAAGAAAACAATGACGCAATTCGCAACGCCAGAAATTTTAAAATGGCATGCTGTAATGCATGGCATTCGCACCAGAAGCTCCAATACAAACATTTTACAGTGTTTGGGTATCAATCTGAGGATAGTGCAGAGGATTCGGAAAGAGTTGGATGACTCTAATGGTGATTACGAATGTGTGGTAGCTCGGAAAACACACTCTGACCGTTCTGATAAGAAAAGAACTCCTGTATTTGTTGGTTAGAGCCATAGAACTCAACACCAAGGCTTACATCATGTGCCTTGAGGAGGTAGTGCTGCCCTGAGTCAAACTTTATGTTTGGTAACAAGACTCTGCACCATGCCACGGAAGCAGGAGAACCCAGTCATGGCTGTCAGACAATTTCTGCGACCACCCTTACATCTGCCCTCCTAGCTCACCAGACTGCAACCCCTTGATTATTATGTGTGGTGTGCAGTTGACCGAGTGCCCAAGAAAACTCCTTTAACACTAAAGATAAACTGAAAGCAAAGATTCACTAACTTAAACAATCAGATTGTCCAGAAGAGTTGCAGGAGATTCCGAAGTTGTCTGAAGGCCGTGGTTGAAGCCAATGGCGATTTTATTAAATGCATTTACTCTTTCGCATTTCAAGATGTTTTCATGCAATTTTGGTAAATATATCTGTTAAAATGAAATGTCAGTGTTATATTCATTATTGCGTAATTTAGGCGACAATTTATACATCGCACCTCCCATATATATGTATAGTAGACTACTAATAAACCCCTTAGGTTGCTTTTAAAAACACTTCATGATACAAAATTATGAGATAACAATATTATCTATTTTATCATTAATAACACATTTTTATTTCTATTTAAAGACGGTAAAAGATGGTTTAGTGTTCCTCTCGATCACATTGCGTGAAAATTTTGAGCGATAGATTAGGATAAGTGTAGTCTTTTTCAAAATCAAAAAAATATATCTTATTATATATACTTGTTTCTTTCCCCTATTTATTTCAAAACGGCAGAAAATCAGCGTGCGCTTTAATTAATTATTTGAAATCAAGTCATGTGACATATATAGCCTCTTAAACTTTCAAGTAGTTTATAAAAAAGTTAATCTGTAGTGTAGTAAATTGTATAAATATATATTGAGTTATGCATATTTAAATTTATTTAATAACCTTGTTGTAATATATTATGCATGTTTATTTTTTTTCGCGCACTTGAATATAATATATAAGTGTTTGTTTATATACACGGATTGGTATAAGAGAGTACATCGAAAATAAATACTGAATTTCCTATTAAATATGCTGAAAAAAACAGAAAAACCTGCCCTAGTTAAAGAACCCCTAGTCTAATTTTAATGTGGTTTGTCATTGCAATTGGCATGCGTTCAACGTTCGATATATTCCTAGATTGGTTGGGTTATTTTGTATCGTTTGATCGTTTAAGCTGTATCTTGCATACATTCATACAAAAGTATAAGAGTGTTAGTATTATACAGATATATCCGTAAATGTGTGTATATCTTTCTGTAATTCTATATTTTCTCCTCTCGACAGTGGTGGTTGCGCATGCGCGTATATATTTGAGCGCGGCATCCTTTTTCCACTAATGATTAATACATCTTCTTTGTCCTTTTTTTTGCATCGGGAAAGGCATAAGATTTCCGCCATCTTTAATTCCAGTTTCATTTTGCATAACTGCGGCCATACATATACAGACCTGGGAATAAAATATTTGAAGATCTGTTGCCGGCTAGAAGAATGCGAACGGTATCTACAACGTAAGCGGTGCTGTAAAGAGAGACAACGATCAGCGGCCATCATCAACTAACGCTTACCAACGAACGATACTAAATGTAGACGAGACGCGCCTACACACGTACGATTTCCTCTTGACAAACATATTTTGCTCTCAAATTCTTTTTCTTCTTGTTTACTTTATCGAGATATCATCTTTTTTTATTTCTTCTTTCTACACAAACAGTTTTTATACTTCTTGGACTTGCTATTGTATTTGTTTACCATTTTTTGTTGGCTTACTTATTTTTTGTCCCAATGCTCCGATCATTTTATCACAACGTTTTTTGTACATTTACTCTATGAACGTTTAGCTATAGAACCGAATAAAGAGAAACATTCTCCTCCAACGATATAGTCTTTGGATTATTGTGGTTTGTCTTTCTCTCTGATGATTACTCTTTCTTTCCGAGTTAATACTTCTTATTGAGCCCGTTGACTGCCAGTAGTCAGTTACGAAATCTGACTTCAAAATCAACTGTATAACAGCCAACTTAGCCTATACATATTTCTTGGGCTTTCGTGCCCGTAAAAAATGGCGGGTAAAAAAGTATGGTTTTTCCCTTGACATCTCTAGTATTATAACGACCTTCACTCTTTGGCAATGTCTGTTCTTTTAAAAAGCGATGATTAGAATTATAATAAAATCTAAACATATGATGAAATTCATACATTATTTTTGTTCTTGGGAATTTACCACAAAAATATTAAACACCATTTATTTATTAGATTGTTTATTTACAAGAAAAATCATATTTACAAGATTCTAAAAACTAATACAATTGTATTAAAACTAATGCAATGTAATATTTATCATATACCAACTTATAATGAAATTATTATAAAAAATTTTTATTTGTAATTCTTTTCACATTTATTAAATTATTAAAATATGGGATCTAACTATAAGGAAATCACTATTATTTACCATTTTATAAAGTTCGAATCAATTGGAAATTAGCCGATGTTTTGTCAACCATGCCAATAAAAATCTAATAAGTATCTAGCGTTTATTATTTTAATATCAGTTGCGAAGAACAAAGAAAATGTATAAATTCACTTTCATCATATATTTATGTTTTATTAAAATTCTAATCATAGATAATTAAAATAAGAAACCTCGCAGAAGAATGAATGGAGTTACAATAATAGCGGTGTCAAAGGAAAATCCATTCTTTGACACCGTTTTTTGGCGGGCGCAAAGGTCTAACATTTCCAATATTTCATCAGAGAAGGAAGAGATTCGTTGGAAAACTTTATAACCACTGTCAAAAGCAGGAATTTGAAAAGATATGGTTACATCACTGAAGACGACAATCTTTTCAGCATCATCCTATATGTGACCTCCTTATTAAAAAATGGTTGATTTATTATCAGGCTGAAAACAGCGGTTCTCGTTCAGTCGCCGAAGTTAAGCAGTGTCGGGCCCAGTCAGCACTTAGATGGATTTCCGCTTGGGAACAAAAGAGGGTGCTGTAAGTGACCCTCTACGATCCAAAATCTCTTTCGGCTTTCAATAAAAGGTTAACAACTCGTAAAAAAGAATCAATAAATAGACAAAAAAGAAGTATATATATATATATATATATATATATATATATATATATATATATATATATATATATATATATATATATATATAATTATCTTAAATAAAAATCTGACAACCTCATTGATTGAACTGGAGGGCCCCCAGACTGCAACCCCTTTGATTATTATATGTGGTGTGCAGTTGAGCGAGAGACCAACAACACTCCTTTAACACTAAAGATAAACTGAAAACAAAGATTCACTGACTTAAACAATCAAACTGTCCAGAAGAGTTGCAGGAGATTCCGAAGTTGTATGGAGGCCGTGGTTGAAGCCAATGGCGATTTTACTAAACAAATTTACTCTTTTGTATTTCAAGATATTTTTGTGTAATTTTGGTAAATATATCTGTTAAAATGAAATGCCAGTTTTATATTCATTTTTGTGTAAGTTAGACGACAATTTATACATCATGCCCTAAATATAGTTTTTTTTTTTAAAAGAAAAGTCTGACAACGTCAAAGATTGAACTGGAGGCTCCTTCGCATAGACGAAGTTATCGGCACTCAACTGAGACACAGAGGGAGATAGTGCGCAACTATCCTACGACCACACCCACTCATAGGACTGATAATGATGCTTTATTTTATTTCAGTTTTATCATCTCTACGCCTGCTAACCTCGATTCATCCTCTGTACTTCTCAGCCAATGATTTAACCATCCGGCTATGTCCGCTAGTCCCTAATCAAATCGTTGTAAAATACCAGTACATCTACCTGCAGAGATAACCGCTGAAGGCGTCAAAGGAGGTGAGATATGATATTTCTCGATTATTCTGTATTATTACTACTCAACGCATCCCTGGAATTTGCGCTGATAACAAGGTTGTAAGTTATTGAAGTGATGTTGGCTATGTTTAACAGATTTTCCACAATGTGGCGGCCATTTCTTTTACATCTTCCCTCATCTTCTTCTTTCATCTTACAACGCAGCGAAAGATAAGACTTTTTTTATGAAGAAACAAGACGTGTTACCAGATTTATTACCAGCTATTTAAACGTGTTTTAACGCTTTTTTAATTCTAGCTTTAAGAATTAGACTACTAACTAACTATTAACTACTGGACAGTAAATGAGAATCGACCTCCATACAAAACTAATAGTTTGTTAGACAAGTTTATTAACAATTATTCCATGGATTGGCTTGTAGATTTTACGAAAAAAATCTCATTCCTTTTATTTATTATCTGTGAGATAAGAAGAGGCGAGCCAAACTTTGTCTAGGACGCACACATATTACCCACAAACATCTAGTCAAAAACCATAAAAATAATTGTGCATACCATGTCGGGAGCTATACACAATTGTGCGTGTATTGATAATATGTAGCGAATTCGAACAAGCACAAGCCACGTACTAGAGAACAATTAACCTAAAGGAACTTTTAAAAATATACCGAACTAAAGGAAATTTTGTAGTTCGAAAAGGCGATTTCTCATTAGAATAGAAGATTACGATCTGTTTCTATACGGTTTAGACTTGGAAAATTTTTACAATCTATTTTAAGTAAAATTTTTATTACAACTCATCTTTATGCAAATTGTATTTGGAAAATTATTGTTATATATTTCATACTTATTACCAAAACTGCTAACACAATTTTTATTAGGAAAAGAATTGTTCTTATACTATTCAAAAAGTAGGTTTCTGCTTCAAATAACTCCGAAATGTTTGATAACATATAATACAAATCAATCAGTCAGTTATTATCTCTGAATTCCCATGACCTCTAGGGAAAGACAGTTTTGAACTCAGAGTAATCCTCCTCCTAGCCTGGTTATTTCCAAAGGGTACACAAGTGCCAGGATATTAAATCATCGTTTGAATTCTAGTTTTCGAAGAATATTTGCTAAGGTTCGGTTTATCTAGTGCAAGGTTGATCCCGTGAAAATCGAATTTATTACAGTCGTAACGGATCTTAAGATGATTACTAGCAATATGGCATTCGCTTCGCTAGGTCAGCTACTGATGCGACAACGGTTATTGCTGAAAGAGTTTTCTCAAATTTTGGATAAGAATGGTGAAGTTCGAACTGTGGCGTTAGATATCTCGAAAGCGTTTGACAAGTTTTGGCATTTTAGTCTGCTTCACAAGATGACAGCTTCTGGTATTTCTGAACGAACGCTTGATCTGATTCAATCTTTCTTATCAAATCACGAACTGAAAGTTGTCTTAAGCGATCTTGGTTCTAGATCTTTTTGCATTAACGCAGGTGTCACCCAGAGTTCTATCTTTCGATCAGTTTGTTTCTAATTTTCATAAATGACTTTCTTAATGACACCAGAAGGTAGCATATTTTATGTCAAATTTACGGTTAGCAAAAATGCATTTGATGTATTATTTTGTAAAATGTCCTTTTTGCTTTCTTTCTTTATATAATCTTTTACTTAGATTCCTTAAGATTTCTCGTATGTATTGTTGTGATAAATATTACACGCGATGGAGTAATCTCCTTCTCCAGGTTTTAGCTTATTGTTTTGTTTAGTATTATCTAATATGTTATTCTTTGGTATGTAGTCGTAACAAAATTTACGTTGAGTTTGGATAGATTCTTTTCGATTGTAAATATAATAGAATTAGTAGACAGAATAATACCATTTTTTGGTAGATTGGGTTTCTCAGTGAGGGCGTCTTTTGTTTTGGAACATTTCGTGGGACTTTTGTTTCGAATTGAATATAAAATAATTAGGATACTGGAAAAGTTTGAAAGTGTTTTCAATGTATTTCTCTTCTTCGTGTAAATAATCCGAGCTGTATATTCTTAGAGCTCTTCGGTAGAAGCCGATGATTATGCCTGATTTCATTTTGATCCAGGGAGAAAAAAATTCACTACGACATAAATATCTAGAGAGTGTCTTAATCGCAAGGTCATCTACAGTAAAATTGCGCCCTGGTTCTTACAACATATCACCATTACTGGCAGATCTTCTAATATCATAGTATTGAATACATACTTACAAAAGTGATGGAAAAAAAGACTCTAAATAAACTCGGATGAAAAAAATTCTAAATTTCCA
>OZ038478.1:38677262-38779762 GCA_964036315.1 Acanthosepion esculentum | reverse complement strand
AGCTTCACCATTCTAATCGAGAGCTTGATAGACGTTTTCCGCAATTATCGTCAGTACATCAGCAGCTGAACTCGAAAGCCATTTTGCTTGTCTGAATATATATATATATATATATATATATATATATATATATATATATATATATATATATATATATATATATAAGTTTTTATTCTTTATCCTACAATCAACACCATAACTTGATAAGATACCAGAAATGTTGAAACAAAATGGGTATTTTCGTAGTGATGTTATAACAAGTTTTATTTTTAATAAATACTATTTGTTTTACTCTGTATTGAGCACTCCTTTAAGAATAGTTTTTTTGACTATTGGAATTTTATTCCGTCTATATCAATCCTATACTTGGACAATAAATATATATATATATATATATATATATATATATATATATATATATATATATATATATATATATATAGATATATATCTGTGTGTGTGTGTGTTATTAAATTTCCAGTAGTAGCGACCACAATTAAGAGTTTCAAGCGTTTACACGGAACCATCAGACTGCCGGCAACGTTTACATATAAAAAGGGTCATCTTTGTTCTTTTTGCGCGCATAACTTTACACAAATCAGCCAAACTCACAATCCAGCCATCGATGAGTTTGTCTGGTGTGTACATGACATGCAAGCATAAACTACACTTGTAAAATCTTGAACTTGTCTGAGGGGTACAAATTGCCCATTTTCACACATAACTGTTTCCGATCGCCTGACGAGTACCGCAGGAACCACTTACTTATAGTTGGCCTCTGTTTAGAGGAAATTTAAATTAAATATACTAAAGCTCTTCCAGTTAATATGACATTGAAAAACCACTAAACTAATTTTCTTTTTTCCAGGTTTTCAGTTAAGATGTTTAGCCATCTTGACTCCATTTATCGTAAGAATCACTGAAAAACCCTTTGAGTTATTCAGCTGGAAAGAGAACAGAGTAAAATCATTTTATCTCAGCCCCACTGTCTTTTCAACTGAGAAATGGTGAGAGGAAAAAATCATTCAGGTTTTCAATAACGGTACCAATATTAATACTCTGGTTTCTATCTTCAATGTCCATTAAAGAACCATCTAGGGAACGGCGAATATGTTTTAAACAGAGGAAAAGTAGTGAGGAAAACTAGATCAGAACGTCACAACGGGAAGAGGATCATCATTTCAAATAAGAGCTAAATATATCAAATAGAAAAGATCAAACTCAATCGATAAGACGTTTGTCACGTGGGAGAGGAGTTTCACCTATGACAGTCAAAAGATCAGTGAAAAACAAACTTGAGAATTAAACCGTACGTGAAACTTCTGAGGCAACTTGTTACTCCAGGACAAAAGGTTAAAAAGTTGGTGCCGAAGATCATCTTGAATAAGTTGGGAAAAGAACCTGGAATATATATATATATATATATATATATATATATATATATATATATATATATATATATATATATATTTGAACTTTATATTAATCGTTCATGAGCTTCCGATCCTTAGCTATGATTAATTAATGATAAACATGTCATTTTCGTTTAGGATCGATTTCATCACGATTCTTCTGTTAAGTTTAGAGACCAATTATACATTATTGGACTCTTCTGTGTGCAATAAGTGCTCACAGAAGAGTCCAATAATGTTACAAAGACCTGGGAGAATTTCAGTAAGATATCTTTAATTATTTCTAAGATACAACGGTTCACAGCTTAATCTTACAATTGAGCAATTTTGTTGTTACACGATTTGGACAATTTTGCTTTTACACCCTGTATGTATAAAAGAAGAATGCAGAGAAGAAAAAATGAAGAGAAACAAGGAAAATGTCTTCTAAAAATGAGAGGAGAATGAAGAGAGAATGCTAGAATGAGGAAGAAGAGGAAAAAGTTGGAGGAAGAGGAGCAAAGAAACAGTAAATGTGGGAGAAAAGATTAAATTTGAATGACAAGCAAAAGAGGCGGAAGTCAGAAAGAACGGAATGGAAACTGAATATTTGAACGAAAAGGTAAAGAATTTTGCAGAAGTCGGGAAATGAGAAGAGGAAGGAATAGAAACATTGGTTCCAGTATTAAAAGAATGTTAAAAAAAAAGAAAAAGATGGGATGCGGCAGAAGGAGAGGACGGAGAAGGGGCACAGAAGTAGAAGGATGAATGGATATAGAAGAAGAAGAAGAAGAAGAAGAAGAAGAAGAAGAAGAAGAAGAAGAAGAAGAAGAAGAAGAAGAAGAAGAAGAAGAAGAAGAAGAAGAAGAGGAGGAGGAGGAAGGGGTGACAAAATGAAAAATGAAAACATGTGGGAATGTGCAGGCCACGTGCACAGGGTCGACGCCTGCTCTTCGTCATCATGATCATCATTAACAACATCATTAATGGCCTCCGGTAACCAGCCTCACGGCGAATTTTTAAGTTTGGTGTGTTTTTGTGATTTTCTTTTTTGTTTGTTTGTTTTTTTTGCGGGAGCGTAAGGAAGAAGAGGTAATATATATATATATATATATATATATATATATATATATATATATATATATATATATATATATATATATATATATCGCGCTAATTATCTCTTTATAGCGAATTCACACACCCACGGATGACATGTTTACACATGCTCGTTTACAGTCAGAATAATTAAATTAGTCTCGAAGATAGATAAGTAGTTACATACATTTATATACATGGTGGCTGTCGACTCACAAAGCGAGTATGGCCATCACTGATATGTCCAGTCCATCAGTTAAACTCCCCCCAACAACACTGCATTCATTTGTTGTGTGAACGACAGTGGCTCATAAAGCCAGCCATCTATCTGCATTTCTTGTTTCATATATGGCATACCAAATCATCTCCGAGGAGTGGAAGTTCACTTTGAATATCTTCCCTGCCAATGTCTTTTTATATGCCTTGTCAGGATACATACATGTACATACATACATACATACATACATACATACTTACTTACTTACATACATCCATATACAACATCTCATTTTATAACAAATAATATCCTATAATATTTAGAGGAATCTAAAGATACAGAGAGGAGGTGCGGGGAGCGTAATTGTTATCGGTGTGCAAAATGGAATCGTTGAACCGAGTTCAGTTTCCGCTCGAGTCTTTTGCGTTCATTTTCGCAGTAATGTTGTTGGGAAAGACATGGATCCATGTCATCACCCCATATCTATATATAACTATTACGACTCCTGCAATATAAAGATATTTTTATACTTCATGCCGATCCCTCGACGTAAGAAAACAGAAAGTACCAGGATTAAAACTTTTATTAGTGAATATTTTTTAATTATTTTTAATAAAGTAAATCGTAAAGAAATTTATTATTTAATAAAGTAAAAATTTTCACTAATTAATGTTTTAATTCTCAATAAATTACTTTTCATTTGTTTATAAAAAAAGATGTTTGTTCTGGTGTTGATTCGCCTCAGTCATGAGTTGTTCCGGCGCTCAGTCGGCGGTGTTGAGTCGTCGATGTTGAGTCGGCGGTGTTGAGTTTACTTGCACACGCCAGGTTAGGAGATGGACAAATGTGGATAGTCTTGACAAGTTTTAGTGGAATGGGAAACAATAAGGACACTTATACTTCGAATCAGAACGCTACATTCGCTTATGTATCAACCTCAGTTCTTAGTTTGTGAAGTTTTTGTCATATTACTCTTGCTTTACCTTATTACTGTTAATTTGATTTACATATATTGTTTGTTAGCTTTATATTAATTTTGCCTTGTTCTTTTTCTTGTTCTTGCTTATTGCAAACTTTGTCAATTCTGTTTGCTGGATAGTTCTGTTATGTATTCTGCATTTGACCATGGCTAACCACTTTGCAGTATGCATGCTGTAGATCGAAAGCGGTTAGTTCTCTTTTACTGTGGGTCGATATCGGGATAGGATGCTAAAATTAGCGCTCTGTGCAATAGATGCACATCGCTTAGACTATGTACATCACTCGCTCTCTAATTCACCAGCAGTATAAATTTAACTAGTTCCTTCATTTTTTACAGAGATTCTTAAGAACATTCCTTGAAATTTTCAAATGTTTCCAATAGAATAAATATTTCGCTTCCGTTTTGGTTTTTTCTCTTTTGTTTGTCTATTTTCTCAACCAACTTGTCCGAAGTTGCTTTTTTGAGTTTGGCGCCAATCCTTGGTTTGTGATCTTTTCGCCATATTACTGATGCTTTGCCTTGTTACTGTTAATTTTCCTTGCACATATTATTTTTTGTCCTGTTTTTTATTTTTGTATTTTTTTTTTTTTGTTATTGCTTATTTCAACTTTGCCATTTCTGTATGTTGGACAGTTCTGTTTCTTATTTTGCATTTGACAATGGCTACTGACTCCACAGTAATAAGCAAGAAAAGTGAATTAACCAACAAGAAAATGTGCTAAGTAGTCCACCACTAACAGTGGTTTACCTACATCACGCCGCTGGCGAGTATTGTATTTTGTTGATGTTATAAAGATTACCATTTCATTTCCAATCTCCGTTTTGGTCGTTCCTCATTCAGTAACCCTTTCTAAGTTACAGCATGAGTAATTGTTGGTTTTAATCCAGAATGGGAATGATTACAAAACAGTTCCCCCTCCCCATTTTATAGGCAGAATCATGCTGAGATTTTTTCCTAGCCAATAAAATAGGCTGATTCTTGGTTTCATCGGGCGGTTCAGGCTGACTTGTTGAACACTCTGTCTTCGGGCAGAGAAGAACCCGGATGAAGCTTTGCTGAAGGACAGAGTTGTGCCTGGCGAAGTAGACAAGCTCGACCCCGTGTATGCGGGGGGGGGGGCTACGGGGAATTTTTGCCCAAGCCTAGGGGCTCGGAATTGCTCCACATAAAAACGTCCTTGTGTGAGGTAAATAACCTCAGTCCCAGTCTGTCTTGTCTTGAAGTCAGAACACTACACTAGCTTCTCAGAACTTGCTTTTGTGTGTCAACCCCAATTCTTAGTTTGTGAACTTTTTGCCATATTGTTGTTGCTTTGCCTTATTACTGTTAATTTGCCTTGCATATATTCTTTGCTTGCTTTATAATATTTTTCGCCCTATTCTTTTCTTTTTCTTGTTATTGCAAACTTTGTCACTTCTGTTTTCTGGACAGTTCTGTCATTTATTTTATATTTAACAATGGCCACTCACTCCACAAAATTTCTCGGTCACGTAATGAGGCTTGGAAAATTTGAGACTCACAAGGCAGGGGAAATAGTGTATAACCTTGTCTTAGTGACTTTACTGCCTTACATGGGGTAATACCGATTATATATAATCAATACTTTTATATATATATATATATATATATATATATATATATATATATATATAAAAGTATTGATTATTTTAAACGTAAGGGGTCCTGTTCATAATGTAAATACAATGACAAATCGATCATTGTCTTCTTAAAGAGTTATCTGTACTTTGTTTTTATTGACAACTGTCAAGTTTCAAACTATATTAACTCCCTTGATAATTGCATGCTACTATAAATTGGAATAAAGAACATCAGTTATACTCAGTTATCAATGTCGTAGGCACGGTTTAGAATTTGACATTTCTAAGTAAACACAAGGTAAGGATAACTCATTAACAAGCCAGGGACTGTACTTATATAATGAATGGGACCCCCACTTCTAAAATGATAACAAAAAAAAACATTTTTCGATTGTGCTAAACGCCATGACTTGAAGATCTAATGAATGCGAATCGAAAATATTTTATTCACACCAAATCATTCCTCTTAAATAGTCCACAGGTGAAAAAAGGAGGGAAATAATGCCACTTTTAGATTTTTAATATACACAGAATAGTTTCTTTTTCTCTGTGCGCCGTTTCATCAGGCTATAGGAGATTATGGCTCTTAGCAGTTTTTCTTCATTTGATAAAGCTTTCCCCCACTGTTCTGCCATCCATTCACACAAGCTCGTCAAGTAAGTGGCTCGCTGCCTTCTATTTCCCTTGCCTTCAATATGTCGCGTGAGGATTAAATTTTCCAAGCCCCTTTTCCTCATTATGGGTCCAATGTATTCCAGCTGACTTTTCCTGATTTTGAGTATAAGTGTTCTTTCTGCTGCCATTTATTTTAAGACCACCTTGTTGCACAATTGCTCCGTCCGTCGAATTTTCAGCTACCATCTGTAGAACCAAATTTTTTGCTCTCTCTAGTTCTTCCTCATCCTTTGAGAAATGATCTGCTATTTATGCCCATATTCGGAGATGGATAGCATATAGCAACCCAGCACTCTTTTCTTTGTTTCTCGGTATTTTTTCCCTTTCTCAACATCTTGCTTAGTTTCTGGAATGCCTCTTTCGCTACTCCAATGCGTACTTCGGATCTCTGTGTTGCATTTTCCATGCTTTATTAAAACGCTTACCAGATATTTGAAATTCTGCACCTGTTTCATGTTAATATCTCCAATTCCTAACTAACATCTTTGGATTTTTCTCTTACTGAGGACCATACTTTCTACCTTCTTGAAGTTGATAGTTAGTCCTTTTTTCTTGCTTTCTTCTACCGCACTGTCTTGTAGGTACTGTTGTTTACTTTCCTAGTTGCCCATCAGTTTAATATCATTTGCGCAACTTATATTGGTAAAATTACACCCACCGATAATAATCATGGTAGAGTTTCTAGTTTCCTTAGGATAGCGTCGCTGCGGAGGTTGAATAAATCTGGAGAGAAGACTCAGCCTTGCTTCATGTTTATTTTCTGTCCAGGCGGTGTGCTGCCAGTATAAGTAATGGATTATTCTAAAATCTTTCCAAGTAGATCTGCTTACGGACATATCACCTTGAAATACCAGCTCTTGGACGATCACCGAAGTTAAGCAACGTCGAACCTGGGTGACCGCTGTAAGCTTGGATGTGCGTATGGTATAATGGATAATGGCTCGGAATAGGTTAATCAAAGAGCCAAGTTCGAATTCCAGTCGGGTTCGTTACATTCACTTATACGGATGTAATCTTGAGAAAGGTATGAATCTATCTCTCCTACTCCCAGTTATTGGTTAGTCAGTAGAACTTGTATCAGTAAATCATTATTATCTCCAAAAATTAATTACAGTCTAAAATTTTCATCTGGCTTTAAATAACCTGTAAAGGGTTGATAGATCATACAATTCAACTCAATCAATCTACCAAATAGGTCTAGTTTTCTTAACAGTTCAAATAGATCCTTGTCGTATCTTGTCAAATGGCTTAATAATGTTTTTGACTTCATTAAAAGTTCCTGCAAGTTTATTTGAACGTAATCAAATGGGTGACTTTTTTCTTCAGATTTGGAATGCGATGAGATTTTTCAAAATATTTTAGGCTATTCCAAGAGAAGTTTGTATTTTGATCTCATGAGGGTCAATCAAAAAGTTCTCAGCGTCACCCAGAAAGAAGAGCAATAGCTGAACAGTTTATATTGTGGCAACACATTACCACTTCTTATAAAAATAGAAAAACTAATTCAAATTTCCGTCTTAATTTCTGTGTATGTGAGACCCACACAAATATGAGAGGTGTGCGAAAAATCTAAAAATGAACAAAACAGAAGACTGAGCAGTCATAAATTATCTGTAAAAGAAAGGTATGACACACAAGAAAATCAACGAAGACATAGTACAGTTACTTGCTGAGGACTGACCTTCGTATGCAACTGTGAAGTAGTGGACTGCGGAATTCAAAATGTAGGGAAGAAATTGAAGCCATTCACTGTATAGATTTGGATGACAGACGTCTTACTGTCTAGCATATAGCTAAGTCCATAGGCATTAGTTCTGGTTCGCTCTATACTATTTTAACTCAGATCCCGAGGATGATCAAAATGTCTGCAAGATAGGTTCAAAGAATGCTGACACTAGATCAGAAGCTGAGAAAGGTTGACATTTGCAGAACAGTTCTGTTTCACTTCCAGCTTCACCCTGAGAATTTCTACCGCAGATTACTAACTCAAGATGAAGCCTGGGTTCACCACTTCGAACCTGGATCAAAGATTCAAAGTAAACAGTGTAAGCACTCTGGTTCTCCACGCCCGAAGAAGTTCAAGCAGGCAGCCTCTGTTGGCAAGATGATGTCTTCTGTTTTGGGACATTCTGAATGTGTAACCATGATTGACTTCCTGGAAAAATGAAAAAAATCTATTAATGATACGCTGCATCAAAATTATTTAAAAAATCTATTAATTGATACCCTGCATCAGAATTAAGACAACTGAATGGAAGCAATCAAGTTGAAACAAAGAGGCGAGCCCAGGTTAGGTGTACCCTTACTCCAGGATAACACACACGTTCACATTACTCAGGATGCAGTAGGTGAAGCAGCCAACCGTAGCTATGAATTGCTACTCCATTACTCCTTACTCACCAAATTTAGCTCCATCTGACTTCTTCCTGTTTTCTAAACTCAAATCTCACCTGCGTAGTCGCCATTTTGGAAACAATGATAAGATAATGTGCTGTGGAGGAGTTTTTGGAGGAACAGAATGCTACCTTCTTCCTTGATGGGATTGTAATGCTTAATCATTGTTGGATCAAAACATCGATGTCAAGAGGGGACTATATTGGAAAATAGTGGAAAAACTGTCTTATTTCTCCAAATACATCTGGGTGAGGCTTAGAACCTTTTGAACCACCCTTGTATGCTTCCTTAGAAAAGACATGGATTCATGTTTCTCATCACAAAATATCGTCAAAAAAATCTCGTTACTGACATGCTACAAAGTTTGAAAGAAAAAGAAAAGTTGGCTGCTATTTCACCTACAGGTGAACTGGCGTTCACTCACTTGGAAAAAATAAATGGGCGCCAACTCGCTTAAAAATAAATAAATAAAATAGTATAAAAATGTTTTTGCTGAAAAGAATTTAATTAAATTTTCATTTTTTTCCGACTTCCAGTTATTAACCGTCTCCAAGGCTTTAAGAACGTTTCTCTTTTTAAATAAAAAGAACTTTGCAACGATTACTTTTAACTTTTTCATAATCAACAAGAGAAATATTAACACTAACGCCACTTAAAGCTTGAATAAGTTCGTTTCCCGTCTCTTCTGGCCTTTTAATTAGTTCAATAAATCTTGCTATATTGGGAAGATGAATTATACAATCTGATGCAATCCTTCAACCTGGCTTGTTTTTCGCGAAATGTTTAAAAACACTCGTCAATAGAATCACCAGAAATTTATTGAAAATAAAGATTCTGTGATGATTTATTTGAAAACTCTCCCTATATATGTTGATACAAAATACTCAAAAATATTATCGAGCGCATTTTTCCCGCTGTTAATATTTTAATTTTATTAAATTCGTAAAAAAAAAAATTACGCTAACATCTAGGTAAGCAACATTTTTCCACCTTCTTGGGCTCACGTTTTCCGCTGACTTGAAGTTCGAGTAATTATTTTCAATCAATTACTAGAGTCTACTGGTAGAAATGTTGGTTCACTGTGTCATGTCAGACAATTTTCCTCGTCACAATCCATCTTGCATATTTATAAATCTACCATTCGTCCGTTCTTTGAATATTGCAGCCATATCTGGTCTAGTGCTCCTGTTAGATAACACTAGATTTTTGACAAAGATCAAAGTGTGTCATGTAATCGATCCTGACCTGACATCTCGATTTCAGTCAATTTCTCACCAACCTGACATAGCATCTCTCTGTCTTTTCTACAAAATATTTTCATGGAAATTGTTCTGGTGACCTTTCCTCCTTGTTGCCTCCACTGCATGAATTTAAGGATATTACTAGATTGGCAATAAGGTCTCGACGTTTTAATATTGGAGTAGCTAAATTTGCAACCGTATTTTCTATTTTAATAGTCTCTTTTCTCGCACTTCTTGCCTGTGAAAATCCCTTCTTATTTCTTGCTTCCCAGACAACTAAAATCTTCGAAAATGTAAATGCAACGCCAAACGCCACCTTCTCTCTTCCTGAAATCCGTTCTCTTATTGTCCTTTCTCCTCACTAAATTCTCATTCACTTCCAGTACCTTCTTATGTCCTAGTGGCATTATGGCCTTGTTTAAGGTGATATGATAAAAAAAAAACTTATATTTGAGAAGGGTCCTTTATCTGTTGTTATTTTTTTTAAGAATTATTAGATATTAGTAGATAGTATTATAGTTTTAAAAATCTGGTATTCATATAGGTTCATAATACATTTATACCCACTTTACTAAAAGTGGGATGGTGATCGTTAATAGGTTAAGACGATAGAAATAACAGTCAATAATTTAAATCCGCACAGATACCCGTGAAAAGGTATGAAGCTATCTGTTCTCCTCTCATCTAGAGGTTGATAGCACAACAAACTGAGTCCTCTAGATTTTGTAGCTCTCTACATTGAGTGGCCCTTTGGCCATGTATCGAGAAAAGTAACAATAAAAACATTATTGAAATTTAAATTGGCACATGATAAATAATAAGGAAATCCATTTCGTGGGGTGTTCAAATACAACACAGTACTGAGTAAAATTCCTTGATGTCACACGAATGTATTTCTTGAGTTCCGTAAAAACCTACAGGCAATTAAGGCCACAGCAACACCTAGCGTGGTGAGGCTGTGGTCCTTTGCTCTACAGACTTAACAAAAAAACTTTATATTAACTAGGGCAAAAGAATTAAAACAGTTGTCAGAGTCAGCCCTATGAACCACATAAAAATATCATCCGAATAATGTTTAACAGAACGCGAAGCAGAATTAGACTGGACATTTCGTTAAAGACTCTGGGACAAGGAATGCGATATTTATGCTCATAATAATATTAAAAAGAGCGATAAAAATTCAAAAAGGTGTATACCTATATCTTATAGATTAGACAAAAGCGCTTGATAAAGTATATTGCAAAGAACTGTTGGAGTTGCTAGGTAAGGTTGATTTATTTGTGAATAATCTATCTATCTATATATATGATAGAAACTGTTAGGAGGAGTTGATAATTATAATTAAGTAATTGACTGAGTCTGAAAGAAACATCAACAGAATACAGAAAGCACTGGACGGCCGTTTCGTCCTATATTTGGGACTCATCGGCAGTGCGCATCCACTACCGAGAATTGAAACCCTGACAGTTAAGTTATCAAGCAAAAGTCATACCAACTGTTGAGGTTTCTTTCAGACTCAATGAATTAATTATAATTATCAAATCCTCCTAACAATTTCTATCATGTGTATATCATTGCTTGATCCGGCTTCTAATGCTTCAGTTTAACCGGCTTGGTGATAGTAGTCGTGGCTCCTGGGGTCACAGTCCTATGGTTACAGAGAATTTCAGTTGAGTTCCACCACGAAATATGTGAACGAGCGGCGCTGTATTGAGTCTGATTTGCTACCTCTTCGTCACCGAGGCCCGTTATAGGAGTTCCCCACCACCCAACGCCGCCGAGTTTTTTTCCCCTTTGACAAAAATTTAATTTAAATTTGAACAAGTGAATGACTGGATACTTGGATAAGTATATTCCATTTTGATCAAAGCTAGTCCCCGGATAGGGGACACAAACCCCACCACTGAATTTTTCCCTTTGATTTCAATTAAATTTTAATTTTAACAAGGGAGTGACTCTTATCCAAAATACAGAAGGAGAAAGCCAGAAGATGGAGATCCCATTGGCAAGATTATTGAGTAATACTGAAATGCATCATTTTCTCCACAAATTATAACAATGATTTAAAATCAATCGTCATTTTCTTACAAAAAATATATGACAGTCAGCAAGGCGCGGGTAATTCGTCCCCTTTTAGAATAATACAGAACTTAAACTGGAAGCAACCTCCCTGCATACGGATAGAAAACGAGTTTAGTAAATACGCAAAAAAGGACGTAATACAAGAATGCGTCCTTTAATCAGACTAGGAGAATTAGAAGTCCAATCAGGATTCATGACTGGCAACCACAATCTTAACAGCATTATTTATTTAGATGAAACAGTGTTAATAGCAAACAGAACGGGAACTGCAGTAAATCCTTCAGGAGACAGTAAAGGGAAGTGAGAAGAAAGGGTTATACATCCATTGTAAGAAGAGAGAATTGGAGATACCAAATTTAGACAAAGAGTCTATCAAGCTTTTAAATAATGCTCGGGAAGCACGGGTTGTTATTTTGGACATCTCGAAAATGTTTAACAGGGTTTGGCATACCGGTAATCTTCCCAAGTTGAAATGTTATGGTGTCTCCAGACGAATCATTGAACTGATTCAGTCTTTCTCATCAAATCATCAAAGTTCTCTTAAATGGCTATTCTTCTAGATCATTCTGTGCTAATGCAAGTGGTGCCCAGGGCTCTCTCCGTGGACCTACTTCTCAATTTTCATCAATGATCTTCCTGATGATATCAGCTCTCAACTTGGTACATATACCAAGGACACAGCCATTTAGTCCTTTCACGAAAGTAAGTCTGATCAGTTCGTTACGGTCAAATTGTCAGCACATCTAAGAAATAACCTCGAGTCTGTTGTTAACTGGGGAAAAGAAGGGCTTGTTAATTTTAATGCCGTCAAACAAAACTGCTCTTTATTAATCATCTGAGAGACACGTTTCTGCTTTCCATCAGCATGATTGATGCTAATCTCGAGGAGAGTGATTGGTTGCACCTTCTCACACTAACGTTCTTGAGCGACATAGAGTGGAAAGACCATATTGAATCTATTTATATGTCAGCTGCTAAGAAAGTGGGTTCACTGTGTCGTGCTAAACAATTTTTCTCTGCAGAATCTATCTTACATTGTCTGCCATTCGTCCATGTTTTGAACATTACTGCTACATATGGTCCAATTCTCCTGCTATATATTTAGAGATTCTTGCTAAACTCAAAAGAAGAATCAGAAATATTACTGATCCTGATCAGATATCTCGGCTTCAGCCACTTTCCCGCCACTGTAAATTTGCTTCCCTGTGCCTTTTCTATAAATACTTTCATGGCAATTGTTTGAATACGCCCTTGACTATAATATCTAGACTTTATGAATTTAGGCCAAGTACTAGATTAGAAACAAGGTCTCATCAATTTAATGTTGATCTGGCTCGATGTAAGCGTAAATTCTATGCTAACAGTTTCTTTTCTAGCTTTTCTCTTTCTTTCTCTTTTTATGCATGCTTTCCACTCAACTTTGATCAACTTTGATCTTCAATAATTTAAATATAATGTCAATCGTTATCTGCTGTCTTCCTGGGTACTCTTCCTTCTATTGTTCTTGGTCCTTAATAATGTTTTGTTTCCTAAATCTTTCATATTCAGTAATCCCTTGTGCTTTAGTGGCCTTGCATGGGGCAAATTTGATTAAAAAATTGAAAAAGACCTACAAAAATTAAAATATCTAGGAAGTCTTTTAACAGGGTACGGAAAGCCGATAGCGTCTTGGGATAGCGAAAGATGCTTTCTAAAAGCTAAACAAATTATTCAGAAAAAGGAAAATGTTTTTTTAAACAAAGAAAAGAATACTGAATAGTTATGTAATATGTCTTCCTAGATGGCAGTGAATAATAGTCATTTGACAGATGAAGAAAGACAGAAGAAAACTTTGATATGCACAACATACAGAAGGAAAGCGGGGGAAGAAGAAGAATTAGGAGATGTAGTAAACAGACAAAACATACTTAAAGCTACAAATGATAGGAAGTTGTGGAGAGCCATGATCGCCCAAGTGTAAGGAACACCGCACATAGAAGAGGGTGTCTGAAAAATATGTCTTTATCGCAAAATTTCAGATGGTACCTCTCATTACATTTTATTAAATTTTCATTTGTTCATTTGTAGGCATTGTTAATTTTAAAACACTTTTTCTTATATGCGACGATGCAAATTTAGAGAAAAATGGCGATACACAACTTCCTTGACGCATATAATGAAGTGCTAAATAGAAAAATCCCGAAACTAGACACAATTATAACAGTTTAAATTAATGACCCCAACAGAAAATAAATAGGTGAGGCTGTTTACATAACAGATGCGAACCTACAGCTGAATACACAACGTAGCCAGGAAAATGTCTGAAAACTGTTGATACTTGTTCAGTTTACGAGCCCCTGGGAAGTAAGGTAATTCAATCATTATTTACTTCTCTTTAATATAATTTAACCAGACGACAATGTTTCATTGCCGCAGACGATCTTTGTAGAGCTCGTCAATTTTGAGAAAAGAAGCTCACGAATACTGAATAAGTAACTTAGAAACAAGTATTATGTTAACGATCTACTAGACAAAATCGGATAATATAAATTTAACCCTTACCTACGTTTGAGTAATTGAAAGCGGAATAGTAGAGCCGAGTTCGAATTCCAGTTAAATTCGTTACATAAAAATCAGTAAGTTATTTGCCATGCTCGATACACGCTTAGGCGATCATGTATCTTTCGATACACGTCATCCTGCAGTAGGTTGCCATTTCTTTCTGCGGTAGATCAGTTGCCATCCAAGGCTATAGAAGTCTGTCCCGATATTTACCCATAGCTGGGGGGAGAAGAAGAGGACTTATACCTTTCCCAAGGGTATTAGCACATAAGTGAACGTAATGGATTCGACTGGAATTTGAACTCGGCTCTTCGATTTCACAATCGGAGCCGTTATTTTTTTACTCTTCTGTGCCTCCTACATACAAATACACTTCGTAAAAATATGAACTCATCTCTTTTCCCACAGTATGTGTAAATAGCAGGGCAGATTGATTGGTAGCCGGTCTAGATGAAGGAAAACTCTGAATTCAAAACCTGAATAGTTGAGATGGTTAGCGACTAAACCGCCCCCCCCCACACACACACACACTAAACTAGGGCCTGGTGAGAGGGGAAGTGGAACCCCAGCAGCACAAAAAAACAAGAGCTGTTAAATTGCAGATGAACTCATTCAGTCAAAGACCATCTACATCAACTTTTGGTTAAATAGCCTCACCAACCCCAAAATGTTCAAGTGTGTTGAGTACGGCTATAACCCTGAAAACATGGTCAATTAAGGAGGGGTTCCTCCAACACGAGTGAGTAGGCCATGGATTTGGATCGTAATTACAAATAGCAAACACTTAAGCACGAATCTTAGAACTAATCTTTTAACTACGAGATTTGTCAAATGATATTTCAGGTGTAGCAGCAATATGTGCCTCTTAAAGATACAGAGCTTCAGACTTTATATTCTAAGCAAATTGCGGGAACAACATATGGAAGTGTAACGTGCATGCTCGAAACGTTAGATAAATGTTAAAAAAAAAACTTTTACCGTAGTGATTCATAAACTCCCAAAAGATACAAACATAAAATTTGCAGTGCTTCCACAGAGAACAGAAAAAAAACGCCAACAATATTACAAATCATGTGGTAAAAAACAAAGTTGATATATATATATATATATATGTGTGTGTGTGTGTATGTGCATGCGCGCGCAAATATCTAGAAAAATAGAACCGTTAGGTTAATAATCTTATGTAGCGATGGAATCATATTTTTTTTAAATAATTATATATATATATATATATATATATATATATAATCCTAAAGATCCAGGAGCTACCTAGCTAGGTTAAACCTAAAAGGATCTTCAGGGTAAGCGTTTTATCTCGGTTACTCGCTTGTTTTTTTTTTCTGTAAACTGGAAATTTAAGACACTGAAAGATTTTTTCGTCCCGTCGGTATGTTTCTAGTTCTTTCTTTTTTTTTCCTCGGATACGAATTTGTTTTGATATACTTGTCCGAGTTTTTTACCAACCGAGTATAATTATTAGTATCATATATATATAATATATATATATATATATATATATATATATATATATATAAGGCACAAACCCTAATATTCCATGGTTATAATTTATTACATTATACACTACCGACCAAAAGTTTGGAACCACATTGATTTTTTCCTCTAAACTTAGAAAAATAATCAAGTTTCATGTTTTTAAGGAAATAAATTTATTTTTCCTACGTTTCAAGTGATTATTATCCGCAACAGATATTAATCTTTACCTGCCAGATCTTTTTCTGTCATTTTTGCCGGTTTCTGTATGTCACTGCAGGCAATAATGTATCCCATTTTTTTTATATGTCTGTAACCTTTTAGCAATCTGACGTTCGGGATAGCCTTCTATAGAAAGACTTCTCACTTGGGCTCTTTTTTCAATATTAATCTGTTTAACGGTTTCTGAAAATTATTTTCAATTACACCTAAATCTGCAGGGTGGTCCGAAAGTCTTACCTTTGCAAAAAAAGTTAGAGAATAATAGAAGAACAAAAAAGGCTAAAATAATGGAAGCCTTAAAAATAAAGACAAAAAAAATTGAAAATGCAAACATTATATAAATACATATTTTTTTAAGCATTTCGCCCCAAGCAAGGCGGGCGGCCACTAGCACGCAAGGGGTTACAGAGAGTTGGAGCGAGAGCAAAGAGGAGTGATAGAGGAAAGGATGAAGAGAAGGTTAGGGGATAGATCAAGGCATCTGGAGACGTCGATTGACATTACATTTGAATAGTTGGAGATTATAGCTATCAAGGAAACAAGAAATGGGGATGGAGTTTCACAGGCGAGAAGTGCGAGACATGAAGCTATTGGAGTAGAAGAGACAGCTACATTTAACAGTTTCGACAGTGAAAGGGAGAGAGCGAGATGCCAGCCTAGCTGAATACAAATTCATGAAGTCTGTGAACCAGCGAAAGTAGCCCATCGGAGCAGTTACCGTGAAAGTATTTGTAAAAAAGTCAGAGGGAGGCGACGGCACGTCTGTGAGACAGTAACTGCAGACGAAATGCCAGATCAGGGCCACTTACATTGCATATCCGTCTCTGGATTTTATCAAGGATCTTGAGGCAAACAGAAGGGGCCCCAGGTAGCAATATTCCATGCAAGGGCGAATGGTTGATTTGTAGATTTGAAGGATCGACTCCGGTGAGAAAAACTTCCTGGCTCGGCACAGGGAGCCTACTTTCCTTGCGGTGGACGAAGCTATTGACTCAATGTATTCGTTCCATCTCAGGTCAGCAGATAATGTGAGACCGAGCAGTCGCAAAGAGGTGCTCTCGTTGAGCGTCAAACATTCTAATGGAGGACAGGGACAGGGATGGATCTCTGTGGTGAGTAATAGAGAGCAGTTTTGTTTTTGAGGTATTCAAGCTAACCAGCCAATTCCTGTCCCAGTCCACAAGCGATTGGAGGTCCTTTTCGAGACGAACGGCCAGATTAGTTTTGTCAGCGACACTATATTTGTTTTTGAGGCAGGAGTAAATAGTACCGTCGTCCGCATAGATGCCTACTTGGGAATCTATGACATCAGGAATATCGTTAAGAAACAGAGTAAGGCCTAGGATAGAGCCTTGGGGAACACCTGCGTTCGTGGGATAGGAGCTGGAGGAGAATGCGTTGAGAACGACCTTCAATACACGGTTTGATTGGAATGGTTGTATTAAGTCAAACAATCGACCTGAAATTCCATAACCCTGAAGCTTGCGAAGAAGGCCGGCATCCCAAACCCTATCCAATGCTTTGGAGATATCTAGAACCACGGCACGAGCTTCTCCGTTATTATGAAGTGCTTGGTAAACAATTTCAGTTATGGCCGTAAGCACATCAGCTGTAGGACGGGCAAAGCGGAAACCATATTGCTTGTCGGAGAGCAGATCATGGGATGTAAGGTGCTTAACCCCATCGGCGTTTATTAAAGCTTCAAAGACTTTGCCGAAGAGGGGTAGAAGGCTGATAGGACGGTAATTAGAAGAGTCAGAAGGGTCTCCAGAGTTCTTAAAGACAGGAACAATGGATGAGGACTTCCAACAGGCTGGAAAACAAAATTCATTGCGGCAGTAGTTATTTAATTTGGAGAGGACAGGGGCCAGTTCAGACGCACATTTCTTCAGGACAATGGTTGGTATCCCGTCACCACCACTTACATACAACAAACTATTTCTTGTTAAAATTTAATATATTTCAACCTTGAAAATGGCTACATGTATAGCCGAAAGCGCTCGGATGAAAAGAACAATAGGACAGTTTTTATATAATTTATCACCCGAAAAGAAACAAATTATTAAATCACATGAGAAATTATATAAAAAAAAACTAAATCAAAGCACTGTTTTATTCAATGATATATATATATATATATATATAATTAAGTAAATCATATATTAATATATATATATATGTAATTAAATAATTCATATATATATATATATATATATATATATATATATATATATATATATATATATATATATATATATATATATATATGAAGAAATATAGTCTTAAAGACTGCTATATTTACGGGATAAAGTGCTCAATATCAGAGATAGAGCGTGTGTAAATGTAAAAGTGGACATGGAAGTCAGCACTTAGAGGCGACAGTCTGTTTCATGCTAGTACAATCGTCAGGCGATTGCACTAGCATGAAACAGACTGTCGCCTCTAAGTGTTGACTTCCATGTCCACTTTTACATATATATATATATATATATATATATATATATATATATATATAATCGCATAGGGAAAAGGAGCACAACCAATCAACATGAGCAAATGAGTAATAAGGTGAAAAATTGATATCTCACCTTACATGGTCTTCTTTCAGGCAATTATTAAGTCTTTGACTTCTCTATTTAAACTGCTGATATGCTAACAGTCATTACTGAAAGAATCTGTCAAGCTTTAAATAAGAGTTATTACCTTAGATATCTCGAAAGCGTTTGACAGGGTTTGGCATGCGTCTTCATAAGTTGAAAGGTTTTGGTATTTCTGTCCAAATTTTTATTTTATTTTTTATCAATTCGCGAAAAGAAAGTTGTCTTGAAAGGCCACTCTTATCGATTAATATTAATCTGGCTGTCCCTCAGGGGTTGCATCTTGTCTCTACCTGAACCTACTTTGTTCATCAATGACTTCCTAATGTTACCAGCTCTTGACTCTGTATCTATGCTGATGACACAAATATTTAATCCTGTCTTCATAGTAAGTCTGATGGGTTCGACTGCCAAGTCAAATTGGGAGGGGATCTCAAAAGTGACCCTCATTCTGTTGTTAACTGGGACAAGAAATGGCTTGTTAAATTGAAGGCTTCCAAAGCGAAACTGTCCTCTTTTAATCATATGATAATTTTTTCCTTCTATCCACATGATTGATTCTAACCTCAGTGAGAGTAACATTGCACCTTCTCGGGCTAACGCATTCCATTGATATAAAGTGAAACGATTATATAGAATCAATTGCTAGTTCTACTGCTAGGAAAGTTGGTTCAGAATCTATCTAACATATTTATAAATTCTATCATTTGACTGTGCCTCGAATGTTACTGCCACATTTGGTCAGGTGCTTCTGATACGTATCTAGGGATTCTTAACAAAATTCATAGAAGAATCTGCAATGTTATAGGTCATAACCAGGCGTCTTGGCTTCAGTCACTGTCTCTTCGCGCCCTTTCTATAAATACTTGCATTGTAATTGTTCTGATGAATTTTCCTCGTTGGTACACCGACTTCACAAATTTAAACGTACTGCTAGATTGGCAGTTAGGTCTCATAATTTCAATGTTAAAATTGCTAGTTGTAACCATATGTTCTATGCTAAGAGATTCTTCTTTCGCACTTTTCGCTTGTGGATCTCATTTCTGGCGTTTTGTGCTTTTCAATCAAATTTGATCTTCAATAATATTAATACAATCCTTAATCGTTATCTTTTTAATTTTAATTAAAAAAATATTTTCTTTTACTCATATTTTTCACATTCAGTAACCCTTTGAATTTTAGTGGCTTTATTGCCTTGCTTGGGATGAAATAATTAAAACAGTGTCACAAGAAAGCAGCACTATTATCTAGAAAGAGCAAACGTCTTTACTAGATAAGCCGAGATCTGTATTCTAATGGATGATCGTCTCTGAAAATGAATACGAAGCCGCCCTTCCCATATTTTTTTTGTTTTCATTTTGGCACTGAAAGACGTGTCCCTGAGGAGAAACCGACTGTTTAATGTCATTCTGAATAGTAAGAAGTCCATCTAATATCTCACTTGCATTGATGCAATCGTCCAACGAGTCGCCAGATTACATTTGATATCCAAACCCACAACGCTAAACAAATAATAATAACCCGTACCACATTTTTCCTGGCTTTTCTTTTCCCAGTGCGCGCCTTTTATTTTTTTCTCCTATCTGCATGTTGTTTTATAAACAATGATAAATGATGACGAATCGCAGCACGGCCCGGAATTCATATCATTTTCCACACAACTCGGTTACACACATGACAAAAAAACATCTTGTTTATTGAATAAACACATTGCGCAACCTCCACGCGATTTTAATATATCTTATGAAACAAAAGAAAACTACAAAACAGTTCCAAATGCTGAGAATTCCTTTCGCTAAACTTTCGAAATAAAATGAACAGATTTAATGATTTTTTTCCCCCAGATAGACAGCTAGAATAAAGTGATTTCTGTCCGAATTTCTGGGATGAAGAGGTATAATTATTTACACGATTTACATTCGGACTATTGTCTTCATCTTTGCTGTTGTTATCATAACTTTTTGTTCATTGAGCCCTCGGCCTTCCTCAGCTGTATATCAATCCGGATAACCTACAGGAAATTCCGAACTGAAACCTTCACTCTACGAATGTAGACTGTTCTTGTTCCGCTGCCTATGTCTAGGGATATCTCATCCTGTTTCCACTGAAGCGAAATACACACCGTCCAGTCCAGGGACTGAACTCACAATTAATCTCAGCAATTTCACGAGCCAACGTTTTAATCCACTAGACTATTGTTCTGTCGTGAATTTGGTTATACAGTAATTGTGAGTTCAATCCCTGGGTCGGGAGGTGTCTACTTGGACTCAGTCGGAACAGGGCGACTAATAACTGAGCAGTTCTATGAATAAAAATGAGACGAGATATTCCTAGACATGGGCTGTGGAACGGGAACAATCTACCCCCGTAGATTAAATATAGGGTTCAGTTTGTATTCCTTGTAGGTTATTATCTTTCCACTTGTGTTTTGGTTTACCTTTTACCAGGCACCGTTCCCTCAAGACACAATTTAGAGAGCTCTTTACTAGATCTTTTAATGCGTCCAAATAGTTTCAAGGATTTCTTAAAGATGCAATTGAACATTGGAAGCAAACTGAGTCCAATTCTGAGAGTGGTCTTTTTTGTTTTGTTCAACAGGTTTGATGAAGTGTACCATATGTTCTGGGAACGGTTCAATTTGATACAAAACCTTCTGACACGTTCCTGACACGTAATCTAAAGCATATAAAACAATTTTTAAGTATATAAACCAATTTTAAATGTATTAGTCTGTTGATTTCAGTATACTTTAATGTCTTCCAAGAGCAACCATTACAAGTCTTATTCTATACTTTACTAATACTTATTGTTTCTTTTTGCTAGATACCTTGTGGTTTACCGCCATATCACGTTGAAACATTGGTTCCCGTAAGATCACCGAAGTTAAGCATCCTTAAGCCTGGTCAGTAGCTAGATAGCAGGTGCTGTAAGCTTGGATGTGCGGCTGGTGTAAGGGATAAAGGCTGGAAATTGTTGATAGAAAAGACGAGTTCCAGATCTAGTTGGGTTCGTTATATTCACTTATGCGCAATTAACTTTGAGAAATTTATGAATCCATTTCTTCTCCCTCCAGCTATGGGTTAATTAGTAAGACTTGTATCACTAAATCCTTATTTATTTCCTCACCTCGCACCAAAAAATAAACTAGTTCTATATGTTCTGGCTTTAAATAACCTGCAAAGAGCTGATAACCCGTAAAAAAACGAATCAATCAAAGCAAAATATATTTTGACCAAAGCTATACAAAATCAGTCACGTAATCATTTTTGTTCCGTTTATTGAACCAACCTTCCTAACGGTAGATCTAGCAATTGATTCAACATAATCACTCCGTCAGCGGAAAAAGTTAGTCCTAGAAGACGCTAAATGTTACTCTCCAGGTATTTAGCATCAGTCAGGCTCATGATAGGCAGAACATCTTTAAATTTTTAAAGTGGTTCAGTTGTGGGGGCGTTAAAATTTACACACATTCCATTGCTTCAGTTAACCACTGATACAAGATCCTTTCCGAAAGCATTTGCTAATCCTACTTTTTCGGTCCTGACGATCTTGCTACCAAGACACGTGTAAATAGTTGTGTTTTCTGAATCGGGAAGGTCGTTGATGAAGTTCAGAAACAGCGTAGGTCCGAGGATATAGCCCCGGAGGACTCCTGCCTTAAATGAATTAGAAGCGTGTCAATTCCACACGGCATTCATTGCATGATTCTTTTTAGGAACGATGGGATTAGGCCAACTTTTCATCCAATGTCATTTGCTTTGTACTATTACTAAAAAAAAAATTATTGTCCCTTCGTCCGTAAGTGATCATGTCTCTCCATAGATTTATTTTCTGCATTATTTGTGAATTGTTCTACCTTCTCAGGAAAGATAATGGAATGCGTTCACCTTCCCTTGTACATGATTTAGTATTCAGAATTTTCTTTTCTCTTAGACTGGTCTCCACTCAACACTAGAGAACCCAGTTTACCCGGTTATTTAACCCATTAGCCTTTCTCACGGGTATAAATGCGCAAGAGAACGAAGCCGACTGGGCCGGAAATTGAAGTGTTTCTACCTCCCGCCCCGAAGACGACAGATTTTCATATATCTGACACTACAGATATCTAGTGTTTTATTTCTTATCTCTTCGAATCGGGCAGATATTTGAGGACGGCGTAAATCTTGTGTTTTCTTCGTTAAGTAATCGCGAACCGGGCTGATAAACTGTTCCTGAATTTATTTGGGCGCATTTATGAGTCAATAATTTATTGCCAATATCTAAAGTAAAAGCCACAGAAGATTAAGTGCGTGTAAAATGAATTGAAACCAGAAAGCGTTCCGGTCGAAATGGAAAAAAAAGCTGGAAAGACGGAAAAGGTAAGTGAAGCGTGGTGCCAACTTTCTGGAAAGAATCAAATGGTAAAGAAATTCACCCCTTTAATCACTCTTGGTGGTAAAAGAGTCTTGAAAAGGATTTGGAAATATCAAGCGTGGGGGTCAATGCTCCTCTGCGACCTGCGTGGTAGTTTGCGTTTGTATAATTCCATATGCATAAACCTCTGGGCAACTTGCCTTGCTTCATATATGGATACATATATACATACATATATACGTACATAGAGATACAGATAGATAGATAGATAGATATCGTGTGCACATTAGGAATCAGCACTCACAAGAGTGCATCAGTAGTTATGTAAAAGGTTATTTATATAATAATGTATAATTTTAGATCTTTGTAATAACATTCCCTGCGGAATTAAGTGCACTGGCAGAGAAAGATATTATGTAGAAAAAATATTTGTGTGTGAAGTATGTTTTTTTCATCATAAAGCTGCAAACTGGCTGTTTTACGTACACAGATACATATATTTATGAATACTGAAAAAGTGTCCCCAACTCACACACACACACACACACACACACACACATATATATATATATATATATATATATATATATATATATATATAGGAGGCACGGTGGAATAGTGGATTGAGGAATTGGAGAGACAAGTTCGAATTCCAGTCGAATTCACTTACATGCTATTACCTTTGGGAAAGGTGTTAATCCTCTTCTCCCTCCAGCTATGGGTAAATGGCAGGACAGACTGGGTTCTACAGCCTTGGATGGCAACTGGTCTAGGAGAAGGACAACTCTGAATTCAAAAACCGCGGAGTGTTGTTTGGTGACCTTGTGGCACGTAGTGCAACAGATCTCTGTATTCGGCCCTTCAATAAGTGTGGTTGGTTCTGTACAAAGCCTTCACCACTATAATCAAATCATATGTGATGGTGCCTAGACTGTTGGTTCCTAATAACTAAATGATTAACCCTCATACGTCGAATACAACGACTGATTCCATTATATATATATATATATATATATATATATATATATATATATATATATATATATATATATATATATTATTGATTAAATGTTATTTTTACTAGATAGAAGTATTTGGGTAGATACTGCGTTTATTTATGAAATACTATATATATTTATTTTTGTCTACCGGCTTGAGTATTCGAAAAATCATATATATATATATATATAAGATAAAACACGCACCAATTAAAATTTTACATAAAATTAAAATTATTTATATACTCAACTCTCGTTTTCGACGTATGAGAGTGCGGCAAATTAGTTCTTAGAACGGTAGAACCAGTACTATCCATACATATGTTTTGGTTATAGTGGTAGGTCTGTTCGAATTGCTAGGAATGCTGCCACAACTGCCGGGTCGAGGGCAGCTGAAACATTTGACCGCAGGCGCGCCCGTCAATCCAGGGACGCTGCTGCAACAGCTAGGTCGAGAGAGTCCGAGACAGAGCTACAGCGCCAACCCGCAATGCCCGCAACGCTGCAGCGACTTCTGCTTCCAGAAACTCCGAAGACCCACAAACAAGGGCAAACAGACTTTCAAGGGCTACTACAAACATAACCGCTGTGCGCTTATCTCAAACTCTCTAAGCTCGCCGCATACGCCTCGATGGCGACATTCAGCGCCTTGCGGCCGCCCGTGGTATTACCAGTCTCAGTATGTCCTTTTGGTCATGGCTTTCAATTACGACCTTGGCATTAACTTAACTACTCGTGACAATATCAATGTAGGGTCCATGACCTGCGTTTGCCAATTCTGCAACGCCCGCAAAAAGGCCGGTGAGCCTGCCGGTCTGTGATGCTCCTCCGGCAAAGTTCGACTGCCACCTCTGCATGAACCACCTACCCGGTTGAGCGGACTAATAGCTCCCATCCGGATTCCAACCATTTATTGCAGACTACAACCTACCGGATTGGTATTTTGCCGCCGTCGGGAAGAGTTCCTTGCAGAGACGTCATACTACTACTTAGGCCATGATTCACGAGGTTAACAGCTTCATTCGTAGTTTCAAATATGTTTTGGAAAATGGTCCCTTTCCTTCCTTCAGCATTGTAATTAACGCTGGCAAACGGCCTCATGATGAATACAAACGCCACTACAATGCTCCTGCGTGCAACGAAGTGGCCGCTATTATACATGGGGAGCAAGACCACACTCGCGATATTGTCCTCAAATCAAGAGGCGGCTTTCTTCGTAGGATTTCAGAGACCCATCGATCATATGACGCATTGCAGTACCCTTTACGTTTCCCTTATGGTGACGATGGCTTCGACTTCGGCATTCAGCTTCATACTCCGGGTGGCCAACCTACAACGTCTTTCAAAGCCTTATCGTGCAAGGCCTTCTACTCATACCGTTTCATGGTTAGGAATGGAGACTTCAATCTGCTTCATAGATGCAGGGCGCTTTTCCACCAGTTTGCGGTTGACATGGCCGCTAAGATGGAATCGGGGAGGCTTTGTTTTATACGGAATCATCAGAAACAGCTGCACTCAGATTGCTAATACTAATTGTTGAAATTGTTATCTCTTTTTATGGAGTGATACGTAAACGTTGATCTGTTCACTTATGAAGAACATATTATATACGGAAGTGCTTCATGAAAATGCTAAAAACGGAGAAACCTCTGCTCTTTGAAGAGATTCCTTGATGTTTTTTTTTTTTAATTTTTATTCATTTTTTTAAGTATATTCGAATTACGAGACTTCATTTGAGATTAGGAAAGAGGAGCCCACTGAACTGGTGGCAAACTGAAACCGGAAACTGAAGATATTTATATCAGAGATTTCACAAGTACAATTTCTAGTCGTTTACACTTGTGAAGATGTAGATACTTCTTTAGTAGTAATATGAAATTATCTGAAGGACAATTCCAGTCAGAAAATTATCTCTTTCTCTCTCTCTCTCTCTCTCTCTCTCTCTCTCTCTCTCTCTCTCTCTCTCTCTCTCTCTCTCTCTCTCTCTCTCTCTCTCTCTCTCTCTCTCTCTCTCCCTCTCTCTCCTCTCTCCCTCTCCCCTCTCTCTCTCCCTCTCTCTCTCTCTCTCCCTCTCTCTCTCTCTCTCTCTCTCTCCCTCTCTCTCTCCCTCTCTCTCTCTCTCTCTCCCTCCCTCCCTCTCTCTCTCTCTCTCTCTCTCTCTCTCTCTCTCTCTCTCTCTCTCTCCCTCCCTCTCTCTCTCTCTCTCTCTCTCTCTCTCTCTCTCCCTCCCTCTCTCTCCCTCCCTCCCCCTCTCTCTCTCTCTCTCTCTCTCTCTCTCCTCTCTCTCTCTCTCTCTCTCTCTCTCTCTCTCTCTCTCTCGCTAAAGTTTGCCAAATGAGTCATGTTATTTTCTCTTTCATTGACTTTAAGTGTGGCTTTTGAATATTAAATTTACCAAACATTCATTCCTCATTTTGTGTTCCCTAGATTTCAGATCCTTCTAAAATTTAGCAACATCATTTGTAGTTCAAATTATCCTTACATCTTCCTCGCACATGGAACTCTCGGCGTTTATCGGTAGAGGCAGTAAAGTTCCATTCAAAACAAAGAAAAGCGTGTTGATCTGCTATATAATATAAATCCTCATATATAGAAGTGAATGCTGGACAGTTTCATCACAGGCGAAGTGGAAACGTGAGGCAACAGATATGTGGTTCTACAGAAAGATGCTGAGAATATGGTGGACGTATCATGTGAGCAATAAGAAAGCTTTAAGGAAAATGGAAACAAAAATTACCTTTATACACAGAACCAGGAAGAGAGTTTTGAAATTTCGGAAAAACATAATGATGAAAGAAAGCTTGAAGAATTTGACCCTCGCAGGTCATATTGAAGGCAAGGGACAAATAAAAACTGCTAGTAGGCTAACACAATAGATGGCAGAACAGAGGGTGGAAGGGATTGCAAAAGACGAGCAATGATCGTCACAATCTCACTGGTTACATGCTCCGTACATAGTATTCTCATCATCCTCCTGTAGAATCATATCTCGCTCGCTTCAAGTCTTCTATTCATCTGTGAGCACATTTTCTAGTATTTACTGACGTATGAGATTGATTTGCTTCAATAATCTCATGCCAAGCAGAGCGATAAAGCCACTATGAAACAAAAGGTAATTGAGAGTGTAAAAGATGAGAAAACGTTATTGAGAAGAGAGGACAATAAAAGAATAAAAAGATTGAATAAGACAGATGACGATTGATGTTGCACTTAAATCTTTGGAGGTCGTAGTTGACAGAAAAGCAATATGCCTAAGGAGAGTTCGAAATGCGAGTAGTGGGCGTGAAAAAAACTATTAACATAGAACTTACGGTTACAACTAGCAATTTCAAGAGTATATTTAGAGGATCTATCTGCTAGTCTGTTATTGTTCTTAAATTTAAAAAGACGAGATTTTGCTGTCACTGCGCTACAATTTACGGAAGTACCATAGAGGAGAGCAATAATTATTTTAAAAATACAAAAATGTTGCACAGGGTCAAAAGTGGGGGCAGAGGAAGGACGGTTCAATCTGTCTTAAACTTACCTAGTCTAGATTACTGACCCAAACATACCACAGTATTACTTACACCAAAACAACACATACTTACTATTTTTACTACAGCCACCACAGTTCCTCAGAAGTCAAAATGAAGTCCTAACTATTTCCCATATGTACAATTTATGTGGGTGGGGAATAAAAATAACAAGTTTAAAAAATAAAACGCCAATGAAAATTTGCAATGATTATGATTTTATTTAGGACAGACGAGAGTTTATCAGAACAATTACGATGAAAGTATTTATAGAAAAAGGCACATAGACGCTACGTTACGGCGATGGGAAACCGACTGACGCTGAGATGCCAGGTCAGAACCGATAACATTGCAGATTCTTCTTTGGCTTGTATCATGAATCTCTGAATACATAGACGAAGCAATTAACCAAATATAACAGTGGTCAATGCATGACAGACTTATGTAAACATAAAATAGATTCTGGCGAGAAATATTGTCTCCACATGTTTCGTCCCGGGTATAAACTACACGCGGCAGCAAGGCCTGTGATTGAGTGTTTTCAGAATTTTTAACTGCTGCTGTTCCCAGCTCAACGCTGACCTGGGGTAGTAGCAACTGTTAGGGTGTCCCAGCTATGAGAAAATAGTGAACCCCCAATCAAAATTCATCAGTACATGTTAGTAATAAACTGAACAAGATTGCAATTTTATAGCAAAAGACAATCAATGCAACACTAAAAAGATATCAAAATACATTTTTATTGCAAAATTACCAACAATAAATTTTATGATCTATAAACTATATATCTAAAAAAACATACATTTACTCTGAAAGTATGAAATCATGTTCTAAATATCTGTAGTTGAAAGCATAAAATTACATAGAAAATATTTAGATTTTGGCATCAAATAACCCATAGAGGTTGATATGCCACTAAAAAAATCAACCAACCAACAATACCTATTTATAGTAAAATTACCTACAATATGTATTTAAAGCAAAATCACCAATAATACATTTTATCTGTATTTGAAGGCATACAAGTGTGTTGAAAATATTTAGATTTCAGCATGAAATAACCCATAGATGTTGATAAGCTGCTAGACAAAAACAACCAATGATTATCACTGTATTAAACTAAATGGGTCTTGTTATATTTAAATCAAAGATCATTTACTCACAATAAGCTAATCAGTATTTTTTGTTGTTTTTTCCAGCTAAGATTCGTGAGAAATTTAAGGAAATTGTTAATACTCTTTCTTTTGTCAAATGAGTAGCAATATATTTTTATAGCAAAATGACAATGCAACACTAAAAAAATATCAAAATACATTTTTATAATATCAAAATACATTTTTATAGTAAATTACCAACAATACATTTTATGATCTATAAACTATATATTTAAAAAAACATACATTTACTCTGAAAGTATAAAATCATGTTCTAAATATCTGCAGTTGAAAGCATAAAATTACATAGAAAATATTTAGATTTTGGCATCAAATAACCCATAGGGGTTGATATGCCACTAAAGAAAATCAATCAACCAGCCAACAAGGAATTAACTTTCCTAGCATCAGATCTATTAATTGATTCAATATACTCGGACACATTTTTGCGGACAATTTTTGCTTGAACCTAAGATAACTAAAGAGGTTTCATGAGAGATGCCCTTACACAAATGGTTGTCTCAACTGTAAAATATAAAATCATTAACTACCTCAAAATGAAAGACAAAATGAATTTCCACAATGTATGTTAATTTAAGTAACTGTATTTAAAATAATTAATCTAAGCAAACAATGCTTTTAAAAATACCTTTAGAAGAAAACTAATAGTTCACTGAAAACCTTACAGAGAAGAGTGTACTTTTGGTTTTGCGCTAATTAAATAGCTAACATATCCGAGTGTTTGGGGATTTGTGTTTTGTGTAATGTATAGCAGTTTGATATGAGAAATCGGAGAGCCGAGTTCGAATTTCAATCCAGTACATTCACTTACACGCAAATACACTTGGGAAATTAATTAGTAGATGCAGTATCTTGAAAAAATTAGTAGAAAAAATATAAATGCAGTATTCACACGCAAAACAAAAATAATTGTTCTTACGGTACAAAAATATGTTTCAGCTTTAAATAAGTCACAAAGGGTTGATAAACCGTCAAAAATACAAATCAATCAATCAATCTTTACGCTCGGTGATCTGTCATCAAAAATGTATACATTAACTTAATGCAATGTCCGTTAGTTTAAAATTGTCTGATGTCTTCTTTTGGCCTCGTGGTCTAAGACTCGGAAGAGAAACGGCCAGCCTTTGATTTTGTACCATGAAACTTATATTGAAATTAAAAGCTAAATGAATCTTTTTTAATCAGAATCACCTCATTCAAGGCAGTAAAGCCACTAAGACAGAAGGGGTTAGAGGGTGTGGAAGAATTAGGAGAAGAAACACTACTAATGAGCGGGAAGAGAAAGAAGTAATCAGGAGGACAGTAGATAGCGATTGAGATTGCATTTAAATTTTTGAAGATTAAAGTTGGCCGCAAGTGAGTTACACACGCGAGAAGTGCGAGAAAATAAACTGTTAGCATTGAAATTATGGCTAAATCTAACCAGGTACTATAGCAAAGAGTTCATTAGAACAATTAACATGAAAGTATTTCTAGAAAGGACACAGAGAGGCAACCTTACGGTGGTGGGTAAGTTACTGAAGCCGAACTGCCAGGCCAGGATCAATAATATTGTTGATTCTTCTTTGGATATTATCAAGGGGCTCAAGGTAAATAGCAGGGGTACGGGGTCATATATGACAGCCATATTCTAACAATGGATGTGTAGTAGACTAGTCGAAGAATATAAAAAAGATAATTTGGTTTGGTTTGGTCTGTTTTGAGGCATATCAACCTCAATGGGTTATTTAATGCCGACGAAATTTTTATTGTTGTTAATTTTTTTTTTCAAAAATAAGTATTGCTGGTAATATATTTTTCCTCAAAAATATATAGCTGGTAATATATTTTTCCTCAAAAATATATAGCTGGTAATATATTTTTCCTCAAAAATATATAGCTGGTAATATATTTTTCCTCAAAAATATATAGCTGGTAATATATTTTTCCTCAAAAATATATAGCTGGTAATATATTTTTCCTCAAAAATATATAGCTGGTAATATATTTTTCCTCAAAAATATATAGCTGGTAATATATTTTTCCTCAAAAATATATAGCTGGTAATATATTTTTCCTCAAAAATATATAGCTGGTAATATATTTTTCCTCAAAAATATATAGCTGGTAATATATTTTTCCTCAAAAATATATAGCTGGTAATATATTTTTCCTTGAAAATGTATAGCTGGTAAGATTTTTTTTTCCAAAATGTATAGCTAGGAATAGTTTTTTTTTTTTTCTTCAAAACTTTATTGCTGGTAATAATTTTTTACAAAGGATTTCTGGTATTAAAACCTATTTTTACACTTTCGTAATGTTTCGACCCTAGTTTGGGGGATAACTATTTGCACATAGCTGGGACCCTAACAGGTGCTACCACTCCGGGTGTGGGTGGACCTGGAAACACCGGTTATTAAGAGGTGGTTCCACGCTCCTCAAATCCTCCTGATCAGAGGCCTTGCTGTTGGACGTAGTTTATCGTCTTACCCAGGACGCGGATGTAGTTTATCGTCATACCCAGGACGGTACAAAAAAAAAATAAGGAAATAAAGGAAGCAAAAGTAACCAAAGAGAGAAGACGAGAAATGGTTATGATAGCGGAGGTGTAATGCTGAGTACGGGGATTGAGTGGTGGATGTAGTTCCAAAAGGCGCAGCATATAGCCGCGTAATGCGTAGCATGTTTGATCATGAATTCCGTCCTCTTTTCATCTGGTCTTGATTCTTCGTGCCAGTAATCTTGACAGGATTAATTTCACAACATAAAAAGAACATTCGTACAATATGGATTTGCTAGTTTCGAGAGCAGCGCTTGTGTTAAACGTTTCGTTTCCCTATCTGTAAACATCTTAAATATACACGTATGTATTGGAGCGGATAGCAAGGAAGGAGAATCCGTTGGGATTCAGAGAATCGTCTGAAAGTTTTCCTTTTTTTCGCACCCTCTTTCACGCACTTGCAAACATATTCACATAAACATAATTCTACATTGCTGTTCAATAAACAGAGATACGGGCAAGAACATAGAATACACGTCTAGATATATATATATATATATATATATATGTGTGTGTGTGTGTGTGTGTGTGTGTGTGTGTATGGGGGGTTGTGTGTGCATGTGTATGTGTATGTGTAAATGTATATACGTGTATTCTATGTGCTTGCCCGTATCTCTGTTTATTGAACACCAATGTAGAAATATGTTTATATATATATATATATATATATATATATATATATATATATATATATATATATATATGTGTGTGTGTGTGTGTGTGTGTGTGTGTGTGTGTGTGTGTGTGTGTATGGGGGTTGTGTGTGCATGTGTATGTGTATGTGTAAATGTATATACGTGTATTCTATGTGCTTGCCCGTATCTCTGTTTATTGAACACCAATGTAGAAATATGTTTATATATATATATATATATATATATATATATATATATATATATATATATATATATATATATATGTATATATATATATATATGTATACAGGGGTTGGACAAAATAATTGGAACAGGTGCTAATTCTACTCATATTTTTCAGATACCTATTATATTAAGAACGTTAACGTAATTGCAGGTTATATCTATTGTAAATACATTTATTTATCTAATTTACTGTCTTTGTCATTTTTATTTTTAGAATTTAGTAAAATTTAAGCTAAATGCGTGACCTTTCCGAGTTCAAAAAAGGGAAAATTGTTGGAGCGCGCATGGCAGGAGCCTTGATCACTAAGGTGCCTAAACTGTTTGATTTTTCAAGAGCTACCATATCAAGAACTATGGCATAATTTGAGAAACAGGACAAAACCCCTAGCACTCATAGCAATTATGCCGGACTTGAAAACTTACTGGCAGGGACCGACATGCATTGAGACGCAATGTGGCAAAAAATCATCAGACTACTGCGGCCAAAGTGACTGCTGAGTTGAATAATCATCTGAATTGTCCAGTTTCTACTACAATTGTTCGTTTTGAGCTCCATAAGGCTGGATATAATGGAAGAGCCTTTGTAAGGAAACCTCTTCTATCCAATTGCAACATTGACTGCATCTTCCAAGATGATAATGCTCCAATACATACCACTCGAGTGGTTAAGAATTGGTATGAAGAGCATGAAAGTGAGCTAGAACATATGGAGTGGCCTCTCCAATCTCCAGATATCAATATTATTGAATATTTGTGGTGCATTTTAAAGCAACAAGTTAGGAGCCACTATCCTCCACCGTCGTGTCTTAAAGAGCTGGAGCCGGTGTTTATCGAAGAATGGCCGAGAATTCCTCTGGATGAAGCCAGGAAGCTGTAGGATTCCATTCCTAGATGTATTAAATTTAATGTAAAACTAATGTGTGGCTACAGGAGGATCAACTCCTTTTCTTTGAATTTAACAAGTGTTTCAATTATTTTGTCCAACGCCTGTATATATGCAAATGCAATGAGAACGAAAAGAATATAAATTTAAACGTGCAAAACATTATTTTAAAAGGGGGATCAATACTAAGAACAGAGCAATAGTCATTTATTATAAGTTGTTGCATACGGACAATAGATGCCTAAAGGTAATCATCTCATCAGGCGAGGAACAAAGATGGTTATAACCATCTTTGTTCCTCAACTAATGAGATGCTTAACTTTAGGCATCGAAGCAAATATGCATCTTTCTAGTGATTACTTGTTTGTCTGTATCTAATAACTTATAATAAATAACACACACAAACAGACACACACACACACACATATATATATATATATCAGAAAATACAAGTATAATAGGCTCATCCACATGTAAAAAAAAGTTAAAAATAATGGAAGGAATAATAATAAAAAAGAACAAAACAGACTTACCAACTTCAGCTATGAAAATGGACACACGGTGCTGACCGTGTTTGGAAAATAAAACATTCCTATAACTGCAGATGCATACATAAAAACCCACACATTCAGTTAAAAATCAAAATCGCCCTTGATAATGGCGAAAAGAAACAGCGAAGTTTGGGAGAGTTTTACACACTTTATGTCCCAAAAAGAAATGACTTTTGCGAAAACAATTAAAATTAAATAAAAAAACATAATCCCAGCTCCTTATCGGTTGCCTTTAACGAAAGTTGAATAAAAGAGAGATTGCTGCCCAAATAGACACAATATATATATATATATATATATATATATATATATATATATATATATATATATATATATATATATATATATATATATATGCGCGTGTGTGTGTGTGTCTGTGTCTGTGTGTATATATATATCATTTAAATGTTATTTTTTGCGGGTACTCGTATTAAACAGTATATTTATTTATTTTTGTCTACCGGATTGAATGTTCGAAAAATTCTATTAAAGATAATTTGCGCTTTCCAGCAGAATTTGAAGCTATATTTTAGCACAAGCTTGAATATATATATATATATATATATATATATATATATATATATATATATATATATATATATATATATATATATATATATATATATATATATATATATATATATATATATATATGTAATTCTTGGTCGGGTTGTGAAGTTTGGCACCAGCTTGAATATATATAGAGACGGTGGTATAAGGAATCTTTTAGTTGTGGCCGGTCGTCATTACCTGGGAATGTTATTGTGAAACCTGAAAGCTCTACCAGCTAACATGCCATTGAACTACCTTACTCCGGTGTACTTCTGTAGCAGTGTCAATTAAGAGTTGCTTATTTTATTTATATTATATACTCTGACATGGGGTCTAATTAGTAGATGCACACTCGGTTTAAGGGTGGTTTGCAGAAGAGAATACATGTTCGTTTCCCGTTGGTGGACTCATTTTATTTCGTAAAATCTTTCGATATCTAGGCCTGTTGAAATTAACTTTTTTTTTTAACTTAATATCACCCGGCATATACATATATATATATATATATAGCTCGGTTGATATTAATTTAATCGCCATACATATAATCTGACGTGCTGTTAACATTCGGCCACAGTGAAACGTCTGATTAGCAAAGCCCGAATTTACTCAAATAAATTGTATCTATAAAAATAACGTATAAATATAAAATATATTAAATAATTGGCGGACTTAATCCATTTCATCATATGTTGTCAATGTTTACCTTAAGATATATTTCGTGACAGAAATGATCGGAGAAAAATCGTCGAATTTGTGTGTTTATAAAGAGTAATTCAGACATGTCTAACCAGATGGTTCTCTAGGGCTGAATGGTAACAGCACGTCAGGATGTATGATGATTCCCGTAACGGTTACAAGTTCGATTCCTGTCACAAAGAGCAAATTTTCTCTTACAATTTTCGAACATTCAAACCAGTAATGTAATTAATATTGTTTAATTAAAAAGCATTGCATTTGCTTAAATAAATTATATCTATAAAAATTACGTATACACAGAATATATATATATATATATATCGATGATACATTACGTCGGATCTGACGACGGCTTCTATTGCCGGAGAGGGCATATTTTATTCCATTCGATACATCGAATATCCAGACCGGATATTGTTGAGCACTATTTTGCTTTTAGCAATATTCCGCTTTACAGAAGTCCTACTGTTTCCCATGTTATCGAACAGTTTTACTGGTGTTTTTTAATGATTTTAGGGCCTTTTCATCTTGGCCGGTTGGGCATTTTCCCTGCATCAATGAGTTTAGTCTGTGTGTACAGGGTATATACGTATCAACTACCCTTGTAAAATCTTCAACTTGCCAAAGGAGTTTAAAATGCCCATTTTCCCAAATAACTGTGGCCGACCGTCTGATGATTGCATGAGAACTTTTAGTTGTGAACGGTCAATTTCCAATGGGATTATTTTTGTGATATATATATATATATATATATATATATATATATATATATATATATATATATATATATATATATATATATATTAAATAAAAATAAAAATAGACCACTTTAAGGTTCCATGTAAATAATTATTTCAACACAGCCCTTTTATAAATTCTGATGATCCGCGGTCCTTTACACGGAACCTTAAAGTGGTCTGTTTTTATTTTTATTTAAATTATTAGCTCTGATTTACATTGAGCTCTCTGAATTTTATCCTCCTTGGGTCTACCCATACGGATTACCTAGTTTTTCGTAAACTATATATATATATATATATATATATATAGTTATTATATATACATACATACATATATATATATATATATAGTTATTATATATATATATATATATATATACATATATATATATATAATAACTTATAGGAAATGATGTAACTCAAATATTATCCCCATTCACAGTTAATTTATAATTTGCGTACTTTTTAATTAATATATAGGTACATATAAGAAGATGCAATAAATATGCTATGAATTAATGTTCATTAATCTGATTTTTTATGAAAATCTTTTTTAGTGATAGTGGTTTGCCATATAGTATTTTTTCTGTTCTTCATAGAAATGGCGGTACTGAGAAACTGCCTCTTCAAATCTTGTCGTCTTCTGTCTTCATCAGGGTCTGCTTCCAAAAACATTTTCCTTTAAATTCTTCATTGCGCCTGAAAAATTTAATTGACCTCCTGATTTTTAAAGTTAAAATATAAACATGTTATTTCTATTTTTACTCAAGTTTATTGAACACTTTTTAATACTACTGTTTCCTGGTCTGATTCAACTCTGACCATTAACCTTTATATATATATATATATATATATATATATATATATATATATATATTGTCACTATAAATATTTACCTATAGACAAGTGCTTACAGTCAAGTTGCGTTACAACGCCCACGTTAAGTAACGTTAATACTGGTCAACACTTAGATGGTTGATCGCTTGGGAATACCGGGTTCTATAAGTCCCTATAAACACTTCTCCCAAGTAACGGCAAAGTGAAATATCGTCGGGAAGGCCTACGTGCAACAAATAACTTTTACAGGTTAAGAAAAATCAAGTAAAAAATTATGTTTACTTATAAACCTAATCATAAACCCGACCAATGTTTAATGATAGTCCCAATCATAAACCTGGCCAATGCATACTTATAAACTCAGATATAATCCTGACCAATGTATATCTAAGACATTCCTTACGTAACTATTATATTTCAAAATTCGAATCTTTTCTCTTACATATTCATATATCTACCAATCGTCCATGTTTTGAATATTACTGCCACATCTGGTCTGGTGCTCCTAGAGATTCTTGATAAAATCTAATGAAGAATCTACTTTGCTATTCGTCCCGACATGGCATCTCGACTTCGGGCACTTTCCTACTTTTAAAGTAAGTATTCCCGTGAACTTTCCTCTACGGTGCCTAGACTTTATGAATTTAAACACCGTACTAGGTTTGTGGCAATGTTTCATCATTTTAGACTTGAAATGACTAGATGAAACCATAAGTTCTATACTAAAAGTTTCTTCCCTCGCTCTTCTCGCTTTTGAAACTCTCTTCCGGCTTCTCACTTTCTAGTCAACTTTGATCTTCAAAAATTTAAATGCAATGCTAATCGCTATCTTCTGTCTTCTTAATTCTTGTTCTTTTATTGTCTTCTCTCCCTAATAATATATTTTTCGCATATTCTCAGTAAAAGCTTGCGTCTTAGAAACTATATTACCTTAATGGGAGTAAAATGATTAAAAAAAAAATTACAATTCATTTCTATAGTAAAATCATTTACAATGCCTTCCAATAAGATAAAATAACTTTCTTTGAATATTTCTGCCACTTCTGGCCTTGTGATTCTGTTATATATTTAGTGATTCTTGATAAAATCCCCAAAATATGCAATATTATTGGTTCTGAGTTGGCATCTCGGCTTCCCTGTGCTTTTCTTGTAAATACTTTCCTCTACGGTACCTAGGCATTATGAATTTAAGCGCATTACAAGATTGGTGGCAAGCTCTGATCATTTTACACTTGAAATGGCTAAATTTAACCGTAAGTTCTATGCTAACAGTTTCTTCTACCGCACTTTTCGCTTGTAGAACTCTCTTCCGTCTTCTTACTTCTCAGTTAAATTTGATTCTAAAAAATGTGAATTCTCTTGCGTCTTAGTGGCCTTATTGCCTTGCTTGGGCTGAAATGCTTTAAAAAATACTGCGAAAATAGCTATCATGCATGTTAATTTACAAATCAAATATCTTTCGCTCGATCACGCGAATTTGAGCTGCAAGCTTTAAAAGCATCAGTTGCTTGTCTTTTCACTTAACTATCAGCCAAGTGCCTGTAAGTAGCTATTGTCTGTAGCCGGTTTGTATTTGGAAATAATTTATTCGTTCAGTACTAATGATTTCTGTAAGAATCGCCTGTTACTTGAAGGTCGAGAATGGCAGTAAAGAAAGAGTATGGAGTTTAGCTCGTGTGCTGGACGTGAACATGCAGTGTGCGAGAACAGACGACGGTGGCACTCTTGTTTTGACGAGACGTAACAGCAGTGTGTGAATGAGTCCACAAGAATAGTCCACTTAGACAAGCTAATGCGCAACTACGTAGCGCAGCTAATGACGCAAAATTTCGAATTTTAGAAAGCCCGCACACGTTGCTCAGGCCGTGGACAAAATGAAAGAAAGAAAAAAAAGGGCAATTTGAAAAAGCAAATCAGCTGCTAATAAAGTTGGCTCACTGTATCGTGCGAGATATTTTTTCTCTCCAGAATCTACCTTGCATATCTATAAGTCTAGCATTCGTCCATAGAATATTACTGCCACATATTGCTACCATATATGGTGGTCCTGCTATTTACATTGAGCTGCTTGATAAAATCCAAAGATTAATCAGTAATATTATTACTGAACTGGAGGCGAGTCATCAGTCACTTTCCAACCGCCGTAAGGTTGCCTCTCTGAGTCTTCTCTATAAAAACTTTTATGGTAAGTGTCCGGATGAGCTCTTCGCTATAGTAACAAGACATTTTGAATTTAAGCGTAGTAAGTCATTTTGAATCTAAGCGTCGAGTTGAGCAGGCTAGATCTAGCCATAAATTTTATGCTAACAATTTCTTTTCTTGCAATTCTCGCTTTTGGAGCTCCATGCCTTCCAGCCAACTTTAATCTGCAAAAATGTAATGTCAATCACTATCTACTGTCCTCCTGATTAAACCTATCTTCCTGCTCATTATTAATGATTAATTATTTCTGTTCCTAATTATTTCACATCCTGTAACCCCTTGTGTCTTAGTGGCTTTACTGCTTTGCATGGGGTGATACCAATTAAAAAAAGAAAAGGCAATGGAATTGGAATGGAACACGGTAGAATTTTACATTTCAGAAAGTGACTGGAGAAATAAATGAATATCAACAAAAAGAAATGTCCTCACAAAAGATAAATCTACTTGTAGATAAATAGATATAATAATATTTATCAGCAACATGAGTGCTAATCTTTAGTTAATAACCATCTGCTTCCGAAGCAACGTACGTATACATCCCTGTTCGTTGTCGCATCATTAGTGTCATATAGGAATAAAGTGTCGCTGCCGGCACTTGAGTTTGAACATAGATCGTCAGTGAGCAACTACAGGCGATCCCATTATTGAATTAAGTGGATCAAAGTAACCATGGGAGAAACGGATAAGTAGTGGGTAGCGTGACGTCTAAACGATCGCCATTTCTATTCTATCCTCTAATACTATTCAGATCACCGTATTCGCGTATTCGTTGACATCACAAAAGTGTTAATGAGTGTTCGTTGACATCACAAAAATTAACTGTCTCCACAAAAAATGGTCTTGTTTCTGCCATATTATCATAGTTGACAATGGGTAGAGACCCTAAATGAAAACTTTGGGTAAACAATTCACTAATAATGTAACAATTAATTGCTCAAGTATTAGTAACAATAAAATCTGACTAACACCAACCATACACACGTAAACATGTTAATCTATCCTCCGGTTTACATTCCTCCCCAGTTTTTTTTTAACAAGAGTAGAGGTCTATCCTTTATTCTTTAGTTCAGCCACGGTAAACTTGCTTCCAGGCTCTTATAATATATCACCATTCTTGGTAGATTTTCTGTTGTCACAATGTGGGATACTCAGGAACAAAGCTGATGGAGGGAAAAGAAAAAGAATACAAATGAATTTGGCTAGATTGAAAAACATATTGTTTCATAAATATTATTTCAAATATATTATTTCAAAAATTTTGAAACTATCAACGTCTCTTGTTTCGTGCATATGAATAGACGTGGCAACATCAACAAAGCCCAGGCTGATGAAATCCTAACGGCTGAAACACGTCACAAAAAATGTTCTAATGTATCATAATATTTTTCTAAATATATATATATATATATATATATATATATATATGTACATACATACATATGTGTGTGTGTGTATGTGTATGTGTGTGAGTGTGTGTATTCATAATAAACATACATTTTGCTTCTCACCATTTGTTACAACACTGTGTTTCATGCACGTGACAATCGTCAGGCCTGGATTAAAAACTGTTTTCAATCTGCACCTGGCGATTTTCTGGTGCATGAAACACAGATTTGTACCAAACTGTGAGCACCAAACTATATAATTAATTAGCAGTATACATTTTAACTCTGTTATTATACACAGTGCTTTATTTTATGACCACCAGTAATTTCTGTGATATAGATATAGATATATGTATATATATATATATATATATATATATATATATATATATATATATATATATATACGTATGTATATATATATGTATGTATGTATGTATATATATACATACGTATATATGTATATATATACATATACATACATATATATATATATATATATATATATATATATATATATATATATATATATATATATATCACATGTATATATATATATATATATATATATATATATTAAATGGTGCAGTAAAATTAATATTATAAAAGAGTAGTCATACAAAGAATTACAGTAAAATTAATGTAATTAATGGCGAATTCACTTCGCCAACAGATTAAATAAAGCATTAACTTACTGTCCACTCGTTGAATGACGTGATCTTTGTTTTTAAAAATTGGGAAATAGATTAGATGTTCAGTCGATTTGCAAGTACTTTGCATCAATATTTTCATCATCTTCAGGCATGGATATTATTTTTCAATTCCAGGTAATTTCACTTAACTTTCGAGACGAAAATAAATGTAAGACAGGTCGAAAGATGTTTTTTTGAAGTGTTTTATTATTAAGACAATTCAAACAATTCAAAGTAAATGATTAATAAAAAATATTTGCAAATTACAAATAAATTAATTACCGTAATAAATGAACAAAATGCAATAAAACACATGAAAGTAAATAAATAATTACATATATAAGAAAAAAAAACAATAACAAGTGTAACTGAACTTTGTTTAATAGACTGCGCTACTTAACCTTCTCTATAATGTACATTTTCTTACACAGAATTTTAGAATATTTTAGAGCGTTCTCTAATTCAAATTTTGAAGACTAAACGATATTCTTTCTCCACGATATTTCTGTGTATAAATACAGGCTCATATATGTCTCTACTTGCTTTGTTAAGGAATGAAACGCGTTGGCATAAACAGTTCTTCTCTGTGTCTAATATATATATACATATATATATATATATATATATATATATATGTATATATATATATAGATAGATAGATAGATAGATAGATAGATAGATAGATATAGATATGGAGTAACGATATATAAATTACTATATATATCAAGTAATATTCTTGATATATATAAATTAGATATCGTTATCCCATAGTATTCAGATGGAAAAATACCAAAGAATAAAAAAAACTTTCGATATCATTTAGAAACCGAAAAGATTTCTTGCCTAAAAGCAGTGCAGAAAAACTCATCCTACGATGAACACATAAAGCATTAATAAAAGTGATGTAGAGTAGCTAGCACCCCTTCAGCACTCAACTAGATGGCCTGGCTCATAACCTTAAATAGTCTACGATTAAGGACTTCTACAGTTGATTAAAAACTTGATACTAAGCTGATTAATATTCGGACTGATCTTACTTTGTTTTGACTATACAGCATTTGACTCGCCTCTATTCCTTGTAAGTTGTCTTGTTAATTGTTTTGTAACTTATTGTTCTGTGTTTTTTGTATGTATCCGTTAGCACCGGTTCTGAATAAATATATTAAGCACTCATTCTCCTCTGTGAATCATTCACCTCGACGATACAACAATAAAGTCCTAAAGAACGAAAACTTTTTTCTACTTGGTCATATATCATTCCTCCATATATAGTTCACATCGCATTTTTTGAAAATGAAATGCTTTGTCCTATTGGAATCACTTTCACGTCACATTATATTTTTTAGCTGGAACTGTGAATAAAAGATGACCACCCTAAATGAACGGACCCTAAATGATCGTGAACAGAAGCGTCTGGTTTGATTTGTATTTACCAGCACACTTATGACACAAATTCCATCTAAATTCAATACAGAAAATCATCATCGCCTGTCCGTCGTATTAGACAAGAAAATTCATCGAAATCCTGCGGTTTGAATGGCGTGAGTGATGGATAGATTAAATATCAACATTCTAGGCGTGTGCGAAACTAGATGGGCTATTAATAGGGACTTCATAAGCGACACACGCAGGATATTACATGCAAACGAGGAAAAAATAAAAGGGTTTTAGGTTAATATTAGATAATGACATGAAGACGTACGTTCTGGAACACTATCAAATCTCAGACAGAATCATGTTAGCCCTTTAACATAGCAATTAATGTTGTGTACGCACCGACAGCGCAGAGCACGAAGGAGGAAAATCGATAACTTTTAAATTTCTCTTATCAACGCCAAGGCCCTATGTAAATCAAAAGAAATCACTATTATCATGAGAAACTTGAATGCCAAAGTAGAAAAAGGACGAGAAATAGTCAGCAAGTTCGGACTATGATCCCTAAATGAGCGCAGCAAAATATGGATCTGTTGGGGCTCAGAATATTATTAAGTAATCAGCAACACCTGGTTCCAGGAGACGCCCAAGACGCCTGTAGACACGGAGGATCCCGGGAATAGATACGAAGAACCCAATTATGATTTGAAAAAAGATTCAGAAACGCAGCTCTACACAACAAAACAAACTCAAGTTCCAGTTGCGAGAGTAACCCCAGTAGTGTGTTACCTCAGATTAAAACTACGGAAAATAAGAAAACCAAAGTAATACTTAAACTTCAATAAAACAGCAAGGCGGCCATAAAAATAGCTTATAAACGATTACAACCTGAACGTAATTGTAAAATCAAAGTAAAACATGATGAGAAAAACATGTCGTCGAACGAGATCATCCCAAAGAAAACTAGACAAGAAAGTATCAAATGGCTGACAGAATAACTTCTACAAACGACGAAAACGCGACAACAAACAATGCTAAAGAAAGGAAAATACAGAACACTAAACACAGGAATTAAAAACAAATACACGCAAGTTAGAGAGGAATGAATCAATGAAAAGTGCGCAGAAATAGGGTGAATGAGCAACACAAATACAGAAATTAAGTAAGCACAGCAGAAAAAAAGAATTAAAAGGACGAAAGATAAGTCACCCAAAAGACTCTAAAAAACCAAAGGAAGGATCACTGGAAGGAAAAAATACTCCAAAGGTCGGACAAATACGTCAAAGAACTTTTTCATGGTTGGAAAGAGGAACATACGCTGGATAATACAGAAGGGTCAAAAATGTTAAAAGGTGAAGATCAGTACTGGAGAAAATGAAGAGGAACAAAACAGCAGAGAGCCTAATGGGATCGTAACAGAAATGCTCTCTGACTATGAATTCGTCATCGACAAGGTCATATAAGTAATAAACATAATATACAACAATGGCCACATGCCAGAGCGCCTCACTAAATCCGTCTTCGTAACGTTACCTATGAGACCTAAGAGACCAGAAGCAAACGGTCGCGAACTCCATTAGACAATCTGTTTAATGCGCCATATAACCAAACTCATGATGCGAATTCTGACTAATAGAGCGCGAAGCATTATTAAACCGGAAATAGGGCAATAACAGTGCTGCTTTGTCAAACGCCAACGTACCGGAAGCTGTCTACTTGTTTCAGATTATTTCTATATCGATATAATTTCTGCCTAAATCTCCAGTCGATGACCGCAAACAAGAAGATAACGAAGAAGACGACGAGGAAGACGGCGACGAAGAAGACGGCAGCAAAAAAAAAAAGAAATTTTATAAGAAAAATAAAATAATTGATTTTCACGAAGTATATAAACCCATCCTCGTAACATTACCTAAGAGAACAGGTGCAAACGAATGCGAACTTCATAGAATAATCAGTTTAATAAGCCACATAATCAAACTAATGATGCGAATCCTGATGAATAGAACGTGAAACAGTATTAAACCGGAAATAGGATCAGAACAGTGCTGCTTTGTCACGGACACCGGAAGAAGAAATGCGATATTCATGATCAGTATGATATCAGAGAGGTCAATACAAAAGCAGAATGATGTGTACTTATGTTTTATAGATTGCGCAAAAGAATTTGACAAGGTATGGCACAAGTTTTCTATTTGCCTGCTAGGAAAACTCGATCCATTTGGAAAAGATGTTAGAGAGTAATCCAGTAATTATAGTGGGAACAAACCGCCTGCGTACGGAGAGAAAAGAAATTGAGTAGCTATAAAAGAATAGAAATGGACGTGAGACAAGTATACACCTTCTCTCCAGATTTATTTAACCTTCACAGCGACACTACCGTCTTGGAACTGGTGAGCGTAATCTTAACAATGTAAGATGACACCACTGGTTGTGGAATCGGAAAGAAAACTAAAAGACCTTCTAGACATAGTGGTGGAAGACAGCGAGAAAAAAGAACTACCCATTAGCTGCAAGAAGAAAGAATATATGGTCACCAGCAAGGGAAAAAGCTCAAGATGCGAGTCACGAATTGGAGAGATAAACATCAAACAGATGCAGGAATTTAAATATCTGGGAAGTGTTTTAACAGAGCGTGTAAAATGCGACACTGAGATCCGAAGACGCGTTGAACTCGAAAGAAACTAGAAAGATTTTAAAAGCCAAGCAAGGTGCTGAGAAACGGAATTTTATTTTAGAAACAAAGAAAAGAGTGTTGGATTGCTATGCGGTATCCATCTTCTTATATGGCAGTGAATGTAGGACAATCACCCCACAGATGAGAAAACAAAATAGCATAAATTTGATTCTACAGGAAGGAGCGATTAAGAAACAACAAAATGGCAACAGAAAGAACACTTATACACCGGAGAAAAGACAGCTGAAATTTCTTGTACATGAAGAGGATGGGGAGCTTTGAAGACTTAACCCTCACGGAGTATAGTGAGGACAATAAAGATAGGTGAAGGAAGAGAGTCACTTACCCGACGAGCTTGTGCGAATGGATGGCTTATCAACGCTAACGAACTGCTAAGAGCCACACGAAATTGCAAATTGTAGAGAACAATAATGTCCTGAAGACGGCTATGTCTCCGTGCCGATCCTCTGTTAACTGGCCAGCCACGATACTTCAGTTGTTACTACTCCAGTATCTATCGTTCAGCGCCTGCAGAGCGGTCCGCAACCATACCTTCCCAGTTGTTTACATCGATCTGCATCGCTTTAAGGTCCCTCTTGATGGTTTCCTTATAATGGGGACTTCACCGCCCCGACGTCGCTTCCCTTTACTTTTCCCATTTACATACAATGTAGGTAATATCAGACACAAATCCAGCATAATACAGTGTTGGTGGAAGCAGAAGACCCACCAGGATGGCCCTGTTTACCACACAAAATTGGAAACAGTGTGTCACCTGGATTTATGAGGTCAGCAGTTGGACTCAGTAGGAATTGCAATGTGTAGCGTGGCCCGATTAGATCATTTCCTTCCAAGCAAAGCGATAACGCCACTAAGGTGCAAGGAGTTACTGGTAGTGGAAGATTTTAGTGAGGAAAATCACAATAAATGAACAGAATTCAGGAACACAGAAGGGACTGGTGTTGCATTTGAATATTTGAAGAGTGTAGGTGACAGGTATGCTAGCAATCGAAAGGGAGTTCCAAAGGAGAAAAGTGCGAGAAAACTGTTGCAATAGAATTAGCTAGTTCAACAGCAAAATGGTGAGACATCCTTGTCAATCTAGCAGAATTGCAAGAAAATAGACTATTAGAGTAGAACATACGGTTGCATACGGCGAGACCTAGTTGCACATTTAAACACATGCGGTCGAGGGGCCAAGGTGTAGACCTGATCAGAACGATTGCCATAAAAATGATTGTAAAAAAGAAAAGAGAATGATCACTTCAGATTGATTAGAAAATGGCCGAAGTTAAGCACAAATATTTAACCATGCGGCAAGGGAATTTCTACGGATATTTTATTGTTGTAGAACACGACATGAAAGTATTCAGTTATTAACTTAAATATTAAGATTCATCAGAAAATTAAAAGAGAAAAAACGTGACATTTTTACGGTTATTTCTAGTCCTTTAATATTAAGATTATTGCGGATGTATTTTTGCCATTTGTAGTTCTTCTTGTCCGGTCTCTGTCAAAATAAGTTCGGTGTTCCTCTTCAAACAACTCTGGGGTCACTGAAAAGATAAAAATCGCGCCTAAACATTGGCTCGCACTGAAATACACACATCACAAAAGCACATAATGATATAATATTGTATCAATTTACAATAAGTTTTTTTTTCTCCTATTAAATTACATAGAAGTGACGATATTTTCCTTATCCCTGAACCATGAATAATAGTGAGTATTTCCAAACCTTATTGCCGCGCATCCGCGAAAAACATTAAAATTACGTGTGTTGGCGTCAGTGCTGTGCTGGATGCTAGCAAGCACGAATCACGTGATTAGCTCCCCTGCTGTTTTAAAAGCCATAATCTTAAAGCCACCTAAATGCTGGTTCTTTCCGGCATTTATTTTTCTTTTCTCGCTTTTATTTTCGCCAATCCTTATGGGAATTGGTACGGTAAGAAAAAAATGAGAAAGCGTATACGTTACAAATCCGAAAAATTCTCGACAAATCGTGCGCAAGAAACTGTGACTTCATTGAAAAGTTTGGGCAGGATACAGATCAACACAGTTGTAAATCCAGAATGGGTTGAGCTACTTAGAACACTTCATTCATTTCTTTCTTTTATTCTAATAAACATTTGTACGTTAAGGCGTTAATTAAATATATAAAAAAAGCAAAAAAATAATAAAATAAAAAAAATCTAATGCTTTAATATTAGAATGGGAATTGGATTCATTTCTTCTGTTTCTTTTCGTCTTAGACGGTTATATGGTTCATTTTCTTTCTTTTTTTTTAAAGAAAAGCTTTTCTTTCTTTATCCAACCGTCTCCATAGTGATTATTTCATAATATCCCACTTTGCTGTTCTTACAGAAAGTTAAAAGGAGCATTAAATAGTTTAACACGATTTTCAAGATTTTATTTTCTATGGCAATATAAACGACCCGGAGACATTCATTGCCATACTTTAAAAAACACAGAATTTAGATACCTACTTCAATAAATGTGAATTTATGACTTAGTCGTGATGTCTGTTTCTTCGCTAAAATATTCATTCATAAAACCATTGCTTCAATGTTTAACCTTCGTACCCGAAAAAAAAACGGTGTCAAAAGGACGGTTATTCTCTTGACACCGCTATTACTGTATACACTTTCGACTCCCTCGTCAATGTTTATTGATTTAAAAAGCGATGATTAGAATATATGAAAATGGATTTATACATTTTCTTTATTCTTGAGAATGTTCAACAAACATATGAAACACTATTTATTCATTAGATTATTATTTATTAGATTGAATAAACAAACGCTTTCTTTCATAGTTATTTATAAAATGATAAATAATTAATATTAGCTTACATATTTTGATAATATTGTAATCTTTTATAAATGTTTGAATAAAAATGTCTTTTCAAATTTATTTCTTTATCAAATTGTTGCGGATTCCGAGATGAATCCGATATTAATGAATAACAAACGCCAGGAATGGATAAGGAAAATAAATGTATTAACGTAATAATACAAACTGGTAATACGGGTTAGTAGATCCAGGAATGCGGGTTAGTAGCAATAATATATATACAGTCTTGGTATTGAAGTATCGCGGTATGACTCCTTACTGAGTCTGCTTGCTGCCGTCTCTGTGTGTGACTTACTCTATTATTACTGAACTCTACTACTCTTCTGTCGTTCCGTCTCGACTCCTTGACTATTCGGGTATTCACTGGTAGTAGTATATGTATCCTTACTGAGTCTAGGTGCTCGTGACGTTGACTCTTGTGCTACCCTCCTCTAATACTACTCTGATACTACTCTCCGGGTGTTCACTGGTAGTAGTATATGTATACCTCGGTTGAGTCCATTTGTGTGAAAAGGGGAAACCCCTTAACACAAATGATAAACAATAAATCTTTATGAAAGGTAAATAAACGGTATGGCATTGTATGTGGTTCGTATATTTCTAAAATCTTGTAAATAAAAATTGCAGAAGTAAAAATGTATACAGAAATAGCGATGTCAAATGAATAACTGCTTTTTTGACACACCATTTTTATTGTAGACATGATGACTAAACGTTACCGCCATTCCTATGGCGCGAACTTTGGCGCAATATTTAGAAAGTTTAATTCGAAGATCATTTTGTTGGTCTCGTAAGTTTTCTTTAAATCATTTCACCCTATGCATGGCAGTAAAGCCACTGAGACAGAAAGGGGTTACTGAGTGTGAAAAAAAAAGAAAAACATTATTAACGCGCGAGAACAATAGAAGAGTAATGAGGAAATAAGTAGATAACAATTGACATTGCATTTAAGTTTTTCAAGATTAAAGTTAACTGAAAAGCATGGAACCGGAAGAGAGTTCCACAAGCGAGAAGTGCGAAAAAAAAAGCGTTAGCACGGAATTTACGGTTACATTCAACTGTAAATCGATGAGACCTCGTTACCAGTCTAGTACAGCGTTTAAATTTATAAAGTCTAGTTACCATAGTAGAGGTTTCAGCCGAACAATTAACATTAAAGTATTTATATAAAATATACATTACTTGCAGTGGAAATTGACTGAAGCCGAGACACCTGATAACATTCTTCTCAGTATTTAATCAAAAATCCCTAAATATATCGCAGGGACACATGTGGCTGCATTATTCAAAGCATGGATGACTTATAGATAAGTAAAATAAATTCTTGGGAGAAAAATTGTCTAGCACGACACAGTGACCGAACTTTCTTAGCATCAGTCCTACTAATGGATTCAATCTATTCTTTCTACCTCATGACAGTGAAAGATGTTAGCTCGAGAAGGCACAAAGAGTCACAATCCTAAAAGTTAGTAGCATCAGGCATGATGATGGAAGGCAGAAAGGGGTTTCTCTGATGATTAAGAGAGAGCCATTTCGTTTTCGAGGGTTTAAAATTAACACGCCATTCCTTGTCCCAGTTATCAGCAGACTGTAGGTTAATTTTGACATCATCTGCCAATTTAACCTTGTCGAACTGATCAGACTTGATAATCCTAATTGAACACCCTACTACTACGGCCTTGTTCCAGAAAAATAAATCTGTACCGTGCTTCTATCGTAGAACGATGGTTAAAATACTAATTCTTCAGATCAAATCATTCGTTACTGCGTCTTGCGCTAATGTGGCTTTGTGTAGTATGTTATTTTTCACTCGCTGTCTTTCAGAGAAGCAAGGTGCGTTGTTGACCTGAGAAAGCCTTGTGTCAGATTATGCTTGCTAAACATAAGTAACCCCCTCTTTAATGTGTTCTATTTGGATTTTCGTCTATTTTCCTGTCAGGCTTACATAGTCTTTGACAATTGGTTCTGCCGAAAGCTCCATGCATATAAAAATTAATACGCAACAAGACAACATAGAGAGAACTGCAGACGTAAGATTGTATTACGCCAAGTTGAGAGGATCTTTCTGTCTAGAAAATCCACATTCGAATATTAGCTTTTGAAGAGAAAACGCAAAGCATACATTTATCTGGGAATATTGAGTCTGTTCCAACATTATAGGCAAAACAATAAAATGCTAATATTTATTTAAAAAAATCGTTTACAAAAGCATGCATTCATTATTTCTACCACCCCAAACGTTTATTTCTAAGACGTGCCATGTTACCTCCATTGAGTCGAATCAGATTCTTTTCATAATATTGCAAAAATTATTCTCAGGCAGCTATTTTGCCAGGCCCTGCCACGTGGATGCTTCCTTGAGCACTGCAATCTTAGCGTCTTGCCGCCAAGAGTAATGCGTTATCTATCGTTAATATCATTAAAATATTCACTTCCAACCTCATTGACCCCAACCATTTTAAAAGTACCCCTCTACTTTGAATGAATTTCGAACCTTGCATTGGGTAATCTTTAAAAAAAAAAAAAATTGATTCCATTCATTTGGAATATTACGAAGTGTATGATTTTTTAAAAATCATTTAAAATTCTTTTTTATTCCTCTTTTGTCTTCCCTCGCAATCACAACGGAATGGTAATGACAGGGGGAACATAGGCGGAAATTAACTAAGCAAAGAAAGGACAAGAAGAATTATATTATTTTATTAGAAAACAATGGTAGCGCTTATACTAGAGTCCACAAGTAAACATTGGCCGGGATTCTACCCAAGTCTATGAGTAAACATTGTTCAGATTTATACTTCAGACTGCATGCATCCACTCGAAAGGAACCTTCATTCGATATGGATTACCACTTTGCAATGGATACAGTCACCTTCATCCGGCGATCTTTTTTTTTCAAATAAATTCAACAAGCCTATTGTCTTTATAGGACTGATTCACAAGCAGGTAATATTGTTCGGTTTACACTTCTCTCCGGTTTTTTGGACCGGAGTAGAAGTTTATCACTTGTTTTCTGTTTAGGATTGGGTTTTCGGTTCCTTCTAAAGTCGACTTCAACTCTATATGTCTAACAACTCCATTTAAACTCTGAAATGTTATTCACTAATAATTTATTTTTCCTTCCTCGATAGGAGTTTTGCCTATCTTCCGGTTCACATCCTCCTCGGCCTTTTGAATTTGAGTCGAGGTTTCATGTTTTGTATTTGGTTATCAGTTTCTTAATTATTCTTTTCATTTTCTTTCACTTCCTATAACCCATTGCGTTGCTTGAAGTGAATCGATTTTAAAAACTGCCTCTAAAATTCATTATTGTGTAAAAGTCTCTTGCTGTCTGTATAGAGGTGCTTCTTCACATAAAAGAAGACATTATTGATAGGCACACAGTCGGTCTTCTAGTGTACTTATTTAGTAGTGTTTAAATGTTGCAGTAGCATCATAAGATGGGACATTGTCGTTCGTCTGGTGAAATATCTTACGGCTGTTTAAAACAGAAAGCTGTTAGACAAGTTGTCGACCATTATCCAGATAAATGTAGACTACTCGGTACAAAATTCATTTGTTTCCGAAAGGCATTTTGTATATTGCATCTGAAAGTCTTTGATGATTCAGTCATTCCTGCTTAAGTGTCAAACGCCAATCACTCAGATATTTTCCATTTCTTAATGGGCGTTTTTACTTTTATATTTTCTGAATATTAAGCTACTCATTAATCTATTAATAACTAACGGTCTGGGGCAAAATTTCGTAACTTTTTTTTTCAATAAATAGCATTTGAACACGTGATTTCTTTTCACACCTGACTGAAATTTATGACATGAGATTCGTTTGCGGATTGTGAGTTTTTAAAGTTTTCATATTAAAAGTGCAAACAGATCACAATCTGATACATTTTAATCAATTGATTCAATTATACGGAAAAGAACGATCGGAGATGATGAAAAATGGATCGTTTACAACAATGTAAAACCAAAAAGATTCAAAGCGTAAATTATATGCGCTATCATTAATCATGCCAAGAACCGGTGTGCTTCCGAAAAAGTTCTGCATTGTTCATTACTAAAAGATTCTGGAAAGTCAGGCGTTAAATTCAGAGATGCATTGTTGCCAGATGGTCTGATTAAAGGTGGAATTCGATGAAAACCGCCAGGAATTGGCCTATTCGAAGATTCTCGCCTTCTATCAGGACAAAAACAGATCTCACGTCTCTCTAAAGACTTAAATTCATAGAAAATTCTCTTAATCGAAAGAATTTAAATTATCTGGAAGTCTCTGTAAAAAGCACTTATACCAGTACATCATCCAAAAAAAGACGTCGAGTTCTGAGTTGGGGGGGGTGTAATCATGAAGCTGGGTCAAAGATGGTGAAAATTAGTGGAACAAAATGATAGATATGTTGTTGAAGCAAAGAAGTAGACGCTTTTTCACATTCGTTCGACTAAGTCAACAGACTTCTTAAAACAGAAGACACGCGTTGAGAACGACGAGACCTGGAACAGGCAATTAGAAATAGTAGCAGACTTGCCTGATTGCCAATAATTCCTTCCAATAAAAATCAACAAGAAGCCAGACTTGGCAACCCGGGTGTGCCGAGATGGTTATTCATCGAGTTGAATAATTATCAGCTCAAATCCGGAAAGATGAGCGGTGCGTAAAAACTGAAAAGAAAATGCGAAGATGTAAGGTAGCAATCCAAACATTTCCCTTCTGAAATTGGTTGCAGAGCATATATAGGCGAAGAGACGAGGCGATACCTAGTATTTATTGGAATCAAGTAAAGAAATTGCAACCCTAAAAATACCCAAGCAGCAATTGAGAATGTGGGCCAATGGATTTGGCTCAAAAGAAATGATGAAAGTTAGCTCGAGAAAAGATACCCCAAAGAAAACAAAGTAGTCGAAAGGCAATAACCCAGTTGAACCAGGTAGCACAGCCTCATATCAGCGAAGAGGAGGTGCGCAGTGGGATCCTTTGAAAGGCAAGCTTCGAAATGGACCGTATTCTCTCCTGATGACCCCGACAACCTCCTGGTTTCCGGTACACAGAGTATTCGATTGGCAGCAAAGTCTTCTCAAATTTCTATTCTACAAATATCTAATTATTATCTTTGGAATTCACTTAAAGGTGCTAAGAAATTGTGTTCCGACTCAGTATTTTAAGGATGGTTGCTTGCTTATACTGTAAAAGATACCCTAAGTGATGTTGTTTTACGATTTTCGAAGATGTTAGTTTCTTAACACCAATACTTTTTTCTCAAAGTACCAATTCGGAATCAGGAAGTCATGGTTTTTCAACACAGTTCCAATATCAATTGCTCTTATTACAATTTCACTCTAACTGCTAGCTGCTTTTCATTACATCCGTCTCAATCGATACAATCTTCGGCTAATCCTGTGAGAAAACGCACTAATATCTTACACTTGTTTTCTATTTTTGTGCTTGACACCTCTTGCTGTCCTCTTCCTTTACAAGAGCCAGATCAGGCTGAATGTTGCCGTATATGGGGAGAAGCTACCCAGCCTTCAATTTCCAGTCTCGATAAAGGACAAAAGCGTCTCCGCCTACTTTTGGATGAGGAATTATTTTCCAACCTACAACCACTTTCCCACAGACGAAATATTGCAAGCCCCTCGTTGCTCTATCGCTATTTCCATGGAAAATGCTCAGACGAACTACATTCCTTAGTTCCATCAGTTATAACCTCTCATTGCGGAAACCCTTCATGCCACGACCAATGAGGAGCCGACTCCTAACAGGACACTTACCATCTTTAACCGTTATCTTCCCCCCCCACATATCCCCATAACCTGTGCCGCTTAATCTTTAACTCTCTATTTCGAGTGGCTCTTGGGCCTTGCACAGGGTGAACATCATTGTAAAAAAAGAAAAGAAAATTCAACCTTATTCTGGCTATAGAGGTTACGGGAATTCACAATAGCCTGAGTAACATCAGTTGTCTATATCTTCTTTTATATGCCGTCTCTTTTCAGAACGTAAGCAATCATGGCCCTTTCCATTTTCCTATCCATTGTAGCTACCCTGTTCTACCATCCATTTAATCAAACCCATCAAGTATATTACGAGCTGCTTTTCTCTGTCCCTCTTTCCCTCAATCTGTCCTGTGTGTATCAGATTTTCCAAGCCCTCCCTCCTCATTACGTGTTTAAGAAACTTCAACTGCCTCCTCCTGATGTTAAATATGAGTTTCCTTTCTATTTTCATTTTCTCTAAAACCTGGTCGTTGGTCGTATGTTGGATCCATGGTATCCACAGTATCCGTATCTTTTTGTAGGAACATATCCGTATCCGTATCTTTTTGTAGGAACATATTTCTGTATCTTCTCTTCTTCATCTTTGATGAGACTGTCCAGTATTCATTGCCATATAGGAGGACAGATATCACGCAACAGTTGAGTACTCTTTTCTTCGTTTCTAGCGAAGTTTTTCTGTTTCCTTTATATTCTGCTTAACTTTTGGGATGCATCTTTGGCCATTCCAATGCGTGTTCGGATCTCAGTGTCGCACATTTTGTCCTCTGTTAGAACACTTCCCAGATATTACATTTTTTTTAATTGTTTGATTTTAGTATCCCCGATTTGTAATTTGTATTTTGTTAGTAATCATTCATTCTGTCTTGTCGTTTATATTTAGTCCTTTCTTCTTGTTTTCGCTTGCGTCCTTCTGTAAGAGCTTTTTTCCTTTTTTTTCCGTGTCTGCTTTCAACACTGTTATCTGCATATCATATGTTGTTAAGATTGTGGCTGCCAATAATGAATCCTGGTAGGACTAATTCTCTCAGAATTGCCTCACTCTCCATGTTGGAACAAATATATACATACATATATATATATATATATATATATATATATATATATATATATATATATATATATATATATATATATGTATATATATATATATATATATATAGATAGATAGATAGATAGATACGTTCGTCCTGATTATATGCTAATTAATATTATGTTAATTGTTGGTCATATCATTTAATGAAATTTTTAATGAAAAACTGACCCTGAATATTTCGACACGTTTCTAAAGAGTAAAAAATGTCAAATGTAAAACTGAAAACCGGTGGGCCAGAAATCAAAAGCTCCCCAACTCCCCGCTGCCTGAATAGTTGGAGTGTGATATTAACCTGCCCAGAGAAATTCAAATCCAATATCTACACCTTTTAAATATCTGGCACTCCACCAACATATCCAGTCTATTACCCGCACTTCACCCTAGGAAAAGGTAATGGCAGACCTTCTCTCTCTCCAGACGGAGGTTTATAAATGTGCCAAAAATGAGAGAAATGATAGAGTACCAAATATATTTATTACATAACTGATGTACAAGAGTTCAACATATTATCTCAGATTTTGCTATTTCCTACAGGTATATAATATCTCTTCATGCTGGCGGTTGACCCTCATGTCTGTGTTTGAAATGAAAGAGCGAAGTCGTATATGTTCTCTTTGTGGTGGTGAGCATCTCAGTAATATAATATTCAAATCTTAGATATGTTGACATTTTGTATATTAGTTATTTAATAAATATATTTGGTACTCTATGTCACTTTTATAATCCTAGATAGTAGCATTTAAAACGTGTCCCATCGTTATGGGACATCCTGTATTATATAATATTATAATGAGCTTCACTAACCCATCATCCAGTTCTTTTTCAGTATTTTTCGCTATCGATACTACCTGAGAAGTCTTCAGCACCAACAAATTTGTTTATAAATTTATTAACTATTATTCTTAGTTAACTAGTAATTTGACAGTTAAACGCGACTCATAAAATGTTGAACTTACGGCCTCATCACGAAATGTCTCATAAAACCGACATTTTAGGAAGAAAACCAAATCAATTTTCTTGCACCTGTTAGAGTCCCAGCTATGGGTAAATAGTTAACGCCCAAACTGGGGTCAGAACACTATGAAAGTGTAAAAATAGGTTTTAATACCAGAAATACTTTATTAAAAAAATTATTACCAGCAATACATTTTTGAAGAAAAATATTATCAGAAATAAAAAAAAAACAAAAAAACTTGCCGGCTTTAAATAACCCATTGAGGTGTTGATATGCCATAAAACAAACCAAAACAAAATGTAAAAAGTTGCATGAGAAAATCGAGTTTATTTTGCTTTTACAAGTCGAATCTAAACAATATGCTTACGGCCATATCACGTTGAAACAACGGTTCCGGCGTTAAGTAACGTCGAGTTTGGTCAGTGCCTCGATGGATGAATGTTTGGCAATACTAAGTGCTGTAACCTTAGATGTGTGGGTGGTGTAATGGATAATGACACGGAATTATTAATCGGAGGGTTGGGTTCGTTATATTCACTTGCGTGCAAATACCCTTGGAAAAGATATAAATCCACCTTTCTCCCTCAGCTATGGGTTAATTGGTGAGACTAGTATCACTAAAAAAACATTATTATCTAAAAAAACAAAAACATAAAATAAAATTACGTACAAAATGTTTAGATGCCGTTAAATAAAAACAACCAACTAATCACAAAATGTTTTTCAATGGTTCTGAAGAATTCAACATCTCTTGATTGTGTGAATATCATCTAAAATTGACGATTTCTAAACAGTGGGAAACGTCTCGATTCTATTCATTAAAATGAACGCCGCAGTACCCATAAAAAGACACGTGACTTGAAACGCTCTTTTAGAAAGAGAACGTTGACTGCAAAACAGCCCTGCATTCAGATATGTAAAATTCAGAGGGACTGAATGATTTAAAACAAGATTAGAACGACAGTTCGAATAAATCAAAATTAACTTGACAATTCTTCATCTAAAAAAAATCAAACAAAGACACCGAAAGCGGCATGATCAAGTATCAAATTCATTTGGTACTGGTGGCAAATACTTCAAAAATACACCCTCGTTCTGCTATCAACGAGCAGACTGGGACTCGTTCTGTGATTTCCTCCGCGATGTCCCCTGGGATGTTGTCTTTACGCTCCTCGTTCAAGAATGTTCTTCTGGGGTCTCCTCCTGGGTTAAAGCTGGAATCGACGCTTTCATCCCCTCAAGGAAATATAAGGTCAAATCGCACTCCTCCCCTTGGTTCTCCGCTGCTTGCTCAGCCGCCGTTGCCCATTTCTTCCACCTACATCGTAGCGACATGTCCGACTGCAATAGACGTCTCTTTGCCTCTGCCCGTAACGAGTGTAAGCGTGTCCTCAATGAAGCTAAGTCACTATTTGCTACTCGAATGAAGGAACGTATTGCATCTCCCAAATTCAGCTCCATGTGTTATTGGCGTCTCCGCAAGAGCGTACTTAACAATAGCAAACCCTCTATACTTCCTTTGTTCAACCAGTTTGAGGTCCTGACCTCCTCTGCCGACAAGGTTGAATGCTTTGCTCGGAAATTTTCATTCAATTCAACGCTCGACTCTTCCGGTGTACCCATACACGATTTCCCTCTTCGAACTGAGGCCCTATTGAGCGGGTTGTACATAACACCGTCATTGGTATTGGGCATTATCTCTAATTTAGACCACCACAAGGCTAGTGGTGGAGATGGGATACCAGCCACTGTCTTGAACTGGCGTGCGCCCTCTCCAAATTATATAAATACTGCCTCAAGGAATCTTGTTTTCCAAACTGCTGAAAGTCCTCATCAATTGCTCCTGTCTTTAAGAACTCTGGCGACCCCTCTGACCCTTCTAATTACCGTCCTATCAGTCTCCTACCACTCTTCGGCAAAGTCTTCGAAGCTTTAATGAACGCCGAAGTGGTTTACATCCCATGATTTGCTCTCAGACAAACAATATGATTTCCGCTTTGCCCGATCTACAGCTGATGTGCTTTTGGACGTCACTGAATTTGTCTACCAAGCTCTGCATAATAACGGTGAAGCTCGTGCTGTGTACCTAGACATCTCCAAAGCGTTTGATAGGGTTTGGCATGCCGGCCTTCTTCGCAATTTTTCACTTGCATTTACAGCTGAGTTCATACATTCTTCGATGCTAAAAATAGAGAAAGTCTCTCATATCTTATACTACGAGATCACGTCTTATTTAGTTGTCACTTTACCAGGTTGATTTGTTGGTCTGTTATTTACGGGTTATCAACACATTATTAAAATTATTACACATTATTTAAATCCAGAATTTTTTAAAGATGCTTTGTGGTGGGGGTATAATAATGATTTCGTGATACAAATCTTACCCATAGCTGGGGGAGAAAAGGTGGATTTTATCAGGGGTATTTGCGCGTAAGTGAATATAACGATCCTAACTGAAATTGGCACTCGGATCTCCCATTAATAATTAACCACCTGTATATCCGAGCTTACATTAACAGATATTTCCAAGTGGTCACCCATATACAAAACTGACCAGGCTCGACGTTGCTTAACTTCGGTAAGCGGACAGGAACCGGTGTTTCAACGTGATGTGGTGAAAGTCCCCTTAACTTCCTAGTAAAATATAAACTGTGTAAAAACCGGGTTCATTTCAAGAGAAAGTGAATCGGTTGAATCAGACTTCGACATTGAATTAGTCGTAAAATATTGCAGCTGAACCTTTGTTGTTCTATTTTACAAGCGTTCGGAGGTAATTCAATCTACCCTTTTCTCAAATCAGTTTCCGTGTGATTAAATGAACTTATGATCACAAAAACGACTTTTGACAAGCCTAGAGCTGTAAAAAAATCACCCACTTCCAAGATATCAGGTGAAGATCGATTCTACTTTGTTTGAGTCTTAGGAATCCTTCCAAGATTTATTCGAACTATAAATCGCTTCCAGTACAATATTTTGGCCGATATATTCTACGGCTTTCTACCGGTGTAAAATTTATTGGATTAAGAAATGGCAATTTACTCAGCGTAGCTTAAATGCTGCACAAGGCCGAAATTATGAAGCACCCAAAAAGATTGAACTCACTGACCAGTCGTAATTTATCTAGGGAAACAAGCTTGTTAACTAATAAAACACGTCGAGGTACCCCAATCATATTTAAATATGAACATTCGAACTATTAATCTCATTCTTTTCTCTTACGATACAGTATTTTGGCCGATATATTCTACGGCTTTCTACCGGTGAAAACGCATTAGTTTAAAAATGGAAATTTACTAAGCGTAGCTTAAATGTGGTATAAAGCCGAAATGATGAACCAACCAGTGAGGATCGAACTTTCTACCCATTTGTAATTGATCCAGAGAGGCAAGCATGTTAACGATTATACCACATCGAAGTGCCCTTAGAAAATTAGTATTTTTTGTAATTTATTTAATAGAAAATGAGGCACAGGGCCCCAAAATGAGAAGGCTGTTATTTTTTGTGCTAAACTTAGCTAGTTTTAATCATTGACCTAATAAACAATTTTTAAAAAATCCTTCTACCATAATACCACATTTATACAAAACACATACATCGAACAGCCACAAAAACAATGCATTTTTCAATGAAACCCTAAACTAGTGCCCCGTTTTTAAAGGCAGTGAAGAAGGGAATTAAAATATGATTTTTTGTATAAATTGAAAGAAATGATTTGATGATGAGTTAGTATGGGACCCTCCCAACGGCTAACACATAGCAGAGAAGCAAGTTAAATGGACGAAAATGCAGTGAGAACGTGTAAAAAAAGAGAACTGCATTTGATTAGAAAATGGCAATTTTCTACAGGCAGCTTAGATGTGGTACAATACCGAATGTATAGATCATCCAGTGAGGCTCGAACTCACATTGCTAACCTTTCCATCACGTCGATAATTACTGGGAGGTCTTCCAGCTCTCTCAGGAAAAATTGGTAAATGGATTAACATTAAAAATGCACGATTTTGACATTGTACGATTTTTGCTTCAGCCAGTATGGCTGATGCTAACCTCTACAAGAGTGACTTGTTGCACCTTGTTGGACCTATGTTTTCCACTGATATGAAGTGGTAAGATTATATTGAATCTATTGCTAAGTCTGCTGCTAAAAAGTTGGCTCCCTGTTTCGGGTTAGACAATTTCTCTCCAGAACCTATCCTCCATATTTATACTTAAGTCTACATTCGTCTATGCTTTGAATACTGCTACCGAATCTAACTTGATGCTCCTGCTATATATTTAGAAGTTAATAAAATCTAACCAATAATCTGCAATGTCATGGATCCTAACCTGGCACATTGGCTTTGGTCATTTTTCTACTGCCGTATCGTAGTTTCCCTGTGTCTTTTCTATAAATACTTTCAAGGTAACTTTCCGCTATGGTATCTAGAATTTAAGCGTAGTACTAGATTGTCGGCAAGGCATCATGATGTTATGGTTGAAATGGCTAGATGTAACTGTAAGTTCTATGCTAAAAGTTATTCCTCTAGGACTTCACGCTTCAACTCTCTTTTTGCTTTCCATTCAACTTTGATCATCAAACATTAAAATGTAATTTCAATCGTTATCTTCTTAATTCTTGTTCTTTTATTGTCCTCTCTCCTTACTAGTATTTCTCTCCTCATATTCCCTAACACACAGAAATCCCTTGCTTCTTAGTAGCTTTATTGCTTTGCTTGGGGTGAAATAATTAAAAATAAGTAATCCATTGACATTCATAAACACGGAAATAGTTGATAGTCAAGAATGAATTAAATTGTTACTAACAAACTCGAGTTGTTTTGTTCTTACGATATGTCAACCATAGCCGGGTTATTCAATGTAGTTTTTAGTCGTTTTTGTTGTTTTTTTCACATAGTAAAAATAGATCTCATTTCTCGGTAGTAATTATCAAGCGAACTAAAACCATTACCAGACACAGAGACGGTAGTACCACAAGATGAGATTGTGTACAATTAAGTCACACGAGTTACCTCCCTTGGCATGAATAAAAATTAAAAACAATTTATACCCTTAGTTTAAATAAAAGGTTCGGTTTGTATTACCAAATATACGAAAGGCACCTGATGGATGTCGGGTTGTACAATGGCCGAAATGATGTGACTATAGCAACCAAAATAGAAGACAACTTTTCTAATGAACCAGTGTATAATAAATTAAGAAGTTACAGTTGTTTTTCTCTGTCGGTAATAAACGTTTTAGAATGTTTAAATTAAAAACACAAGTCAAAGAGTTTGTCCTATTAGTCGCCAGCTTCGTAGTAACTGTTGTAAAAGCAAAAAAAAATTTTTAAAAAATAACGATGAGATGTGGGAATTAAAATAGAAGGGCTAGCCCGATTGCTGTTTACTTTGATTTGCGATCGTGCTTAAAATAAATAAATATTCTTCTATGAAGTGAAACAAATTTCCAACATAGTTGGCAAGTTCAATCCGAAACAGATGTGACCAATGAGAATCAAGGCAACTTCTGCTCTCCGACAGCGGAGTCTAATTCCAAAGACGTTCCATTCATAATTAAGTCGAAAAAAAGTAGTCAAACTGGAAATGACTGTATGCTTTATTAGTTTAATAATGGCTGCTCTAATTATTTCCTCACTATGAATAAATCCAACATTTGGGCCTGAAAATCTTTATTTTGTTTCTCCAATTTCATGCGGTCTCTGTGTAAAACTAAACTTAATATTTACAAGCTATATTTCCGCTGTCAACAAGATGACTGACATTTAAGCTAAGTCGTTTTTTTTTGTTTTGTTTTTTGTTTGTTTATTTGGTGTTTTTGTTTTAGAACCTAAGAAAAACTAACAGATTTATTCTTATGTAATAGTTCAACAGATTCATCTAACACCGGAAGTTCCTGCAAAGTTTCAGGCACGTTGTATATTTGATGACGGATGTGTGACTTTGTAGTGACATTGCTATAACGTTGCAATCAACTATTTTCCTTGACCCCGTACTGACCGCTCATCTTCAACATTGTCATAACATTATGCTAATGTTGCGAAGTGTTGTAACCGAAGAATTCCGTACTGATCAATTATAAAATAGAATACATTTTATTCCCTTTGCAATATGTATAAATTATGTAATGGTTAACTAGTTTGTCTTGCTTGATCAATTACGACTGAGTAGTGAGTTCGATCCTCCCTGGGAGCTCCATACATTTGGCCTTGTGCCACATCTAACCTCCGCTAATAAAATCATTTTAGGCAACTCGACATGATTCATTAACAATTAAAACTGATTAGTGAGCTCGATCCTCACTAGGTGCCCCATATGTTCGACCTTGTGCTACATCTAAACTACGCTTATAATAAGAAATTCGTAAGAATAGGGAAATGGGTCTTCCAGTAGATGGGTTTCACTATCATCCGGTACACGCTCCTCTGGGATCTTTTGAATGGGGGTAGAGGTTTATCCCTTGTTTCCTGTTTAGGATTAGGTTTATGGTTCCTTCTAAAGACGTTTCTTTCTCCTTCACTTCTGGTGGCCTCTTGCGTTTTGGTAGCATTATCATTTTGTTTGGGTTGGTGCCTCTTACTCTGTAACTCTCTACCTCAAGTAGCTCTTGGGGCTTGTACAGGGTGAATACCATTGTAAAAGTGAAAAAGGAAAAAAAGGAACTAAGCAAAGAATAAAAGGTGCTACTTTGGATAGTCTACGTGTCAGGAACTTTGGTATGCGATCTACACTTTGCATTGCGATCTACGTGTCATGAATCTACCTTGACTTGCGATCTATTTTTAGCGGATGTATGTGCTGTTTAGTGCTAGAATATTATTAATTAATATTACTTTTAATATTTTAATTACATTTTCTCTATGTTATATAAATGCTATCATTTTACTAAGTCGATATCATATTCATGGTAATTGTTCTCATGAGCTGCTCTTAGTGATTCAAATGCAATTTAAGCGTACTTCGAGATTGACAACTAGGTTTCACTGTTTTACTGTTGAACTAGCTAAATACAAAGTCAGGTCTATTCTAATAGTATATTTTCCCTGCACTTCTCAGCTGTGAAATTCCCTTCCGATTTCTTGCTTCTTTGCCACCTACAAACATCGAAAAGTTAGGGATTTATTTAAAAATCTGTACGGTGTAGACAATTTAGCCGATGTACATGCTCATTATCGCTGGAATATGAATAGCATTAATTTTTAATATTTTAATTTCATTTTCTTTATGCTATATATATATGTTAGAATATGTTTCACTATGTAGATATCCTTCCAAAATAAAAGCGTGTAAGGTGTAAATATTTTTCCTTGTAGATAACAAACCCAAAAAGCTTTTAGAACGAACTGGAAACCCAATCCTAAAAAGGAAACAAGGGTTTTGTTCAAAAGACCGGAGAGGAGTGTAAACCTAGCGATAGGCGAACATATCCACTCTTATTATTTGCTTTATCTTTGCTCATTTTGACATAGAGCACTGCCTTGCATTGTTTCGATAGATGTAATTCTTTGATTTTTTTTCTTCACAATTCATGATTCACTTTTTTGTTGTGAGGGGGGGGTGATTTATTTGTTTTGGTATTTATTTTTATTTTCTTTGGTCTCTCGGCAGACTTTGTGTTAGTTCTGTCAAGACCGTTATCGTTATTTAGTGCTCTTCCGCTTCAAAAGTATTTCCCAAGTTTCCAGGGTGGAAATTTTGTTCTGTAAGACCGAGAGCATTTCCGCAGGCCTGCATTGGTTGATGATGAGTAAAAGAAAACGCTGATTAAAAATAGTCCGTTTCACACGATACGGAATATCTTTGAGACTGTCAACATTTCTCATATGGGCCCTGTAAGGTATCTGAAAAACAATGAGATATCTGAATCCCCGGGATATTTGGGTACCCCACGATTTGACATCAAAGAAATAGTGGACTGCAGTTCCATCTACAATTCTCTGCTCAAACGGAACAAAAGACGACCCATTTTGTAAAGAGAACGATTACAGACGATGAAAAATGATAGTTTACCAGAATGTGGAGCGAAAAATATACTGGAGAAAACTAAATTATGCCACTACGAAAGGCGGATTGCATACGAAGTATCTAGTGGGAATGGAACAGCATTGTGCATTACCGGATACTTTCGCGAAAACAAAAGTTGCATTCGAACCAGTATGAATCACTTAAAGTTAGAAATCGATGAAAATCCCCTGCAGTTGGCCAATTGGAAGTGTCTCGTTTTTCCATCCGCCCTTGCATGGAGTATTGCTGCCATATATGGTCTGAAGCCCCTTCTGTTTGCCTCGGGGTTCTTGATAAGATCCAGAGACGTGTATGCAATGTAATTGGCCCTGATCTGGATTCTCGTCTGTAGTCTCTCTCTCACAGACGCGCCGTCGCCTCTCTTTGTCTCTTTTACAAATACTTCCATGGTAATTGCTCCGATGAGCTGCTATCGCTGGTTTCCAGGCTCCATGAATTCAAGCGTCATACAAGGCTGGCATCCCGTTCCCACCCTTTCACTGTTGAAACTGTTAAATGTAGACGTCTCTTTTACTCCAATAGCTTCATATCTCGCACCTCACGCCTGTAGAACTCCCTTCCCTATTCCGGTTTCCCTGACAACTATAATCTCCAACTATTCAAATGTAACGTCAATCGACATCTCCAGTTGCATTGATCTATCCACTATCCTTCTCCACATCCTTTCCTCTATCACTCCTATCTGCTCTTGCTCCAAATCCTCTGTAACTCCACGCGTGCTAGTGGCTTTCAGCCTTGCCTGGGGTGAAAAACTTAAAAAATAAAGCAAATTTCCTAAATTTTATTTGTATTTTTTCTTCTAATTCAAGATTAATTAACTTTTTGTACTAACTGAAGATTAATGAATTCCCTATTTACATTACTTGCAGGTATACTATAGTCCTCAACTTTATTGCTGTTATCATACCGTTTCGGTTTCTGTGTCTCCGGCCGGATGGCATTACCGCCGACACATTGTGATAACAACAATAAAGATGGGTACAATAGTCCGCGTGTATATAATGTAAATAATGTTAACTCCTATTCCGAGGAATTCAGACAGGAATTAATAAATTCCTATATTTAGGACGGATACATTAAAATTTTATAAGGAGAACAAGTTTTTGCAGTTATTAATATCTTCAATGTAGTTATCGGTGAGTTTTTTTCTAAGTGTGCACTCTACAATTCGTTTTGCTATTGTGCTATACCAGAAACAAGACCTTTTTTTCTGGCGATGAGTAAAGATGCGTTTGCATTTCTTTCTCAAAGGTATTATACTAAGCGATCACGAGCAAGCCTCAGCTAGTATTCGAGCTCGTTTCATCAAGTTTTGGGCACTTTGACGTGGTGTATTGGTTGGCGAGCTTGTCTCGTTAGATAAAATTACGACTGAGTAGTAAGTTAGATCCACACTGAGTTCCCCATACTTTCCGGCCTTGTGTAGCAGCTGTGCTTAGAAAATCAGTTTTGGACACTTCAATGTGATGCAGTGGTTATCAAGCTTGTCTTATTAGATCACTTTCAACTGAGTCATGAGTTCGATTCCGACTAGGTGAATATACTTTCCGGCCTATGTGTCACATCTAAGCTACGCATAGAAGGTCATTTTTGGAATAAGCAATCTTTCGTTAGATCAATAACGACTGAATGCTGAGTTTGTTCCTCACTAGGTGACCATACTTTCCGGCCTTGTGTCACATCTAAGCTACTCATAGAAAGTCATTTTGGGGGTAAGCAAGCTTTCGTTAAATCAATAACGACTGAATACTGAGTTTGGTCCTCACTAGGCGCCCCATACTTTCCGGCCTTGTATCAGATCTAAGCTACGCTTAGAAAATCATATTTGAGCATGTGTTATAATGGTTAAACAAGCTTATCTCGTTAGGTCAATTCTGACTAAGTATGAGTTCTATCCTCACTAGGTGGCCCATATTTTCTGGCCTGATGCAACATCTAAGCAACGCTCAGAAAATCATTTTTGAGCTCTTCGACCTGGTATAGTGGTTAGAAAGCTAGTCTTTCTAGATCAATTTCAACTCAGTAGTGAGCTTGATCCTCACTGGGTTCCCATATCTTTCGGCCCTTGTGCCATATCTAAGCAACGCTTAGAGATTCACCAGTTATTTTATTAAATGTTAATAGATATAGTAAGTTCGGATTCTAAATGCAGGTCAAGAATAATGAAGAAGAAACGGAGAAGTGAAAAATGGTAGCTATGACACGGTCGTAATCATTTTGTTCGCAAATGAAGCAAAAAACACCCGGATTGTATTGCTCGTTTTAATAACCCATTTCCTTTCGATTCGTTAAGTTTTCAAAACGTCAGGCACAGACGTTAAAAATCTAGAATTATCAGCCGAAAATCTTTCAGAATGCTATTTTGATTTCACTTACTTTCTGTGTTTATTTCTTTGAAATTTTCGGGAAATCATTTTTTTTTTTATTAATCTCCAACCATTCGACAACAGGGAAAATATATATTAACATCAGATGTTAAACATTTTCTCGTTCATGGTCTAAGGATTAAGGTAATTTATTTTTCCTATTACGAATTCTGTAGTTTTATGGAAACCAATACTGTTTTTTTGGGGTTTTTTTTTTTTTGTTTTTATTTTTTATTAATCGAAATGTCTCTTGTGTGTCGATGTAATAAGGAATGTCAAACGAAAAAAGTAATCCCCACTCGACGGATACAAATTTTTAGAACTACATCCGAATATTAAAAGATAGATATCTTCTTTTTACTCTCTTTTCTATTATTCTTCATACTCTCCTTCCTTTTATTCTTTTTTTCATCTTCTACTGCTTTTTCTCTTTCTTCTCCTTCTTCGTCTTCTGCCACTCCCCCTTTCTTTCTTTTTTCTTTCTTTCTTTCTTTCTTCATCTTCAACATCCATTTTTTTTATCTTTTCTTGGTTCTCTTCTCCTCCTGCCACCACTTCCGCTTCTTTCTTTTCGTCTCCTAGCTCCTCCTTTTTTTCTATCTTCTGCTTCTTTTTCTTCTACCACCTCTCTTTCCTTCATTTTCTCCTTTTCCGCTTCTACCTCCTTCTTCTCATCTTCTTTTTCTTCTTCTTGCACCTCTCACCTTCTTCTTTCGTCCCTCTTTCTTTACTTTTTTCTTCTACTTCCGCCACGTATTTTCTTCTTCTTCTTCTTCTTCTTCTTCTTCTTCTTCTTCTTCTTCTTCTTCTTGTCTACTTTATTTTCTCATACGAACTGTCATACGTAATTGATCACTGAAGCAAAAAGTTTTACATATGTAAGTAATTTGATTGTCAGAGAAGTTGACATAGCGCTTTTTTTCTGCTTTTTTGGTCTTTTTTTTCCTGATCAAATCCTTAATGCTGGTGCCAGTTAGACGATGAAAGATATTTTTCAATATAAAAAGACCTACATAGAAGCTGATATTCCTAACTGGTGGGTATTTTAGATTTAGAAAATGTGTAAAATAACTATTCAAATATTGAGGTTCAAGATGACGAAAAAATATGAGGATCAACTTTACCAACCTAGCCTGAAATATACAGTGTGTGTCAGAATTAGGCTTACAGTAGTTTTCTTATTTTTTTTTCACAGTTCCTCAGTTTAGAACCAGAACTCACTTCACTGAACTGTTCTTTCAGCAAGATGTAGCACCTCCCCATTATGCTTTGGTAGTAAGGGACTTATTTTCTTTATGTGCCATGTCCTTTCAGAACGTAGGCGACCATGGCTCTCCATCTCCCTCAATCTCTTGTATCAAACAACTAGCTTATCTCTGCTTCCTCTCCAGACCACGTTCTGTTATCTAACTTGCTTAATCCCGCCAGGTATGTCACGCGTTGTTTTCCCTCGTCTTTATTACCCTCTATTCTACCCGTGAGTATTAGATTCTCCAGATCCTTCTTCCTCATTCTCAGAAACTTCAGCTGCCTATTCCTGATGATAAGCATAAGCGTGTTTGCAACCTCTCTAAGACTTCATAGTTGCTCACACGCTCATTCCATGATATCCATAGCATCCTTCTGAAGAAGCACATCTCCGTCGCCTCGAGTCTCTTCTTCATCTTTGAGGAAATCGTCCAACATTCACTGCCTTAAAGAAGGACAAATGTCACATAACAGCTCAGTATTCTTTTCTTTGTTACCAAAGAAATCCTCCTGCCTCGTAATACTCTGACCAGCTTTTGGAATACGTCCTTGGCCATCCTGATATGTCTACGGATATCAGTGTGGTAATTATTGTCCGCTGTCAAAATACTTCCCAGATATTTAAACTTATACCTTAATGAAACCTTTCCACAGCGTTTGTTCGGAAGAAAGGGCAGCAGCGAATGGCCACCACGTTCACCTGACCTAACACAAATGGATTTCTTAGTTTTATGAGAGATATCTCCACAGTGGACGAATTAAATGAGTACATATCAGAAGTATTTATTGAAATTGATACAGATAGGGATTTATGTCGTGCTGTGTTTCATGATGTTCTGGAGAGATTCGAGGAATGTTTCGGTATTGAAGGAGGACATTTTGAGCACTTGTGAGATTAAACTGTGTTAAAAAATGTAAATAAAGAGTTAAGTTTTTAAGATTGTAACAAATAAATATAAATGTAATAAAAGTTTGTTTTTTTTTAAATGTAAAGTGCATACCTACTAAGTGTAAGTCTACTTTTAGCCAACCCTGGACGAATGTTCTTTAACGAAGCATGAACATCCGACCCCTTAGTAAAGATTTCACTTTACAATAGCCCGTCGCTTGTCTGAAACTATTTCGTTTCGCATCGCTGTAAGAGGGTGTTTGATCCCAGATAAGAAAAAATATTTGGATTATTTTAAAAGCAGGCAAAGAGTTGAAATATCTTCTTTTTTTTTTACATGGCTTTAAGTCTTACAACGTATGTCTAAATTGGCATAACTTTTACTCTGAATCCATATCCGCTAAATTGCTCGACAGTAAATTTCTGGACAGTAAATTGCTCGAAATCAATTGCTACAAAAATAATTGCCCGAAGTATCAAATGCTCAAAAGGCAGATTGCTCGAGACCTGGGGTTAAAAATAAATAAAGCTACATTGTTCTAATATTTACTATAAGATAAAATAATACAACTTTATTGTTGTTAACTGAACAGTAAAAATTAAAGAACGAGTATATTTATATAGCAAGTCTTTTTTTTCTCGAAAGGCAGTTTTTTCGAAACCTGTGGTTAAAAGAAAATAAAACACATGCTAAGCATTTCCTTTTTTTGCACATTTCACATTTCCAGAAAATCTTATTGTTCACTGTTTTGTCCTTAATATATAGATATCCATCCGAACACAACTTCTACTTTCCTTTTTCGCTCTCAACAAAAGTTATGTCCATCACTAGGGTTCGAGATCTCCAAAATTACTGAAACAAATAGAAAACAAATATAGAAAAAAAAAAATCAGGACTGCTAAAGTTGAGTATTGTGGCTCCTTTTATATGCAGCTCCGTTGACGTGTCGTGAGACGGCAGAGTTTACGTGGTGCTTCGAGCTTTGAAATTACTTCGAGCAATCTGCCTTTCGGGCAATTGATAGTTCGAGAAATTATTTTTCGAGCAATTGGTTTCGAGCAATTTACCTAGATCCTTCTGAATCATGTGACTAACCAAATCACAAAGCTTACTTTAGTCAATCTGCTTTCTGGAGATTGTTAATTCTTCAACATGTAATAATTGAGCCTGTCGCTCTCCACTACCACCGTTAGTTCGGTCGACCGTTAATACCTCATAAATAATGGACTATTCCGTTTTGATCGCATGGAAAGACAACATACATATCAGAGACGCTCGGTGGTCTCAATGAAAAAGAAAGTTAAAAATTAAGTGTTTCGATATCTCCTGCTAATACCACACAGACTATTCCGTTAAGCTTAAGATTTTTTGAATTTATAGAAGAAAGGTTAATATCAGTGATAAAGAATTTATACCGGGTGTATCAGCAAAACTATCCAACTGTTAGTTTAAGCTTTGAACCGTTGTATCTTAGAAACGATTAAATATATTTTACTGGAATTCTGCATTTTTATAAGATTATTAGAATCTACTTTGAATAATAATAATGTATTTAGCTTTAAGTTGAAAAGATGATCCCTCTTGGTAGTGTGACCTCCTGTTCTAGTTTTTTCTCTTTACGGCTCCCTCTTTTTTAAACTTATTCACCGTCCTCTTGATGCTTCTTGAATGGACTTGAAGATCGAAGTCAGGTTATGAAGGTTTCTACCATTACTAAAGCCTTGAATGATCGTTTTCCTCTCACTATTGCTCAGTGGGGAAGACATAGTAGGGCTAACACAAAAATATCTTAACCTGTTCAATTTCTAGCTGAATAACTCAAATGGTTTTTCAGTGATTCTTACAATAAATGGTGTGAAGATGGAAAAAACGTCTTATCGGGAGACCTGGAAAAAAGAAATTCAATTAGCTTAGTGTTTTATTAGATATTAAACATTGGGTGGGATGGAGAATTATCTCATGCTGTTACACGATTTGGACAATTTTGCTATTACATCCGGTGTATGTATATATATACCATTGTCTGTTTTGTGTCGTAATAATCCTCATGTCTTTCTTGCTGTGGTGGCCCAAGAGAATTTCAGATTAAGGGGTAATAAAACCATCAGGATTGGTCCGAGAAAGGGTGAGGAAAGATGTCTTCTTCCTATCTTTTTAGGATCCCTGAGACGCTTAGATCTATTTCCATTTTTGTCTATTGTGTGTGTGTGATTTTGCTAGTGTGAGCATCTATAGTGTGAAAGGATCTGAAAGCAATCCTGTTCAGAATGACCTTCATTTCACGATTTGACAGGAATAATTGGATCAAATCAAACAATCGCCCTATAATACCGTAGCACTGAACCTTACGTAGAATGCCAGCATGCCAAACCCTGTTAAGCGCCTTTGAGATAACAAGGGCCACTTCTTGAGCTTCGCCGTTATTATCAAGAGCTTGATATAGATATTCAGTGATGGCCGTAAGCAAGTCAACGTTAGAACGTGTAAAACGGAATCCATGTTGCTTGTCAGGAAATAGGTCGTGAGAAGTAAGACGATTAACCTCTTTATCATTGATTAAAGCCTCGAATTCTTTGCCGAAAAAGAACTTAGGAGACTAATAGGGCGATAGTTAGAGGGGTCACAAGGTTCTCTTTCTTAATCTTAAAAAAGTAACTACAGAGGATAACTTCCAGCAAACTGGAAAGCAGGAAGCAGCAAGGCAGTAGTTGTAGAGAAAACTGGAGCCAGTTCGGGAGTACATTGCATGGTAACCCTAAACCTGTCAGTCAGGGCTGCTTACAAGAAGAGACACTGACCAATGAATGAATGAATAGCCCCCCCCCCAATGGGAACTGAATTCAGAGTTTTGATATATATATATATATATATATATATATATATATTTATATATACGAATATAATGAGAACGAAAATAATATATAAATTCTAACGTTCACGGTGTTAATTCAAAAGAGGGCTCAATACCGATAGTAGAGCAATAATTATTTATTAAAAATTTTTCATGTAGACAAAAACAATTTACTCACTACAAAGATGCAACTTCGTTTCAGTGCATTTAAATTGCACTTCGACTGATGAGAACTAAAATGGTTATGAACAATTATGTTTGGAAGCAAACCGCATGTGAAACGTCACTTACTTTTTTCCATTTGTTTGACAAGAAAAATGTATTTCTATTTCTTTATGTATTTTTTTTTTTGTCGTCAAGACGATGGTAAGACAGCATAGGAAAAGAGAAGCATGCCTTTCAAAAACTTAGCAGAATAATGGTAATGGTACTAATGTCGGTTGTAATTCATAAAATCTTTATCTTCAAACGATTTTTCAGGAAAATAGGTTTCTCAAGTCTAGTAGCTGTTATCGATCTTTCCACTATTAATGGGAATTTCCTTCCTAGCCTTTTACTTGAAGTGATGTGAAATATCAGCATATTGGTTATGTCAGTATTTTCTCTTCAAGTTACATGTGCAAGTCATTCTACTTGTTGTTGGTTGTAGTCCTCAAGTGATGCGGTTATTGTCATTTTGTACATCACCAGTCCACATGTTACAAAAAGCTTGGTCTTTGTCAAAACACTCAGCCATCACTCTCTCACAGCCATTGTTGATCTTAAAAAGCTGCCAGTTTAGATATTGCTCAACGGGTTTGGTGCCATCCATGACACCCATCACTGTTTTCATTTAACCAACATAGAGAACCTTTTCTTCCTGCCAACAGTAAGGCCGAAGCTAGACTCCAGCAGAGCAACACACTAAACCTTCTTGGCCTCACGTTTTCCATTGACTTGAAGTGAAGCGACTATATTGAATCAATAGCTGCATTTACTGCAAGAAACTTTGGGTCACTTTGTCGTCAGAATCTATCTTGCACATTTAAAAATCTACCATTTGTTTGTGCATTGAATACTGTAGCCATATCTGGTCTAGTGTTCCTGCTGTACTTCTTGAGATTCTTACCAAAATCTAAAGAAGGATCTGTAATGTAATCAATCCTGACCACGCATCTCGACTTCAGTCACTTTCTCACCGACATGACGTGGCCTCCCTCTGTCTTTTCTAAAAAATATTTTCATGGCAACTGCTCTGAGGAGCTTTTTTCCCTGATGCCCCGACAACCTGAATTTAAGTGTGCTACTAGATTGGAATCTAAGCCCCTGTCTCCCGTTTATATTGTTTGCTGCACGGGATAGCGACAGTCTTTAGTCATATTCTCCTCTATGGCACGTGGAACTAGAACAACCTACCCCAGTGAGCGAAATAAAGGGTTAAGTCTGACATTCCAACCACCGGAAGAAGGCCGGAGCGTACAATGGCCGAAACGTTGTAATAAATATGGCGACAAAGATGAGGACAATAGTCCGAATAATGTAAATAGTGTAGATAGATAGATAGATAGATAGATAGATAGATAGATAGATAGATAGATAGATAGATAGATAGAAAACGGCCGACAAGGAAGATCTAATTAACATTTTACTGAGTTTTTGCAACAATCTAACATTTTTTCGGGCGGTTTTTGTGCTTCTTGGCGGTTACACTTACCGCTCGAACCCCACGCTGTAAAATTACTATGTAGCAGCCATACTCAGAATTTCACCATCCAACTCACATCCTTGATAATGGCTATAGAACTAGCTGAAAGCACACGGAATAATTATAACTATGGATAATTTTAACCGCTGATAAACGGGAAAATGTTATATTGCTGGTAAAACTCAATGAAAGATTAATGAAATCTTCCGATTTCAATGAAAGGTGCATGAAAGAAAGGTTACTGCCTAAATACACATCAATATATATAGAAGTGAAGGTTGAACATCCTCAGTCCAGATATAGCGCCTTTTATAGATCTGCCTTTTGTAAATATACATGTCAGAAAGCATTAGTTACTTCCTGAAATTCGATAGAGATCAGGCCATTTTTTTCAGCTTGTTTATCAATAGATTTTTATATGAGTTCCTCTTGAGATTCACTCATATTTTATAAGTATTGGATAACGAATAATAAGTAACATCATCAACCCAGCACTTAGAATCTATATGCGTTACGACAGCTTTCCCCCTCCTTCTAGACTGACATTTTGAAAAGTTGTCTGCTCTTCCATTCAGTGAGGGGGAAAAGTGGTTAAATTTAGAAAAACCGAGATTTTAGGATTAATTCATTGATTTACTATAGAAATGCGCTAACAATGTCACCTGCTAATTCAACCCAGGTTTGAATACAAGATATTGTTCTTCATGGGATTGATATTTCAACAAAACCATTCCCCTAATCCCGACAGTGATTCGAATGTCCGCTTGCCGAACAAGGACTTACGTTCACTGTGTTAACGACTCAACACAGATTACATTTTACTATTCCCTGTCCGCCGCTCGATTTCGAAGCTTGACAATAAAACTCTCCGTGATTGGTAGCTTTATTTCTCATATTCCCCGCTCGCTTGTTCTTCGCTGGCCACGAGGGATCGTCATTATACAATCAAAAGAAATTGATGTATCTGTACAAGTTCTGCATTCGACCGGTGAAAACGGCTCTCACAAAAGAAATAAAGATAAAAACAAAAGCCTCGTTTTCGTTTTCCCCCATTCTGTTTGACGCACAAACAAGTTTGACTGTCAAATTAAAGCATAATTAGAATCTAAATAAAGTTATTTGAACAATGGCGTGCATTACTTTCACACATTTATGGCAGAGTGATCTGGAATATAATCGGCTCTTATTTGTGTAGACTCAAAATAAGAGCTTGCATTTTGTTGGTTCAATCCTCTAAAGTTGGCTCGCCCTCTGCTACGTATAACACGAGGATAATACTGTTGTTATAATCATAATTGCTTATAAGAAACAAAGGTTGTTTTCAACAAAGAACAACGATAGCAGCAGCAATAATAATAATAATAATAACTGAGACAGATTTATGAGTGTATACAAGGCAGATGTATCACAGCCATATGGTGACAGGTTTCGATAAAAACCGCTCATAATCTAGCAGGAGGGAAACCACTCAGAAATAACTTGAGGTCGGATAACAAAGTCTGCACAGACGGCGCGCGACTGACGTAAATGCTTTAGCTGCCCCATTCTGCAAATTAAAAAAAAAATAACATACTTGACACTCGATCATGTTCAACTACTCCCGCTCATGAACAGATATGGGTAATGTTTCAGTCCCTAGTAGACATGTTCAACCTTATTATTATTATTATTATTAGTAGTAGTAGTAGTAGTAGTAGTAGTAGTAGTAGTAGTATCTTCTTTTGCTTTCTCTTTAGTACATTCTGTGTCATTCTCTGAGACCCATGGTCAGGCAGGGTAGTAAATATATCTCTTCAATTGACAAAAATGTTACGTTAATTGATACTTAAAAATTAGTGTCTGTATTTCTTTACATACTCTGTGTCTTGATGAACAGGTTCACGCAGTGCACCTTTTGAAACTCCTCTTGTAACAAGGAGCTAGAAATGATATTGTTAATGTTCGTATCTAAGGAGTGGTTAGTCCACTGATACAAAACTGATGAAGAGTATATATATTGTGGTAACTTCATTGCATATGACCTGACCCAGATCATTCCTATTCCTGTTCACGATATTGCTGAGCACCATGCTAAACTCCTAAACCTCTCTTCCTCTCCAGTTGTTTCACCTGACACACGTTACACTGAAGTCTTACCACTCTTGGGAGCTTCAACCAACACACTGATCATTATCAAACTTGATTCCAAATCAAAGATATCCTCCGGTGTTCATTTTACAGGACAATGAGAAAAGTATACGAGACACGTGTATCTTAAAGTGTTTCACTGTCAAGTTAAAGAAAAGTCAGAATCTAAATAAAGATATTCAGACAATGGCGTACATTATATTCACGCATTTATTATCAGCTCATATTTCTGTAGACTCTCATAATAAGAATGTACATTTTGTTGGCCCACCCTCTAAAGTTGACTCATCATCTACTACGCATTAATATCAGGATAACACTGTTGTGATATTCATAATTGCTTATAAGAATCAAAAGTTGTTTTAGAAAAACAACAATAACAGCAATAATAATAATAATAATAATAGTAATAATTAACACAGATTTTTGCGTGTATACAAGGTACATGTATCACAGCCAAAGTGCACCATATGTTGACAGGTTTTGATAAAAGCAGTATATAACTTTTCTGCTTTAGTCTAAGTTGTTTCACGGCATATCAACTCCGCACGGGTCATTTAATGCCAAAGATTTATTCTCTTGTGATCTTTGGTAAATTACTCCATTCTTGTCCTGATCCGGCGCTTGTAATGGTAGAGAATGGCAGGTAGAGTTACTACAGCGTTACAGGTAGCCGACCATTTTACCTGCATTTTTAGCGATGGCTCGTATGTACGAGTTACACCTGAGATCAACTGTTAGTTTAAGGCCCAATAATCTCCCAAGGCACAGTGCCTCTCCGAGGGGACAGCCATTCATCGTTACAAAAGTTTTCAAAAAATGTATTCTCTTGTGAGCTTTGGTAAATTTTCTCCGGTAATGTATTACTGGTAGTTTTTTTTTTCTAATATGAAAATGTATTGCCGATAATTTTTTCTAATGTCTTTTTACATTTTCATGTTTTGTCCTCAATTTGGGTGTTTGCTATTTGCCCATAGCTGGGACCCTAATAGGTGCTACCACCCTGGATCAAAGTGGATTTGGGAACAACAGCACTTACGAGGTGCTTCCACGCTCCTCAAAATCTCCCGATCAGAGACCTTGCTGTCGGATGTAGCTATCGCTATACCCACGACGAAATATTGCAGGTAGCCCCAGTTAGAAATAAATCCAAGTAACACAGTCAGAAAATTAGGATAAATGTAAGATTCTGCAGATATTGATTTTTTCCATATTTCTTAATACCGTATTCCCCTAAATGTAAGACGCTACAAGTGGTAAGACGCACTCTATAATTAGCTAGGTATTTTTGGAGAAAAAAATTTTTGAGGATTTAATAGCGTATAGTACTTGCAAGGTGAGGCACGGTGAAGTAATATATAGCAGCTCGGATTGAGGAATCGGAGAGCCGAGTTCGAATTCTAGTCGAATCCATTACATTCACTTACGTGCTAATACCCCTGGAAAAGGTATGAATCCTCTTCTTTCCCCCCGCCAGCTATGGGTAAATAGCAGGACAGACCTGGTTCTATAGCCTTGAATGGCAACTGGTCAACCGCAGAAAGAAATGGTAACCTACTGCGGGAAAAAATCTGCCTCGTCAGTCATGTAACATAACCGACTGACTATGTAGTCGCCAACTATGTAGTGGCATTTTTTTCTGTCACAATAAATTCTAACATATTGAACCTATTATTAAACCTTTGTGGCTATTATTAATTAGATTTTCAGTAATTTAGCACAATTTCATACCTATTCACATAATAAACAGTTTGTACTTACCACTACAAGGAGCCTCAACATACGGTATGTTTATATCCAACTCCCAGATAATGTTTCAAGGCGGGATTCGAGAGCGAAAACGATGTGTTGCTTTTTCATCTTCACTATCACAGTCCGCCATTACTGTGCGAATATATTATCAACTATCCCGTTGTACAGCTAAATTAATTAACATTAACTAATTTAGTAAAGCAGAAAATACAATAAATTCAGTACGTTTGTACATACGGGCGGTGTCAACTGTTTTTATTTTCGGTACTCAGAACGAAGTATGATAATTTTTATCTGTGCGGCATCACACCATCAGAATTCAGGATATAAAATAATTATCGTAATATTGCTTTACTCCACAATACCAATATATACATACGCACACACACACACACATATATATATATATATATATATATATATATATATATATGTGTGTGTGTGTGTGTGTGTGTGTGTGTGTGTGTGCGTTTGTGATCCACAGACTGTTTCGCTGTATGACAGCGAAACAGTCGAGCCAGGATCGAAACCCAATTGATTTGGCATCAGTCGGAGATTTTTCTCCTGGGCTATCAGCTCCCGGCAGAGAGGAAGGTGAATTTATTTTAGAATAAATACGCCAGTGACCCACATTAAATTCGGCCTTGTGCCACAGTTGACCGTGTGGGGCGGTTGGTAGATATCCTACTGTTGGAGATTCATTGTGGAATTCGCTTGACTCACTTCTAGCAATTGACTACTTCTTCTACGCGCCGCTGGCGAATCTTATACGCGCTGATCTTGCCCTAAGTATTTTCGCTCATTACCAACCTTCGTTTGATTATTCTATTCAGTAATCTTCCCTGGGTTACAAGCACTGCCTAGTGAAATCTCGTCTAGTTCTTATAATATTACTGCTCAGTTATTGCTGATCTCATTTCAACTGAGTCCAGGTACCCTACCTGAAGCAGCGATTGAACAACATATGTAAAAAGGAAATGCAATGAATGTGAATAATCCATTAGGCTATCTATCCGGATGGGCATACACATAATGAAGACCGGGTGTCACAACGGCCGAAACTTTGTCAAAAACAAAAATGAGGATAATGGTTTTTCAGGTAAATAGCTGTAAAACGTTGACAATGTGTCAATAGGTTTTAGCTCCAAAACGCTATTATAGGCATGTTCTTTTAAAATCTTCGAACTGAGAATTATTTATGTTATAACTATGAAAAATGATTTTGTTTGTATAGTAATTGAGATTAGTATTGCTAAAAAGCGTTATATAACTTATGCAGTCAGGTTTCAAAGGTGGGTTCAAAGAGAGTCCTTACGATTAGCATGAACAATGTAACAAAGATTGTGTCGGGCAGTGGCTTATCAAAAGACGTAATTGTAACTACAGTATAAGCGTGTATGTTAGAACAAATCGATTACGCTAATTTCGAATTCGTACTCCGAATTGTTTTAGTACGTTATGAATTTCTATCGTCTACATGCGTATCATTACGAGAAAACCATTTCGAGGGCAACAAAAACTATTTTCCTTTTGGCTAACCAGACACATATACCTGGACCTTCGATATTTCTGTGTATTTCCGTTTGCGTTGTGGTAGAAAATGAAATTTCTAGGGCACATAATGAGGAAAGAGGGCTTGTCAAAGTTGATACTCACAAGATAAACTGACAGAAGGAAACAACGACCTTGAGTAAATGGATGTCGGAACAAAGTTTAGGAGAGATACAAAGACAAAATTTACTAAGAGCTGCAAAGGACAGGATATTGTGGAGGGCAATGATCGCCAACGCCCTGAAGGGAGACGGAACATGGAAGAAGCAGGGAGGCAAATAGGGAAAATGTAAGGTTCGAAGAGATGTCAGGAAATGGGTTTCACCGAACGAAATCTTATTTGGATCAGCAAGAGAGGCTAATTTTTTTAAAATAAAATTTAAAACTCACAGATCAAATTATCTATGGCTTTTTTCTTGTTTATTTGCGACTGAACACCCTGCCAACATTAGAATGTAGATATCTCTTTTTTCACACTTGCGATTTTCCGATTGAACTGTAAGCCCATCAGAGCACACGATTCTTTTTCTTTCTTTTCTTGCGACACGTGCCATGTCCAATGAAAGTCTCACTTTATCTGAACGATCTCAAGCGATGAAACTCAATACGTCCGAGACTTGTTAGCATTCCTTGCATTTCATTTTTACATATTTTACTTACATGCTTACTGGTTAAATAATAATAATAATAATAATAATAATAATAATAATAATAATAATAATAATAATAATAATAATAATAATAATAATAATAATAATAATAATAATAATAATAATAATAATAATAATAATAATAATAATAATAATAATAATAATAATAATAATAATAATAATAATAATAATAATAATAATAATAATAATAATAATAATAATAATAATAATAATAATAATAATAATAATAATAATAATAATAATAATAATAATAATAATAATAATAATAATAATAATAATAATAATAATAATAATAATAATAATAATAATAATAATAATAATAATAATAATAATAATAATAATAATAATAATAATAATAATAATAATAATAATAATAATAATAATAATAATAATAATAATAATAATAATAATAATAATAATAATAATAATAATAATAATAATAATAATAATAATAATAATAATAATAATAATAATAATAATAATAATAATAATAATAATAATAATAATAATAATAATAATAATAATAATAATAATAATAATAATAATAATAATAATAATAATAATAATAATAATAATAATAATAATAATAATAATAATAATAATAATAATAATAATAATAATAATAATAATAATAATAATAATAATAATAATAATAATAATAATAATAATAATAATAATAATAATAATAATAATAATAATAATAATAATAATAATAATAATAATAATAATAATAATAATAATAATAATAATAATAATAATAATAATAATAATAATAATAATAATAATAATAATAATAATAATAATAATAATAATAATAATAATAATAATAATAATAATAATAATAATAATAATAATAATAATAATAATAATAATAATAATAATAATAATAATAATAATAATAATAATAATAATAATAATAATAATAATAATAATAATAATAATAATAATAATAATAATAATAATAATAATAATAATAATAATAATAATAATAATAATAATAATAATAATAATAATAATAATAATAATAATAATAATAATAATAATAATAATAATAATAATAATAATAATAATAATAATAATAATAATAATAATAATAATAATAATAATAATAATAATAATAATAATAATAATAATAATAATAATAATAATAATAATAATAATAATAATAATAATAATAATAATAATAATAATAATAATAATAATAATAATAATAATAAGAAGAAGAAGAAGAAGAAGAAGAAGAAGAAGAAGAAGAAGAAGAAGAAGAAGAAGAACAACAACAACATCATGCCTATAATAGCCTTTTGGAGCCAAAAACTATTGACATAATAATTAGGTTTATAATACTCAGAAATTCATACCCAGATGTCCTCAAGGACACATGGTACGGTGGATAAAGGCGTTGGTTAGATCCAGTAACAGACCCAAAAAGAGTGTGAGTTCAATACCCGGTTCAGGCAGTGGAGAACTTTCAGAGGGAAAAATTACCAGGAGATAACTGATAACTGACATCCATCAAACATGGCTCGTGGAACTAGAACAGTCTACCCCAGTGATCGAAATAAAGGGTTCGGTTCGAAATTCCAACCACCTGAAGAAGGCCGGAGCGTACAACGGCCGAAACGTTGTGACAAATATGGCGACAAAGATGAGGACAATAGTCCGAATAATGTAAATACTATAATAATAATAATCTTATATTTCTTTATTTTATTTTATTAATGGTATTTAAAAGGTGTATATAGCATTATATCGACACATTTAATTTCGAACTGTTTCCTCCGACATCCAGCAAAAAAAAAAAAATTACCCCTTGGCGGTCAAGGTTAAAACGCAAATCACTAACAATTTCAATGATTACGAAAACAAAATAAGTACCTCCTTATTGATATGGCAGTCCCTACAGACTGCAATGTATCTTTGAAGATATTCGAAAAACTGTCAAAATACAAGGACCTTGAAATAGAAATCTCAAAAATGTGGCACATGGGAACATCAACAATCCCTTGGACTGGTTGGAAAAGATTCCAGTAGGCTGATTGAAGGGATCTCTGGAAGTCCATGCCTCAAAAAGATACAAAAAATTGTTCTGACAAGTACAACCCACACTTTACGAAGGGCTTTTTCTATGTAATTATTTTTTTTTTCAGTGGAAAGTGTCATGATGCCATTTCTAACCTTAGGTCCCTGGGCGGGACCCGGAAAGAAATGTGTAAACCTTAGATATCAAAGAAAATAATAATAATAATAATAATAATAATAATAATAATAATAATAATAATAATAATAACCACGAAAAGAATCTGTGGTAAATATCCAGAAACAATAGACTATCTTGTCTCAGGTTGCACGATGTGAGCAACCGCTGAATGTAAAACTCGGCCTGATAGTGTCGAGCAATATCTGCACTGCAAAATATGCATTTATTTACGGGAAGGAAAGTGCAAGAAACTGGTACGGACGTCACCCAGACCCATTTAAAGAGATAGGAACTGTAACAATTGTATGGGTCTTTACAATACAAACAGAAGAGTCAAACCTAGACATCGTGATCAAAGACCACTGGGACAGAATGGCATTACTTATTGACATAGCAGTTCTTGCAGATTGTAATGAATCTTTGAAGATCTTCAAAATACTTTCAAAATACAAGAATCTTGAATTGGAAATCTCAAAAATGCGGCATATGAGAAAATCAATAATGACATTTGTAGTTGGAGCCCTCTAATTGATTGGAAAAGGTTCTGATAGACTCATTGAACGGATTCCTGATAGCATGGGCATGCCTTAATGAAATACAAAAATTGTATTCACAAATACAGCTCACACATTACTAAGAACTTTATGTAAAATGTGTGAGATCTTAATTTTTTTTAAATGATCGGGGAAAATGTCCTGAAGTCATTTCTGAACTTAGGTCCATGGTTAGGTCCCGGAAGTAAATGTGTATATAACAGAAATCAAGGGAAATAATAATAATAATAATAATAATAATAATAATAATAATAATAATAATAATGGTTGGAAAAGATTCCAGTAGGCTGATTGAAGGGATCCCTGGAATATGCTCCGGCCTTCTTCAAAATTTCAATCACCTGAAGAAGTCCGGATCATACAACAGCCGAAACGTCATGAATATGGCAATAAAGATGATGACAACAGTCGAAATGATGTAAATAGTCTAAATAAATATATAGGATATTGAAATTGAAAAAACTGTGGCACCTAAAAATTACTCCCATACCTATAATTTTTGGAGCACAGAGTACGATAAAAAGCAAACCACGCACATTAGCAAGATCATTTCTAGAAGCTTAGGTGCAGCCTGTTCAAGGCCATTGAAGGTAGAAGGTTACGTTAGTAGATTGTTAGTACTGAGAAGTAGGTAACGGTTAACCCTAGCCATGAATAGGTTAAGATTGTAGTGATCGGGGAAACATCCTCTTGAGAGTCGGTTTGACAATGCAGTGGTTTGCGAGAAAAGCTTCTTGATTGGAACTTACTTCTCACCGATGGTATCCGAATGGAATGTGGGTGTTTTGCTACAATGTAAGTCACGTGATGGGTTGTAGCCGTGAAGGTTAAGCGTGACAGAACCAAGGAATGTAGTTCGTCCGTGCACTTTCCGTGAAAGTAGCGATAGAGCTGTGAGAGACTCGCCAGGTTCCGCTTATGCGAGAGTGGATGGAGAGTGTAAAATAATTTAGTCACCCACAAAGACACGGAGACGCATTTGGACTCTATCGAGGCTAGAACATGTGGTCTGTGTAGCTCCCACCCAAATATGACAACATTACTCCATTCTTGGCCTGATCCGGCTCTTGTAATGGTAGAGAATGGCAAGTAGAGTTACTTCAGCGTTACCATTTTACCTGCATTTTTAGCGATGGCTCGTATGTACGAGTTACACCTGAGATCAACTGTTAGTTTAAGGCCCAATAGTATCCCAAGGCACGATGCCTCTCTGAGGGGACATCCATTCATCGTTACAAAAGTTTTCAAAACTTGCACTGCGTCGACATGTTCATCTACACAGGATAGTATTATCCACGTAAAGAAATATAGATACTATAAATATTGAGTGTCTTTTAACATTATATTTTTGCCAAATGAAGACATATATTTACTACCCTGGTTGACCATAGGTCTCAGAGAATGACGTAGAATGTACTAAAGAGAAACCAAAAGACGATAATACTAGTACTACTTCTACTACTACTACTACTACTACTACTACTACTACTACTAGTAATAATAATAATAATAATAATAATAATAATAATAATAATAATAGTTAAAAGAAGAGCGCGATTTAAGAGAAAAAGAAAACAAAAACACCGTGTTTGATAATGTTAAACAATATTTTAATGGAATATTTGTCCTCTTCAAGTTATATTTTTTAAAAGAAATATTAGACAAGCATTTTAAGTTTCACATTCTGAAAAAATATTCAGAATCTACCGACCTTTCGACCCTTAAAACACATGAGGATAGTTACGTATGCAAATTACTAACTTCCCGGTCCGGGGGAATGAACTGAATGACAGGAGATTTCTATAAGATTTATAGTAAGCTGTTTGATTGATTCCTCTTAGTAACTAATCGACTAACGGAAAATTTCAAAATGAACAAGATCACCATCATATTAAGCACGTTTCAGTTTCATTCGTTTTTACGCGTCCATAACCAGTACATCCGTTTTTTTTTTTTCATTATATGACATGAAACTCTACTAAACACAGAGTTTAAGATTATGGCCAAGATCCTGTCGGAGCGTTTGTAGTCAGTTGCCGAGATTCTGTTTGGAACCGAGCAGACTTATTCTGTGAAGGGCCGAACAATTCAGAAGGACCTTCATCTGATCCGATACTGGAGGATGTAAAAGACGACGAGAAAACCGCGCTGATCAATTTGGATCAGTCTAATGCATTTGATACCATCGGAATCTGGTTGCTGTCCTGCAGTACGCTGGATTCGTACCCGACTTCTGCCGGTGGATTAGCCTCCTGTATCGCTCCCCCAGTGCTGTGGTGCAAGTGAACGGAAACCGTGCTTTTGCACCATCTCAAGCGGTTCGTCAGGGTTTTCCGCTGTCGCCACTACTTTACACTTTGGCTTGGAGCCTCTCTTCTTCGCTGACTGAGGGACAGGGCAATGCAGTCCGTCTCTACGTGGAATCGTTGTCCCTGTTGAGGCTCGAGCCAAGGTTTCCGCGTACGCTGGTGACGTTTCTACTTTCGTGTCGATCCTCTTGAACGGTACGAAAAGGTCACGGGAGTCAAGATTAACTGCGACAAATCTTTCGGCTTGCGGTTAAGTACCTGGAAGTGGGTCGATCTTTGGTTACACTTGGGGCCCGTCCGTATTCTTGGAGTGTGGTTCGTTCCCGGACACCAGTTGGAGAAAAATTGGTCAGAAGTGCAAGCAAAAGTCGGCGCGTGGGTCGAGATTTAGTGTCGAAGGCGGTTATCTTTGAAGGATAGGGCTGGGGCGAATGCCTCTTACGTCTTTCCTCTCATCGTTTACCGGATTACTGTACTTCTTCTCTGTAAGAAACGTAAGAAGTCGATAGCGCACTTGCTCACCTCCCTCTTGTGAGGTAGTAGCAATCATCACATCGACAGAGATGCCTGTGCCCAATGTCCGTGTCGGGTGTGGAGGCTGGGAACGCCACACTTGGCGAGTCACGGACACGCCTTGAGATTAGCTTTCCTACGCTACACGTTGACAAAGGATTCGATCTTGAAGGGGAGTGTGAAGGACACATTACCTCTCCTTACTATCACTCCTCCTCTTTCTAGAGCTGAGTGCTATCGTAGACACCGGGTTTCGATCGGCCCTGAGGGTCATTCTTCGGTCCAGTGAACTTTCTCTGCCTAGGAGAGTCTTGTATACGGAATTAGTGGAGGGGGTTGCGAAGGATCCGCTCTGCGACTGGCTCGGTTTGTCGGCAACCGCGTTGTGCTCTTTCTGGTCTTAGGCGCCAGCGGCGGATTACGTCAGTAACCCTGAGTTTTCGCTTACCTGGAAATTGTTTCAGAATAAGCTACCTCTGAGTGATATAGCTTTCATACGAAGCTTAGTGGATTTACCTGACTGTTATTTGTGTGACCTTGGCTTAGAAGACACGGCTTCACATTGTCCTCGGTTGGGCTCCCTTTCGGACTCTGTCTGCGAGTTGACGGCTCGTATCACTCCCAAAAAGCTTGTGTTTATTGATCGCTCATATACCTGTGACAATGTGTGACCCCCGTATTCTGAGGTGAAACGGATGTTGTTTTTGATGATGCTAACCACGGCTGGAGGGTGATTTGGACGACGCGGGTGGATGAAATCTTGCGATGTGATCGCTATTCTCTCAGGATCTGATCAGAAACTTTGAGCATCATCTGAGGATGAAGATTAGAACTGATAGAAAGCAGTTGTTATTGACACATTTCAGCAAATGTGGGTCACTGTGGTAAGCTTGGTACGCGCGAACGGGGCTAGCTTTGATTTTCTTTTTTAAGTCCCCCTAAGTCGCAACAGGGCGGTTTCCTGTGGAGCTCTCCGCTGCTTCTCCCTACGATCCAAGTCGAGATTCCCAAACTCCCAGTTTGTTTTGGCATGCGCTTTTCATTTCGACTCTTGGAGGGAAAGACCCTCATGATTTTATCAGTAAACGGAATACAGCAGCAAGTATTATTTTTGAGGAGTAGACGGGTCTTACTATCATCTTCCTTTCTTCAGTTTATTTTCGGGGTGATAACTCCCCTTCATTTCATAATACTGATAGAATTTTTATACTATTGTAAATATTGAAATTTTAAGTCATGGTGTGTCTGTCAGTAGTGGCCCTGTGAGTGTGTGGTATTTTGGTGTATGTAAGTGAATGGTGACGAATAGATTCATTTGGTGAATGAGTAAAATGTAACGAATGAATGGGTGGTGAATCTGATTATCTCGGTATAAGATAGTTTTGACCAGCCTTAATACTCTCCCCCTTTTTTCGGCCTTGTGCCACACTTACTGTATTTAATGGGTATTAAATTGTAGACAAGCAACGTTTGTACAAAGACATAATTTTTGTAGATTTATGTGTTTTTATACTTTTTAAAAAATATAACTTAAAAAATAAACATTCTGTTGAAATATTATTTAACATTGACAAACACTGTTTCTTTTTTTCTTTTCTTTGTCTCTTTTCATTTCTTTTTGTCCATGTTTATTTCTTTTCTTTGTGTTTTCTTAAATCGCGCTGTTGAAAAATATTGGAATAGTTACGTCAATGATAAGGTTGGACATGCCCACTAGGGACTGATACATTATGCATATCTGTTCGTGAGCGGGAGTAGTGGGACATCATGACCGGGTATCGACTAGGTTATTTTTTTAATTTCAAGAATGAGCAGAAAAGGCATTAAGGGAGATAAATCGAGATACGTGGGAACTCCGTCTGTCACGGACCGCCTGAGCGAACTTTGTTATCCGACCTGAAGTTATTTCTGAGTGGTTCCCGCCTGCTAGGCTAAGAGCTGCTTTTATCAAAATCTGTCATCATATGACCCACATTTGGTTGTGATACATGTGTTTCGTATAGACTCATAAGTCGGTGTGATAATTATTATTATTGCTGTTGTTAGTGTTGCGGTGTGTTGAAAACAGTCTTTGTTTCTTATAAATAATTATACAGCCACAAATACGCAAGCTAACTGTGGGATGATCAGAGAGTATAATAATTTTTCCTGCAAAAAGACTATTTCTGGTATTAAAACCTATTTTTACACTTTCATAGTGTTTTGACCCCAGTTTGGGGGGTTAACTATTTTCCCAGAGCTGGAACCCTAACAGGTGCTACCACCACATGTCAGGGTGGACCTGGGAACACGCTCCTCAAATCCTCCTGATCAGAGGCCTTGCTGTTGGACGTAGTTTATCGTCTTACCCAGGACGCTGATTTAGTTTATCGTCATTCCCAAGATGGAACATATTGTGAACGAAAGACACATGAATGCACTTCAGCGACGTCGTTTTGAAGTCTCTGCCATAGGGGAACCCATCCTTGATATAGGCCTCAAGTTAATGTCCAAGGCGATTTAGAGGCCTTCATTTGTTAGTAGAAGAATTCTTGAACTGGTATAGGGTGCGTGAGTCTAATTTCAAATAGTAACATGGTCAGGTGATCTTTCCGGATAGTTAAAACATAGAACCCTTATATTATTGTAGATGGACAACTTCAGGTTTACTCTTTGCATGCGCCCAATAAAACCTCTACCTTGAGTGGCTTTGGGGCCTTGTATTAGGGGAAGAAAGGGAAAATCTTACGACTGCAATTATAATTTTACAGTAATCATTTAATATGCGGTATTTATCTCGTTTTTGACATGGGTTTAAACAGGAAGTGGATCGACATGCTTTTAAAATGAACTTGCAACTTCAACGTTTCTTTGTTAATTATTTTTTAAATTGATCAAGTTAAATATAGAAAAAGAAATCCAAAAAAAGATGCATTTTTGAGGCGTGGAAATTCAGACGCTTTTCTTCCCTATAAATTTCGAACTTGAAATAGAAAAAAAGCAAAGGAAATGGTCAAAGAGAATGCAGTTTAACTTCTTTTTCTTTTTTTTTTTCAAAGAAAACATGTAAAAGAAAAAAGCCAAAAACGAGGGATCTAACAGCGAGAAGGAAAGAACTCTCAGATGCGTACATAAATCAACAGTTTCCAAATACGGATACACACGGCGTGTTTCCTCATACGCAACCATAGAATAACACTTGAACCCACCCGTTTAGAAATATTCACAAACAAGAAAGTAACAGACGCTTCCATATGACATTTTTAATGGCAGTTTCAGATATCTATCAGAGTCTAGAACACATGAGAAATATAACGAACTTGTTAACAGGAAGGAGTGGGCAACACACTGTATTTCCATAGACAACAAGCAAATCTGCATTCAAAGATAATCACCAAAACGACATTTGAGCCAGTTCTTGGCAAAAATGGCTCTTTAAGTAGAGACTCCACCCAAAGTTGAGGCACGTAACTCAGTAACAAAGATATGGTTTATATATTCAATAATATACATATCAATCACACTTCCATTTTTAGTAACACACACACATATATATTTATGTATGTGTGTGTGTGTGCATGCATGTGTGTGTCTGTGTGTGTGTGTGTGTGTGTGTGTGGAGATAATAAGAGAAAGTGAAAAAGCTAATAAACGACGCCTTTTGTCGAAGTCTGTTCGTCTCGGCCTCTTCAGGCCGGAATGAAGGACACGAATGTGTGTAAGGAAAATGTGTTGTGATTTTTTAGGATAATAGAGGCAATCAGTTAAATTACCTTATATTTCGACATAAAGAAGCCGGCGTGAACAGATGTCGGCGAAACGCGTAATTTGTAAGATTTTTGCTTTGTCCCATCATCTCTGGTTTTCCTTACAAACACACACACACACACACACACATATATATATATACACACACACACACACACACACACATATATATATATATATATATATATATATATATATATATATATATATATATATATATATATACATATATATACCGGGTGTAGCAGCATAATTGTACTTCTCAGAAAATGTATAATATCTAAAAAAAAAAAACTGAGTTTCTTTTTTTCAGATTTTCAGATAAGACGTTTAGCCATCTTGACACCATTTGTCGTAAGAATCGGTGAAAAAAACCCTGAGTTATTCAGCTAGAAAATTAAAATCGTTTTGAGTCAGCCCTACTCTCTTCCCAAATGAGCAATGATCAGAGGAAAAAAGTAATTCACGCTTTCAGTAATTGTAACCAACATTCATACGCTGGTTTTTATCTTCGCATTCCACTCAAGAACCATCAAGAGAACTGGATTTGGGGTCGCAGCAGGAAGAGGGATCATCATTTCAACTTAGAGCTAAAGTGATCAATTAGAAAAGATCCAACCCAATTTATAAGACCTTTGTTACGTGAGAGAGGAGTTTCAGCTATCACAGTGCAAGGAGTAGTGAAAAAAGACTTGAAAATGAAGTCGTACGTGAAACTTGTAAGGAAGCTTGTCACTCCAGGACAGAAAGTTCGAAGGTTAGATTGGGCAAAGATCATCTTGAATAAGTTGGAAAATGGTTCTGGAATAATATATATATATATATATATATATATATATATATATATATATATATATATATATGAACATTATTTCAATCCTTCATGAGCTTCCTATCCTTAGCTATGATTGAATATGTCCTTAGCTATGATGAATATGTCATTTTCGTTTATGATTGATTTTATCCCGATTCCTCTTTTAAGCTTAGAGAGTAATTATACATTCTTATTGCTCAAAGTAGTGTCCAATTGTATTATAAAATCCTCTGAGAATTCCAATATATATATATATATATATATATATATATATATATATATATATATATAGAGATAGATAGATAGATAGATAGATAGATAGATAGATGTATACAGAAAGTGGAAAAAGTTTCAGAGTGACATGTTTACTCTTTTAAGACTTCAAACTAAAGCGATGTTTACGTTGATGCGATTACACATGCGTATAAAGGAGAGAGGACGCTGATAATTTTTTAATTAAATTATTTTCCTTTTAAAGATATATATTTTAGTTGCATAGTCTAGCCGATTTCATTTAATTTCTTTTACTTTTTTGTTCATGCTTTTATCACTTTTGTTATTAAATATCCCACATTGTGATAACAGAAAATCTGACAAGAAAGGTGAAATGTTGTAAGAACCTAGATATTAATTTACTGTGGATGATATAGCGATTAAATCACTTTGTAGACATTTTCGTCTTAGTAAATTTCTTTCTCTTTTATTTAGAGTAGCATTTCTAAATCAAAATTATGTCAGACTCATTGCGCATTTAATGTGTTGTTTTGTAAAAGATCCCTTTTGCGTTCTTATGATTTTTCATTTAAATTCCTTTGGGTTTCTCCCGGGTAATTTTTGTGGCAATTATTACAGTAAAAATCCACCTTAAAAAATCAGCCTTAAGTTTTGGCTTATTATTTTGTTTTGTCTTAATTGTTTTAGAATTATAATATTATCTTAGAAGTAATTGTAACAAATTTCATGTTAAGCTTAGATAAATTATTTTCAATTGTATTTGTGATAGACTTGGTGGGTAGAACAATACATTTTGATTCGTTGACTCTGTCTAATAATTGTGCTAGATATTTTAAAAAATTATATATTTTTCCCATATATCTACACATATATGAGTTGGGATCCAGTATAGATCAAATATGGGTCGAAATCCGAGAGAACGATAAGATAAAGAACAAATTGCGAGGTCAGCTGCTAAAAACGTAGGTTCGCTGTGTCATGTGAAACAATTTATTTCTCTCCAGAATATACCTTATATATCTATAAGTCTACCATTCGTCTATGCTTAGAATATTGATGACACATATGGTTCGATTCTCCTTCTATTTACCTGGAACTCCTTGATAAAATCCAAAGTAGAATCAGCAATATTATTGGCCCTGATCTAGCGGCTCGTCATAAGTCACTTAACCACCGTCGTAACGTTGCCTCTCTATGTCTTTTTTTCGTGTTCGGGTGAGCTCTTCGCTATAGTACTAGATGTAACCGTTAATTCTATGCTAACAGTTTCTTTTTTTGCATTTTTCACTTGTGGAACTCCTTTCAGGCTCCATGATTTCCAGCCAACGTTAATCTATAAAAATTTAAATGCAATGTCAATCGCTATCTACTGTCTTCCTCATTACTCTTTCCTCTTCCCGCTCATTATTTATGTTTCTGGTCCTAATTCTTCGACACCCTATAACTACTTGCGTCTAAGTATCACCCCACGCCTTCCATGGGGTGATACCGATTAAAAGAAAAAGGGGGCGTTTTAAAAGAAAAAGGAGACAATTTAATGTTTTCCCTTTGATTAAAGCTTCATCAGAAGCTGAGATATGGAGAAAGATAAGATAAGAAAAATTTTGGTATATTTACTTTTATCTTTTTTTTATTTTCATTAGTTAATCATGTATCACGTGTATTCGACGCTTTTATACGAACGTTAGTATAATTTGTGGTGTTCCAAATTCAAGGTGTGACGACGCATTCATCCAAAGTTTAAAGAAATTAACGTCTTCGAAGCATACATAAAAAACCGTAGATATTGCAATATATATTATAGATTGTCTATCAAATTACAATGTATATTCGTAATTACGTGCGCGTGTATGTCTAACAGAAAGTTGTTGACTTTTGCATTGTTGATTTGACAAGTCTTTTACGTGCGTACCATTTGTTGGAGGTAAACAAACGTTAGATTCTTAAGAATGGATTTAATAAAGGTTGTTGATGTAATATAATGTTTTTGACGAGTGTATATATATATATATATATATATATATATATATATATATATATATATATATATATATATATATATATATATATACGGATGGATTTTACATTTAAAAATCCGATATATTTTTATTTATTACTTAAAACTTATTTTTAATGGGTAACCATATTTGACTAGATGCTGCTGTTTTTATTTATTTATTTATTTATTTACTAGCAGCATGGCCAGGCGTTGCCCGTGCTTGATTCAAAAATCGTACGACTCATACAGCAATCGCTATCACTTGACACTTTAAAGTAGTGCCCTTTGCCGTGCTGATGTTGCTACATGCCTTATTTCTTGCCTATGTCACACTGCGAATTTTTTCTAAGCTCTATGCTAAATATTAAATCTGTTACGAAAAAAGAACTAAACAAAATGAACACAAAACGATCAGCTTTAAAAAAGGACTTGTAACTGGAAAAACCGAATGAAAAAAAGAATGTTAACAACAAATACTTTTTCACACCCAACCCAGTTATACGGAATCAGAAACTACGTTGAGTTTAAGCAAGCGAATGAGCCAATTGGAGTAAAGTGCCATGTAGACTTAAATTTTCCCCACTTGTGACGAATGCAGCTATCGATTTTTTTGCATGCTAGCTAGCATGCTAGTTAACATTCGTGTCAGTCAGCTGTTGGTTCTCACGCTGGCCAATAGAATCTTCCTGCCTATTCGTGGCAGCCAGCTATAGGCTCTCACTCTGGCCAGTAGAAAATGGCCGCAAACTACATGAAAACTGTCCTAGAAGCATGAAAAAATCGATTATTTCCACTAACGATTGGAGTTGGGAAATGCAAAGTCGGTCTTGGCCTTCCTGCTAACTTGGAGCATGTGCATGTAAATGTTGGTGCAAATCCGTCGAAAATTACGGCCGTGCATTCGTTACACACACAAACACATCCTGCCTTTTATAGATAGAGATTAAAAAGTATATTTCTTTATTTCCATCTACCGCCCTGAATATTCGAGAAATCTTATTAGAAAAATATGCCAAGAGCGCATATTTCTCGAATAAGATATACACAGGGTGTGATGGATAAAACTGTCATGACAATAAAATGACGCAAAAAATGAAAATAACACAGACATCTCAAATTAACGGGTATATTTACCAAAATGACACAAAATTATCTGGAAATTCTGAAGAGTAAAATTTATTCAATATATTGCCATTGGATTCAACCAGGATCTCCAGACGACTTCTGAATCACCTGCAATTCTTCTTGACGATCTCTTTGTTTAAGTTGGTGAATGCTGCCATAATCTTTGCATTGGACATCTTTGGATTGAGAAGGAGTTTTGTTGGTATCTCGCTGAACTGCGCCCCACATAATAATCAAGGCGGTTGCCTTCTGCGGAGTTAGGTGGTTAGGCGGGTAATATGCTCTCAGAATTTGTCTGACAGACATGAGTGGGTTCTCCTGCTTGTGTGGCATGGTTCAAAGTTCTGTTGCCAGACATGGGGTCTTCCAGCAGCCGCCTTCTTCCTATTGGAGCTTACGGCACGTATGCCAAGCAATACAGTATGCCTCTCCCAGCTGAGTGAATTGCTTTCTGGTGCCCTTTTTTTCACAGACATTGCCCAACTAACTCTATATTGTGCAGGCGACAAAATTTAAAACAACCAACGCGCATGCGCCAAAGTAAAATTGCACCCTGTACATATACAAGCTTTTAAGCTAGAAACCTATAGAAATTCTACTTAATTAGCCAAACATGGGTGGAAATTGGAAATTAAAAAAAAAAGAAATCAAAACCTTACAACAATAACAACATCTGCATTCTTTGTCAACAGGAGAAAAGTAGCAATAATAACATTTCCATAACAAAAAAAAAATTGAAACAGATATCGGAAATTATGACCCGGTGTATACATACGAAAAAGTTGCTTTTCAGTTCATATGTAGTGCGATGAAAAGAGAGTATGTATATTTCATTTGATTTTATCCTCCTCCTCCTCCTCCTGCTTACCTTCTACCACACTTCACGTCGTGAGATTATTCACGTATTTATTTATTTTTAACAATAGAGCGTTCATAATTTTTTTTTTTTTAAATATACAGCGTTAGGAAATCTATTGATCGAAATCGCCAGAAAATACCCAAAGGCTGAAATCAGAGTAGCCGAATGGGCTGATTTCCTATATATATATATATATATATATATATATATATATATATATATATATATATATATATATATGTAGTATTGAATGTTAAAGACATTAACATTCAATACTACATGTTTAAAAGAAAAGTTGCTGCCAAATTACTCACATATATATATATATATATATATATATATATATATATAATAGGAATTCCACCTATTTCTATACATAAATTTATGTAATTCAAAATATATCAAAGCGAGCAGAATTTCTACCAAATATATATATATATATATATATATATATATATATATATATATATATATATATATATATATATAAATATATATATATATATATAATCGTTTTCAACCCAAGCAAGTTTAGGATATATGGATTAATGTATTGCTGGCATTTTTACTATAAAAATGTTATTTTCACAATCTCATAGGGGTTTGTTTTTGTTTGAGAGGCTTTCATTTTTTTACTATTGATTTGTCCCCACCCCCTAACACATGCTTGTGACACAAGTCAGCTCCAGTGGCTAGTTAATCCTTGTTCCAGACGCCCACTCAGACATGGTTACTGTTTCTGGAGAGAGTGCAGAATCTGGCAGGATCACCAGTTTGTACAGGGCCAGCACGCTCAAGACTCGGGGCTGATGACATGTGACTTCATGCAAGGCACAACTATCAACGGCTTCCCAACAGTTTCGTCTACTCATTTTCGCTTACAATATTTGAGGCGAACCGTGATATCGTTTTTAGCTATAACCCAAGCAGAAATTTCATGGAGTCACTTCCTCGAAAAATCAACAATACGAACCTGCTTCTGTAAGTCGGAACGTTCACATTAAAGAGGCTGACACTGGCACTTTGTACTTCTGAGCAAAATGACCTAACTGCTTTGCTTCACCATTTGAAGTTTTCATTACACATTTTCAAATACAAAATCTAGTTCTACAACTTCATCCTCATCATCGCGAACAGTTTCCGTGGGAAAATTTCGGGGGAAAAATTCTCAGCCATTTAAATTAAACCCTGCAGTATCTAAAATATATAACCCATGGCGGCTTTTTGTTGTCCAAAGGGAAGAAGTTATTGCAATTTAAATATCGCAAAACCTCTTTCACATCACCAAAGCTGTTGACATGTCCTTCATAAGAACTGATATATTGTGCTTGCTAAATTCGTCTGTACAGAAATTTTCTCGCTACTTGATAGCTGGGGTCGGAGGTTGGTGAAATTTTGATAAAGTGGCCCACACGCAGTTAGTTTACACCAATGAATGTGCGTACGGGAGGAAGAATGGAGTTTATTTGGAAATTAGTTGTATACTTTCACTTCTGCTGAAAACAGGAAACATAATCGGGGGAGCGATATCACAACCTTCTTAAATTTCCAGGAGGGTCTGAAGTTTGGTTGGGGTGTACCTGGGTCGTGTTTTTCTTTTTTTTTTTTACCGTAGCGAATTTTAGACGTGGAAAATATGCATCTATATTATCTAAAATTTGGGATCTTGTCATCAGCAAGTAATTTTGAGTTCTCCGTGTATAATACAGTAAAGTATTCCTCTTTTGAAAATAACTTGAAACTTAAACATAATAAAATTAACTTATGCTATTTGAATTCTTACTCATATCCTTATCTTTGCCAGCCACATAATCTTAAAACGTGGCTTCGTGCATTCTGTGAGAGAGTAGTTGTGTGTTTTCTTACGGCCACATCGCGTTGAAACACCGAAGGTAAGTAATCTTGAGTCTGGTCAATACCAAGATGGGTGACCGCTTGGGAATACCAACTTCTATGAGTGGACATTATTTACATTATTCGGACTATTGTCCTCATCTTTGTCGCCATGTTTATCACAACGTTTCGGCCGTTGTACGCACCGGCCTTATTGTATGAGTGGGTGGTTTAATTGATAACGGCTCGGAAGGAGAAATCGAAGGGCCGAGTTCGAATTCCAGTCAGGTCCGTTACATTCATTTACGCTGGGCGTTCATGAACAGAAAAAGGGATATGATCGCCAAAGCATGCCATATCCGCCCCTACCAACACGTATTGGATCAACGCAGTAAGGCAATGCGCCACTCCTGCCCATGATATGGGAAAGGCCTGCGTTCAACACAAAATAATCTTCACACGCTGAGAAGAAAAGGTTTTGAGTCCAATCCCAGTGTCAGGTAATACAGACTCATTAGAAACAAGGTGAGCACGAAAAAGAATTGAAGGATATTTACACTATTTACGGACTGTTGTCTTCATCTTTATTGTCATATTCACGACGTTTCGGCCGTTGTACGCTCTGGCCTTCTTCAGGAGTTATTTGTTGGAATTTGGAACAGTGAATATGGCAATAAATATGAGGACAACAGTCCGAACAATGTAAATAGTTAAAATACCTAATCTCACAAATATAGACAGATGTTGAAGAATTGATTCATTTTTTATGTTTTATCAACCCCTTGCAGGTTGTTTAAAACCAGAAAATATTTTTAGATTGTAAATATTTTATCTGGGGTGGGGGAGATAAAAAATTTAGTGATATAAGTCTTACTAATTAACTCATAGCTGGAGGGAGAAACGGCAGTTACGCGTAAGAGAATATAACACAAAAAATGGAATTGTAAATTAGCGCGCCGATCCTCAATTATATATATATATATATATATATATATATATATATATATATATATATATATATATATATATATCTACCAATACATATATATATATATATATATATATATATATATATATATATATATATATATATATATATATATATATACCAATCGCACATCCACGCTTTGATCAGCTGCTATTAACTGTCACCCATTTAGGTCATGTCCAGGTTGTTTAACTTCGGTGATCGTACGGGAATTAATGTTTCAAAGTGATGTTACCGTAAGCTACACAAACGGAAATGCACAGACAGGCGTACAAGAAGAATCTATACTATAGATTAATTGAAGAGTTCAGTTCTAAATTCTTTGAATCTTTCTTGAGTGGACTGACACATAAACAAGGTCGGAAGACATATAAGAAAATGGGATACATGGGATATATATTGGGGGGGGGGCGGTGCACATTAGTAAAAAGTGAACACACTGGAATAGACAAGAATCGTCCTCTACTTGCAGTCTCTGTCATCGCCTGATATATTGGACATACATCGGTATCTCCTAAAAAGGAATATCCTCCGGTATGTGTGTTATGCCAAGAGACATTCACCATAAAACAAATACTGATAAACTGCAGCCATTTTAATTCAATCTGCTTAAAAGATTACCAAACAACAAACTTGAAAGAACTTTTTCAAAATACTGATTCATTTTACATATTTCAGTTCCTAAGAGAAATTAAACCGATTTAAAAAATATAATGAAAAAATATATAACTATAACAAACAACAGTCTTACTATTTATCGATACAAGAATTTATTTTAAGAAAAATTAAATTTCGGCATTAAATTACCCAATGGGTTGATATATCGTAAAACAAACCAAACTAAAGAAACAACCAAGCCAAAACCATGCAGACAAAATAGCTATTATAAATAATTAGCTGAACATTTACTATCCTCTACATATAACCTCCAATTAGTTGTTAACTGGTGCAAGAAATGACTTAACCCCTTCAAAAACGAAAACTGCTATCCCTTAATCATCATAAAGAACCATTTTTGGCTTTCATAAGCATGGTTGATGCTAACCTCTAGAAGAAGAACTCATTACAACTTCTTTGTGCCACGTTTTCCATTGACATCAGGTAGAGTGATTATATTGAATCAATTGCTAGGTCTCCTGCTAGGAAAATTGGTTCACAGTGTTGTATCAGACAATTTTTCATGACCAACTTGTAGTGGGGGGATGTTGTTCTTCATGCAAAATACTTCCTACCGAAAGATTATCGATGCCAAGTTCAGTAACATGCCTCGGAGCGGAGCAGATTCGGACTGCGCAACAAAGCTTATCTGATACGTTCCACAATTTCTGGGGTACGTACCGTTCGTGGGTCCCCCACTTTCTCTGCTATTCATTAGCGCACCTCGTGTTCGAAGTCAATAAACACAACGTAATATCGTGCTACGAGTGGCAACAGCCTGATTGCGGTGAATGTTGAATCGGCGTCGAAACTCACGCTGAAATGCTGTGACAGACTCGTTTTTCTTCACGAAACTGTAGTAGGCAAAACACGCGGAGCTCTAACGTACACGGCGCCATCGCTTCAACTGAATTAAAAAAAGACAAAGTCACCACAGACCGAATTGTATTGTCGGACATATGTCCCTCCCCCAGGGGGATGAGTAATAGCCATTTCAAAAACGTCTGTCCTCTCTGACTTACCCGATATATATATATATATATATATATATATATATATATATATATATATATATATATATATATATATATATATATATAGAAAGAAAGAACAGTAAGATATATAATCCGGTGTTCTTATAGATATTTTTATTTTTACAAAATAGTGCTCAATGTAAATTTACAGAGTATTAATATTATAAATTAACTTATTTTAAATATGGTTTTATTCGCTACATGTAACCATGTTTCGCTACATATAACCATGTTTCAAAAATGGCAGCTAAAAGCTTCGAATTTAATTTTGTAATTAAATTAAATACATTAGTTCCATTTCATCTTCAAGCGAAATTTTGGAGTAAATTATTTTTTAAATTTACTGAGTTTTAAAGGCACGGCAAAGATTCCTAATTCACTGTTTCCAAGGATACAGAGAAATCCACTTAACCAGACAAGGGGTGGTAGCGTGTTCATTGAGATGAAAATGTTGCGATATGAGGTCAGTTGTTGGTTACATTCGAAAAAGGCGTTATGTAGTTAAATTCTAAGCTTAACACCTCTCTGAAAGTACTTCAAACACTTAAAAGAATCCAATAAAACACCTAGAGTAAAATGAAATTAATATGAAAAGCTAGAATATGTACGCCATTAAATGACCCCTGTCCTTTGTACATACATGCGAAACTATGTATTACTAAGTTTATAAAAAATAAAAGTTTACCGAATCAGAGAAATAATTTAGCTATTTTTGCCGTCATTGTCATAAATTTTACTTAAATAATATTTATATATAAAATTTTAAAAAATGTGACCTGGTAATATACTGTTAAGGGGTCTCCCCTTTTCGCACAAATGGACTCACCCAAGGTATACATATACTACTACCAGTGAATACCCGAAGAGTGAAGGAGTCGAGACGGAACGACAGAAGAGTAGTAGAGTTCAGCAGTAGAAGAGTAAGTCACAGAGACGGCGGCAAGCGTCACAGTTAGCGAGTCATACCACGATACTTCCATACCAAGACTGTATATATATTATTGCTACTAACCCGCATTCCTGGATCTACTAATCCGTATTACCAGTTTATATTATTACGTTAATACATTTATTTTCCTTATCCATTCCTGGCGTTTGTTATTCATTGATATCGGATTTCGTCCCGGAATCCACAACATATACATACTTATACTTGATATGAAAAAATAATTTTACATACTGTAAATTCAATTTAATTGGATGGGTGGGCTGTGTGTATGTTTTTAGTGTCATAGGGATGTTTTATTTTCTGAATACACCACTTCCACGGTAATTGCTCCGAGGAGTTGCTTTCGCTTGTCCCTAAGCCTCGTGAATTTAAGCGTCCTACGAGGCTGGCATCCCGTTCCCACCCCTTCACCGTTGAAACTGTTAGATGTAGACGTCTTTTCTACTCCAATAGCTTCATGTCTCGCACATCTCGCCTATGGAACTCCCTTCCCTATTACTGTTTCCCTGACAAATATAATCTCCAACGGTTTAAGTGTAGCGTCAATCGTCATCTCCAATTGCCTTGATCTATCCACTTCCCTTCTCCACTTCCTGACATCCTTCATTCCTATCTGCTCTCGCTCTATATCTTCCGTAACCCCCCTGCCTTGATCGACCCTCCGTCCTTCTCTTTCTCCACATCCCTTCCTTTACCACTCCTATCTGCTCTTCCTCCAACTCTTCTGTAACCCCATGCGTGATAGTGGCCACCGGCCTTGCTTGGGGTGATACGCTTAAAAAAAAACAAAAAAAAACACCACATTGTGGTCGTGGTCGTAGTTAATATCATTAAGTGTTGACTTTTTCATTTTTATTATTAAGGCTTCCATTATTTTTTATCTTTTTTACATTTAGGATGAGGTTATTATGTTTGTATTTTATATTTTATGTTTTTTTTTATGTTTGTATGTTTCGAATGCAGTCTTGTAGGTTTGTGTGTGTGTTTAAATGGATTCTGATAGAGCTGTGATCGGATATGTGTAACATAAGTCGTCTGGATAGGCATGTAGTCGTGTGACCGATGTAATTATTTATGAATTCGGTTTGATCAGGAACATAGTTCCGTAAGGAGCATTTGAACTCATAGATAATGTTGTAATTTTGACTTTGCTGGTGTGTTGTTATTTTTGTGGATAAGGTTAGCTGTCATAAATTTTTTTTGTAGTAGATAATTAATTTGATTTTTTTATTCGGGTCAATTGGGGTAGTGGATTTCTTTATAATATTTCTAAGTGACGCTTCATCTTGTTTGTAGTTAATGTGCATTTGTTTTTTGTAGAAAATATTTATGTAATTTTTTACTATAAAAACTTTAAAACAGCTAACCTTATCCTCAAAAATAACAACACATCAGCAAAATCAAAATTCTTTTTTTTAATAGCGTTCATAATATTTTTTTTTCAACAGAGGGTCAGGAAATCTATTGACCGAAATTGCCTGAAGATACCAAAAGGTTGAAACCAAGGTAGCGCAATTGGCTGATTTCTTAATTTTCTATACTTAAAGCTTTAAATGTTAAATTTCTATATGTGTATTGAGCACATTTTTAATACTACTGATTCCTGGTCTAATTCAACTATGACCATTAAGTTATATATATATACATATATATATATATATATATATGATGGACTCTCTCGTCGAATTCGACGTATGAAGGTCAGACAGATCAGTTCCCAGAAACTGAAAGCCCGACACCCGCACAGGATTTGATTATAGTGGTGAAGGCTTTGTGCAGGGCCATCCACACTTTTTGGAGGGACGAATACAGGGACCTGGTGCAACGGATGCCACAAGGTCCCCAAACGACCCTCCGCAGGTTTTGAATTCAGAGTTGTCCTTCTCCTAGACCAGTTGCCATCCAAGGCTATAGAACCCAGTCTATCCTGCTATTTCCCCATAGTTGGAGGGAGAAGAAGAGGATTCACACCTTTCCCAAGGGTATTAGCATATATATATATATATATATATATATATATATATATATATATATATATATATATATATATATATATATTACGGTGGAGCAATATATATATATATATATATATATATATATATATATATGAAACAAAAACATTTTTAAACAACTATAATAATAATAATAAAATTTTCTCTTATACTTTATAATAATTTATACTTTGTAGCAATATATTGCACATTGATGACGATCAGTTTACTCCGACACCCGGCGTATGTTCTATGCTTGCAGGGGGCAGTGGTTAGAAGTAGTACCTCTGTTACTCGGCTGCTGCACTTATTTTAAGATGGACTGGCAACACTGGTCTTCACCTATCCTCTAGATCTCCACGCGCCAAACTCTGTAAACTGCTTCAACAGGCGGGCGAAATCACGTGAAATTATCATCGAATGGCGCTGCACTCTTCTGTACACTGGTAGTACCGGAGAGGTATAACTCCGTGATAATAAAGTGTGGCTGGTTCTACACAAACCTACACCACTCTAAACAAATCTTTTGTGTGGATAGTCTGCAGTTCAGTTCTGTGTTCCTTCTTTGCTGTTCCGCCTTTGCAACAAGTCCACTGGTGAGAGAGTTAAGGCGAAAGGGACAGGTACATGATTAAAAACTGAATTGAAAGACACTCATACGTCGAAAACGATGGGGGAGTTCACTATATATATATATATATATATATATATATATATATATATATATAAATATATATGTTTGTCTGTGTGTGTGTGTGTGTGTGTGTGTGTGTGTGTGTGTGTGTGTGTGTGTGTGTGTGTGTATTATATTTGTCTGTTATATATTGGTCATTTTTATTATTATTTTCACATAGTATATTATAATTTCTGTTACTAATATTTTATTATATAAATATTTGTGCGTGTGTGTGTTAAAAGTACAGAGCTATTACAGAAAGCCTGAGATAAGAGAAATGATAAAAAGTTGAATACAATATAAATAAAGTGTGAGCACGCGTTCTGAGCATTGCATATTAATAACAAAAAAAATCTTGCGAAACGGTGTTGGGGCGATGTCTAATGCCATCTGTCAAGGACCCAAAAGCGTGTAAAATACCATTGCTTCACACAACATTAAATGCCCTAAAAGAGATCCACTTCTTTCAAATTAATTTCAGATCATGAAATATAGGAGACATTAAAGTAAAAGTCGAAGAGATATTTGAAAAAAGGGATAAATAATAATAATAATAACAACAACAACAACAACAACAATAATAATAATAATAGCAATAATAATAACTGCCTGATCTTAACCAATTCAGTATCTTTGCTTGGGGCTGATGGACTGGGTCGCATGATGGGTATATTCGGTCTCGTATATTTGTATCCCAACGTCACTTTGCTGATCAACACTTCTCATACTTAATCCTACTACTACTACTACTACTACTAAAAATAATAATTATAATAATAATAATAATAATAATAATAATTTTCATTCGACTATTAAAACTCATCATAACAACAAGTACAGCGTCACTTGCCTGAATAGATGAAAAAATACGTTAGAACCTATATATATATATATATATATATATATATTACCAGCAATATATTTTTTTGTAAAAAAAAAAAAAAAATTAGCAGCAATATTTTTTTGAAAAAATTATTATCAATACATTTTTGAAAAAGAAATTTCTAATGCTTCGAAGAAAATTAAATTTCAGCATTAAATGACCCATTAGGAGTTGATATGCCACACAAATAAAACAATAAACAAAACTTCTACTACTAATACTACTAATATGAATAATAATAGTAACCAAACTATATAATGATTATATATGTGTATTTATTTATATATTTCCTGTCCCATCTGTAGTCTGAAGGGAAGTAATTCAACTTAAGGTAGTAAATTTTGACTGAGTAGTCGTTTTAATAACCTATGCAAATAAAATATTTATCTGTATTTCAACAAAATTAGTTCCCATGAAAAATGAACCGTTTCATTAAACAATTCCTTTACGAATACGTTTCTTAGATTGCAGTCTTATTTGTTCAGGCCTTTCGTGTGAGGCACGCAGATACTTTTGTCTGTTAAGTAATCGTCTTGCGTCAGCTTGGTCTTGAAATAGGCATTGTCTTTGCCGTATTTGTCGTTCTTTTGCAAAATCATTTTCTTCCGAGAGATATATCCATTTCATTGTTATAATCAATATATTGTTTCAAGACTTTTTTTTCGCATTGCATCTCACTATTAAAACGTAAAAACTGCCATCATTTTTGACAGGACGGGTACACT
>OZ038478.1:38659762-38672262 GCA_964036315.1 Acanthosepion esculentum | reverse complement strand
TATATATATATATATATATATATATATATATATATATATATATATATATATATATATATATATACCGATTCTGGAAAAACTACTAGAAGTGGAATACGCTATACGAACTAATACAGAAAAAAACTCTAATCGGAGTGAGATAATTTTTAAAAAATGGAAAAGCTTTTTTTACAGAAAACGTGCTTCACCTCTGTGTGCTAGTTAGACTTCTTCGGAACAAAATGAAAGACAAACCTGTGTCTAAGGAAAGTGCGTTGGAATTATTTAGGAAAATGTATGAAATTATCTTGTCAGATCCAGTGACCAGAATTTGTTTATTTTTTCTGTACTGAAGCCGTTAAAATCAGTCTGGAAACACAAACTGATATAGCCGTGCAGCCTCGCGTCCATTACCATTCGCTTGGCCGTATTGTAAAAATCATATCTGCCTGCTTCGGATGAGCTCTTCGCTATGATACCGAGACTCTATGAATCTAAGTGCATAACTAGACTGGCGTCAACATATCTTCCATTTACAGTGGAGCTGGCTAGATGTAGCCGTAATTTCTATGCTAAAAGTTTCTCTTCTCGCACTTGTCGCTTGTGGAACTTCCTTCCGGCTCCATACTGTCCAGCCAATTTTAATCTGCAAAAATTTTAATGAAATATCAATCGCTATCTAACGTCTTCCTGGTTACTCTTTTCTCCTTCCGCTCATTATTAATGTTTCTGTTCCTACTTTTTCAACGCCCTGTAACCCTTTGTGTCTTAGTAGCTTTACTGCCCTGCATGGGGTGATACCAATTAAAGAAAAACAAAAAACAAAATTAAGACATTGTCATCAAAATAAGAGTACATCTGTTATGATAATTTACCCACGCACGCATGAACTCTCCCAGCTATAAATAGGAGCAGGTACTGCCTTTTGGAGATGGAAGTTTCCAGCAGTCAGCGCTGACAGTCGGACCGAACATTCTTGCTGTAACACTCTCGTTTGTATATGTTTGTATTACTGCTTCTGTTAATGTATTTGTTTAACTCAATTCCTCTTGTGTATTTATTTCTGGTCTTAACAAGGCCACAACATTATGAAAATGCATTGGAAATGATTTTACTATGAAAATGCATTGGAAAGGGATTTTACTATGAAAATGAATTGGAAAGGGTTTTTACTATGAAAATGCATTGGAAAGTGATTTCACTATGTGTTATGGTAATTTATCCACGCCCTCATGGACTCTCCCAGCTATAAATAGGAGCAGGTACAGCTTTTTGGAGGGAGAAGTTTCCAGCAGTCAGCTCTGACAGTCGGACCGAACATTCATGCTGTAACACTCTCGTTTGTATATGTTTGTATTACTGTTTCTGTTCATATATTTTTTAACTCAATTCCTCTCTTGTGTCTTTATTTCTGGCCCTAACAAGGACAGAACAACATCTAATATAAATAAATGGTAAATATTTCCAATGTCAGTTACCAATGAAAAACAGAACGATCATTTTGGTCAAACTAATAAGAGCAGACTTGCAATGAAATGCAAGCATTTACATCTTTATGCTTTTTAGTGTTAGGCGGTAAGATCATTTTCTTCTTGATATGAGAATGAAGTTTCTTCCGAAATGTGCAGAAAGCCGTCACCTGATTTCCGGCACGTGTCCACCCAGACAAATTACCCTTTTCCTTGGGCGTTTATGCACAAAGGAAACAAAAAAATAAGAAAACTACTGCGTGCATGGCTAATAACTTTCTTAGCTCTCTGTCGACCTGCATCTAGACATTAACGCCTGATCCTTTCGAGGCCCACCCATACCTTTGAAATCACGCCAAACATTATTAATACGCACGGTTATAGTTCAACTCTGCTTGTTTTAAAAGCAGGTGCAAAGCTAATTTCCACCTGAGTACCTCCTTTACTTACCCATAAGGATGAGGAGGATGCTTGTCTTGTCACATGTTTTATTTTTAATAAAGAGCCCACCCGTATGTAGTTTTCGAATATTTACATTTTCTGTTCTCGTAACAATGAGATTCTCCAATAAATTTAAACTTTGAAAGGTTGTGGTGTTGGTTATAGAATTCCAGAATAAACTTATCTTTAATAATTGCTTTTTTCTGACTTCTGAGAACAAAGTCCATCCTGGTATGATCTATGATGTGAGGTATATTTCATTAGTTTGATATGACACAATGCAACAATAGTAATTCAGAATCGATCTCACTAGTAATAGCATGTAGGACTAACAAAAGCTCTACTGCAGTTGTATTTTCATCATAGTCATATTTAAACTTCACAATTCACAATTGTTCAACTTTGGAATAGGCTGTGATACGTACGGGTATTTTCCCCAAGACAGCAAATTGCTACAAACCCGAAACTTTAAACTAAAAACTATTTCTTTATGTTCTTAAATAACTTCGGAAGACCTTTTACGGGTGTCCTGCATGGCGTCAGACTCATTCAAAAATAACTAACCTCTCGTCTGAATACAACCGCTTACTCAGATCAATGGTCAAAAACGTCTTCGAGTGAATGAAGCCTATAGATCAATATTCGAAGAAGGATTGTACAATTGACAAATACAATCTCCAACTATTTAAGTGTAACGTCAATCGACATCTCCAGTTGCCTTGATCTATCCACTTTCCTTCTCCACATCCTTTCACCTTTCATTCCTATCTGCTCTCGCTCCAAATCTTCTGTAACCCCCTTGCCTTGATCGGTCCATTGTCTTTCTCCACATCCTCTCCTTTACCACTCCTATCTGCTCTTCCTCCAAACCTTCTGTAACCCCTTGCGTGCTAGTGGCCTCCAGCCTTGCTTGGGGTGATAAGCTTAAAAAAAAAAGAAAAAAAAGATAACTAGAACCGTTTTTCTTCGAAACTTGTGGACTAGTGCTACGGAATCACAAACAAGGAACGGTACTAAATAACAGAAACCACATCACTTGAATACCTTCAAAAGTAACAAAAGCTAAAATCGGTAACACATGCTACACGAAGAGAAAATAATAACATAAATTTGACTTTCCACACTAATTCAAACAAAAGGTTAGGAAGGAAGCTACAACTAATACTGGAAATAGCGATAACAGGTATTGCACTTGAGAAGCATATTTCTTTAAAAATTGTTTTAAAGGAAAGATTTTATAAATTTCAATAGAAAGTAGAAGTGTTTCCTCGGTCAATGAATGTCGAATATTTCATATAAGGGTTACAAAGGATTAGAAGTTGTGGCTAGTCATGGTCACCCACGTCCTGAATGGCCATGGTATATAGAAGAATATATACTTTACATTTGACCATAATAATCCTATCAAACTAGTGCATTTATATGTAAACTGACACGATTTTGATAAATGTTACGTGTCTCTAATTATCTGATATATACATATATATATATATATATATATATATATATATATATATATATATATAAAGATATTTTTATGTTTATACATTCTTTTTAAAGATACAAATATTTAAGTAAATGCTCTGTTTTATAATAAACAGTATTAAACAACATTTACCGGAGAAATCTTCATAGAAAATTTTCATCCTCCGACAGGAATCGAACCTGTATCCTATACGGAACCGTCATATAGCCTGACGTGCCTTAACCATTTCCGCCACAGAGGTGCGTTCGGTTAGCAAGTTCGATTTTACTGTTTTTAAATTTTAATCTTCCATGATTCTCTCACGTACATTAATATGTGCTCATGGTGTATCAAATGTAAACAAATGACGTCACACATTATATTGGAGGACAAAAATTTTCTATGAAAATTTCTCGGACATTCAGGCCGGTAAATGTTGTTTAATACTGTTTATTATAAAACAGAGCATTTACTTAAATATTTGTATCTATAAAAAGAATGTATAAACATAAAAATGTCTTCAAATAATTGTCGGACTTTGTCCATTTCATAATATATATATATATATATATATATATATATTAGAATATTACAACAAAAACATGTAAGAATAGCTACACAGTCGTGTTTCAATGCATAACAGCATAACAATGCGTCTCCTCGGGCAATTGTAAATTACTGGCAAGTGAACGATTAATTTGGTTTCAAAGACAAAATTTTCTCCTCTTTATTTATGGGGAAAAAAAATTTAAATAAAAAAAAAAATAAATAAAAAAATATCAGGCTTGATCAACCAATCGAATATGACCTACGTTAAATTCAAACTAAGCGAAAAAGAAAAAAAATTAGAAATTATTATCTTAGAAATGTATCATGCCGAGTAGTTGACATCTAACCGCAGTCAGATAATAACTTAAAAACTGATACAAATGGTTACAGTAAATGTACCCACGCCAGACATCCAACTTTCATTAGGAATAAAAACGAAGGGTTGGAGGAGGTAATTTAACCGAATGCCCAACTAGTTATATGCTTTGTGGATTTCCTATATAACCAATATTGATCTACTACGTATTGAGCCCTCTTTTAAATTATATATATGCAATGTAACCCGGATATAAGAGAGTTGACGGGACCAGGGAAGACGTCTCTTATATCCGGGTTTCTCTTATCGGGTTTGGTCTATTTTGGTTTAACACAGGCTCTAATTTGGGACCAGATAAAATCTCTCTTATATCAGGGTTTATCTTATATCCGGGTCTCTTATATCCGGGTTACACTGTAATACACATATAAGCTTCAAAGGATTAGAAGTTGTGGAGAGACACAATTTAGACGTCTTAAATGGCCAGGGTACATAGAATAAGAATGTAGAAATCTGTTTGACCATAATGATGCTATAGAATTTTAGCCTATGTATTCAAACTGACTCGGCTAATATAAATGTTGCGTGTCTCTAATTATCCACTATATATATATATATATATATATATATATATATATATATATATATATATATATATATATATATATATGTAAACATTGGTTACAGTTACAAAGGATTGGATGTTGTGGAGAACCATTTTCACTCACGCCCTGAATGGCAACGGTACATATAAGAAGAAGAAGAATGTACAATCTCAATTTGACCATAAGGACGCTATAGAATTGTAGCGTGTATATTAAAACTGACACGACTAATATAAATGTTGCGTGTCTTTAGTTATCCGCTAAAAATGGGAAAGCAGAATGTTTTACATCTGTACGAACACTTATTGATTGCTGTGAGTCAAGTGAGTACTGTTTGTATTTGTAAACAGAAACGCGATCCTTATAATCGATTGTTGAACGCTAAGATATTATTCCAGATATTTAAGCTCAATGCCGAACTTGGAACCCAGCAGTGCTGACCCCTGAATTTTATTTGGGCAATATCTGACGTAGTTGTTTACATCTGAGATGGCCGGTAAAGATTTCCGTTCTGACAATCATAGTTTGACTGCAATAACTCGTACGAAGTCGGCTTCAAATAACTGCTGTTCCAGGAAAAGCTACGTTTAAAAAAAACAAAAAGAGGAAGAAAGAAAGGTCAGAAGCTTTGAAAACAAAAAGGTTGATCATAGATAACCTCAATGAATATAATCCGAATGAAAAAGAACAATAAAAGCCTATTTTCGTATCGTTGTATCCATTATTCGAAATATTTAATCTTCTTCAGTGTAAACAAACTGAATCATCGTGACTTTTAAACTGCTTTCTCCACATTCGGAGCAAACATCATGGGAGTTAAAGATCAATGTTTTTACAAGCCTATCGAACAACAAATACTTCGTGTGGCAAACGTTATTTAACAATCATATACGTAGTGTGTATGCATATGTATGTGCATGTATATATACAAGTCATATATCAAATATGAAACGCTTATAGACTGCGTCTCACAAGGCCGCTTCTATTTTTGCTACTTTTTGAAAACTGTTGAATGGTTTACTGATATATTTACACTATTACCGTATATGAGACGCACCGGTGTATAAGACGCACCCAATTTAAGCAGGGCATATCAGGAATAAATTAGTAATTAGTAACATTAGTAAAATTATTAGTAAATGGCACAGCCTAGGCGATATTTAGGGGGTATTATTTTGGTTAAACAAGCCATGATTACAATTAAATGAAAAATAATAGGAAAAAAGGACACGAGCCTATAAAAAACTTTATTACGTCCACACGTAAGAAAACGAAATAAAAATCAAACAATTGTTACAATTGAGCAAAACAGTACAATTACCACTAAAATTCAGTCAAATATTTTACTATATATGATCTGTACAACCTGCGCTTTGTAAACGACTTAGTGGAATAATTAGGATATAAAAATTCTGATTATATTTATACCAATGCAACCGGAAGTTATCGCAAGAAAAATATTAATGAAACAAATATATTTTACAAATATATAATTTGAATTTATTGCATATAATTTTAATGAAACAAAGTTCTAATAATACACGTGATGAAATTAATATAATATTATCAATGATAACATTTTTAATCTGCATAATAGCCTTTTAAATAAAGACAATAGGCATATAAAAGTTAGTCTAATTTCTAAGCTAGTAGAAGCTGCCAGGTAGCTAATTTCGGCCGTCTAACGCGGTTTAAACGTACATATGCCATATAAGACGCAGGGGAATTTTAAAAGATATTTTTAGTAAAAAAAAGTACGCCTTATATGCCGTCAAATACGGTAATAAACAGGCTAGTTCGTATATTTATACATTATCGTTCTAATAATGCAATAATAGCTTCATACATCCGACAGCATGGGCTCTGATCGGGAAATTGGAGGTTTTTAGAAGCGTGGAACCACATCTTAATTGCGGTTGTTCCTAGTTACACCCTAACTCGGCGTGATAGCACTTGTTAAGTTCCCAGCTATGGGCAAATAGGGAACCCCAAACAAAAATCAACAGTACATTTTTATAATAAAATGGCTAACAATACATTTTCTATAGCAAGATGACAATCAATAGAACACTAAAATATAAAAATATATTTTAATATTAAAATTACCAACATTGCGTTTTATGACGATATGTATATAAAAAAAAAACAGAAATCAAATAGCAACAAATGGCTACAGTTGAAAGAATAGAGAAAAAACGCTAAGGAGTGAATGTAAAGTGGAAAAAACGACGAGAAAAGAACGACGAAAAGCATAAATAATCACGACACCCTACACGTACGCACATCTGCGCAGACAAGTGAATAATCGCACGCGCAGGAACACACACACACACACACACACACACACACACACACACACACACACACACACACACTATAAAAAAACTTGCACCAGTAATAAGTGTATATAAAAAAGAAAATTCGGGAAGTCTAAGTAGTTAATTGTGGATACCCCTGACGAGTGAATGGGTCCGTCTACGAAACACGGGAGTCGGAATGCTGAAGTTAATATCAGTCAGCTAAGTGACAAACCTTTTACATATATATATATATATATATATATGTGTGTGTGTGTGTGTGTGTGTGTGTGTGTGTGTGTGTGTGTGTGTGTGTGTGTGTGTGTATTGTATCTTTCGGCAGTAATCCTTATTTATTTATGTCTTATTGAATATACCGACAGGGGAAATTCTATTCATTTTTTTTTTCTAGTGTCCTTACAGTTTTTCATTTATGAGGACTAAAGGTATTTTGAAACTCCCCATCGTGACTGTTGTTCCAAGCGGTTTCTGTTAATCCTTTAACCATTTTCAAGGGGTTCGTTATTAGTATATTTGTGTGTTTGTATTCTATGACGTGCTGTATTGCAGTAGTTGGGCTACCTTCAAAAGATGCCCAATAAATCCCGGCTGGTTTCAAAACAATAATCTTCTGTAAAGGGCTGAACATTTTTATAAAAAGTGCTTCCATTATCTTCAAACGTATTTTACAATTAGATGATTTTAAATGACAGCATTTAAAATGACATCATCTACAAGGATTCTTTTCTGATGGAAATGGGGATTTGGGTGAGAATGTTTGTTGTGGATTCCGAGATGAAATCCGGTACCAATAATAACAAACGCCAAGAATGAATATAGGAAAATTAATGTATTAACGTAATAATACAAACCGGTAATACAGGTTGGTAGTTCCAGGAATGCGGGTTAGTAGAAATGTATATATATAGTCTTTGGTATCGACGTATCGCTGTATGACTTCTTACTGAGTCTACGTACTCGCTCACTGTGACTCTTGCCCGCTACGTTCGTACGCTCTCGTTCGTCGTTCGGTCGTTCTCGTTCGTTCGCTCGTTTTCGAGTATTCACTAGCAGTAGTATACGTATTCCTTGGGTGAGTCCATTTGTGAAAAAAGGGGAGGACCCCTCAACACCCCCTCCTCAGATTCCTTTTGGGGGAGTTAATATTTTTCCTCTTATGGTCGATAATCAGAGGTTCGGTAAATTTTCTCTTCCTGCTAGTCCTTCTAATTTCTGTGTCTTCTTGTGGTCTTTGAATCTCAAAAGCTTCAAAGATCGCCTCCATTGAATCGTCATTTTTTGCAGGTGACGAGCTTGGCTCCTCAACCCGTCTTTTTTTGTATTTGGTCAATATGTCTTCTGGGGGTAAATTTTTCGCCTTGTATTGTGTACATCACATTTCCTAGTCTGTTAATTATTGTACCTGGTTCACAGTAAGCCATATCCTGAAATAGACCCGTTCTCCTGGTTTGAATGATCTGTTGAGTACTATAGGTGTATGCCAGTTTTTATTCTTGTTAGGCAATAACTTATCAAACACAAACCGTATTCTGCGGGCAAACATCACTTCCGCTGGTGGAAGACCATATGGTGTGTTCCCGTTTGGGGTTATTCTGTATACTTGGAGGAACCGCTGGTATAGCTCTTTCGTCGGCACGTCCTCTGTTTTTTTAAAGCTCTTTTTAGTGTCTTCAAATCTTTCGGCTTTCCCGTTAGACCGTGGGTGGTATGGAGCTATCTTAATATGCTTTACTTGGTGAGTCTCACAGAATTCTTTGAAGTCGCTGGAGGTGAATTGTGTACCATTATCAGTTACCACGACGCCGAATCTCGCGAATAATTCATGTACATAATTTATAGTATTTTCCGTCGTCGGGTTTTTTAATCTGAAAACTTCTGGCCACTTGCTAAAGCTATCTACCGTTATTAAGTAGTAGTAACCCTCTATGGGTCCTGCATAGTCCACATGGATTCTAGATCAAGGTCTGTCCACCTTAGGCCATGGTTTTTGTATAGAAGGTGGTGCCTTTGCTGCAGCAGCAGAGCCTTTACATTTTTCCACCATTTGTGTGATATCATTATCCATATTCGGCCTGTAAACGAAACTTCTCATTAGTGCTCTCATACGGTTTTTTCCTGGCTGTCCTAAATGAAAGTCCTTCAAAATCCGCCTTTGTAACGATTTTGGTATGACCACTCTTTCATTATACAGTAATATGTGATCACAAATTGAAAAGCTGTCCGCTAGATTCCATTCCTTTTCTTCTATTTTTTTCTTGGTATTCTGAATAAATTCATCCTTTTCCGCTTCTCTTCTTATCTCTAGCAAGGTCACAGGTAGTTCCTTTACGGTATTGTATAACACCTTACTGATTTTGTCTTCGGCTCGCAACGCCGCTATTACCGAGTCTTCCAGAGGTTCGCATTTCGCAGGTACCAATCGAGATAATCCATCAGTATGCCCAATTTTCTTCGATGGTAGGAACTCATGTTTGAAATTGTAGTTCAATAAAATAGTTCCCCATCTTAGAAGTCTGTTTTCTGTGTAAACTGGTAGTCCTTTTTTCGGTCCGAAAATCGTAAGAAGAGGTTTATGGTCCGTTTGAAGCGTAAACTTTCTTCCATATATATATATCTGTGAAAGCGTGTTATGGCGAATATTATGCCTAAGGCTTCTTTTTCAATCTGCGAATAGTTCCTCTCTACTGGTAACAATGATCTAGAGCTATAGGTTTCTTTGTGCCGTCCTGCATCTTGGTGTAGAATACAAGCTCCTACTCCGTGTGAGCTCACGTCACTAGCAATAATAATTTATAGTTTGGGGTCAAAATGCGTCAGTGCTAGTTCTGAAGTTAATTTTTGTATTATCTCCTTAAACGCTTTCTGACAGTCTTCCGTCCAATTCCATTTGTTCTCTTTTTTCAATAATTCATTGAGGGGAGCCCTCAATTTGTGCATATTTTCAATGAATTCACCGTAATAGTTCGCTAGACCAAGAAAGCTTTGCAATTCTGCGACGATTTTCGGCTCAGGCATATTTTTTATTGCAGATGCCCTATCTGGATATGGTTTTCTGCAACTTTCATTAATTATATGGCCTAAGTATTTGATTTCGTTTAGGAAAAAATCACATTTTTTTCTTTTACTTTAAACACCAAATCCTGAAGTCTTTTAAAAACTTCCTTTATGTGAGATGCGTGTTCTTCAACATTGTCGCTTTTGATTAGAATGTCGTCCAAGTAAGCGGTAGAAAAGGTCTGGCCCATGAGCATTGTATCTATCATCTGTTGGAAGATTGACGGTGCTACTTTTACCCCAAATGATAATCTGTTGAATTTGTACAGTCCTTTGTGCATATTAATACATAGAATTTTTGTACTCTCTTCTTCCACTGGAATCTGAAGATAAGCCTCGCTTAAATCTATTTCAGAAAATACCTTACCACCATTAAGCTTGGTAAATATTTCCTCCGGGTTTGGTAATGAGTAATGATGGTCTTTTATAGCCTTATTTCAGACGAGAAACCTGCCCAAACACGGATTTCTCCGGATTTTTTTTTTTTACATAGACTACTGGGGACGCCCATTCACGGAACTCGATTTTTGAAAGGATCCCAGTTTGTACAAGTCTCTCTAATTCTTTGTCGATCTTTTATTTGGTAGCAAACGGCACGTTTCGCTTCTTTTTAAATACTGGTTGGACATTTTCTTTTAATTCACTTCTAGCTTCAAACTTGTTACATCGTCCAAACCACTCGAGAATACTTCGGGAAATTGACTATGTAATTCTTCCTTTAATTTTGTAGCTTCTGATGGTTCGCACTCTATCTTCTTACAAAATGACCAGATAGGTAAATCCCATACGTCGAACGTTTGCATCCAGTCTGTGCTCACAAGATTTTCTGTATCTTTCATTACGAATATCTTGAATGTTTTTGTTTTTCCGTGGAATTTTACATTTAGGATTACTTCTCCTTTAAATTTTATACGCTTCCCTGTAACAGACTTATCAATTTTCTGTGTATGCATCATAGTCGGTCTATTAAGCTTTCTCCATGTCTGTAGTTTAATTATCGTTAGATCCGAACCTGAGTCTAATTGTAATTTTATTTTCTTATTTAAAATTTCAAGTTCCACGTATTTTCTTAAGTTAATATTGTCTTCGTCATGCATTTTCGTAGCTCTTATCCTACTAGTAGGTTTTCTGTTCCTACATTGGGATGCCTTGTGTCCCATTTTTCCACACGCTAGAGAGTTTTTATATTTAAAACGACAATCTTTATTGCAGGGTAATTCTCCACATCGATAACATGCAGATGGGGGGGGGGGGGGCTTATATTTGTTTTGATTTTTGTCATTATTTGCCCTAGACGTTGTATTTTTTTCATATCGAATTATTGTTTTCTTTCCCGGGAGGGTGAAAAACGTAAACTTTTGTTCAACTTACGTATGTGTGCTACTCGTGACTCCTCGATATCCTTCGAGTCTTTCTTTATACTCAGACATTTTTGGCAGTCTTCTGATAATTTTTGTAGTGTTAATCCAGGATCATTTTGCAGTTTTGAAAGCATTCTTTTGCACATTTCACTATCCTTGGCTGAGACTAACCCTTGTACAAAAATAAGACACTTGAAATAGTCCGGAGTTAATTCTGCCAACTTAAAGTCGTCGCAATGTTTGTTCACGATTGCGGCGATCGTGTAGTCCTCATTTTCGCCCTTTACGAGGTTAAGACATTTCCACCTTTTGTGAAAAAGTGACGTCTTTGGACTGAAAAGCTCTGTAAGGCATGTAACTGCGTCGTCATACGTTAAATCATTTGTCTTTTTTTGGCAAGATGTAATCAACAAATTTTGTGTATTCCTCTGTTCTCAATTTCCTGAGTTATAGATGTATCTTCTTAGTTTCCGTCCAGTTTTGACAATCGATGTTGAAGATGTCTTCATGACGTCTGAAATAGTCCCCGAAATTTTTATTCTCTTCTAGAAAGTATTTGAACGTTTCTATCGTATTCCACACTGCGTCTTGGGAAAAAGTCGCCTCTCTTTCGATATTTTGTTGTTTGTTGCCCGCTACCTTTAATATTAATTCCTGGAGTTGCATTTGTCTTTCTTCATTTTGCATTTGTCGTTCTTGATTTTCGTTCTGCGTTTGTAGTAATTGTTTTTGCCATTCTTCATTTTCCTTCTGGGTTTGTAGTAATTGTTTTGCCACTTCTCTTCCATTCTTTCTTGGAGTTGTAATTGCTGTTCATTTTGGTATTTTACAAGTTCTACTAAAATACGTTTAATATCCTCCATGATAAGAGTCTTACGAAAAACACGCTTTTTCGTAGTTTAATCCTCGTAAATCTTTTGTCACCAAGTTGTCGTGGACACTG
>OZ038478.1:38437262-38654762 GCA_964036315.1 Acanthosepion esculentum | reverse complement strand
ACATCCTCTGTCATAGAATGTATCACTTACGGCACGCCAGTATTGTCAATCAGAGTATGTCAATTACACACCTAAGAAATGAAATTTGATGATTTTATCAAAACATGGCAGTAGCATTGTAATGGCCGCCCTCTAGCGGTGTGGCACTGACTTTGGCCTTTTCCAGCCAATATCTAAAATCACCTCCTTTGAACCGGAGCACCGCCTTTAAACCAGGCCTGGCCTACATACTGTAGTCCAGACCTCTATCGCCCTTCGCATTAGTGCAGGCAAGTTATTTGTTTTGACCATCTGAGTTGAATAAATTATAAAGTCTTAGTGAATTAAATTTGTTTTGCGTTGGTCAAAATCAGTAATAAATACATTTGGACACTTGAACTTGTGTCACTTTATGTTTTCTACTTAATAAAATGAATGTTGACGTTATGGTCTACGTTTTTAACTTAAAAGTTGACAGACAAAATTCATTACCAATAATATGAAATGTTTAAGATTGACTTGAAATATATTATGGCTTCCTGGAAGTTCTTTTTTCTCCGACATATTTTTACTTCATCTTATATGGGCTTCAGATATGAAAGGATGAGTGATTTTGGTAAGACCTGATTACATTTATTTGTCGTCCGTGTGAAGAAATGAAAATACGATATTTGCAATAAAATGTTCTTAAGATAGTTCATTTGCATTTAATTTTAATGGTTCAAAGACGGCCAAGCAGAATGGTTGGCCCTCACGCACATTCACCTCATCAAATCTGGCCCTCTTTGAAAATGTTCTTCAAAAACCACAGCAGCAGTCCTAGCGTAGGGAGACAGTTACCCTAGCGTAGGGAAGCAGTGACCCTAACTTAAGTAGGCTGTATTCTACAGGATTAACAATACATAACTCGTTATTCTTTATCTTTCTTAGAACCATTAAATTTACTATGGAGTATAGGGCCACAGCTACGCCACGATAGACGTTGCTATTATGGTTTGTGTAGCAAGTCTTGATAGAATCCAAAAGCGTCTACGTGACGTTGTGGGTGAGGAATTATTTTCCACTCTACAACCCCATTCCCACAGATGAAACGTTACAAGTATTTCTACTCTATTGGTACAAGCTTTTTTCCCCTGGTGCCCAGACTACATGAATTTAAGCGTGCTATATATTGATCAGCATCTAGGTTCCACCCGGTTACCGTTGAAATAGCTAAATTCAACCGCCACTTCTGCTCAACTCGCACTTCCCGCCTGTGGAACTTCCTTCTGTTTCCTTGCTTCCCTGATAACTATAATCTTCAAAAACTTAAATGCAACGTCAATCGCCATCATCTATCTTCTTGAATCCCGTTCAGCTTTTATCCTTTCCACGCACCCCCCATAGCCTGTCTTTTCTCTCACCTTCACTCTCTGTAACCCTCTGCATACTAGTGGCATTCCCGACTTGCTTAGGATGAAATGATAAAAAAAATGTTAAAAGGTTAGAGCAATTAAAAGACGTATCATCAAAGAACAGACCGGCCCAGTATATATGTATTACTTTATTGTGGATAGAAAAAACAGTATGCATTACGCCTACTTGTCTGTCGACTCGAAAGAAAAAAAAGACAATAGGCTATCCAGAGGCGTTCGAAACTGCGTCCTCCTTTGTATAAAGAACTACCATGTGATCAGGTGTACATTAGCGCGGTTCTTTTACCCTTTTAAGGAATAGATATCCCCTCCTTCAGATATTTTCAAAAGCCCAGAATTGCTTGATTTCGTATCAGAAACGTAAATAAAGCAATTTCAAAAGAATTAATGAATTTATTTCTAAGCCGCCACTTTTATTACTTCAGACGTTGCTTTTAGTGGATACTCGTGTTTGAATAGACGCCCCCGTATTTTAACAAGTAAATAATAATAATGCATTCGGTTTAATAGTGTTTGTTTGTCACCGAGGACGTGTCGCCACGGCTCCTCGTTCGAAGTGCTGATGCACGGCGTTCGACGTACAATTCGTTCGTTTTGATGTTTAATGTTGACGTAGGTCTCAGTTATCTCCAATATACACTTGGCTTCTTCGATGTTGTCCGGTGTGAACCACATTTCGTCTGTGTATATAAGAGTTTTATCTACACAACTGCCGAACGTGAAATTGTCGCTCGCCTGGCATCGCATTCTACCGCAATTCATCAAACCGTTCTTTATCGAGCGTAGGTTGTATCTCTTCCCGCTGCTGCTAACTCCCGTGATGTGTAGGCTGTTTATTCTTGGTGTGATTTTGTGACATACGTCGAAGGTGTCTCGTGCGAACTGCTGTACGTCGATTCGATGAAAATTTCATCACTCCTCGAATATAGCCAGGCTTTTCAAAATCGACGAGTAGTGATTTTTCTGCTGCCGGAAGAATTCTGTTTTGGCCCGGATTTGTTCCCAGATTGGTGTCACTTTCGTCTCAACGTGACAATCAGTTGCTGCTGGCCCGACGATGTTGTTCAGATTCGGAGTGTTCCGGTGAATGGATTCCCACGTTTTTCTGTAGTTTTGATTGGCTGTGTTTTTGCAGTACATCATGATGTCTGCAAGATCGGTACTGTTGCATTTATTCATAATTTTTTTTTATAAACTCGTACTTTTGGCCTCTAACTGTTGTCCTTCGGTCCTCCAGCACCTCATCGTCAGATGTATTTGTTTCGTTTTGTTGTAACTGTCTATGTGTTAGTGCTGCCAGCATGTGCTTTTGTCCCGTCGTCTGTATGTTGTCTGCTGCCACCACGTATCAAGCAGTCGGATCTTCCGTTAAATATTTACAGAGCCCGTGCGGATTATAAACCTTCTGGACGGAGACGTTGTACGGATGGCTGACTCTCTCGATTTTAGCAGTCTTTTTAATATATATATGATAAAACAACTTTTAAATTGTGCTATATTTATGGGTTAAAGTGCTCAATATCGGAGATAAAGTGAATGCAAATATAAATGTGGAGATTGAAGTCAGCACCCTGAGGCGATAATGTGTTTCATGCTTGTCCACACTGTCGTTTAATATATATATATATATATATATATATATATATATATATAGAGAGAGAGAGAGAGAGAGAGAGAGAGAGAGAGACAGAGAGAGAGAGAGAGAGGGGGGGGCACGTGGGCGAGTGGTTAAAACGTTCGCATTCTGAACATGAGACCAGGGTTCGAAACTTCCAGACTGGAGCGGTCAATCCCAGCGGGCGGCATATTTGGAAAGTGCCTGAAAACCATACCACGGTTTGACCCAAGCATTGTGAGGGAAATTGGATAGAACGTAATCCGTGGATAGCTGTGCTAGCACGAAGTCACAAGTCATCCTGGCCGATGTTCAAATTGTTGATCACGCTAGATAACACGCTATTTCACAGGAACTGTAACTAAGGTCTGCTCTGCATAGTTGCAGTATAAACCACAGGTGGGCTCTCTGAGTGTTGAATAAGCACAAATGCGCCTGAAAAATAGGGATTGTAGACTTGTATCCTCGAATACGAGTGGCCAGCTATACACACGTGTGTGTGTGTGTGTGTGTGTGTGTGTGTGTGTGTGTGATAGTCTATAATGACAGAAAATGGAATGAAAAATCTGAGGTTAAATATAAGTTGGATCTGCTTGTACTAATTGTCTTTAATGCATGAATTCATTTCTCCCTGTGCCATATTACTGATATGTTGCGATAGTTAATGAAATGATAATGAATGTGTAAGTGAACACATTCTTTCCCATAACAAACTTACTTGATAAGCAATAGAAACATTAAAAATATGTTACACCCATTGTTAACCTTGACTGTTGACTTTTAGCGATAGAGTTTGACAGGGCCGCTGAAGAAAAAGTCCGTCCTGCAACATTTCTTCTTATAGAGAATGCCTTCTTTCCGTCAACCAATAAAGTAGCCAATCTTCATTTCCGGCTATTATCCATTTCCCGCCTTTATCTCTGACAGATCGTCTGCCAGGCAGACATTTTTTTTTAATTCTTCACATTCCTTTCCCGCAGAATTTTTCTCACTGTTTCATTTTCATCAGCCGTATTTTTTTATCGAACTTCACTCATTCCAGGCCATCTATCTAAATAGGCATCATCAAGATGTTCAAGCGATAGGAATAAAAATGTATACAAAAGGATTCAGATATCTTTATTCGTCTATTTATTTACATCACAAAAGAAACTATTCATGAGTTTGAAAATTAACAACGTCGTTTATCGAGTTCTCGCGTAGTTATCTGATGAGGTATGGGTGTATCGTCAGCGGTAGTACCTTTGCAACGATCCTGCTTTACTGAGGTGATTTGGGATGCGGAACTGTACTGGTCCACATCCTACACCTCTCACACATGACCCGAAGATGTCGCATGTGCACTGCGACGTCCACACCTCGGTCAAGAGTATCGACATGTTAGTTAAACTGTGTGAGGGTAGTAGGAAGGGTTTCCCGGCCGGTAAATGGAATGCTTCTCCCCAATCCATCTGTTCCAAGAGGTCATGAGCCAGTCACCAGCCTGGGCGTAGGAGTCGCGTAGGAACTTCTGAGAGGTGGGACGAGGTAACTTCAATACTCCCGGTGCAAATGAAACCGGCAAACCATTGCACTATTTTGATGAAACACAATTACAACAGAATTATAGGGAATAGCAACCACAGTGAATGAATGAATGAATGAAAAAAGACAAATACACATTTGCAAATTATAGTAATATTATGTAAATGAATGAATGATCCAATGAAGAGAAAAAAAACTTTTTAAAAACTTATTTAATGTTATAGAGTGGCTAAATAAATTAGGCTGGCTACTCGTATGATGAGATACACGTCTACCCAGGTGGCTAGCCAATCCCTGTTGCAGACGCCAGCTCAGGCACATTTTTTGTTTGTTTAACACCCACAGATCCCACCCTGTGGTTTATATTGCTGAGCAGATCTTAGTTACAGATTTTGGGAGAGAGGGAGAGAGGGAGAGAGAGAAAGAGAGAGAGATAAAGAGAGAGAGAGAAAAGAGAGAGAGAAAGAGAGAGAGAGAGCGTGTTATCTAGCGTGATCAACAGTCAAGACAAGGTCAGCATGCTCAAACCTTCGGTCACAATGACTTGAGACTTTGTGCTAGCGCAACCATCGACGGCTCCGAAGGTGTTACGTCTACCCAATTTCGCTCACAAGGCTTGGTTCAATCTGTGGTATGGTTTTCAGGCGTTTTCCAAAGGAGCCAACCGCTGGTACCCCCCTCCACCGACCGATAAGTTCAAGAAGTCACCTTCCGGACAAATCGACTGTGGTGAGATTCGAACCCGGTTCTCATGGTTAGAAAGCGAATGCTATAACCACTTAGTGGTTACCAAGTTAGAGTAATGTAGAACAAAAAAAGGCATGGAATGTTGAAATTGTAAGAAAGGAATGCTCAGTGACATAAGAGTCCTGTGCAGACCAGAACAGAGTGCGGTCGTAGGAGGGCCAATTGGAATGGATATACGAATTTAAGAAGGGCGACTGATAGAGGCAAACTTTGGTAAAAAAATATGGATACTGTAAAGCGAGTCAAGTGGATAACTTACTGACACAAAATATCAATATTTTAAAGAACTTATGTTGTAAATATGGATTTCTCTATTAAATTTCACGAATCTGTGACATTTTTAAAAACATTTCACTCCCTGTAGGGTGATAAACATAATCGGTTACAGACAGTGAGATAAAATTTTTAAAACCTATTTGGAGAGAAAGGACAATAAACGAACAGCATTCAGGAAGAGAGAAGATGTCGATTGGTGTTGCATTTAAATTTTTGAAGCTCGTAGGCGACAATAAATCAAGAAGCTAGTAGAACGTTCCACGGGCGAGAAGCGCAAGAAAATAAACTATTAAAATAGAAATTAAATAATAAAAAAGAAATTCACGCAGTCGAAGTACAAGAGATGAAAGCTCACCGGAACAATTCCCATGAAAATATTTGTAAAAAAGACAGAGATAAGCCAGCTTCCGGTGGTGGGATACCAGATCAGGAACGACAAAATTCTTTCTTTAGATTTTGTCAAAAATCTCGAGATATATAGTAGGAGAAGCAGACCAGGTATAGCAGCGATATTTAGACGATAATAGACGGTCGAATGGTAGATTTATAAACGTGCAAGTAAACTGGCGAGTAAAAATATCTGGCACGACACAGCAAGTGAGTCAATATAATCATTCCACTTCATGTCCGTGAAAAAGCTTTACTAGGATGACTAAGAGACAGTATGTTCGTTTTGGAGGCCGTTAAAATTAACGAGTCATTTCTTGCCCCAGATAACAACTGATTGAAGATCATCTTCGGGATCAGCTGCCCGTTTACTTTATGGGACTTACAATCGACAGGATTAAATCGTTGTGTCATCAGCATAAATAGAGATTTGGGAACTGATAAATAAATCGTTGTTCAAGAACAAGAAACATATGTTCAACTGGGAGAAACGTAGTGTGCAAAGAAATAGAAGAGAGGCCATTCAAGACAACTTTCATTACACGATCTTTTAAGAAAGATTGGAGCAAATAAATTCTACCAATTTGCGTAGGTGATTGAAAATAATTCTTCGAAGACAATTACTTAAAAACATTTATTCGAATTGTAAATTGTTTGAATGAAAATTATTCGAAAGGACAATTATACTAAGTGTTATTTATTCGAAATGAAAAATCCTTCACTGAAATAAAAATGTAAAAATTAAAAGAGAAAATACACAAATGATAATAATTCGAAATACGAGGGTAATTCAATAAATAAGGTGAATTTTTCGGTATAAGGATTACTAATACAGATAGAAGCTTACTCTTTTTTATTTTGTTTTTTGTTTTACTTCTTTTTCACATGGATTTAATTTCTTTTCCAGATTTAAAAAAAAGCATTGAGAGTTTTGGCGATTAACAAAGATGGCCAACCAAAAAGCATGCTCCAGGATTGAACAGCGGTCAGTTATCAAGTTTTTGGTTGCTGAAGGGTGCAAACCAGTTGAAATTCATAAGAGAATGTCAGTTGTGTATGGTGCCACATGTTTCAGCCAAAAAATGTCTACAAGTGGGTTAAATTGTTTAAAGAAGGACGGAGCATTGTTCAGGATGAAGTCAGACCTGGAAGGCCTACAGAAGTGAGGTCTCCTGAGGTGATCGAGTCAGTCAATGACCTCATTCAGTTTGACAGAAGGTTGACAGTGGATGACATTGCAAGGACTTTGAAAGACATAAAGAACAAACGCAGGGGTCATCAGTCAGAAGGAGTCATCTTGCATCATGACAACGCAAGGCCTCACACAGCAGCCCAAACGGTGCAGACAATCAACGAGCTGGGCTGGGAACTGTTCCGCCATCCCCCTTACAGCCCAGACCTTGCCCCTTCAGACTTTCACCTGTTTGGTCCCTTGAAAGCGTTCACGAGAGGCACGAAGTTTAAAAGTGACGATAAAATCAAAAGTGTTGTGAGCGACTGGCTGAGACCTCAGTCCAAAGATTTTTACGCTGAGGGAATACGAAAGCTTGTGCACAGATGGGAAAAGTGTGTGACAGTGCTGGGAGACTACGTTGAAAAAAAAATGTAACTTCTATCTGTATTAGAAGCCCTTATACCGAAATATTCACCTTATTTATTGAATGACCCTCGTACAAATATCGTTAATAAAACAATTTATAAGAAACCTAAATGATAACCTTAATTTATATGATACTTCACGCAAATAATCAACTACTGAAGTGTATTCATTAAAGAATGCCACTATTTTTTTTTTAAGTTTTCCATTTACGTAGCGGTATTTATTGACGCTCTTGATATCTTGACAACTTGCTCTTACTTTTTCAATATGAATTCCCTGCAAGTCCTGTTCTCTTTTAAGAGCGTCTAATATTGTGGGATAAGGGGATGACATTTGCTGCAAAAAAAGCCTTATACCATCCTTCAAGGGCGTTATTAGTTCTAGGTAAATCAGCATTGAAATTTCTCAAAGCAAGACCACATACGTATTTCCAACATAGATATTTCGAATAATTATCATTTGCTATAATTGTCCTTTCGATTAATTTTACTTCAAACAATTTACAATTCGAATAAATGTTTTTCGAATTACTGTTTTCGAACACTTATTTTCGAATAATTTTCAGGGTACAGCGGAGTTTCTATATTTGTTTGATATAAGATATCATATTATATCATATTCCATTTTAAATGGACTATTTCATTATTTCAAAAAGAAAGAAATGCCATGGAGGAGAGGAGATCATGACTCTCCACAGATTCCTTTTCTTTATTTTCTGCGAGTTGTCATGTATACCTGGGTAATATAATGGCGCACATTCGCCTCCTTCCGCGGTTTGGAAGTTTGAGTTTTACTTCTCTGGGACTGGTTGCATCCCAAGTGTAAACTTCACAATCTAATCTACTATTTAACCTACAGCTGAGAGGAGAAAAGAGGATTCATGCTTTTCCCAAATGTGTAAGTTCAAAAGTGAATGCAACAGACTATCCCAGAATTTGAACTCGACTCGTCGATTGCATCTATCATATAACATCCACATTTCATTTCATTATTAGCTTTGATCTTCAGTGATTTTTGCGTTTCATAATATCTTCTTTTTATATTTTTGCTAACCGGTAATACAGTCAAATAAATCTACCATTCGTCCGGGCATTGAATATTTCTGCCATATCTGATCCGGTGCTATATATCTCGAGATTCACGACAAATCCTAAACAATGGTCAGTAATATTATCGGTCTTGACCTGGCATATCGACTTCAGTCACTTTCCTATCGCCATGAACTGATTTCACTCTGTCTTTTCTATAAATATTTTCATGTCAGTTATTCTGCTTTGTACCACGGCTGAATTGAAGCTTACTACTAGATTGGCAACGGGCTCTGTGTTTTAGTGTTGAAATAGTTAGATGCAACCATAAGTTCTATGCTAAGGGATTCTTTTCTCGCACATCTTGCCTGTGGAATATTTTTTCAGTTTGCAAAATTTGACAGTCATACGATATATTGAAGGAAAAAGGTCAGAAGGAAACAATGAGCAACCCACCTATCGAGTTTGTGTAAATTGATGTCAGAATATGTAGTAGTGGAACAAATTTTGCTTAGAACTACAAAAGACAGGAAGTTGTGGAGAACCATGATCGCCAAAGGCCTGAAGAGGAAGAAGGAAAGATCAAGTAAGCTATATGACGAATTGGCGTAAACTGATGGCAGAAGAGAGATTTTGTTGGATAGTACGGAAATTAACAATTGTTAGAGCTACGAGGGATAGGAAGTTAAGGAGAGCCACGACCGTTCAGGTTCGGATGGGATACGGCACATAAAAGAATTAACGAGCGTCTTTATCAGTTGAGCCGTAGTACTTGTCCCCATAAACTACATATGTACACATGGATGGATGTGTCTTGATTCGATATTTCACGACAGGTGGAACACCAGTCGGAATAAAAAAAGAAAAGTGCAATTAAAAAAATATCTATAACTGACTTAATTACTAATCAAGCCGATACATTTGCTGTAAGCAGCTGATAAGAATCAGTTTCCCTTTACCTTCTTCGTTTCTCGCTTGAACTCTTCGGATTTTTGGCTCTTGTCTCTTTCTGGTTCAGATTTTAGTTTTATCCCCATCTTTCTCAACAATCTCCTCAAACTGCCAAAACCCTATCAACAGTCCCTCTTCCCCACGCCAAAATACTACTGCCTGTACCCGCCATCTTGGTGATTCTAAAAAATTGTTGATGTTACCACACTGATTATTTAAGTTACTGCGTGTTCATTCTTGTTTTGCTTTGTCTGTTCTTTCCTACAATACATACACACACACAAATATATATATATATATATATATATATATATGGTATGCGCGCGCGTGTGTTGAGATAATGATCTACACGTGAAGGTGCTTATTTAAAAATTAGAAGGCGAATACCTATGAAAATGAAATAGGGTCTCAAAAATACACCAGCTAGAAAGGTGATATTGTTTACAAACTAAGTGAAAAATAGCCCCCCACCCAACAAAATGTACCCGTGTAAATGAAAAAAATGTTACAGGAAAGCAGATATAGACACAGACACATGCATATACACAGACACATACACACGCACGCATACATACACATACATGAACACATACACGTACATACACACACACACAAACACATATAAACATATATGTGTGTATGTGTGTCTTTGTGTTTGTATCAAATGTCAGCTGGTCTATCTTCAAAGGATTTTAAGTAGTCTATACTACTGACAGCTGATGGTTTATAATATTAGTAGCAAAAACTTTAGAGGGAAAAATTTCGATAAAATCTTTGTTCAAATATCTTGAAAGAAATTCAGTAAAAACGTAAAGAATAATTAGATTATGAGGCGCATTCGGTTGTAGATGTTTAGCTGATTGTCACATGTCTTCGATTTTCCCAGTAATTATTTCACTGACGGATGGCTGAAAGTAGAACGATTTAAGAACACAATATTTCCAAGCAGAATACAGAGGAAGACATTTATTAACCTCGACTTAGCCTGGCGAAAAATATATAAAACATCTAAGATAATTATTATCAATAGCTTGGGATCTTAACCTACCTATTCTCAAAAAAAAACTGTCGTCTTTGAATTCTTAATTCAAAATTAACTATTATCAGTAAAAGAACTGAATTTTTGTATATATATATATATATATATATATATATATATATATATATATATATATATATATATATATATATATATATATATATATATGTGTGTGTGTGTGTGTGGTATTACTTTTATTATATATATATATACTTTTTTTCCCCTGCTCATTTATTCATGTCATCCATTACAGACATTTTGTTCTTCATAATTTCTATTCCCCGTTAACAGTTCTGATGAGAGGGGACGAAACCGGTTGACTGGTGTTTTTATTTTAAATTTATCATGGCCTTTAATAAAAAAAATTGTTTTTTATGCCTTAATACGCTTCTGTACCGTTGCAAATATATTTAAATATATACATATATATATATATATATATATATATATATATATATATATATATATTTACGAGTGTATTTATGTTTCTGACCTTTTGTAGCCTGTGTCATGAATCGATTAACTTTCGTTCAAAAGTAATGAAAAAATCACTAATTTGTTTTACGTCTTGAAAAAGTCTCCCTAACCGAAAATTTGATTTTACCATATACGCAATAAGGGTAAAAAATCAAAATATTTTAGAAGCTTTATTGTTCAATTTGTTGATGATATACTTGGATATTACCTATGAATCTATTAAACGTATTTAACAGTTTATAGATATAGGATAACAAATAAACAAAAACAAGTTCTCGAAGCTTCCATAAAGTTCTAGAAGATCCCAGAAAGTTCTAGAAAGCTGCAGAAAGTCATAGTACAGATATATACAAAATACACTGCCAGAACTGTTCCTGACAATACATTGGGGAAACTTGCAGAATTAAAAAAAAAACGTATCTATGAACATAAGAGAGTCCTTATACACAAGAATTGATCAAATGCATTGGTCATACATAGAAATAAATTCAAACACAACTTTAAACTAGCGAATGCCATATTTATTAAAAAAGAAAGTAACTTACTTAGAAGGAAAATTCTCGAAAGTGCCACTATCCAACCTTATCAAAATATAAATTTGTGCCTCGGATTCTTTCCAATATCTTCTTTCCTGAAAGAATTACTTCTATCCCAAGCCAAGATACTTGACCACGATATACTAACAAAATAAGAGAAATCGGTTACATCCATAACCTCATGTTATTCAAAACATATAACACATAAATCAATCCCAACCTAATAGAAATTACAAATGTCTCAAGAATGTAAAAAGGCAAATACATATATAAAAATTTCCTACTTTACTTTCGTTTTTAAGGCATTGAATTGTATCACCTCACGTCCGTTAACTTGACTGACTATTCTGAAAATCTGATGAATATCCATGACCCCCAAAATTTTGAAAAACCAATAACATATTTGTTTTTGTATATGAATACTTGCTACAAAATAAAATCCTTAAGTTTGCCTTGATACATCCTTGAGACATGTCGGCTAAGAAAAGTTTACCTTTTGTTTTATATATATATATATATATATATATATATATATATATATATATATATATATATATATATATATACATATATATATATATATATATATATATATATATATATATATATATAGTAAAGGTAATAAATCCGTTTGTATATAATCCAAGTGGATCCTAGTAATGTATAGAATAATAAAATGATCCACAAAAAGAGCTCAATGTGTTCATTATTACAGAGCATATGGGGAATAAGCTTATTCCGACCGACGAAATATATATATATATATATATATATATATATATATATATATATATAATGCAAACATAATGTATACTAGACATTAGACAGACACGCCCACATATACACTTACAAATATACATTATCCTTTGAATTCCACATAAATAAATTATAATTATTATACACTTACTTATATATAAAGAAATATTTGTGGTTTTTCCGATAGGCTTGGAATCCGATAATTTCTTGTTGAAACTTTGTATTGACGCGTCGTCTTTTCTTGAAATCGAAACGCCACAGATTATAATAGCGTTTATTTAACCAGTCGAATGCACGTGAAACATGATTGGCCAATGAAAATCAAACAACACAAAAGTAAAAATACTAGAATTCCTTTTTCTTTTTACTCTATATCTCATTCTCTGATGGAGCTTTAATAAAAGTGAAACATGCTAGATTGATAAACGTTTTCCTATTTGTTCTTTATCTTCTCACACACACACACACACACACATATATATACATATATATATATATATATATATATATATATATATATATATATATTATACTTCTATTTAGGGAATCACTTACATATGAATACCAACTAGGTAACGTTCGAGCGAATGAGGGTGAGAGATCGCGAAGAATGGAAGGAATCGGGATTTGTAAATGGAAAGGGAATACAGAAGTAGAAGGATGTGTATAAAGGATGTGGGCCACCCACATGGCTAGGAAAGAATGACTATACCTGTTGCTATCAATATCCCCTTGAACCGCAAGAAGAACAACTATCTTAGCCAATTCACATCAACCATTTAAAAAGGTCTAGATCACTGGCTTCCTTAATTTTTTCCCGTTCCCTCATACGACCTTCACCTTTCAAGATCTTTTCTCTGTTGACTTCTATATATTTCCGTTATCATTTTGGGCTTCCGGTAAAAATATCTTTACTTGTCGCTATCTATCTGACTGTATATCTCTTCGTCTTTCTTTCTCTCCGTTTTTCTCTATATCCCATTCTTCGTCTACCTCTCCACATAATCAAAGTGGTTTCTTTTCATCCCACTCTCCCTCTGAGTCTCTCTCTCTGTCTCTGTCTGTCTGTCCCTCTCTCTCTCTCTCTTCCTCTAAGACAGATACACACTCACTTTCTTTGTCTACCCTACAAATAATCAAAGTGATTTCTCTTCATTTCCTTGTCGCTGCCTCTTTCTCTTTCTCCTCTCTCTCTCTCTCTCTCTCTCTCTCTCTCTCTCTCTCTCTCTCTCTCTCTCATTCACTTTCTTCGACTAAACCTGCATATAATCAAAGTGGCTATTTTTCCTTCCACTGTAGTTGACTGCCCGTCCTTCCGTAGCTGTTTCTCGTTCATTCTCTTTCTTTCCCCCTTTCATTCTCTCTCTCTCACTCGCTATATATATATATATATATATATATATATATATATAAAGATATTTTTTATGATATGTTTAACGTTCTTTTTACAGATACAAGTATTTAAGCAAATGCTCTGTTTTATAATAAACAGTATTAAATTTATTATAAAACAGAGCATTTGCTTAAATACTTGTATCTATAAAAAGAACGTTAAACATATCATAATAAAAAAAAATGTCTTTAAATAAATTGTCGGACCTTGTCCAATTCAAAAATATATATATATATAGTAATCCACACACAGACGGACTGCTTCGCTGTATCACAGCTCTTCAGTGTGGCTAGATGTCCGATTGCTTCAAGACAGGATCGAAAACCCGACCGATTTGGTATCAGTCAGAGATTGTACCCCTAGGATATCGTCGCAAGCTAATGGATATACACAAGAATTATTCCAGACTGCACAAGGATGAAAGAAAGATATATATATATATATATATATATATATATATATATATATATATATATATATATATATATATATATATATATATATATTCTCTACCACTTTTTAATTATCTTTTGTCTTCTCCTACCTTTAATCTTACTATTAGTAACGTGTTTATTTTCTTATTTATTTATTCTTATTTGTATTTATTATTTTTATTTATTTATTAGCTGTATTTATTTACCTATTTATATGTTTCTGTTTCATTTTATCCTATTTTATATTATTTCATTTTCATTGATATGTATTATTTCTATTAGTACTTTAATTTTAATTTTGTTTTATCACGTCATATTATATTATTATTGATATCACTACTCTTACTTAGTTTACTAATATTAATATTAATAATATTATTAATTGCTTTATTGATTTTCATGGAAAAAATATTATCCCCCTTGATTTTCAAATGTTGTTTTATACATTCCTTTTGATTACAACAGCGTCTCTTCAAATTAGAATTTATAATTCTTATTTCCAACATTATTTTCAATCTTAAATGCTAATCTGACCCTAAATTCAAATCCAAAATTAAACTAGAATTCATTTAAATATCTTAACATCAATCATAATCCACCCCTACAATAAAATATCTCACTATACACAGATATATTATAGAAGCGGAGAATCTGAAGGATGCAGAACGTATGAAACTCAGAGTTGTGCAATAAATGTAAGATATTATGCATATTTTTTAAATATATTAAATAGCGCTGTTATTTAACAGTGAGCATGGTTTTCCTTACGCTAGAGAATATATATATTTGTATACGGACGCTCGCTCGTACATTTACCTATATTTATGCATTTTCTGTATATATATATATATATATATATATATATATATATATATATATATATATATATATATATATATATATAAGTGTGTATGTATATATATATATATATATATATATGTATATATATATATCATGGCTTGGCAAAACGAAGATCAAGAGGGAGTCTGAACACGTCGATTGCAGGTACGTTTGTGACTGATAAGTCGAACGCGGGACACGCATACACAGACGCAGTAGTTTCTGCTGAAATTCTGACCTGGGATCGATGGCATAGCGTTGCAGTACTTCCTCCTCAGTCTCTTGTCCCTGAGAGCGGGCCTGTAGGTATTTTCAAAGAAGGAGACAGCATGATTGGTGTTGAGACGCCAGGCGTCACGGTTATCAGCTAGGGTGGAACATTGGCAATGTTTGAATCGAATTTCTTGTTGTCTACATTAAATTTATTAAAACTGATTCTGTATTCAAATTTCTTGTTTTCTACATTAAATTTATTAAAACTGATTCTGTATTCAATTTTGTTGTTTTTCTACATTAAATTTATTAAAACTGATTCTGTATTCAATTTTGTTGTTTTTCTACATTAAATTTATTAAAACTGATTCTGTATTCAATTTTGTTGTTTTCCTACATTAAATTTATTAACACTGACTCTGTATTCAATTTTCGTTTTCAACATTAAATTTATTATTAGTGATTCTGTATTAAGTTTCCTTTTTCTACATTAAATTATTATAATTGATTATGTATTCAATTTTCTTTTTTTCTACATTAAATTTGAAATCAAAGTCCGCTCTACTAATTAATCTCCCTCCACATCTTTCTAATGGGATGCGAGTGCAACTGCTACGGATGGAATTTGAACACGAAACGCCAAACCTCAATTTCTGTGCCGATAACCGCTACGCTTCTCGCACGTTCTTTACATTTTTGTAGATAATATATTTTTGTTTTGCCGAGTTCCAATTTCACTTGGGTTCCTTATATTCACTTATGCGCAAATACTCTTGAGAATGGTATGAATCTACCTCTCCCCCCAACTATGGGTTAATTAGTAATACTTGTATCATTAAAATCATTATTATCTCCACCCTCCACGCCAAAATAAAAAATTAAAAAATTCGTACAAAGTACATAGATTTCGGCATTAAATAACCAAAAATAACCAACCAACCCCCTCCTTTTGTTTGAATACATACTGATTATTTCTTAGGGTTAGAATATAAAAATTATCTGACTAATGCGATAGTTTGTGTGATATTTTACGGCTTATCAACCTTTCATAAACGCGATTGAAAACAATAAAATAAGATGGAATAAACGTTATTATTATTATTATTATTATTATTATTATTATTATTAATAATAATAATAATAATAATAATAATAATAATAATCACTGTCACTTTATCAAGGATGGAACTAACCCGAAATTCCGGATCTGCGGCAAATATGATGAAACTGTCGAACATATTATCTTAGGGGGACCGGAACTAGCAAAAAATGAATATACCCATAGACATAACGAGGTAACAACATATATGCACAAGAAGATATTCAAGAAGCACAAAATCGAAATCACTGAGAGATGGTATGAGCACCAACCAAAATAACGATGTAACTATCCTCTGGGACATTTCAATTAAAACTGACAGAGAAATAAAAGCCAACAGATCTGATATTATCATGAAAACAAAACATACAGGAAGTGTATACTTATTGACATAGCAGTACCATCTGAGAGAAACACCTCCATGAATATTATCGAGAAACTGTCCAAATACAAAGACCTGGAGTTTGAGATTAAAAGATGTCGGAAATGAAGACTGAGACTGTACCAATAGTAATCGGAGCTCTGGGCCTCGTGAGAAAAGGAGTGACAATTTTACTGACAGTGTCCCAGGTAACATCAACTTACCTAGAAGATCACCCTACTAGGAACATCCCATATACTAAGAAAAGTGTTATCAATTAAATGACAATTTTCCTACATAATCTAAGGACCATAGTTTGGACCCGGCTCTACAAAATACAAAGCAGGAAACGTAACATTCACAAAGGATAATAATAATAATAATAATAATAATAATAATCTACCCGTACCAAACAACTCGATGTAGACAAACCCATGTACCCATCAGTGGTTACGTAAGCAGGTTTAAAAGTGTTAATACCCACTGAATATAAAACTTGGTATGATAGAGTGGGTTAATATCTGCACTGGAAAACATACCACTTTTACAGGAAAGAAACTTCAAGAAACTGGTATGAACATCACCCTGACCCGCTTACATACATAGTACCTGTAACAATTTTATGGGACTTTACAATACAGACAGACAGAACAATCAAAGCTAATCACCGAGGCATCGTAATCAAAGACCACAAGAACAGAATGTCCTTTCTTATTGACATGGCAGTCCCTGCAGATAGTAATGTATCTTTGAAGATATTTAAAAAAAACTATCAAAATATAAGGATCTTCAAGAGAAAATCTAAAAAATGTGGAACATGAGAACATTAATAATTCCAGTTGTAGCTAGAGCCCTCGGTTTGGTTGGAAAATGTTCTAATAGACGAAATGAAGGAATCCCTGCTAGCCCAAGCTGTAAAGAAATGCAAAAAAATGTACTCACAAGTACAGCTCAAACATTACGAAGGGTTCTACCTATTTAAAATGTGTGATCATAGGTATGGTTTTTTTTCTTGTTTTTTTTTTTTTTCTTGTTTTTTTTTTTTTTCAAAAATATGCTCAGTCGCAAATGTTATGAAGGCATTTCTGATTTCAGGTCTCTGGTTGGGACCCAGAAAGAAATGTGTATACACCAGAAATCAAAAGAAATAGTATTATTATTATTATTATTGGTCTTGGGTATGACCTAAAACTACATCCGACAATGGAGTCTCGGCTAGGGGACAGAATTAGAGTATATCGAACCATTGTTACCAACGGGTGATCTGTGGCTAAGATGTAGCACCTGTTTGCCCCTTTACCAAGGTTACAATTTTGTAGATGTGTATGTGCGTGTATATATATATATATATGTGTGTGTGTGTGTGTGTGTGTGTGTGTGTGTGTGTGTGTGTGTGTGTGTGTGTGTGTGTATATATATATATATATATATATAAGTGTGTGTTTGCGTGTGTGTGCGTGTGTGTCTGCAATGGACACAGTGGGAGGGGCTCACCATTTTCGGTTGGTTGATTATCATTAATGGAAATAGAATAAGAGTAAGTAGAATGTGATTCATGTGTGTGTTTGCGTATGTGTGTATGTATATATCTCAGTGAGGTGGAAGCAAAATCGTTACTTCCGAGCGCGTCGCCATGTTCTTTACGAGATCGAAACCATTTTTTCTTCCTTTTTATGGAAAAATTTAGATTGTTGGTGAACCGGAAGTTATCCATGATTGGACTATAAACTGCCAAAAGGAATCGCAGTGTGTGATTAAGAAAATGGAGAACATTGTAGCTGACAGATGATACACCTGATCTGTTTCGGCTAGGTCACTGCGCAGAGGAGGGGTATGATGTTGAAAGACCCGAAACCCCTAATGAACCTCGGCAAGAAACATAACTTATGATGTGTGCCAAAACATCCAATAGATGTATTTTACGAAATGATTATTATTATTATTATTATTATTATTAACATCATTATATTTCGATTTTTGCAGTGGTCACACTACCTACCAAGTCTTCGGGGAGACCTAAGGCAGGTAGTGGCTACATTTCATTTGTTTTCCCAACTTCCATAACATCGCTAGCATTACATGGACAAAGTTCTTCTTAGTGTGTGATCTGTATTTATCAAGACATTTTTTACATATCTCTTAAGCTATGATTTCCAAAAAATTTTCGGTGTGTTTTTGTTTTCCTTTTTTATCATTCCAAGCGCCCCTGTTATGGTTGGTACTATTCTTGTTTTTAATATCCGCATCTTTTCTATTTCGATTTCCAGGTCTTTATAGTTTTCAAATTCCTTGGTTGCTATGTTACAGTCTGCTGGGAAACCATATTAGTAGGCAAGTTTTTATTTTCGTTTTTTTTTTTTTTTTTTGATAATTATGTCTAGCTCATTTGCTTCCATGTTCCCCTCTTTAAAGATAGTTTAATCCCATAGAATTGTCATGTCTTCTGTTTCTGTAACTGGTGCTGGGTGATTTTCATAACAGTGGTTATTTACATCTTTTCCAAAGTGCTTGCACATTGTCCAGTGTAAGTATTGGCCCACTCTATCCTGACGATTTTTATATTCATTTGGCGCAAGTACTCTGGTTTCTTGATATTTATCAAAGAACCTGCGTTTTGGACTCACATTATTATATATTATATTTGCCTGAAAGTTTCTAGTGAAAAGAATCTAGTCTTGAGCTGCAAGAATAAAACCTTCCGTTTCAGCCATTATTCCTGATGATCGTAACCATTGATGAGTGATAACTTTATCAACATCGGCTTTATTAGCACGTTCTGGATAGTAGCCATGCAGAGGTTTCTCTTGCCAACGTTGTTTCATCTGTTCAAGAACTTTATCCTTGGCTTTATTTTTCATAATTTCTACTGCAATGGTTGGTTTTGGGGTTCTGTTTGGTTTTCTACATAATCTACTAGATGCAAATCTCGTTTGTATTTACAACTTTCTTTCGTTTTAATGCCGGCTTGTTAGCTACTAAGAAAACGCCTTTCCAAGTCTCCTAAACTTCTAGCATTATCTTCATAGTGTGTATCTCAGTTTCCTCATTATGTTCTGTGGTTTGTGTGATGTTAGTACTTTTTATGTCCATTTCCGTTCCCCTTTCATGTTCTGGAGATTCACCTATTCTGGTGGCAGTTCTTTTTATTTCTTTAATTTCAGCATCTGTCAATCGCTTATTTCTCGTGATGTACCTTCTTACTTTGGCTAGTTTATTTTCATTAATGTACTTTCTGATTGCTTGTACAACTTTTTCTCGCCACATGTCACATGTCTGGCGATTGATGCTTTTCTCAGGTTTGTGCAACTCTTCAAAGAATGCAGTCATAGCGAGTTTGCACTCCTCACGAAACCATTTTCCCTTTTTTTTTCTTTAAATGATTGGTTGTTAAAAATTGTTTTAAAATAAAAAAAATAAGGATTAAAAAAATTGAATTTTAATTATTATTATTATTAGAGAATTCGCATGGCCATCATTGATATTATCCCAGGTGTGGGGACACGAATATTCATTATTTTGGAAGGAATTTGTTCCTATGGCTGATTTTTCGACCTCAGGTAGGTTTAATCACTCTAAGAGCCGTATTGGATTCTTGGGTTTAACTTTTAGTTCTTATATTGTTCCCACTAGTAACACACTGGTTCAAAAGTTCACCCAAAGTCACCCGGGACATTGAGTAACGGTCTTTTATACACAGGGTTTCAAATCTTGTAGGAGATCGTTCGCGACCTCATAAGGCAGCATCCATTCACTTCTCGATACGATTATCATCTTGAGTTGCTGTTCGGAGTTTTCCTTCTCTTTTTTTTTGCGGTGGGGGGTGGTTAATTGATCATTCTAAGTTTTAATTTAGTATAAGTCAAAATGACCACCACCAACTAAAAGGCAAAGCGGACATACATTGAGTGTTATCACGAGAAAAAAAAAGGGAAAAAATAGGTAAGCAGGAAAATTAACATGAAAATAAAAGGAAAAAAAATAAAATTGAAGTCAAACAGACTTAAAATACAATTTAAAAGAAGAAAAAAAACTTAGATATTGAAACAGGAGCATAAAGTGGTATCGGCCAGAGGCTAAAATGTTCGACGCCTATAAGAGAGATAATAATCAAACTTTATAGGGTAGATCATCCCAGCTCCCAAAAGTTCGTTGAAAAGGGGAACATGGCCAGACTAGCACAATAAAAAAAAAGGAAAAACTAGGTAATCAGCCAATACAATCTTTACAAATGCGCATACACGTACACATATATACATGCACAGACACACAAACATTCACAATGTTCTGTGTTCGGAAAATAAAACATCTCTATAACACACTAAAACATACACATAACGCACACACTCAGAAATAAACTAAAAAAAATAAAATCATACTTCATAATGGCTAAAAGTATAGTCGAAAGGGTTCGGAACTATACAACATTTGGACAATTTCTACGCACTCTGTGTCCCAAAAACAAAGCTTAGGTTCGAACACAAGAAATTTTACTTTAAATTAAATAAAAACTTAACTGTAGAACCTTGTTTGTCGTTTTTAATGAAACATGCATAAATGAAGGACTGCTTCCTAAATACACAATATATATATATATATATATATATATATATATATATATATATATATATATATATATGCATACACACTGACAAAGATACTCTATGCTTAAATAAAAAGCGCAATTCATTTAAGGAACCTTCTGCTGGAAGTATGGAAAAATTAAAAAATAAGGATTAAAAATTTCATTTTTAATTATTATTATTATTATTATTATTATTATTATTTTTATTTTTATTATCATTATTATTATTATTTTTATTATTATTATTATTTTTATTAATATTATTATTATTATTTTTAATATTATTATTATTATTTTTATTATTATTATTATTATTATTATTATTATTATTACGTCGTTTCTTTTTTATTTCTCAGATATCTTCTTTTTTGTTTTTGTGTTGAAGTATATCTTAAAAAACCATTTCGCACATCTGAACTTCGTAAAAACGATACGAATTTTTAAGAACTTTCCCTATAAGGATTCGTTATTTATTCATATCATTTCCACTGAAATTTTAGCCCCGAGTCATACTGGAAGGGGAAAAAAATCAAAAGTGCCAAATATTTGTTTCTGTTTGCCTGAAGGATGCTTGGGCTGTTTTAAATTTTAAAATAAATAAAAGTTAAAGAAACCCCAAAAAGATATAATATAAACATTTAAATTTTGCAAATATAAAACAATACAAAGCGTGAAGTGAAAGAGCGGTAACCCAACTGCACTGTGGTTAAAATCATCGTGAATACCTTTGGGCAAAACCAAAGCGTTAAATCTAAAAATTAATGCGAAAAATATCAAATGAATTAAAAAATCAACCATATAGGTTCGTTTGCAGCGTTATTGTGATAAAGCACTTATTTTATCAAAAACCTGTATTTTTAAAATATTTCCTTTCTTGATGATGCAATTACTTGAATTGTATACACGAAAAAAACAACATTATACTTTGAAAATTTAAAATCAAAATTCACCCAATAAATACATCTGAGGCTAATGACAGTGGAACATCTATCGACACACTCACCAGCCCCAAACATACACACACACACATATATATATATATATATATATATATATATATATATATATATGTGTGTGTGTGTGTGTGTGTGTGTGTGTGTGTGTGTGTGTGTGTGTGTGTGTGAGTTTGTATGTGTCATTGAATAATATAGATATATTGTGTTTAATTATTTTTATGCCAATCCTGTCCAGTTTTCTAATCAGTCTCTTGATGTTGACATGAAATTCATCAAGGAAGACGCTGTAGTTTATCATTGTTACAATCGTGTGTTTGTCATTGTAATTTACCCCTGGAAATAATCTTAGAAAAGGTCGAAAGTACTTGAGTTTAAAAAAAAAACTATGGCACCTTCATTGACATCAAGAAACTCATTAAACAACTGGAAGGGATCAGTATAAAAATAAGTAGACACAATATATCTCTATTATTCAACGAAACACACACACACACACACACACACACACACACACACACACACACACACATACATATATATATATATATATATATATATATATATATTATTCCTCACCGCTAGGTACGCCGAGCGATTTTTTATTAACATCAGCACTATATGTGATTGATATATATATATATATATATATATATATATATATATATATATATATATATATATATATATATTAACTATAACAAAAAGGTTGTAAACAAAGATCAGTACCTGATGATTGCATTAGTAGCATGAAACTCTGAGTCGTACTGGCGGTGTATTTTTACTAATATATTCTTAATAGCTCTATGGTTTATCATTGAGCAATGTTTTATGTTTTATGATATATGTATTTGTATGTGAACACTTACACATATATTTATTTTACCCTCTGTATATATATATACGCTGAAAATTTGAGATCAAAATTTCAGACAATAAATTAATATGATGCTACGCATTTAGTGACCTCTCTCTCTCTTTATCTATATATATATATATATATATATATATATATATATATATATATATAAAAGTGGACATGGAAGTCAGCACCTAGAGGCGACAGTCTGTTTCATGTTAGTGCAATCGTCAGGCGACTAGTGCTGTTATTTTTCTCGGCTATTTATATAAGGGTATATATGACCCTTATATAAATAGCCGAGAAAAATAACAGCACTAGTCGCCTAGTCGCCTGACGATTGCACTAGCATGAAACAGACTGTCGCCTCTAGGTGCTGACTTCCATGTCCACTTTTATATTTACACACGCTCTATCTCTGATATTGAGCACTTTTATCCATAAATATAGCACACTTTCTTCATATATATATATATGTCTGTGTGTGTGTGTGTGTGTGTGTGTGTGTGTGTGTGTGTGTGTGTGTGTGTGTGTGTGTGTGTGTGTAAGTGGGTATACGTATTTGAGTTGCTATCGCTTTTTTTCATGTTATCAAACAGTAAAAGTGATAACAGCAGGCCTAAATTAAGAAGTCCTACTGAAGAAAAAACAGAGCCTCCGACAAAAATCGAACCTGCATCCATTTTCACCTTCAAGCAAACCACGGTTACAGGTAAGAAATCAAAGCAAACATATATACATTCGTAGACGTCCCAACATGAAGGCGTGCTTTCCTTACATAGGTAATTTAATGTTTCTTCTGACTGTTTCGTTTCTATGGTCAAACTGGTAGAGGCCCACTTTGGCCCAAAGTGGGGTATACCTGATGGAAACAAGGGATCCATGTTCAATACCTTTAGGGGGATTTTTTTTTCATTTGCAGGATTTCTCAATTTCGGCGGTTTGTTATTAATCTCACTGTTTAATAAAATAAATAAAAACAAGGATAGCAACTCAAACATCTCGAAGAAGAAACTTGACCCAGCTAATGCTCTGTGATGGAGCGGTTTAGGGGAAAGGAAAGTCGTGGCTCTTGGGGCACAGTCCGTTGGGTTCTGAATACTTATATGAGTATCACTACGGAATTTGTGAGTAGCGGCGCTATACCGATTCTATTATGTTCCCTCTTCGTCATCGAGGGCCGTTGGTACAGTAGGTATGACTCTTTCGTTATATCGAAGCGGTTGGGGTTCGATTCTCGATAGTGGATGTGCACTGTTGATGAGTCCCAAAATAGGACGAAATGGTTTCCCAGTGCTTTCTGCATTGCGTTGAGGAATTTTCTAGACTCGATGAATTACTATATTATAATATATATATATATATGAGTAGAAACTGAGGTCAAACCCGAGTGGCGAAAGTCTGTTTTATACTTGGACACAATCTTCAGGCTATCTTTACAGACATTCTAGCCCGACTGATATATATCACACATACACACACACACACACACACACACGCATATATATATGTGTCTGTGTGTGATCTATATGAGTCGGGCTAGAATGTCTGTAAAGATAGCCTGAAGATTGTGTCCAAGTATAAAACAGACTTTCGCCACTCGGGTTTGACCTCAGTTCCTATACACACACACACACACACACACACATATATATATATATATATATATATATATATATATATATATATATATATATCAGTGGTAGCAACTCCGGGAGTCGGGGTTGTCAAGCTTAGCCCGAGTGACTCAAAATTCAAGCATATCTATTTCAAAGCAACAAAAATCTTTCGTAGTGCGTCGTTTTCATTGTTGACTTCAGCTGGATCCAAAATTAATAAAAAATAAAATAATAAATAAATAATTTTAATTCCGTGCATCCAAATATTAATCCAAATACATTTCGTTGTTATTGTTTCTAATAAAAATGTAAGAAAGAAGAAAGAAAGAAAAAACATAGCAAGGTAAATATAAAAATAAAAGCAAAAAGAAAGTAAAAAAGAATGAAATAAAATTAACGTGGCTAGTCGGGTTACTTGAATCTGAACCCTAGTTGAAGACATACTTAAGAGGCAATGTATTTCTTGCTTTAATTTTATAAATAATCTTTTGATAATCTCTAATGACTTGTATGCCATATTTGTCAAAGAACACATTTTTATATTAACTTATTCTTTTCAAATCTCCATTTTAAATATTTTCAGAGTATAAGGTTTTTTAGCTGAATGTATCAATTGAAAAAGGGTAAATTAAATTTAGCCCGAATAATTTAGTCACCGAAAATCAAATAAAATGGCACCCTTAACTCATCGACTAGAGGGTTGGGTGAGGATCGTAACTGTGGTAGCGTTGAGGAAATATGATATCAGTCAGCAGTACTGATCATAAACGTACTATAAATTAAACAAAAAATTCACACACACAGAGATACATACACGTACGACATATATAGAAATACACGCACGAGATAGATACATACATTATTTTTTTAAATCCTGCTTTCATTTCTTTATTAAAAAGAGTGATATTATGTTTTAAGTAAATATTGAACGCAGAAATATGAGAGATGATATATTATTATCACTTGTCAAAATACTATATATCTAATGAATGCTTCAATCAATGATAACAGATCATAACCAATCATTTTAAGAAGATTTGTATTGAGAATTTTTATTTTTCTGAGTAGTGGTTAGTAAACAATGAAAACCTTTTTGTTAACGGATACGCACGCAATTTTCTGCTTCTCTGAGGGAAGAAACTCTCCATTACATTGTAACTTTTTTTCGAATTACAATTAATATTAGAATACTAAAATGTGTTTTTTTTTTAATTTCATGCAGAGATTTTTTAAAATTATATATTTCAGTTCAGAGTAAATGAATGATTTTAGCATCTAAGTCCTTCCAATAGTATATTTTGTTAAAGGTTGTAATGTGCCCGACAAATATTGATGACCTAGAGTCGCCACTCCTATATATATATATATATATATATATATATATATATATATATATATATATATATATATATATATATATATATATATATTCACTTTTTTACTAATAAAGAGCATAGCGCGATAAAAAAGGGCCCAAACTTGATGAAAACAAAGTTTTATCGTCAAGATATTTATGTTATTATTAAGAGAAAAGACCAAAGTATTTATTTTTTAATGTATTTTATTACTTTATTAAATTTTTAATCCTTTCTAGCACGTTCGAAATTTTGATTAAAAATCTTGTTTGTTTTTCCGCATCAGCAATAAGCTAAAAATTAATATGGGAATTTTAGACTTTTTGTGGTAAAAAAGCATTGTTTTAGAATTTTTTGTAAAAATCAAATAAACGTCTGATTTTAATGAAATTTTCAGGATTTATTCACGCATGAATTAAATTATTTTTTAAATTCATTTTTAAAAAATATTGGTAAGAATATTTTTAACACCTGTTAGCCCTCACCCCTATTTACTTAATTTTATGAAATTTTAAGAAAGTATTTTATTCGTTAAATGTAGGATTCCTTGGAGAATTCAAGTCATCGCCATTTACCGAAAATCCGCAACCTATAGTAAAATAAAAAATGCAATAAAATTCTGAAATTATTTAATTAGAAAAGCTTTTAACTGCTTTTATAAATAAGATATATTACTTGCCTTAAGAAAACAATTTTTTCGATGAATAATGAATTTTGACAAGAATAGTTCTAAAGTTTTTTAAAATTTTAATTATAATAATTTATAAAGTTTTAAACCTTTTCAAATAAGTGTAAACTATATTTACTAATCATAAATGGAAAAGCTTAATACCAGTCTTCAAACACTAAGGTTTTAAAAAGACTTTTGAGTAATTTTTATGTGTATAAACATGCCCATTTTTTAAAGTACGAGCGATATTATCAGAAAATAAGAGCGATTACAACTGTAAATTTAAAGTCAACATTCATAAAATTATAGAATATTTTCCAAAAATTTAAAGATTACTGAGTACTTAAAAATTATATAAAAAAGGCGATCACATCAATTTCTTAAATTATGTTTTACAGATAAGGTCACCGTAGAACAGCAGTCGATACTATCATCACCTCGACATCTACGTAAACATGGCAACTGTTTGCTAAAAAACTTCATTTCTACAGTATTTTAAATTTAAAATAAATAATATTTGTTTCACATCATATTAATTACACTTTAAATTAAGTAATTTTCCTAAATTAAAAATTTAAGAAAAGTACATTTTATTTTTGCAAGATTTTTAAAACCATGAACTACCATGTGTTTACAAATTACTGGAAAAAAATGAAAAATCGATTCCAATCCATATAATTTCTGTATTAAATTCAACAGAGAATTTTGCCTACTGGAAATAGTAAATTTAATTCTTTAGGTTTCGATTAAAGGTAAAATGAAAACTTCATGAAAGCTTTTCATTTTTTTAAATTAATTTAAACCCTAGGTATCGTGATTTTAGTGGTAGTACCTATATATATATATAAATATATATATATATATATATGTATATATATCAGTCACTTCACATCTATCTATCTTAGTCTGTTAATATCTATCAATCTTTTTAATTCAGTCACTTCATATCTATCCAATTCAGTCTGCGCATATCAGTTTATCTATCTATCTATCTATCTATCTATCTCTATCCCTTCTCTCTCTCTCTCTTTTACATATATATATATATATATATATATATATATATATATATATATATATGCATGCCTGTGTGTACTTTCTCTGAGAAAGATTAAGAAAGAACAGAAAGAAAAGAAGGCTCTTTAAGATAAGCGAAAAGAAACGAATATAACAAAATGTCAACTGTAACGAAAGACTTCGAACTCAATTATATCAAAGCAAGTTTATTAACAAACGCCAATTTCAATTATCTTTCCTTCACACTTGACGGATGCGAAACACGCATGCGCATTCTTATAAAAATAGCAGCACGCATATACTCGCATGCACACAAATAAACACAGTGAAGCTTGATAAAGACGAGGAATAAAAATAATAATAATAATAATAATAATAATAATAATGATAATAATAATAATAATAATAATAATTATTATTATTATTATTATTATTATCATTATTATTATAATTATTATTATTATTATCATTATTATTATTATTATTATTATTATTATTATTATTATATTGCCAAATTCATTGTTAACACTAATGCTACTAATATTATCATTACAATTGCCATATCTTAATTATTTCCTTTCTCTTTATTATTTACTTGTTTTGTCTTTGTTATCAGAATCTAGTTTGCTTTATTTCGCGCGATAGGCGCTCAGATTTGAAGTCAAGCTATCATAACAGACAGTTTGCGTGAGGATAATGACGGCGGTAAGAGAATTAATTAGTGGCAGGTTCCATTGAAGCAGCTAGTATCAAGTGGCAACGTTGGACAAAATTGATCTTCTCTCTTAGAATGGAATTTATTTTTCGAAAGATTTGACACGACTTTGTGGCAGGAGAATTTTTTTTTTTAATATTTTTTCTCTTTTTTTACTTTTGTGCTGGAAAGTAAAAAAACAAAAAAAATAGCGCGTTAAACAGAAGTAAAAAATAGGCGATTAAATTGAGTAAATCGAATGAAGCCTTGACTAAATAGCTCTGAGGATTTCAGTTGTTGGTTCGATTGAACCTGAGGCAATTTTAAGTGTAAAAGAAAAAAGAAACATCATGAAACGAAAAACAAAGGAAATGAGTGGAAAATGAAAAACTTAAAAAGATGAGAAACAAACGACTTTTTAAAAAAAACATTAATGCAAATTTATCGTTAATAATTCTATTTTTTTATCACTGCAAACTTATTATTATTTTTCCTATGCCAGGTGTGACTAAACGCATTATCTTCACCTCTTCTTGGTGCATGACACCACATAGAAGTTTTCTTGTCAAAGCAACTTTACAATATTTTCATGGACTAAATACTTAATACCTACATAATCACGCACTCACACACACATAGAAACGTTTTTTTTTTTTTTTTCTTTATCAAGGTTCGAACACTCGTAAACAGGCTATGATTTATCTAAGTCCAAGCCTATATAAGTTAACGGGTAAATATTTTAAACTTCATCTATATGTCGCGTCTATTCACATGGGCGATCATAGCTCTCCACAACTTCCTATTGTAAGCCTTAGCAGTTTTTTGCCCTTTCCTAAGACTCCCGCCGCCCGTTCCGCTATGCAGCTTGTCAAATAACTGACTCGCTGCCTTCCTCTATCTCTCAAGTCCTCCTTCCTCATTATCTGTCCAAAGAATTTCAGCTGTCTTTTATCAGATACCATGAACCGAACAATTTTTTTCTCTCCGGAATCTATCTTACAAATCTATAAATCTATCATTCTTCCATGTTTAGAATATTGCTGCCACATATGGTCTGGTGCCCCTGATATTTACCTTGAGCTCCAAAAATCTTCAATATTATTGGTCCTGATCTGGCGGCTCGGCTCGGCTCGGCTCGGCTCAGCTCGGCTCCAGTTGCTTTCCCAAGGTTACTTCCCCATGTCTTTTCTATAAATACTTTCATGGTAATTGTTTGGACGAGTGCTTTGCTATGGTACCTAGAGATTTTGAATTTAAGCGCAGCACTAGACTGGTGTCAATTTACAGATGAGTTGGCTAGATGTAGCCGTAAATTCTATGCTAACAGTTTCTTTTCTCGCACTTTTCGCTTGTGGAACTTCATTTCGGTTCCATGCTTTCAAGCCAACTTTAATCTACAAAAATTTAAATGCAGTGCCAATCGCTATCTTCTGTCCTCCTGATTATTTTCTTCTATTTCTGCTCATCATTATTGTTTCTGTTCCTAATTCTTCCTCATCCTATAGCCCCTTGGGACTTAGTGGCATTATTGCCTTGTTTGGGGTGATTCCGAATGAACCAAATATGAGTAACGTCTGAGAAAATAAACTGTTGGAGTAGAAATGACGGTTACATTTAACTATTTCGATGGAAAAAGGGTAAGACCTAAATACCAATCTAGTAGCACGCTTAAATTCACATAATCGGAGAATCAGGGAAAAGTCTCGTCAGAGCAGTTGCCATGAAAATATCTGGAGAAAAGAGAGATGGAAGACACATCACTTCTGTGAGAAAGTGACTGAAGTTGAGATGCCAAGTTAGTATCGATTACACTCCAGTTTCTTCTTTGGATTTTGTCAAGAACCTCGAGATGAATAGCAGTAGCACCAGACCAGTTATGGTAACAGAATTCAATGCACGGATGAATGGTAGTTCTGAAAATGTGCAAGATGGTCTCTGACGAGGGAAAAAAACACTGACACGACACAGTGACCCAATTTTTTTTCTAACACAACGTGAGATCTTTTTTTTTAATGCGCTTTGTCCCTTCGGGGTGGATCTCCACGGTTTTCTATCCTTTAGAGTTCTAAGCAGCTTCTTTCGCCTTACTATCCTTCTCAGTCTCTCTTCCGCCATCCATTTGCACAAGCTCATTAGGTGTGCTACTCTCTATCTCTCTTTGCCCCCCGCCCCTGCCTTTAATATGTCCTGTGAGTGTCAAATTCTCCATGTTTTTATTCATGCGTGGTAGAAATTTTCAACGTCTGTTTCTGATTGTAAGTATAAGGCTTCTTTTTGTTTTCCATTTTCTCTACAGCATCGTCATTGCTCTCACATGGAATTCTCAGTATCCTTCTGTACAACCACTCTTTTGTTGTCGTTTGTCTCTTCTTCATCTGTGAGGAGTTTGTCCAGCATTTACAGACATCGAGGAGGATAGATATAACACAGCAGTTTAGATTTTGGCAAATATTTTATTCATTCAAATTCATAGCACCAATATTCAGGCATGGAAGTCGTCTCCCTGATTTCTACGACATTGAGATCTTTCACCTAAGTTGTGTATTCCTTCAAATGAGAATGATTTCAGTTTTGATTCCATAAATTTGTTGCAATCTTTACTTTGTAATATATTAAGGAAATAATGAAATCTTGCATAAAAGTAACCAACCTGTGCTGCAGGTGACAGACCTTGAGAACTTACTATTTACTGCAATGCATTGGCAACGCGAATGCAAGTAGTATCAGGCGGCAATGTGACACTACGGGAGGATGCTTGGAATCACATGTGAACAACGAATAACTTTTAGAGGGGGACTAAAACAAAAGGATGATTATACTTAGAATAAAAAAGAATAAAAAAGACACAAAATGAGAAAAGTGGCTTGTTTTCCCATGTCTCTCTTTCCCTCTATTCGATCCGTGAGTATCAGGTTCTCCAGGCCCTTCTTCCTCATTATGTGTCCCAGGAACTACAGCTGCCTCTTCCTCATGTTAAGTATAAACCTCCTCCTTTTTGAATCCTCTCTAAGACCTCATCGTTGCTCACACGGTTCATGATATCCTTAGCACCCTTCTATAGAACCATATCTCCGTCGCCTCAAGTCTCTTCTTCATCTTTGAGGAAATTGTCCGCGACACTGAAATCCGTAGACGTATTGGGATGGCCAAGGACGCATTTCCAAAGCTGCGCAGAGTATAGCGAGACAGGTAACAAAGAATGCTGAGCTGTTACGTCCTTCTTTACGGCAGCAGTGTAGGTAGAAGTTGAAATCAAACGTGGCTTAGAGATATATGACGCACATAATAAATAATGATGTGTCTCTATATATTAATCTTAATCCGCTTCTTCTGCTTAATTTTAAAACGGAAGAACCTTCTTCATTAAGATACGAATTACTTTATTTTATTTTATATTAAATTTATATATCTTGAACAAAACATCAACAGTCTTTATCATGTGTTCCAAGAAGTAAATCTTTCGAAAACATAAAATATAATCTGGAATTAGCTTGCGATTAGTGATGGCACATACATTAAAGACATAATAATAATAAATCAGAATATAAAATTATTAATTGCTAAACATTTCTAATGCCCCAGTGTATGGATCAGTAATAAAAAAATAGTATAGGTAATAAAGAAACTGAACACGAAATAGGCTTACTTTTGTCCAACACCGCTAGATGCTACCAAAACCAAAATATTAACCTCGAGTCATGTTCTTAGATATTTATCAGTTCTAGACTCTCATGCGGATGTCATAGCTGACATCCAATTCGTTCAGATATGTCTAAACTATCATCTGTAGACAACCATTTTTCTCAGATCTATAATTCAAAACGGTTTCAAGCGAATGAATCCTCAATGTCTCACAAACGACAATCGTTCATCTGATTTCATAGACTAGCACTACAGAATCCTAAACAAAGAACTTTGCCAAATAACAAATCCGACACCACTTGAAGACTTCCAGCAGCAGTAGCAACTCATATGGAACAAGCAACTCATATTGAGAAAATAATGATATAATTAAGATATTGATTTTCCACACTGCCTTAAACAAACAGTTATGAAAGAAACCCCTATCAATATTAGAAAGAGCAATAGCAGTGGATATGAGAAACTTGATTTCCCAAAAAAAAAACTCTTAATTTAACTTATGAATTACAACAGAACATAAGGCTTACTGTTCGGACAATGAATATCGAATGTTTCCTGAATGGAAACGTCTAAACTCACCATAAATATCAAAATGAACGAGAAAATTTTGAAACTTTGTTGGTGAGCTGGTGGTGGTTCAAATATTATTGTTAACAAGAATAGGCTACTGATGTAACAGTATATTGCCGTTTTGGATGTCATTTTTTTAACAAGGGCTGCATCCCGCCAGTGGTAATTGCATTTATCCCATAATTGACGGAGTACTATCTTTCTACACCAATATACTGTTACTCGATTTTTTTCCTTCTTTATTTATTTTTTCTCTGACAATCTAAATTTTCTCTTTTCTTTAATTTTCAGTTTTTTCTTTCTTCTCTCTATTTATATTTTTTCTTTGATTTTTCCACTTTATCTCTATCAAATATATTAATTCGCTTTTTTACTTGATATTAACCCGCCTTTTCTACTGAATCACATTAACCCGCCTTTTCTACTTAATCTTTATATTAAACCAAATATGAATACGTTTTTAACTTAATATTAATCCGACCTTTCTACATAATCTAAATATTAATATGTTTTTAATTTAATATTAATCCGACCATTCCACTTAATATTAATCTCCTTATGCTACCTAATCTTAATATTAATCTGTTTTTCTACTTAGTCATAATATTAATCGTTTTTTTCTACTTAATCTTATTATTAGCCAGCGTTTTCTATTTCGTCTTAATATTCATTTGCTTTTTCTACGTAATCTTAATATTAATCCGCTTTTCTACTTAATCTTAATCCGCTTTTTCTGCTCAATTTTAATATTAATCAGTCTTTTATAATTAAACTTAATATTAAATCACTTTTTCTATTCAATCTTAATATTAATCCGCTTTTTCTACTTAATCTTGATATTAAAACGCTTTTTCTACTTAATCTTAATATTAATCCGCTTTCTCTACTTAATCTTAATATTAATCCGCTTTTTCTGCTTAATCTTAATCCGCATTTTCTACTTAATCTTAACATTAATTCGCTTTTTCAACTTAATCTTAATTTTAATTCACTTTTTACTGTGTGTTCCCCATCTTTTCTCCTGAATCTTAGTTTTTTTTTTGTTTTTTTTAGTCTTAACCGACCTTTTTGTCCTTCGTTCATTTCTTTATTATTTCCTCACATCTTTCTCCTTTCCTTTAATCTTTCTTTTTTCTAAATGAAATATTTGTCCCTGTACTATTTCTTTTTATTTCTCTCTCTGTTCTTTTCTCTTTTACTCTACTTCTCGCTTTCAATCTCACTGGCTTTTATTTTGTTTTTATTTTCTATCTTTTTTCATCCTTGTTTCTCTCTTTCTATCTCTCTTTTTATTTTTCACTCCCTCTATATCTTCTCTCTCCTTTCTTCTCTTCATTTCTTCGGTTTTCTTTCTTTTCCTCTCTCTCTCTCTCTCTCTCTCTATACCTCTTTTTTCTGTCTTTTATTTCACTTTTTCCTTATTCTTATCTTCTCTTTATCAAGTTTGCAAATATTTGAGTAACAGATAACCTTGTTTTCAACTGTTCATTTTTCTTCTTATTGAGAGAATCTCTATCAATGTGGTGGCAAGCTTTCGCTTTGAGTTTTTTTCTTCTTTAATGATGGCGGTCCAATCCAAGTTAAGAAAAAAATGTCTGATGGGGAAACCGGAAATTCGGAAGGTAAATCTCTCTGTAGCACCATTTTTTTTTCTTTTCTGTATTGTCTTTCTCTCCTTTTCTTCTCTTTTGTTTGTTTCTTTCTTTCTTTCTTTCTTTTTCTGTTTCTCTCTTACACATACACACGCACACAAAAACATACACGCAGACATCCATTCTATCCATAGACATTTGGTTTCTTTTGTTAGGCACCATTTAATAAGACTGTAATTTGATCCGAGCAAGTGTACTTCGTTCAAAGTCGGATACAACAAGAAATATTACCAAAAGGCAATCAAAATGGCACAAGCTTTTCTTTTCTCTTTTTTCTCCCTGCTTTCTCTCAGTCGAGCGTTCCTTTCTTTCGTTCTTTCTTCCTCTCAATCAGACTTTACCCTTTTCATTCTTTACCTCTCTCTCTCTCTCTTTCTTCTTTCTTCATTCTTTCCTTCTTTCCTTCCTTTCAGTCAGACTTTCCTATTTTCTTTCTTTATCTCTTTCTTTCCGTTTTTTCTTTCTTTCTGCATTCTGTTGGATTCTTTCTTTTTTTTTTTCTCACTGTATTCTTACTTTCTCTCAATCGGACTTCCCCCATTATTTATTTTTTACTTTTTTCTTTCTTTATTTGTTTCACTCAATGAGACTTTCCCTTTTTCTTTCTGTATCTCTCCTTTTCTCTCTCTTCTTTCTTTCTTTCTTTCTTTCTGCATCCTTCTGGATTTTTCTTTCTCACTATATTCGTTCTTTCTTTCTCTCAATCATACTCTCCGCTTTTCTTTCTTTCTGTCACTCTTTCTTTCTTTCTGAATTCTGTTGGATTTTTCTATTTCTTTCTCACTGTATTCTTACTTTTATTCCTTCAATCGGACTTTCCCTTTTCTTTTTTCTTTCTTTCTTCCTTTCTTAATTCTGTTGGATTTACCTTTTTTTTCTTTTTCTCGGTATTCTTTCTTTCTTTCTCTCAATCGGACTTTCCCTTTTGTTGCTATGTTTCATTTTTTTTCCTTCCGCTTTCTCTCAAATTTTTTTCTTTCTTTCTTTTTTCTTTCCTTCTTTCTTTTTTTTCTTTCTTTCTTTTTTCTTTCCTTCTTTCTTTCTTTCTTTCTTTTTTCTTTCCTTCTTTCTTTCTTTCTTTCTTTTTTCTTTCCTTCTTTCTTTCTTTTTTCTTTCCTTCTTTCTTTCTTTCTTTCTTTTTTCTTTCCTTCTTTCTTTCTTTCTTTCTTTCTTTTTTCTTTCTGCTTTGCCTCTCTCTTCCTTTTCCTTTATTCCTTGTTTCCTAGTTTCTTTCTCAGTTTTCTCTTAATCAAACGTTTCATTTTCTTTCTTCCTTTCTTTTGTTTCTTTCTCTCTGCTTTCTATCAATGCATCTTTTCTTTTTCTTTCTCTCTTTTATTTTTTTTTACCCTGCTTTCTCTTGGTTTCCATCAAGCATTCTTTATTTCTTTCTTTCTCGCTATTTCAATCTTATTGATTACTCTCTTCATTTTTTATTTTTTTTCATATCATTCTCTGTCAATATCCCCATGTTTTTGTCTTATCTATTATTTTCGGCTTTTTGTTTTTCCATATTTTATTATTTCTCTCTCTCTCTCTCGTTCTAACTTGCTTTATTTTTCCCTCCTTACTATCTATACATTCTCCCCTACTCAGTTCATTCCCTCTAAATCTCTTTTCCCTTTCTCTTTTTTTCTTTTTAAATGGAGTTTTTCTTTCTCTATCATTCCCTATTTCTCTCTTTTCCCTCATAATTTCTTTTTCTTTCTCTATTTTTACTTGTTCTTCTTTCTCAATTGTTTTTCCTTTTTTTGTCTATTGTCTTTCTTGTTTCTCTCTCACATACTCTTTCTATCCTCTTTTTCTTTTTCTCCTTATCTTATTTACCTCTCTTTAATCCCCTCTTTTTATATCTTACACTTTTCTATTTCCTTTACTTCTCTTTCTCTCATCCTTCCTAATTTCTTACACTGTTTTTTTTTTTTCTTTTCCTCTAATCACTGACATTCTCTTTGTGTGGCTCGTCGTCTCCTGTTTATTTGATACATTGAAACTGACTTTAAGAGAAAAAAATAAAGAACTCACTAAAGTCCGTAGTTCTCGCCAAATACAGGAAGTATTTAGATTAAAATAAATGATGTTTTCTTTTTATTGTGTGCTTAATGTGAAATGGGTTTTTTAAGTAGCCATCTTTCCTTTCAGCTAGTGGTTTATGTCACGGCTGTGTAAACGTTGATATTTACACCACAAAGTCATTGCTTTGATTTGAAACCCAAACATACCGCCCTGGCAGAGAAAAGTTATTTTGTTCCGCTATGTCACAAGCTGAGTGTTCTGTTTCTCGATATATGAATGTCCGTTTGAATGTTACAGGTTTCACTTCTCATAAGTTTATATTGATATTATTCTAAAATATACACGCACTAACGTATACTTTATTATTTGGGCAAATCTGTTCATTTTCGTTGTTATCGGCATCATCATCAGTCTCTTGACTATTTCAGTCGTTTGAAGGGGGCCTGAGAGAAGAAAATAACAGACTTTTATTCTTCAACCTTTCAGTGGGCTTTCAGAAAGCTTGGAGGCGACCAATCTCTTGATCAACAGCCAAAGCCCACGAAATATGGTGTGAGCCCGTACAGTTTTGCATTTGTTTTGAACAACTCAGAGTTTTCCTTCTCCTAGACCTGTTGCCACCCAAGGCGATAGGACACATTCTGTTCTAATATTTGACCATACATGTGGGGAGGATATGGATTCATTTCTTTCCTAAGGATAAGTGAGTGTAATGAACTCAACTGGAATTCGAACTCTGCTCTCTGGTTCCTCAATCCAAACCGCTATCCATTACTCCACGGATTGAGGAATCGGAGAGCCGAGTTCGAATTCCAGTCGACTTGTTATGAGATTCTGAAAACGCTTCGACCGTTGTACTTCTCGACATTCTACACATCCATCGCCGTTCTCGTTGACCTTTTCCAGAACTTTGAAATTAACCTTTCATTCAGTCCCCAGGAGATCGCATTCTTTTAAAGGGATATAATGCAGAAGCTGAATATATATATATATATATATATATATATATATATATAAGTGAACATAGAAGTCAACACTTAGAGGCGACAGTCTGTTTCATACGAGACGCTATCGTCAGGCCACGAATATATATATATATATATATATATATATATATATATATATATATATATACAGAGAAAGAAAGAAAGAAAGAAAGAAAGATATCTGAGTTTGAAAAGTTTTCAAGTGGAAATTCAAAAACCCATTTGAAAGTCTGAGACAATGCTATTTAAAGAGTAAATAAATGGAAAGTGAATTAATTATTACTTTTTCTTAAAGAAATGATATACCGCACAAAACCAGTATGAAAACGGATATAACTCTCAGAATTTCCACTAAAAGAAAACCAGAAGAACCTGAATAATTTTCTTGTGTCAATAACGCTTACATAAATTCCTGATGGCTGACGATCCACTTTTCAACGAATTCAGTCAGTTATGTGCCATGCGTGATGCACGCTTAGGCGATCATGTATCTTTCGATACATGACTAACGAGGCAGATTTTTTCCCGCAGTAGGTTGCCATTTTTTTTCTGCAGTATAGAATCTGGTCTGTCCTGCTATTTACCCATATCTGGGAGGGAGAGGAAGGGGATTCATACCTTTCCCAATGGTATTAGCACGTAACTGAATGTAATTAATTTGTCTGTAATTCTAACTCGGCTCTCCGATTCCTCAATTCGAGCCGCTATCCATTACTCCACCGTTACCGAAGTAAAATTACTGTCCTTTTCCGTTAGTAATACTTACATAGATTTCTAACAAGTCAGTGTGTTTTTCCTGATTTTCAACATATATATATATTTGTAGTATATTTTCATTTACCATTTCTGTTTTGGCATCGTCCTAATCCAAGCAGAGGAAACATAGAAAAAGGCATTAAAGTATAATTAAACAAATTTGGGGGATTACTAATGGATTATAGGCGTAAACCTATAATTAAGTGCTGTTTCTGTAAACCTATAATAAATAACATATATTTTTTTAAACCGGAGTTTTATAAGTGTATAATTAATACTGGATATTCGTTGGTCTCCTGAGGGTGCGAGACTTGAACAATCCTGGTTGAGACAGAAAAAAAGATCCAAGCATTCGAGAAAAAAAGCTGGTGATTTGGGAACACAAAACCAATGGCTATGTCTGGAGCAAGGTCAAAAGTCTCGTGGGCCGACGGGAATCTCTTCTCGTTAATAGTGAGCGTCAGAAGATGACATGGTTTGGATACATCACACAGCGTAACAGCCTCTGCAAAGACGACCGTGCTGTTGAAGGCGGGCGCAAGCGGGGATGGCAACGGACGGTCGTGACAATGCCGGAACACCTGAGATCATCACGGAGGAGGTTGTTTGTTTTTTTTGGTTTTTGTTTTTTCTTCTGCCCTTAAGTTTTCACAAAAGCAGTCAAGGAACTGATGATGATGATGATGATGATGATGATGATGATGATGATGATGATGGTGGTGGTGGTGGTGGTGGTGGTGGTGGTGGTGGTGGTGGTGGTGGTGGTGGCGGTGGTTTTGATGATGATGATGATGATATCTTCAGGACAATATTTTCTGAAGCCAAAATAGTTATCCGATAAAAAATGAATTTTTACAAGAATGGTTTCCTTTTTTCAATTTTAAATACAAAATGTGATAAAATTGTAAAATACTTTAAAATTAAGTTTAAATCCGACGTTTTAGGTAATGCTGCTATTAAGTAAATCTATCTCGCAACTAGACGGAATGCACATTCAGTTAAGTAAAATGCGACCGGTAGTGGTTACTCGATGTGGTCTAATATTGGCTCATGAAAATGCTTAACCATGCTTGGTGGTGGTGGTGGTGGTGGTGGTGGTGGTGGTGGTGGTGGCGGTGTTGATGATGATGATTTTAATTTCAATTTTTATTTTATAAAAAAAACGTATTGTTATTTTATTTATTTTTATATGAATCTTTAATTAATGCCGGACCTTTTAAAATTCTTCATACGGGAATATTTTGAAAATTAAACTGGATTTTTATTTTAACTTTTTGTAATTATTAACATTTTTTTTTCTCTGTTGTTAATTCCAAAAGCTAAGCACAGTATTAAAAGAGAGAAAAAGTTCGTTACAAAGAAATGAGTACTGAACTGCTACGTGATATCTGTCCTCTTGCATGGCAGCGAATACTGGACAATCTCCTCAAAGATGAGGAAGAAACTTCAAGCAACAGAAATATGGTTCTGCAGAAAGATGCTGAGGATACCATGGACCGAACACGTGAGCAACAAAGAGGTTTGGAGAAAATGGAAACAAAAAGGAAACTTATACTTAACATCAGAAAGATTTGAAATTTCTGGGGCACGTAATGAGGAAGGAGAGCTTGGAAAACCTGATACTCACAGGGCAGATTGAGGGAAAGAGGGATCGAGGAAAGCAGCGCGTAACATGCTTGATGGGCTTGAGCAAATGGATGGCAGAACAGGGTTTGGGAGAAATAACGAAAAGACCAAACTTATTAAGATCTACAAAGGAGAGGAAGATTGGAGGACCATGACCGCTTACGTCCTGAAGTGACACGGCACATAAAACAAGAGGATCAACATTAGAGTAAGATTTTCGTTCTGTCTCTTCACTCTAAACTGGAGATTTTTTTAGATGCCGTGATAAAATAGTAGCGGATGTTAGAGAGGATTTTCTCAATTCCAACGCTTGGCTATCATCTGTTCTTTTGTCATGTTAGTATCAGTGACTAATTGCTTTGAAAAATGAAGTTGTGATTTTAGAATTCTTTCTAGAGATCCTTTAACTTGTCGCTCCTTATGTCTATTCGTTCCTTAGAACTCTAAAGAGGCATTACAATCGAGCAGCATTACCGAGTGCCAAGTGACTCCAGCCGCAACACATTTCCCGTCATTTTCCTCTCATTCAGAAGTTTTGCTGCTTTTTATTCATCCCCTTCATAACCCGCAGTTCCGCTACGGAGAGCTTAATTCCGCCTCTTTAAAATGATCCGCATTCCACCTGAAGACGACAGCAGACAAGAGAATTCAAGGGTCGGTGTATTGAAACAACCAAAGCCATTTGTCAGAGAATCTGTCAAGGGTCGATTTACCCCTTAAAAAAAGATAACTTCGCGAAGTCCTAATTTCAGTAATACCATCTTGATGGTACCCTTCTCTCCCATTTTTTTCTTTTTTTTTTTTTTAGTACTCTACGTAGCTAAAATAATAATAAAAAAAAACCTCTTTTTTTCCGTTTATTTGTTTACTATCCTTTTTTTTTTTCTTTGTGTTATTCTGTCGATCGCCTGCGGTGCCTCGCTCGCATTACGAAACTGCGACAGGTGAAGAGGCTCTAGGACATTTAGTCGGCCATACTATCTCCACTTCTTGGGCTGTGTCACTTCAGGACGTGAGTGATCATGGCTCTCCACAATTACCGCTCCATTTTATAAGCAATTTTTCCACCATGCCTCTCAGTGCATGTTCGGCCCTCCATTTAGTTCTATTTACATCGTTCGGACTCGTCATATTTAGTAACATATTCACGACGTTTCGATCGTTATACGCTCCGGACTTCTTCAGATGATATACGCTGGAATTTCGAACCGAACCCTTTATTTAGTCCGCGGGATACGTTGTTCTAGTTCCACGTGCCATGCTTAATGGATATATCAAGTATACGTGGTCCAGTGGATAAAAGCGTTGGTTGAAGTAATCCAAAAAGTGACTTGACCCAAACAGTTGTGAGTTCAATACCTGGCTACAGCAAAGGGAAATTAGAGAGTTGAGTTACTAAAGGAAATGAACTGAAACTGAGTTAGTTAATTAGTTAGTTTGTTTAACCAGCATATCGACCTTCGTTGGGCCATTTAATGCTGAAAAGGTTTTTTTCCCTCAAAAGTATAGTTGGTAATATTGTTTTTCAAAAACGTATAGCTGGTAATATTTTTTCAAAAACGTATAGCTGGTAATAATATTTTCTCAAAAACGTATAGCTGGTAATAATATTTTCTCAAAAACGTATAGCTGGTAATAATATATTCTCAAAAATAAATGTGCTGGAAAAGACCTGGAAGTTTGGAAAAGACCTGGAAGTTCACTATTTGCCCATAGCTGGGACCCCAACAGGTGCTACCACCCCGGGTCAGGGTGGACCTGGGAACACCAGCAATTAAAAGGTGGTTCCACGCTTCCTCAAAACCTCCTGATCAGAGGCCTTACTGTTGGATGCAGTTTAACGTCGTACCCAGGACGCTGAAACTGAGATATCCATTAAAGGCATCATACGGTGAAGTAGGACTATCTATCCCCGTGAAATAAAGGTTTCTTTTGGAAATTCCCATGTATATCACCTGAAAAGGCCAGAGCAGACAACAGCCAAAACACCGTGAATATGGCAATAAAGACGAGGACAACGGTCCGAACGATTTAAATTGTCTAGTTACAATATCTCATCTCAGAAATATAGACAGATCGTTAGTTAGTTTTCTCGATGTTTCCCTCTGCCTCTCTTGTATGTCATACGAGTGTTAAATTTTCCAAGCAGTCTTTTCTCATTATAAATTCGATAAATGCCGTCTCTTTCTGATTCTAAGTATAAATGTTCTTTCTGTTACCATTTTACTTCCTCGTTGATCACATGTTTTGCATTCGTGATATTCTCAGTATGCATTTCCTCTTCATCTGTGAGGATATTTCCAGCATTTATTGCCATGGAGGAGGATTTATAATTTGTTGACGTTAATTAATATTTGGTCCTTCGTTAAATACTCATATAGTTTCATTCTGCGCCATTGTAAATGATAAAATACATTCTAAGCAAAATACAAATATTTGCTTTTTTTTTCCATAGAAATCGTGTAAGAACGACACCACTTTGAATTTGAAGAATTCTTTGCGGAAGTTTCTTATATCTTAAAATATTAGAAACGATGGGGAAGAGTGCTGCATGGATTGGGATAATTAATAGTTTGAAAGTTTTGTGAGTTCGAAGATGACAGGACTGGAGTATATGACAGATGCGGAAGAATATCGCATACCAGTTCCAAGATTATTTACGTCATTTACAACGTTAGTAGGCGCGCTGTCATGCATCAAAATTCAAGCCCCATCTTATATGGTGCAGACATGATATGTATCGCCATCATTACCATTATCCTAGCTTGGAATTTTCTTACATGCAAGTAAACATTTATGATGTTATTTTCATAGCGAAATACATTGCAATTCTTTCAAACACTGCGTGGGAGCCGTGACACATGTCGAAGATATTTTGCCGCAAAGTGACATTTGAGATTTCGGTTTTTAACTAAAGATTCGCCTGTGATTTTGTTACTTTCTCAGATTCTGATTGTAACAGAATATTTTTCAAGACTTCTGGCATAATGTGTAGGTCTTATAATATCGAAATGTGTCCATATCATTTGGTTAAATGAATCGGTTACTACAGGCAGAGCTTAGCTATGATACAACGCCAAAACCTTACATCACGAAGTCATTTTTGAATGTAGCAACGGCCTGTAAGAATACCTTGCTAACTACTGTTCTCCTGTAAAGCTATATCGAAACACTGCATGTAAAAGGAACAAATTCACTTTTATGTATAGAGGGTATCTAAAACATGTATACACAGTTTAACAGCTGATAACTCACATAAGATTTCTTTTTTTTAATCATTTCACCCCAAGCAAGGCGGTAACACCACTAGTACACAGCAGGGTAGGGGTGTGTGAAATTGAAACTGAACACTGAGAACAGGGAGGTTTGAGGAAAGAGCAAATGTTGAACGTGGTTGAAGAAGATCGAATATAGTGATTGACGTTGCATTTACATTTTTGAACATTGTAGCTATCAGGGAAAAAAGAAAACGGAAGAGACTTCCACGGGTGCGAAGTTCGAAAACAAAAACTCTTGGATTAGAAGTGTCGGTTGCATTTAGCTATTTCAACAGTAAAAGGGTGGGACCAAAGATGCTACTCTAGTAGCACGCTTAAATTCATGTATTCGTGACTCCAGGGTGGGGGAGACCTCGTCGAAGCAATAGCCATGAAAATATGTGTAGAAAAAAATAGAGAAACCACGTCACGTCGGTGAGAAAGTGACTGAAGTCGAGATAATTGGTCAAGGTTGATTACATTACTGATTCTTCTTTGGATTTTATTAAGAATCTCAAGCTGTACAGCAGAAGCCCCAGACCATATATGCCAACAGTATTCACTGCACAGACGAACAGTAAACTTGTAAATGTTCAAGATGGATTCAAACGAGAACAATCTTCTGGCACCCCCCAGTGACCCAAATTTCTTTGCAGTATATGCAACTACTGACTCGATATAGTCGCCCCAATTCATGTTTGGAAAACGTGAGGCCAACAAGGCGTAGTGTGTTGCTCTCCTGGAGTCTAGCGTGACCCATGCTGGTAGCAGGCAGAAAAGGTTCTCTGTGGGGAGCAGTCTTGTTTTGGTGGCGTTAAAATTCAGAAGCCATTTCTTGCCCCAGTTAACCACTGATTGGAAGTCCTTTCAATTTAAAAGATTAGAAATAATAATGGCAGCCAGCTTAATCTTTTAACAAATAGAATTTATACTGAAGTGCGACTTGAAGTTTGAAAAAACAGTTGAAGTGCAAACACAGTTCAGGAGAGAATTTCATACAAATCAAACCCTATTACTTACCGTTACATGAATTAGACATACCGTATATACATCAAGTATAGGGTGAGTTTTTATGATCACGCATTTTCACTAACAGGTTGTACTATACACAGGGAATTTTTCTAGAGGAATTAAAATTCATGCATTTTCAATGACCGTAGCATTCCTGGTAGATCTAAATTCTCACTGTACCGTTGCCTCACCTTAACGGTACAAGTAAGCTCCTTTAGCATGCTTCACGTAGCCTAGATTGTTTCTGTTGCTTACTGACCAGCAGCAGCAGGGAGCTGGTCCAGCAAAATACACCACATAAAACCTCAGTTTCTAGCAAAATTAAGCAAAAAAAACAATACATGTCTATTGAGTACTTTTCTTTTTACTTAGAGTGACTTGAATTATAATACCTGGAAGCATATACCTCAATTTATTAATCACTCTGCATTATGTACCGGTAATCTTAATAAAAAAGTTGTCAGATATTTTACTGTGAGCGGTTTTTCTCGCCATTTTCGAATAGCTTTATACAAAAATTAATGAAGAGAATTTATTTGCTATAAAATATATTCAGGATGATGCCCATATTTGACTACGGTAGGCCTACTAGTATTGCTCCGAAGCTGGGATCGCATTATACACGAGCTATATGGGAAAAAAATCAGGTTTTAAAGCATAAAAATTCTGGGGTCACAGTATATATGAACGAGGCTTATACACTGAGCATATAAGGTAAGTGTAAAGAAGGTGAAACTGTTCTCAACCCTCGAACCTCTCTCCCACAGGTGGGATGTGGCGAGCCTCTCGCTGCTCTGTCGCCACTTCAACGAAAAGTACTCGGACAAAATACATTCCCTGGTCACGCCAATTCGAACCTTTACGGCCAGGACCCGCCATGCCACTTACATAGTAGCAAACAACCTACATTGCCTCCGTATTCTATCAGTGAGAAGTAAGTTTCACTCTAACAGCTTTTTCCGCCAACCACTACTCTATGGAACGGACTAAGAAGGGAATGTTTCCCTGCTCACTATAATCCTAACCTCTTCAAGGCTAGAGTTAACCGTTATCTTCGACTAATATACGCACAAATTGCCTCCTAACGTAACCCTCTACCTCAAGTTGCGCCTGAGCCTTATAAACGGCGAACCTTACTGTAAACAAAAAAATTCTTATTGGTATTTACGAATGTTACGCTACTTTGGTAAAAGGCTAAAAATTTGGAGCACCTAATGATGATATATTTCCTTGCTGCAAGGCAGCAAGATGATCAAATTCACATACAGTTTAGTTGTATTCAGTGATAAATCGAACTTACTGAATTCAAAGTATTAGATTTTTAAGCTCGTGTCTTTTCAAAACGTAAATGATCATGGCTCTCCACATCTAACTCTTCTTTATTAAATATGAATTGCGATCACTTCGTAGGAAAATGTGATTGCTAGTTGCTTTCTCCACGGTCTGAAATTCACAGTTTTCCTTTTCTCAGGCTGGTTGTCAGATTACGCTGCTATTTCTTAGTATTGGGTAGCAAGGCCTCTGATCGAGAGACTGGAGGTTTTGAGGAGTGTGGAACCACTTTTTAATTGCTGCTGTTCTCAGGTCCACCCCTGACCCGAGGTGGTAGCACTTGTTAGGATCGAAAATGGTGTTTTTGATTTTTGCTTGGTGTTTCACTCAGTACAAAAATATATTCAGGACCCTAGCTACAATTCCTAACGAATAGAGACATTTTATAATAAATATCATACGTGATACATGACTGACGATGCAATTTTTTTTTTCCCGCGGTAGGTTGCCATTTCTTTCTGCGGTAGACCAGTTGCCATCCAAGGCACCAAGGACCCGATCTGTCTTGCTATTTACCCATAGATGGGGGGAGATTAAGAGGATTGATACCTTTCACAAGGATATTAGCACGTAAGTGAATGTAATGGATTCGACTGGAATTCGTACTCGGCCTTCCGATTCCTCAATCAGAGACGCTATCCACCGCAATTCCAACGCAAATACTGACCAGATTCTATGCTGTTTAACTTCGACGATTGGATGAAAATCGATACATTCAATGTGATGTGATCGTCAGATACTCCCAGCTTGAATTACGACATGTCTTCGAGATTAATTTGTTAACTTTTGCTCTTCGGTATGCGTTCTCTTTGTCTTTGTTAACCTTAATGCCGTCTCGCAAAAGGTCACAAGTGTTGGGTATCTATTGAGGATAGACCTCACTACACGAGTGACTGTTCTTTGAGTCTTTCTCGTTAAATATCACGATACTTTAAACGCTCCAGCAGATAATATATCACTGAGAATATCATCGACCAAAGGTTATCATTTCCCTGATTATAAATTAAAAATTCGTGTAATTCCTTCTCTTAGAATCTAATAAACGGAAAAGAAGTCTATCCAAGAACAACATTATAGCCTTTTCATGTCATTTTTCCTGTTTGGCAATATTCACTTCTGGGAATTAAAACCCGTAATTCCAGACTTGTACGCAGCTGGCAGTTGAAAAGAGAAAAAAAGCAGTTTTTTGAACATAAGAGTCACTTGAACTTGCTATCTTCACGAATTTCCGTCTTTTTCAACTTTGTCCTTTCTTTCCTTGCCACACATTAACATGTTAAAATTATATATACCGACAATACGTACATAAATACACACACACACACACACACACACACACACACACACACACACACACACACACACATATATATATATATATATATATATATATATATATATATATATATTAGAAAATGGATTTTGCCCGACAGTTAGGTTTCAACTGTTTTATGTATATAGCTTCAAGAATGTTTGGTTTTGTTTATTGTTTTCATGTTTAAGTATAGTTGTGTTTTCAACAAGAATTATCCGGAATTGTGTATGCGGCCAGGCATGTTGTTTTAAATCCCTAAAAATGTTAGAATTATCATTCAAATGTAGTGTCAAGCGTCGTGAAAGCGAGTTTGTGGTGTGACTAAACTGAACAAAATAAACTATGAAATCTCCACAAATATTCTTAAATGCCGATAATTGGTAACAGAAGCCATTGGTTTATACCAACGACTTCCCATACTTTATACTTCTCGTTTTCACTCTCGCGTGATCATGTGTAACGTCATGAGCTGCGTTGCGATTTTCGCTTCCAGCGTCTTATATGCACGAGTTTGTCGTTGCTTGGAAATCTTCCATGTAAACAGAAACCGACTATCATCACTGTGTTGTTCGTGTATTGCTTAATATATCGTAATGTAATTGCCATCTTTGATAATAGCTTATGTAAGCCGAAATCTTAGATAGGATTAAAAAATATGTATCAATATTGTGATTTTCTTTCTTCGTTTAATGATAATTTTATTAAGCTTATCAGACGATATGAAAAGAATTTACATAAAATAAATAGACAACACATGTGTATATTATTTAATGAAACATGCATCAATATATATATATATATATATATATATATATATATATATATATATATATATAAATGTATATAATTTTAAGGTTTGGGTGTTGACGACAATGTACACTTTTTAAACAACTACGTAATAAACGATCAGAACTAATCTCAAAATGGAGACACGAAAAAAAAAATTTATGCGTTACTTAAAAATCGAAAACTGAAAATGAACAAGTATAAATGAAAAGAATATTAAACAAAAACAAGTAAAATATAATCGAAGAAATAAATAAGTAAATAAACTAAGTATATAATAAACAAATTAATAAACCACACCCACCAAAAATAAACGTTAGAATGATACAACAGAGTACACACAATACAAGGGAATACCCATAATGCATCACTGACCTGCATATATAAAATGCTGAGCAAAAACACAACGCACATGGCCTAAAAGGTTGCTTTTTGCATGAAACTGACTGTCGCATCTGGTTGTTGACTTCAATGTCCGCTTTCACACACACACACACACATATATATATATATATATATATATATATATATATATATATATATATATATATATATGATAGAAATAAGGTTTAAGATATGCTACATAGGTAAAAGTGCTGAAACTCAAGAGCGTATAGAAATGTAAAGGGGAAGACTGAGGTCACCACCTTGCGTCGACAGTTTCATGCTTGAAAGTAAAATTAACGATACATTTTTAAAGCAAAATGACCAGTAGTACATTTTATAGTAGAATTACTAACAATATATTTTATAGCTGTAGTTGGAGCCATAAAATTGCGTTCAAAATATTTATATTTATTTCCTCAAGAGGTTGATATGCCATTAAACAAAATCAACCAACCAACTTTCTAGTGGATCCGTTTCGTTACGTTTTTTTTTCTGTACGGAGGCAGAATCAATTAATTTCTTATATTTAAAAGGCTCTAACTCCCACATTCTCTCTCTTGTCACTCTATCTTTATTATCTATGTTGTCCCCGCCTTTTGTAATCCTTTTATCCCAAGCAAGGCAATAAAACCACTGAGATGCGTTACGGGGTGAGAAGGAATGTAATAAAAAGAGAAAAACATTAAGAAAAGAGTACCAAAATAGGACAGAAAATAAGAATACAAAAGAAGACATTACATTTCAATTTTTGAAAATGAAAGTTGAAAGCAAGAAGCCGAAAGAAATTTCCACAAGCGGAAAGTGCAAGAGAAGAAACGGTCAGCGCAGGTGCTTACGACCACATCATGTTTAAACAACGATTCTTGTACGATCACCGAAGTTAAGCAAGGTCGAGCCTGGTTAGTACCTAGAGGGGTGACCGAGTGGGAATAACAGGTCCTGTGAGCTTGTATGTGCGGGTGGTTTAATTAAAAAAATATATTATGAAGTTTTTTTTTTCCGTTTCTAAAGCAAAAATGTTTACAAGTATAATCTTCCTTTGTGAGAGCTTACAGCTATATCACATTGAAACACCGGTCTCCGTACGATTATCGAAGTTAAGCAACATCGAATTTGGTCAGTACCAAGATGAGTGAATGCTTGGTTCTGTAAGCTTGGATGTTCGGCTGGTGTAATTGATAATAGCTCGGAATTGTTAATCGCAGAGCCGATTTCCAATTCCAGCTGGTTTCGTTAGATTTACTTACGTGCAAAAAGAAATGTAAGAATCCGTTTCTTTTTCCTCTTAGTAAGACTTTTTATCAGTATCTCCCAAAAATTTACACTCTTAAAATATTTTCTGGTTTTAAATAACTTGAAAATGGTTGATAATCCGTAAAAAACAAATCAGTCAATCAATGTAAGCATAGTCGCATCTAGCCATTTCAACAGTAAAATGATAAGACCTAGCCGCCAATCTAGTACTGCGCTTAAATTCATGGTTTCTATGTGCCATAGAGGAAAGATCATCAGAACAGTTAACATGAAAATATTTATAGAAAAGGCACAAGGAAGCTACATTATGGTGATGGGAAAGTGACTGAAGTCGAGATGCCAGATTCCAGCACCAATATTTTGGAGTATTTTCAACCAGAGTCAGATCATAAGTGCTATTTCTTGGGTGTATCAAGTAATCACTTGATATTATCTGAGAGCTAGAGGGAAAAACAAACAAACAAAAAAGAATGTGACTTGAAGGCAAAAGTATTCAAAGCGAGCACCGGAATTAAAACTTTAGAAAGAAAAGTAAAGTATGAAGTAGTTACGATTACTTAAAGTGCAGCGAAGGATTTAAAGATATGTTTCAATTTTAAGATGAAGAAATAAATAGAACTAACTAAACCTTCAAATATTCTAGCTAAACAAGCGTACACACGCTCAAATATACACACATTTTCCTTCTTTTATGTGTCGTTTCCTATCAGAACTCGAGCGTTCATGGCCCTCCGCAACTTCCCCTCTCTTTTTACTCTAATATATATATCTCCTTACTGTCCCTCCCAGTCCATGTAAGATTGTGGGAGGTCATTTGGGAACAACGGGTACTACTAGCAACCTCCTACATTCTGAAATCGATTCCGGATTTAAATAAGATGGTATGATAACCAGTGAATAAGAAAACAAATCAATCAAAATCCCATTCTCTGTCCTGCCATCAATTTATAAAAATTAAATGCCAAACAAAATCTTAAGGCTAATAAAAGTGAATAAAAATCACACTTTTTGCGTTGTTGAGTAGAGCTTCAAAAAATTCGAATTAAAAAAATGAAAATGATAATTTTTTTTAGCATTTAATAGTGAAATTTTTAATACTGGGAAATTAGTCAAAATACCAACTAGTCAAACTTTTAAGACCATGGCAAAAAGAAGTCCTAAAAAGGGTAGGAAATGCTCAAAAAATGTCTCAATAGTGTATTACATGGCCGTCATCTATATAATACATGCGAAAGTCAGTGTGACATTGTTTACCCGCAACCCTCAAATTTTAGGTTCACAAATTTTCATTACTGCGATTGTTTTCGGATTCCGCCATCTTGGCTAATATGATACAAACAATTAAAGGGACACAACTCCTCAGTTTCAATAGATCGTGTTCAATTAAAAAATTATCCGTGTTTTCAACTTTACTCCTAGAAGCAGTAACCCAACATATCATAGCATTTTAGAATCAGGCCGACCCCGTGACCAAATTAAAAACATTCCGGGTTGAATCTGGACCCGCAATCCTGAAATTTTGCTTTGCCAGGTTTTCATTACTACGATTGTTTTCGGCGATTTTTTACTTGATTTTTTGCGGCAAATTTTTTGTACAATAACAATTTTTATATCTTGGAAATAATTTTGAGAATAATTGAAATTAGTTGCAAAATCCACCGAAAATCACCTATGAAATAAAAATAATAGTTTATACGGAAAGTAATGACCTATGTTCATCAAAATGTCTTTAAGTTAATTGGCGACAGAAGAATTATCGTAGAACTTTTAAAAAGTAAACTGAAATATTAATAGAATACTTAAATGCAGCGATCAATTTTGAGTTCTTCTGTAGTTTATTGTTGTCTATCACATCTACTCCTCCCTACCTATTGTGGTGAAGGCTCAAATAGAGAGCCCTCTGCAGGGGATAGTTTAAAACCTGCCGTATATGGTGGCTTTTCAACGTTGTGAATAACTTTAACAATTAGCTTCTGATTATATCGAACATGCTTTTGCATGTTCGATATAAACAGATATTTATATCGAACTAGTTAGAATTTTATTCGAAGTGGTGAAGATAGTTTCATGAAGATAAAAGGTCCGCCTGAAGAGAATTGTTAATCCGACAAAAATCGAACAAACATCTCTTTATTTTTATTCTGGGAAACCACTTCATAACCCTTTGAGCACTGACTACCGTTTTACCAGTGGTAAAGAAAAATGACGTAATGCCCAGCCACCGGTTTAACAGTGGTAGAGAAAATTTACTTAATGCCAGCTACCGGCTGAACACTGGGTAAACACTTGTAACTATTTTTAGATCTACCTTGAAACATTACACACCAATTATTTGCGAATTTTGACTGAAGAGCTCAGGCAGAAGGGTTAAAATTGTTCAGGAACGCAGAGCTCAAAGGGTTAAGTTAGACTGTGCCTCTATCATTTCGGCCACGGAAACAGACTTATGAAACAAAGTTAGAATTACCTGTTAATTAAATTCTCACTGTTTCAGAGAATAATACAAAAACGAACGGGGATAGCAACACAGACACGTGTATCCACTAAAAATGACATTTATAGAAATAAGAAATAATGTTGGGTAAAAAAATCCTTTCAAATATTATTGTTGTTTGCGATTCCCGTACGAAACTTAAGCTAGTCGATATAGATTCGACAAAGGCCCAAAAAGAAAAACATATTTCCTTTTCAGGTAACGCTATCAGTCCGGCTTCAAAATAATATCGGATGAAAAATCCTTTCAAAAATTACATACATGTATTTAGAAATATAATGAATTTATATTTTAATCCGATATCAGCCTACAAATTCGAGAAATCTTAACAAAGAAAAAAATGTTTCCCGGCGGGATCGAACTTGCGTCACACAGAGCGATACGGCATGTTTTTTCTCTAGCCCATGAAGAAAAACGCAGGCAAGGCAGCTGTCTTTTCTCTTTTTAACGAAAGCACATCCGCTTCACTCAAATTATTTTTCTCGAAAGCATATATCTGATCTGTTTCGTATCCGAAAACGAAAACAATGCAATTTCTGAAGAATTAATGGATTTATTTTTAATCCGGTATTTTATGTTTAGTGAGACGCAGAGGAATGCATTTCTTGAGCGGATATGCCGATAGACGTAGTACACACTGTTTAAGAAAAGATGGAGCGTTTTTTCCACTTTATTGATGTTTGAAGGACCCCCTACCCACAAAATTATTATAAAATATACTTTTCAGGTATGTTATCTTTATGCGAGAAAGGCGCTGAATATCAGAGAGAGAGGGTATGTAAATATAGCAAATGTGGAAACAGGTTTCAACACTGCATGGTGAGAGGATGTTCCATGCATGAACACAATAGATAGCTTCCAAATGGCGTTCATATATAAAATAGACAGTAAACATCAAGTGTTAATACAGTGTAACCCGGATATAAGAGACCCTGATATAAGAGAAACCCGGATATAAGATAGATTTTCTCTGGTCCCAAATTAGAGCCTGTGTTAATAAAACAAAATAGACCAAACCCGGATATAAGAGAAACCCGGGTATAAGATACTTCTCCGGTCCCGACAACTCTCTTATATCCGGGTTACACTGTACCTCTATTCACATTGCTTATCGATCTATCAATCTATCTATCGCTGTCTCTTTGTTTGTCTCAATCTTCCTCTTTCTCTCTCTCTCTCTCACTCTCTCTCTCGCTCTCTCTCTCTCTCTCCCCATATATATATATATATATATATATATATATATATATATGCCAGGTGCGACGGGTAAATTGTCGCCATATTATATTTTTTTAATTTCGCGCATGCGCGTTTTTGTGTCTGATTTTATCGACCGCACAGCATAATAGGATAAGTTGGACTCCGTCTGTAAGAAAAAGAGCTCCATGAAGCAATTCGCTACGCCAGAAATTTGGAAAAGGCATGCTGTGCCACTTGCCATTCGCACCGTAAGCTCCGATACGAACATTTCAGAGTGTTTGAATATGTCAATCTGAGGACAGTGCTGAGGATTCCGAAGGTGTTGGATGAGTCTAATGGTGATTACTGGAAAACTCACTCTGACCGTTCCGATAAGAAAGGAACTTGCAAATTTGTTGGTGATAGCCTCAGATTCAACAAAGTGTCTTACATCAAGTACCCTGAGGAGGCAGCGCTACCCTGTGTCAATAGGGAGGTTGCAGGAAGACCCTATGTCTGGCAACACGTCTCTGCGCCATGCCACACAAAGCAGGAAAACCCAATATTGGCTGTGAGACAATTTCTGCGACCACATCACTCCTTAAATCTGGCCACCTCACTCCCCAGACAGCAACTCCCTTGTTTATTATGTGTAGGGCGCAATTGAGCGACAGACCAACAAAACTACCTGTAACACCAAAGATGAACTGAAAGCGAGGATTATGGTAGCATTCACCAACTTAAACGCGGAGATCGTCCAGAAGAATTGCAGGAGATTCCGAAGGCGTCTGGAGGTCTTTGTTGAAGCCAATGGCTATTTACTCTTTAGTATTTCAAGATATTTTTGTGTAATTTTGGTAAATATGAGATGTTATTTATATTTTCATTTTTGCGTAATTTAGATGACAACTTATCCACCGCACCCTGTATATATATATATATATATATATATATATATATAATCACCTCCAAAATTTCGATAAAAAATCAACATAAATCAATAAAAGCAAATTTTTATCGTCAAAATCTTTATGTTGTTCTGAAGAGGATAGACCAAAGGATTCTTTTTATATAAAAATCTTTTTTTTTCAAATTCTATTTAGAACCTTCAAAATTTTAGTTAAAAATATTTCTCTGTCGTCAACATGATATAAAAAATTATTACGGAAAATTAGGGCGTATTCTTGCAGTGGGAACCACATTCATTTTAAATTTTTGCAAAAACCAGACAAATATCAGTAGTTATATATAAATTAATGAAATTATTTCTTAAATGTTTCTTTTTTAGATAATCTTGATAATTTTTTTTTTTTTTTACATTTTGTATCCCAGACTTACTTAATTTTTTTGAAAATTCTTTCTTGTAGCGCTTAATGTTTATAATAGTTATAAGAACAAGTCCTAGGAGAATTGAAAGATGTTTACATAGTATTCCTCATTTAATTTTATTACAATTACTTCCCCTTAGATAAATCACGCGAACATCAGGATATCGATAGATTTGTCGACATGTCATATAAAACTGTATCAAACATTTTAATTCGAGAAATGACTAAACTCTGAAATGTGTGAGTAATGATCATTTCAAGAGAAGAGAACTGAAGAAAGAAAGATTAGAACCAAATCTTATCGCTACTGTTTGTAACGGTGAAGACACTTAAAAAATATGTTTGAACTCAAAATAAATTTGGTTTGGCTTGATCCGCCACCCGTACAAACCGAATGTTGTAGGATCTCATCAAAATGAAAGGGAAGTAGGAGATTATTTGCTTAGCGGAAGACTAACTGGAAAGAAAGGGGAGATAATAACGAGTTTTATTAAACACAAGTCGATAAAGAATAGCAAAAAGAAGGGATGAATGTCACATCTGGTCTTCATTTAATGAGAATTCGCTTTGAAGAGACGACACACTTAGATGTCAACGAATACGGGAGCTACACTCAGTTCAAGGGAGTCGTTTGTTTAATCTTATGTGTTCAGTACGAACTGAATTTGGATTTGAAATACTTTACAAGTGAAGAAAGAAAGAAAGAAAGAAAGAAAGAAAGAAAGAAAGAGGAGTAATTTGCTAGGAACAGGTTGGACTTACTTCAAAAAGAAAAAGAGAGAGAAAGAGAGAAAGAGAGAAAGAAAGAGAGAGAAAGGAAGAAGTGAGTTATGATCCAAAAAGAAAGAAAGAAAGAAAGAAAGAGAATTAATTCAGTAGGAAGTGGTGGAGCATTCTCCAAAAGAAAAAAAGAAAGAAAAAAAGTAGAAATATTTGATACAATCAGAAGACAAAAAAAGAATGAGAAGACAGAAATGAAGAAGGTTAATTCTATAGCAAGAATTTTGACATACTTCAAAAAGAAAGAAAGAAAGAAAGAAAAGGAAAGGAAGCAAATAAAGAAAGTAAGAATGAAAGTAAGAAAAGGGGAAAAAGAAGAAGAAGTAGAAACTCTTAATACAATCAGAAAAGAAAAACAAAAGGAAGAAAGAAAGACATGTGCAAATGAATAGAAGTAGAAAGAAAGAACGAAAGAAAGAAAGAAAGAAAGAAAGAAACAAAAGAGATTGAGCAGTTCAATAGGACGACGTCTGATACAACTATAGAAAAAACAAGAAAAGAAAGAAATAGATAAAAATTAAGCTTTAAGAAGCAAAGCAAACCAAGAGACTTGATACCTGGAGAGTGAAATACTGGAAGTCAATTAGACAGATTGAATAATGTCGTAGAAAAAAAAACTAATTGCTTCGTAAAACGCACACGAAATTCTGATTGGATTAATAATTCCGCCATAACAATCTAATTATCGATACTCGATAGATTTGTTGGAATCGACTGCCAGCTTTAGAGCCGTGCGGGGAAGGGGTGGGGACAAAGACACGACACACAATGAAAATGCGACGAGGCTATTTATTTGCACTTATTTTATTTTTCTGGTGTTCACTGGTTCAATGATTGGACAGTTTTTTTTTTTTTTCACTCATTGAAACCTGATCACTATTAGTCAAATTATATTTCCGCTGTTTTTTGTATTTTTTTATTTATTTTTTATTTTTTGTATGGAAAGTATTTAATTTTTATATCGACAGCTGTCAAAAGGAACAATTTTCTGTCTTTAGTCCTTGCACACAATTTTCTTTCATGAAATACAAGTATGATTTTATTATTTCAAACAGTTATTCTCATCTCCATTGATATAGATATTATTATAAATACAATCTTTCGGTCAAGTACCTTCTGGCCGTCGTCAGGTGTCAATTGTTTCGCTAATATGGGATATCTGTTGATTATTGCGCCCCCCCCCCCATCCTATAATGGCATTTATTATTTGTTCCTGCTGAACCAGTGTTTCACTACTTGATGCATGGATTGAAATCAAGACCACTAGATGTCAGTAACACATGTATAAACCAAAGGGTTGATAAACCATAGAAAACGAATCAATCAATTAATCAACATGTATAGGGTGTTCCAGTAACTTGAACCGATTTTAAATGTGAATTAAGTTTAAGCGTCTAATGATTTTTTCTTGTACTTTCAGATTTAACAACTTAAGTCTTTGGCAATTTAAAATCGGTCCAAGTTATTGGAATACCGTATATAACGAACTGTTATATCCACTACCTCACCACCCCGTTGGAGAGATATTCTTTTATAAGAGATATACGAATTCCAACTTGTTTTCAGCTCTTTCATGTCCTTTATACTGTTAACAGAAGGATTCATGCTTCAGACTTCATCAGGTTAAATATATCAATTACTAGCTTAAATGCCGCTTGCGGAGTGCTCTTGATTGGGCCTTCATCGCAATAATTAGGGAGGAGTAGATGCGATAGGCAATAATAAAATACACAGCATACAATTGATCGCTGCATTTAAGTATTCTATTAATATTTAAGCTCACTTTTAAAAGTTCAACGATAATTCTTCTGCCGAGACTTAATTTAAAGACGATTTGATGTACGTAGGTCATTGCTTTCCGTACAAACAATTTTTTTTTTATTTCATGGATGACTTTCGGCAGATTTCGCAATTAATTTTAATTATTCCCAAATTTATTTCCAAGTTATAAAAATTGCTATCATACAAAAAATTTGTCGCAAAATGTGACGTAAAAAAATTCGTCGAAAACAATCGCAATAATGAAAACTTGAGAATCAAAAATTTCAGGATTGCGGCTCTGGGTCCGGCCCGGAATATTTTTAATTTGCTCACGGAGTCGGCCTGATTCCAGAATGGTATGATATGTTGGGCTACGGCCTCTAGGAGTAAAGTTGAAAAAGTGTGACACAGTGACTCACTGAACTTGGCATTTATTATGTAGAAGACCAAAAAGTATTTGTTTCTTTTCTATCTTCAGATGTGGTAAGTATGTTTCCAAACTCATACATAATTTTTTCAATGTAATAAAAGTTTATCGATTCAACAACTGTTCGGAAAACCTCTGGAGGAATGTTGTATCGATAACGGTCTACAGTTCCTTGATCTGTGCCTTTACTATAAACATTTTCACGGTAATTATTTTGATGCGCTTTCCTCTTAGATTGACCACTAGGGCTCATCATTTCACTTTTGAAATTGTTAGCTCTAACTGTAAGTTATATGCTAACAGTTTCTTCTGTCACACCTCTCGCTTGTTGGACTCTCTTCCAGCCTAGTCAACTTTGATCTTCAACAATTTAAATGCAATGTCAATCGTTTAATTTTTCTTCTTAATTCATGTTCTTTTATTTTTCATAATAATGTTTTCGTTTTTTCTCATATTCTTCCAAACTCAGTAACTCCTTGCGTCTTAGTGGATTTATTTCCTTGCTTGAAGGTGAAATTATCGAAAAACAAAAATATATATTTGTATGTGCCGGATCTTGCGTGCGAATAAATTTTCCCCACCATGTCCTTTGAATTGGAATCATGTCGGATACTCATTGACGCCACGCTATTCGTTTGAAGTTTCCAGAATGCTCATCAAACCTATTTTGAACAACTTGATGCCAGTGATATATTGTTGGAATCGTTGACTGGGAATGTACTTCCAGAATAGGTGCAGCTGATAATTACGCCGTACAACGTCGTAGTCAGCGTTCAGTGATGTATTTATGAGGACCGATCTGCACCACGTGAGCATACCCTGCGCCATTATGAAACTACCACCAGCATTCACGGCTCCTTCCATGCAAAAGAGTTTCCTGGTTTTATAGGGTATGCACCACAACTGAATCCTATCATCAGCTAAAAGAAAACTTGATCCGTAATTCATTCGACCACACAACAGGTTACCAATTTTTCAGAGTGTAATTAGCGTCGTCACAAGCCGAGGTAAGAAGGTGCGTCCGATTTGGTGGTGCCAACAGAGGTATCTTGTGTTTCCCGTGTGTTGCGTGGCTTTTCTGCTCCCATATGCTGCAGAAGGTGTACACTACTGAAATGTCCGAGTGGTTATGCGTTTGGTACCACCTGCATCGAACTTAGATGTGATCTGAGCCAGTGTCTGTTACTATAAACTATATTTCTAACCAGAGGCCCGTGATCACTATCATTAAGTACATGTGAACGATTACTGCGCAGTCCAGAGTGGGTGGCAATGCTTTCCACTAGATATTACCGTAGATCGAGGTATCCTCGCCTATTTCAGAAATGTTCAACCAATTTGGAACCCTCCACTATCCCCTGTTCGAACAATAATTTACGTCGCCTTGTCATGAGTAGTCTAGCTGTTCACATTGAACATTTATCAAAGCACAATTGATCCAGATCTGGCCATTTCTATGATGTCTACTTACTGGGTGCCACCTACCACTATGTGTACATACTGTTATCCTATGACTTTTAGCACGTCAGTGTATGCGATGTGAGGAGAAAAAGTAAATCGGGAATAAGTATAAAAATCGGAAAAACCTATTCAACTTTTGCTCTTCGTCAACGTTCAAGAAGCAGGATAGCCTGGCACACACCGACAAAGGTCCCATGCAATTCTCTCTCTCTCTCTCTCTCTCTCTCTCTCTCTCTCTCTGTGTATTAAAACATACTCCTGTGTATCAAATACAAGTTTCGTTAGGATTAAATTATTTCCTTCAATTTCCTACCTGGGTTCGGCTCTTATTTGGTATGACACGATTACCAAATAATTTTCTCTGTAATTACCTGAACCAGACCGCTTAAAAATTCCCGGCGGAATGTTTATTTAAACCGTGATGCTTATTTTACAGGTTGAAAAATACACACCGGCATGACTATTCCAGTCAGCATTTGTTATTTGTAAAAAAAAATATACCATTGCAAAATTGCTATATAAGAAGAATTATACTTTATATTCCTGAAAGAAATTAAATTTATTAATACATTGATTGGATATTCGAACCCCCATGGGTTTTCTTTTGTGATTTTTTAAAAAATCAATTCAGCCCAAGCAAGGCGATAATGCTACTAAGACGCAAGGGGGGTACAGAGAGTAAAAGAGAAGGGAAAAGACCACAGAAGGAGCCGAAATATCTCTGAACGTGTTTTGGCGACATGCATGGTATCCATATGAAAGTCCCAATATGACAAGTCTATTTAAGAACATGACACAGGCTTTTAGCCTAAAGAATTCTTTTTATACTTGTTATTTAATCTATAGACGCGGAATAGGGAGTAGTAATTGATCCATGCCTTTCTCAAAGACATTTGTGTGAAAATGAATGCATCAGATTAGGCTGGAATTTAAACTCAGCTAGACTAATTCAGCGCCGAGTAACTTATAATGTTAGCCGCACATAAATGATTGTAGTGAGTTTGATCCTCGCCCGGTGCCCCATACTTTAGGCCTTGTGCCACATCTAAGCTACGCTTAGAAAATCACCTTGAATGATTGAAATAAGGTCATGAGCATTAAGTTGATATCAGACACAGAAAGGGAACTGTCAGGAATCCTAGACAAGCTATTAAAAGAAAGAGGGAAGAATGGACTAACCATCAATTGTAAAAAGACAGAATAATCCTTAATAAGACGAGCTACGAATTAGAGATATAAGAATAAAGTAAGTAAAGTCATTTAGCTATCTGGAAATGTTATAAGAGATAGCAGAAAATGTGACGCAGTATGCTGAAGACATATTGGTATAGCAAAAGATGCTATACAAAAGCTAACAATGTATTATGAAACAGGATAATTTCATAAGAAAGCAAGAAAAGACTATCGAAATACTATGCCTATCAACCCTTTCATATGGCAGTGAATGTTAGACAATTCCCTCACAAATGATAAGGACACTTGAGACAACAGAGATGTGATTCTACAGAAAGATGCTGAGAATACCATGGATGGAACATGTGAATAATAAAGATGTTTTAAGGAAAACAGAACATAAAAATACTTAAAATCAGAACGAAACAGTTGAAATTTCAAGGAGTAAATATAACTTGGGAAATTTGACAATTATTGGGCATATTGAAGGCAAGAGGGGCAGCAAGAAACAGTGAGTTACTCCCTAACAAGCTTGTGTAAATGGATGGCAGAACAGGGACTCGGAATCATGATAATGAGGCATACATTGCTTAGAGTTACAAAAGATAGGAATTTGTGGAAAGCGTTGATCGAAGGGGCACAATGATTAAAAGAGAAGGCATTGAGTTTATATACTAAATTCTAATATTCTTATTTTTTTTTAGAATTTACACCAAGCAATGCATTAACTCTATAGTGGCGTGGGGCTTAGGGGTTAAAATGAACAGTTGCTTTACCCACACCAAGAAGCTTAATGGAAGATGATAATGACGAGGAAACACACGGGTAATTTTAGCAAAACAAAGAATTTATTCACGAATTTACACGCTTGAAGTAATGTTAATAACTAGATTCAGAAAAATAAATCAGAAATTGTTGAATTCCGTAGTTTTAACGAATTGTCACGAAGAGAAAATGTTCATACAACAGATTAATTGATCTGACACAAAATAATACTCAAAAATGTTTAAAACTAAGGTAAGTTATAATTATTTTCATGATGGATTTTTCTCATAACCTTTCATAAATTTATTGATTTCTACTAATAATTCTGAAAAGTTTAATCGCCACTTACCTTTGACCATCAATCAACTCTGAAGTTGTGGAACTTATACTTTTCGACATCTTATCAAAATCAGTTGCACCATTCAGTGTAACTCCTTACACTATGTTAAAAAAGCTGAACTACTATGTAAGCTATTTATGCTGTAGTGAATGCTGGCCAGTTTCCTCACAAATGAAAAGGAGAGTTAAGACAACAGAGATGTGATTCTACAGAAGGATGCTGAGAATACCATGGATAGGACATGTGAGCAACAAGGAAATTTTAAAGCAAATGAAAACAAAACAACACTTTTACTTACAGACAGAAAGAGATAGCTGAAATTTCTGGGCAACATAACGGAGAAAAAGGGCTTGGAGCATTTGCTACTCACAGGACATATTGGCGACAAGAGGGAAACATTGAGTAACTTAGCTAAATGTGTAAATGAATGACAGTACAGGGAGTGAGAGGTATAGTAAAAAGACAAACATTGATAAGGATAAGAAGTTGTGGAGAGCCACGATCACCTTCAGAAAAAGAACGACACTTACAATAAGAAAGACGCAGTTGAAATCTCCTACACATATGATAGGTAAAGAAGGTTTCGAGAATTTGACACTCATGTGCCTATATTAGGTAATTAAACTACCTCACAAACTTGTGTAAATTAATGGTAGAGGAAAGACTGGAAGGGATATCAAAGGGACGAATATTGCTTAGAGCTACAAAAGATAAGAACTTGTGGAGAGCCATGATCGCCCACGTAGTGAAAGGCACATAAGAGAAAAGAGAAAACAGAGTATCTGCCATACATTGCGTAATATAAAACCTCGAACATCGTCTAACCTAGTTCTGCCCTCTACCAATGAGCACACGTTTCGTCTTAGTTGACATTTACACCACAAGACTGCGCATGCGTCTCCAATGAGATCAGGATCTCTCAACATTGTTATTTTAAGTATAAGGTTATAAACTTTAAAGATCTTTCAATAGCTTCTATTTGTTCTTCAAGGGTAGGTTTTACCTCAGTTTTCAAGCAACTGCAGCCAAATTACGATCCCAGATATTTTTTTATCGAATTTTACCGACCACATGATTTGCTGCAATCTGCCTGCTTAATTCATTTTCTGTTTGCATCTGGAAAATACATTTTTCTCTTTTCTGTTTTCGTAAACAAAATCTTTAAATTTGTGGCATTTCCTGTTTTGACAGGCTGGGCATTACACAGAGTTCCACGTGTATGTGCCGGACACCTGGAACTTTTTCTAGTATCGACTTCAGCATTCAAAAAAATCCTATTTGCAAGTGAAACACGGCAAATCGCTTAACTGCTTCGCCACCTTGTGTTTCATCGACTTTTAGCGCAAATACGCGTAGGATATACAAGCCATGAGCCATATGGTGATTTTCTAAGCGTAGCTTAGATTTGGTACATGGCCGAAAGTATAGGGCACCTACTGGGGATCGAACTCACTGCTAAGTCGTAATTGATCGCGTGAAACAAGCTAGCTAACCATTAAACCACGTCGGCAGGTCTTCAAGCTATCTCGGATGTTTTTGCAAATGGATTTACAATAAAAAGTGCACGAGAACTAATTTTGATATTGCGTTAGTATGGCTAATGCTAGCCTCCACGAGAGTGACTCTTTGAACCTTCTGGGACTAACGTTTAACGTTGACATAAAGTAAAAAGATTATATTGAATCAATTGCTATGTCTGCTGCTAGGAAATGTGATTCACTGTTTCGACTGAGACAATTTTTCTCTCCAGAATATATCTTACATATTTATACGTAATTCTATCCATTTTTCCATGTTTTTAATATTGCTCCCACACCCGATCTGATCTGGTGTTAATTGATCTAACGGGACAAACGTGTTAACCATTACACCATGTTGGTGTGCCTAAATGGTATTCTAAGCGTAGCGTAGATGTGGCACAATACCAAAAGTATGAGTCCAGTGAGGATCGAACTCACTATTCAGTCGCAATTGACTTAGGTACATAAAGGTACACGAGAAAGGGTATTGTTGTGCTTAAATATACACTTCACTTTGAAACTGTAAGGCTAGGATTTGTACCACTGTAAGAAAATCTTGTCCATGAAATCGCAAAAGTTAGGACTGTTCAGTTTAACTTCTTCATCGACTTTGAATGGTCCAACAATGGTTTGGTCGACAATTCCAGCCAATATCCTCACACTTCCACCTCCTTGCTGCCCCTTTTTTTAGCTACAGGTACATCTGCATAGGATAAAATCCATTGTTTAGTCCATCCATCAGGTCTGTAGAGTATCATCCAAGATTCGTCCGTGAAAATTATTTTAGAAAAGTCATGTACTTCTTGGCCCAATTTTGACGTTTTAAAATATTTACTTTACTGAGAGGGGTTTACCTACTTCAGATCCCAATATTAAATGAAGTTCAAAGATCTATAACTCGCTTTAATTTACGTTGCCCTCGAGGAGACAAGTCCTTAGCTTTTACTTCTCGACATATTTATGTTTTCAATATACTTCTTAAATCATTCGATGATCTCTGCGAGACTACTTTGATATCTCTAGTGTGGGCATTCCTTCACTCAATAACTTGACTATTTTTAGCATTTGTTAGATCCTTTCTATTTATCCATATTTCAACTCATGGAAGAAAAGAAATATTGACCTGACGATTGCGTTTAGCTTGAAACAGACTGTCGCCGCTGGGTTTTGACTTCTTTTCTCCTCCCTTAGTTTTACATAGACTCTATCCATGATATTGAGCACTTTAACCCATAAATATAACATACCTTAAAATTATATTTTATCATATATATATATATATATATATATATATATATATATATAATTATATATATATATATATATATTTATATATATATAATATATATATATATATATATATATTGATTGATTGATTGATTGATTGACTTTTTTATTTAATGATACAAGACATACAAATACAAATTAACCCATAGCTGGAGGAGAAAAGAGGTGAGTTAATAGAGTTCCCAAGTGTATCTACTCGGGACTGGATATAACGAACACGACTGAAACTGGAACTGGAACTGGAACTGAAACTCCGTTCTAGGAACTCCAATTTTGATGTTTTATCGATACACCACCCGCACATATAAGCTAGGCCTGACCAACCACGACATTTGCGTGTGTGTGTCTGTCTGTCTGTCGGTCTGTGTGTGTGTCTGTGTGTGTCTGTGTGTGTGACTGTGCACACGCGTACACGCATGTATAAATTAAAAAACTATATCTGATGAAGGAACAAGAAATGCATAGAAGTGCGTCAAGTTTTTAAAGGGTTTTCTATTTTTTTTGTATTTATTCATGTATATATATATGTGTGTGTGTATGTGTGTATATGTGTGTCTGTGTGTGTGTGAGAGAGAGAGAGAGTGTGTGTGTGTGTGTGTGTGTGTGGTTAAAAATAACTGATAATTACCGAAAAAATTATAAATTGACACACCATGAAAAAAGTGCCCTGTACCAAAATGCGAGAACATTAGATATTATCCGACAAACGTAGGTGTTTTGTTTCGTTTTATTAATTTTTTGATCATTTTACACCAAGAAAGGCTATAAAGCCACTGTGACGCAAAGGAGTTACTGAGTGTTAGTGGATATGAGAAAAACTACGTTACGGCGGTTTGAAAGTGACTGAAGCCGAGATGCAAGGTTAGGACCAATAACATTGCAGGTTCTTCTTTGTATTTTATCAAGAATCTCTAAATATATAGCAAGAGCACTAGGCCAAAGGTGACAGCAATATTCAAAGCATAGACGAATGGTATATTTATAAAAATGTGAGATAGATTCTGCTGAGAAAAATTGTCTAGTACGACATATTGAACCAACTTTCTGAGCTGCAGAATTTAAATTGATTCAACTCTTTCCATTTCATGTGATCTAAATCTATCGCTAGTCTGTATTTTAAAAATTGTGTTTAGTATTTTCTCTTCCGGTTTTAGAAAGAAAACATTAATGTACCTATTCTTTACAATTATTCAACTGTTTTTGAATCACAAATTCTTAGATAAACGTTTTTTGTATATTACCAACCAACATATCATTTGGGACTGTTCGCAAAAATATTTATACGTCAACTTACAGTATAAGCCTCGATTTAAATTAATCCTAGACTGCTTAAGGAATTATAAAATTACGTATCTGCCACCTGCCTCAATATTTGAGCCTTGGTAAAAATCTGTAAACATTCAATACAGTCAGACCCCACTATCTGGAAAATTGACGTAACATAATATTTCAACCCACTGTACGAAAATACGCTTTGTAAGCATCGATAAATATGATGCAATTCCTAATGATTTCACTCCATATGTTTATTTATTTGTTAAAATCCAAAACATCATCAAGGTAACTGAATATATGTGTGTATTTTAATCACTAGAGAGAACCTTTCCTGCCTACCATCGGGATGGTTGATGTTGAATTCCAGGAAAGCGACACTCTACGCTTTCTTGGTTTTACATTTTTCAAATGATATGAAGTTGACCGACTATATCGTGTCAATTGCTACGTCTGTTGCAAGGAAGGTTGCTTCACTGTGTCGTGCCAAAAGGTTTTTTTTTCTCGACAGAATCCATCTTGGATATTTATAAATCTACCATTATTGAATACTGTTGCCATATCTGATCTCGTGCTCCTACTGTGCATCTGGAGAGTCTTAACAAAATACAATCGATCCTCATCAGGAATCACGTGTCTCTTTCTCACCGACGTGACGTGACATCCTTCTGTCTGTTCTACAAATATTTTCATGGCAACTGCCCGGCTGAGTTTTTTTTTTTTTACTGTTGACCAGTAAACGACGGAATGTACGTTGTTTTGGACATCGGATGCCATTTTATTTCTCCTAATTTGTTTCATTTTTCATTTTTGCGATTTAAGTTATCCGCGGTCAAGCTCAAGTATAAAAGATGTGGCTAACATACCTGACTACAAATCACCATAGAGAAGCTTTTCTGCCTACCATCGGGATGGTTGATGCTGAATTCCAGGAAAGCGACACTCTACGCCTTCTTGGTTTTACATTTCTCAAATGATATGAAGTTGACCGACTATATCGAGTCAATTGCTACGTCTGTTGCAAGGAAGGTTGCTTCACTGTGTCGTGCCAAAAGGTTTTTTTCGACAGAATCCATCTTGGATATTTATAAATCTACCATTATTGAATACTGTTGCCATATCTGGTCTGGTGCTCCTACTGTGCATCTCAAGATTCTTGACTAATATCCAGAGGTCTGTAATACAATCAGTTCTGGCCATGCATCTCTTCCCCAGTCAATTTACCAGCTTCCCTCTATTCTACAAATATTTTCATGAAAACAGCTTGGAAGAGCTTCTTTTCGTGGTGCCCAAACTACATGAGTTTAAGCGTGCCACTAGATTGGCAACTAGGTTTCACCGTTTTACTGTTAAGCTAGATAGAAATGACCGGGAATCTAAAGCCAAATGTTATTTATTTCTTCATATTCCAATCATTTTCGGTTAACCTATTGTTATGGTCCAAGGTTAGGACCAAGGAAGAACAACACGAACACAAGAGTAGAAATAACAAAGATATATTACACAGAATATTAATACAATATGTGGAAGGTGTTAGTATGACTGTCAGTCTGGTTTGGAGGGAACTACTATTGGCTCGACTCGATTCGTCTGTCTTGAGAGGCGCAGTATTCATAGTGTCAGGAAGAGTACACTCCGTCGTTATAGGTAAGATCCCATAACACCCCCTCCCAAAGTTTTACCTCGCAGGGGACTTTAATATTTTTTCCTCTTCGGATTAATCATCAAAGGCTCTGTAAATTTTCTTTTTCTGCTTGACTTCCGCGGTTCTGAAATTGCTTGAGGCCTTTGCATATTGAATGTGTCAAATATTGTGTCCATTACTTCCTCCTCTTCCTGAGGTAGACCGTTAGAATCCTCTAAAAGCCTCTTTCTGATCTGATTTAAATGCCTTTTATGCGAGAACTTCGAACCCTGAATTATGTAAATGACGTTCCCGATTCGTTTCTCTATTGTACCTGGCTCCCAATAAGATGTATTGTTTTTGAACATTTAAAAAAAAAAACCTTCTCTCCTGGGTTAAATTTTCTTTTTGGTATAAACGACGTTGGTGATTGCTTTGTCTGTTTTGGCAGTAATTTGTCGAATACCGATCTAATTTTTAGGGCTAACATTACTTTCGCCGGTGATAATGCCGGTGGCGTTGTACTGTTCGGAGTAATTCTATACACTTGCAAGAATTGTTGTAAAACCTCTTCTGTTGGTACGTCATTAGTGCTCTTTTTAATGTATCTACAAGCCTCTCCGCTTGCCCGTTTGACCTTAGGTGATATGACGGGGATTTGATGTGTTTCACCTGAAAAGTTGCAGAAAATTCTTGAAAATCCGCAGATGTAAATTGTCTCTTATTATCGGTGTCTAGACAATCAACCACACCAAAACGAGCAAACAGCACGTGAAGGCAATTTATTGTAGTCTCAGAAGTAGGTTTTCTACAACGAAATACTTCTGGCCATTTGCTTTAACTGTCTACTACACTCAAGTAGTAAAAACCCTCTAATGGATCTGCGAAATCTACATGGATTCCCGACCATGGCTTATGAGTGATCAGACGTTCCTTGCCTGCTAAGGAACAGTCCTTGCATTTTCCCGCCATATGTATAATATATTGACCCATGTTTGGCCAGTATACGTAACTTCGCATTAAGGATTTCATCCTGTTCTTTCCTGGGTGGCCCATGTGAAAATCCTTGTGGATTCGCCTTTGGAGCGTTTTCGGGGTTACTACGCTTTCATTATATAGTAGAACATTATCACATAAAGAAAAACTCTTTGATATATAATTATCTTTTCTTGCAATTTTTGTTTTCGTTACCTTTATAAATTCGTCATTCACAGCTTCGTTTCTTATTTCCTGTAAAGTGACGGGGAGGTTTCGAATTGTACTACATAATCATGTTCTAATATCTTCCTCATATCGTAGAGCTGCAATTACGGAATCTTCTAATGGCTCCGTTTTCTTCGGTATTAGTCTCGAAAGACCATCTGCATGCTTGATTTTGTTTGATGAAAGATACTCCAATTTAAAGTTGTAATTCAATAAAATTGTACCCCATCTTAGCAATCTATTAGCAGTGTAGACAGGTAGACCTTTCTTTGATCCAAATATTGTCAATAACGGCTTGTGGTCCGTCTGTAAGGTGAAAAATCTACCGTAAATATATCTGTTGAATCTCATAACCGCAAAAATAATCCACAGCATTTCTTTTTCGATTTTCAAGTAATTTTGTTCGGCTGGTAGCAACGTTCTTGACGTATGCGCGATGGGTTTTAGTGTCCCATCCGGCATTTTATGAAGTATACATGCCCCAACGCCATAGGCACTCGCATCACTCGCGACTATTATTTCCAATTTTGGGTCATAATGCGCTAAAAATAAATCTGCTGTTAGCGTCTTAATGATATGTCGAACGTTTTCTGACATTCATATGAACATTACCAAAATTTTTCCTTCTTCAACAGTTCGTTTAGGGGTTCGTGTCATTTGTGCATATTAGGAATAAATTCTTGATAATAATTTACTAATCCCAAGAAGCTTTGTAACTCGGCTAAATTTTTGGGGGCCGGCATTTTTTTATTGCCGTGGCTCTTTCTGGGTCTGGTCTTCTTCCTTCTTCGTCAGTAATATGGCCCAGATATTTTATCTCCTTCATAAAGAAGCCACATTTATTTTCCTTTATTTTAAAACGGTAATTTTGTATCTGCCTGAAAACCTCTTGAACCTGTTCCCAGTGTTGTTCAATATTTTTGCTATTTATCAGGATGTCATCAAGGTATGCGATCGTGAAATCCATTCCGCCTAGCATAGTGTCCATTATTTGCTGAAATATTGCCGGCGCGACCTTGACCCCAAATGGTAATCTCTGGAACTTATATAACACTTGATGTGTGTTTATGCACAACAATCTCGAGCTTTCCTCATCTACTGGTACTTGTAGGCATGCTTCGCTCAAGTCTATCTTTGAGAAAAAATTTCTTCCGTTCAACTTTGTGAAAACTTCCTCTGGACTAGGGAGAGGATAGTGATAATCCTTAATCGCTGCATTCAATCCCGTCGAGAAATCAGCGCATACTCGTATCTCACCCGATTTCTTTTTCACGTAAACCGTAGATGCGGCCCATTGACTATATTCCACCTTTGTCAATATACCGGTTTTCACGAGTCTATCCAACTCTCTGTCTATTTTTTCTAATGATGAGAAAGGTACATTTCTTTTCTTCTTGAAAATGGGTTGTACATTTTCTTTTAGTTCGATTTTGGCCGTCATTTTTTTACACCTCCCGAGGCCGGCTGAAAATACGTCGGGAAACTCTCCTTTAATTTCTCCTTCAATTTCTCTGCCTCGGTTGATAACATTTCCACTTTTTGGCAGAACGTATTTATCGTTAAATCCCAGAGGTCAAATTTCTGCATCAAGTCAGTTCCAAATAAATTTTCCGTATTTTTTAGAACATACATCTTTAATTTCTTGGTCATTCCGTTGAACGTCACATTTGTGATAATCTCTCCCTCGAATTTGATTTTTCTCCCTGTTGCCGATCTGGATAGTTTATCTGTTCTCAACATTGTCGGTTTGTTTAATTTCTTCCACGTCTGTAAGCTAATAATGGTTAGATCTGATCCGGAATCTAATTTTAATCTGATTTTTTTGTTTAACTTTTCTACTTGTACGTATTTTCGTATATTTATCGCGACCGCTTGGTCAGTTCTAGTGACTCTTACTCGGATTTTGCTTTCTTTCTTTGTTCTACAGTGAGAACGTTTGTGCCCCACGTTATTGCACTTCAGACAATTCTTATAGCGGTATGGACAATCTTTGTACCAATGCAAAGTCCCACAGCGGCAGCATGGACTGGGTGGTAGTTTCTTCTGAGTTTTCATTTGACTTTTTGTAGTAGAATAATTTGTTTGGTTTGTTTTTGAGGAGGGAAAAAACGTGTTTGTCGTTGTACTTTTCGTATGTAAGCGACGCCAGTCTCTTCTATATCTTTCGTGTTATTTTTTACGCTTATACATCTCTGACAGTCCTCAGCCAATTTTTGTAGCGTCAATTCCGTTTCACGCTCAAGTTTTGTTAGAATTCTCCGTCTGATCTCCGCATCTTTAGTCGAAACCAGACGTTGGACGAATATCAAACATTTAAAATTGTCAGGGCTGAGTTCAGATAGCTTAAAGTCATCACAGTGTTTGTTTACTATGGAAGCGAATGTTGTATAATCTTCGCTATCCTTTTTGTTAAATTTAAACATTCCACCTTTTGTGGAATAGTGAAGTGTTCGGACTAAATAATTCCGTTAAAAGTTTCACGGCTTCCTTTCAAGTCAACTCATTCGTTTTCTTTGGTAGGATGTAGTCTATGAATTTAGTGTATTCGCTTGACCCTAGTTTTCTCAGTAGTAGACGTACTTTTATCGCGTCTGATCAATTCCCGCAATCACACTCATATAAATCTTCATATCTTCTGAAGTAAGCCGCGAAGGTTTTGTCTTCGTCCGGTGCATGAGTGAAGTCTTTGATAGAGCTCCATATAGCATTTTGCGAGAATTCTGTTTCATTTCCGGAATTTTGCCCTTTATTTGTTACTGCCCGTAGTAGTAAAACTTGTAGTTCCAGTTGCTTCTCATCGTTTTTCTGTTGAATTTCTAATTGTTTTTCTTTGAGCCTAGTCTCCTCATTTTTTTGTTGCTGCTCGAATTGCATTTTCATTAGTTCCAATATGGTTGCATTAAAGTCTTCCATGTTTACACCGTAATTTTGTGTAACGATTTTTCCTTTTTTCTCGGTGTAGACTTCAGGTCTTTGTCGCCTGTTGTTCTGGAACCTTAGTACGAAAAAACATTTTCCTGCGTAGAATTCGATTCTGTTCTGGTTGACAGGTAAAATTCGTGTCTTCGTTACTACTGTTAAGTTTGGTGTCCCAAAAAATTTCTTTTTTTTTATCTTTTTTTTTTTCGCGTAGAACTTTTATTTTCTCAATACCTCCGTCGCCTCTGTTATGGACGACCGATAGCAAAAAGGTTTGTTTCTTTTAGATTCTCCGCATAGAACTTGTTTCTTCAATATCCTCGTCGCCACTGTTATGGACGACCGATAGCAAAAAGGTTTGTTTCTTTTAGATTCTCCGCGTAGAACTTGTTTCTTCAATATCCTCGTCGCCTCTGTTATGGACGACCGATAGCAAAAAGGTTTGTTTCTTTTAGATTCTCCGCGTAGAACTTGTTTCTTCAATATCCTCGTCGCCTCTGTTATGGACGACCGATAGCAAAAAGGTTTGTTTCTTTTAGATTCTCCGCGTAGAACTTGTTTCTTCAATATCCTCGTCGCCTCTGTTATGGACGACCGATAGCAAAAAGGTTTGTTTCTTTTAGATTCTCCGCGTAGAACTTGTTTCTTCAATATCCTCGTCGCCTCTGTTATGGACGACCGATAGCAAAAAGGTTTGTTTCTTTTAGATTCTACGCGTAGAACTTGTTTCTTCAATATCCTCGTCGCCTCTGTTATGGACGACCGATAGCAAAAAGGTTTGTTTCTTTTAGATTCTCCGCGTAGAACTTGTTTCTTCAATATCCTCGTCGCCTCTGTTATGGACGACCGATAGCAAAACGGTTTGTTTCTTTTAGATTCTCCGCATAGAACTTCGTTTCTTCAATATCCTCGTCGCCACTGTTATGGACGACCGATAGCAAAAAAGCGTTTTTTTTTAGAATCTCCGCGTAGAACTTCGTTTCTTCAATATCCTCGTCATCACTGTTATTGTTCAAGGTTAGGACCAAGGAGGAACAACACGAACACAAGAGTAGAAATAACAAAGATATATTACAAAGAATAATAATACAAGATGTGGAAGGTGTTAGTATGACTGTCAGTCTGGTTTGGAGTGAACTACTATTGGCTCGACTCGATCCCGTCTCTCTTGAGAGGCGCAGTATTCATAGTGTCAGGAAGAGTTAACTCTGTTGTTATAGGTAAGGTCCCATAACACCTATCATCGATGCCATCCGGAAGATATCTTCAATTCTCGTTCTTCAAATTTTACGTGTCCATTCAGGCTGTTGGCCATCACGACTCTTTACAACCGTCTCTATCATTGTAGCTCTTAGTAACGTTTGTCTTTTATCTTCCTCCCATATTTGATCATGATCTCACAAGTGATGAAAATTTGTCACTACGGGGCCCTTTTCCTCACACCACAAGACCACCTCTACGCAAGGAAGCATAAGTATCTAGCATTGCTTAATCGCAAGGGAGTACTGTTCTTCCATAACAATGGCAGATCTCATGTGGCGCGGGTGACCAGGGATACCATACAGCGACTTGGATGGGAGGCACTCTCGCCATCCTCCTTACTGCCGAATGGTCAGCCAACAGGTTATCGCCTCTTTCATTCCCTGGACAACCACCTTCATGGGAAATCCTTCGCATATGAGGTAGAATTCTGTAAGGCACTCACATACCTCTTTACGTCCAAGACACCTGATTTTTACCGCCATAGAATTGTGCATCTCGAGGGACATTGGCAAAAGGTTTTGGATGCTGTTGGAAATGAAATTGAGGACTAACGTTATGACAAATTTGCTGTATACCTTTTTTGTTATAATAAAAAATAAATTTTAATTACCTTGTATATCCGTTTTCTATCATCTTCCGGTTATAAGTAGACATCTCATCAATGTTTCGGTTAGCATACGCACAAGGATTTTTTGTTTGTGCATGGCTTTTAGGACAAATGACATATTAATAAGAAAAACATTTTTACAAAAGTGTTCCCCCAAGAGCCGCTCGGGTTAGAGTGTTTTAGAGTAAGAGGTAAGAGGAACATGAGGATATGTGGGGAAAATAACAGTTAATGCTAGACAGGGAAGACTGCATTGATTACACGGATCTCAGAAGACTGACCATTAACAACTACTTTCAGAGACCTACTGTTTAGGGATGACATGAAAATTATGTTCCACCAAAAGCTAAGCAGAGTATTGAGAGACAGAAAAATTTCGTTGGAAACAAAGAAAGGAATAGTGAACTGTTACGTAATATCTGTTCTCCTCTATGGCAATGAATGCGGGACAAATTCCTCAAAGACGAGAAAGAGACTTGAAGCAACAGAAATATGGTTCTACAGAAAGATGCTGAGGATAGCTTGGAACGAACATGTGACCAACAAAGAGGTTTGGGAGAGAATGGAAACAAAGAGGAAACTTATAGTTAACATCAAGAAGAGAGTTGAGGTTTTTGGGACACGAAATGAGGAAGGATGGCTTGAAAAATCTGATACTCTTGAGACAGATTGAGGGGAAAGAAGGACAGAGGAGAGCAGTGCGTAGCACCCCCGCGGGGCGTTAATAAATAGATGGCAGAATAGGGTTTTGGAGAAATAATATAAAGACAAAACATATTAAGAGCTTCAAAGGACAGGATGAAGTGGAGGGCAATGATCGTCTTCGTCCTGAAGGAACACGTTACATAAAAGAAGAAGATTCCATAGCTGGAAAGGTTTACCCTGCGTCTATCTATGCAACCCCTTCTAAAAGGTTTTTGATCGTATTATGAAAAATTTGATATCACCGAACATTTAAAAGAACTAGCAAAAGACAACTCAAGGACAAAAAAAGAGAAATCAGACCAAAAATGGAGTATCGGTGCCATATCTGGGCAATCTCAATTCTCATTTTCAGCCTTGATAGATTCCAAAGCTGTTTACGCGGCCTTGCGAGTAATAGATATTATTTTCCATCCTACAACCTCTTTCTCAAAGTCGAAATGTTGCTAGCCCCCTCACTACTCTATCGCTATTCCCATGGCAAGTGTTCAGGCGAGCTAACTTCGTTAATTCCACCAGTTCAGTCCTTCACAACAAGGACCCGCCATGCCACGTACACAGAACCGATTCATACTCATTCCCTTCGTATTTTATTGTAAGAATTCTTTTTTTGTGTGGTGGGGGCGGAAGGAGATAATAATTATCTAGTGATACATTTCTTTCTAATTAACCCATAGTTGGGGATAAAGAGATGGATTCATACCTTTCCCAATGTTGTTTGTGCGTAATTGAACAAAATGAACCCAACGAGAATTGGAACTCGGCTCACCGATTATCAATTCCGAGCCATTATCCATTACACCATCCGCACATCCAAGCTTACAGGACTTGGTATTTCCAAGCAATCTCCCATTTAGGTAGTGACCAGGCTCTACGTTAGTTAACTTTGGTGATCATACGGGAACCGGTGTTTCAACATGATATGGCCGTAAGCCTATGTTATAGAATAGTCTCTAGAAAGTTACTTTATCGATCATTACAATCCTAACTTCTTCAAGTCTTGAGTCAACCATTATGTATAACTCATTTAGGAACTGTCTTCATTGAGTGGTTGTCAGGACTTGCATTGGGGAACAGTAGAATAAATAAATAATCCTAACACTGCACTTTTGCATATATATATATATATATATATATTTATATATATATATATATATATATATATATAATCAAACATGTTTCATTGAATAATATAGACATATGTGTATTTATTTTCATAATAATACATTCTACTTCTCTATTCAGGTTCTGATGTTACGATGAAATTCATCAAGGAAGGCGCCGTGGTTTTTTCTTACCTAATAACTTTCGATCTCTTCTGAGGTCATCTTCAGCGGTGTATTGCAAAGACAAACTTAGTGATGGTGATTTTTGAAGACACGCGTGACGCGCTTTCTTGTAATTATTTTAGATTTCTCAGATGTAACGCCAGAAAAAAATATCTTGCTTCTCTCTATCCACAGAGACAACGTCCATATTTTCACATTTTAAGGCTGAACTAATCACTTAAAAGCGATAAATGATTTCTCTAACTACATTTGTCTGACTGAAATTCTCAAACATCATTAACACGGGAAGAACGAAGCTGGTAACAATAATAATAATAATAATAATAATAATAATAATAATAATAATAATAATAATAATAATAATAATAAAGTAGACAAGAAATTATTCAATCACCTACTCTACATGGATGATCAAAACTCATTGCAGAAGATGACAATGAGTTGAAGGCTCTCCTCAATACTGTAACATGTTTCTGTAACGAGAAAGGTATAGAATTCCGAATTAGATAAATGAGCAAAGTAACATTCAAGAAAGGGAGAATTACAGAAAAACAGTCAATAGATCTAGACTTTGTCACAAAGACTAGAGAACTGGAACAAGAAGAAGCCTATAGATATCTAGGAATTAGCGAAGGAGATGAAATAAAGTATGACAAAATGAAGGAAAAAGTGCAAAAAGCATACTACAGGCGTGTGCGTCTAATATTATTAGGTCATCCCATAAGTTGTGTCCGAATTTTAACTTTTGGTTAAAATGAAAGAAATTTCAAGAGTATTTTATAATGTCTAATGGAGCTGAACATTATTTTTATGTTTAGATGCATTTAAACTGATCAAATTTTATTTCAGAGAACAATAAAATTAAATTTTGTTTGATTTTTAAAACCCTGCTAACATGGAAGTACCCAAGAATCATTTTTTGAGGCACATAATGCTTTATGAGTTCAAGAAAGGAAACTCAGCAGCCGAAGCGGCTAGAAACATTCACTCAGTTTATGGAGAGGAATGTGTGAATGAAAGAACTTGCAGAAGATGGTTTGCAAAATTCAGAGGTGGCGATTTCACCCTTGAAGATGAAGATCGAACCGGGCGTTCAGTTGAGTATGATGAAAAGCTTCTTGAAGCAGCCCTTGAAGAAAATCCTGCTTTATCAGTTGAGGAATTGGTAGTGGTTCTCAGTTCAAACAATACAACAGTTCATCGTCATTTTCAACAACTTGGAAAAGTTCCTAAACTTGGAAAATGGGTGCCTCATGAATTGTCTGAAAACAACCTCAAATTCCGAGTTGACATCTGCTCTTCTCTCCATTCTCGCCAACTTGTTTCACCTTTTTTGGATAGACCTGTGACTGGCGACGAAAAATAGATCTTTTATCGAAATATTAAGCGTCGTAGACAGTGGCTTGGTAAAGGGGAAGGACCCCAGCCACAGCCGAGAAGGGAACTTCATGGGCAAAAGGTTCTTCTTTCAATCTGGTCGGATTGCCAAGGAATAATTCACTTTGAATTCTTACCACCTAACGCAACAATTAATGCTCAAATATACTGTCAGCAATTAGAGCATTTGAACCAAGCTTTGAGGTAAAAAAGACCTGCTCTAGTGAATCGAAAACGGGCGATGTTTCATCAGGACAATGCGCGACCACACACAGCAAGAATCACGTTACAAAAGATCGAAGAAGAAAAATTCCTCATCCACCTTATTCTCCCGATCTTGCTCCTTCAGACTACCATTTGTTTCGTAGCTTACAGAATCATTTGGAAGAAACAGCTTTTGTAACACAGGAAGAGGTTAAAACTGACATTTTTGAGTTATTCGAATCAAAGCCAAAAGAATTTTACAGTAATGGAATTAGCAATCTTGTTAATAGATGGAAGGAAGTCATAGATAATCAGAGAAATACATTGTTGATTGAATCTGTAATTAAATGTAACATTTGGTCACTTGTTTTATTTATTCAAAAATTCGGACAGAACTTATAGAATGACCTGATAAATTCCGAGCTGAATTCAAAAACTATATCAACCATAAACACATTGGCTGTCCCCGTGGTGCAGTACAGTTTTAACATCCGTAACTGGACCATAGTTGACATTAAGCGAATGAACGCCAAACGCATGTATCCTCCCAAGGCTGATGTTGATCGTCTGTATGCGCCCAGATCCGAAGGAGGCAGAGGATTAATTCATCTAGAACTGTTTCACAACACTAAAAAAAAAATTGGTCATCAAAGATACCTAGAAACTACAGAAGACTGATTGATGATTTGTGTCAAAGAACATGAAAGAAGTAAGAACATTTATTTAGGAATAAATGAACCCAATAAGTTCAAAATGGAGTTTCAAGTGGGTGAAGAAATGCAAGTAAAGCGTAATACAACTACTGAAACTGCAAAAATCTTTAAAAAGGAAGCAAAGGAAAATAGAGTCGACCAGATACAGAAATGATGGCAGATAAATCTCTTCACATACAATATTCTGCCTCGTATCAAACAAGCTGATGTAGACAAACCCGTATCCAGCAATGGGTACGTAGTGCAGGGTTAAAAGCTGAAACCGAAGGCTTTATTCTTGCTGCACAGCGCCAATGCTTGCTAACAAGAAATTATCAAGCTCACATACTGAAAAATTGTGTTTGCCCAAAATGCATATTATGTCATAAATATCTAGAAACAATTGACCATCTTGTATCAAGTTGTTCGGTACTGGCATCCACTGAATATAAAACCCGGCATGATAGAGTAGGCAAATAATAATAATAATAATAATGTTGTACAACCGCTGAAGAAACTTGACCCTCGAATATCTTGATTGGGATGTTCTGTTCCATGACCACATGTATATAACTCTTATTGATGATTCAATTCACTGTCAGGCTCGACAAGACATAGCTTCTTTTAAGTATTTCAATGCTATTGATCTTTACTGAGATTAACAATGTCTGTTCCTCAATCCCCCTCCATTTAGGATCCTTAGTGAGGTTCCATAGTAATGTTCAACGAAACAAGCTTTCCTTGGTTACTATATGGTAAAGAACCAATATTTTAAATTTCCTACGATCAGCAGTGTTTGGTACGATCAGCAGTGTTTGGTACTGCGTATGTACGAGGTAATAAGTGATTGCTTTGTTTTTTTTTACGGTTATCAACCTGTTGCAGCTTATTTAAAAGTAGAAAATATTTTTATATTGTAAGATTTTTTTTTTTTGAGATAATAATGATTTCCTGATACAAATCTTATTAATTAACCTATATCTGTGGAGAAGAGGTGGATTCATGCCTTTCCGAAGAGCATTTGCGCATAAGTGAATATCACGAACCCGACTGGAATTAGAACTCAGCGCGCCGATTTCCAGTTCCGAGCCGTTATCCATTACACCACCTGCACATCCAAGCTTAGAGTGCCTGGTATTCCCAAGCGGTCACCCTTCTAGGTACTGACCAGGCTTGACGTTGTTTAAACTTCGGTGATAGTATTACTAGCCTTCTTTTCACTATTCCATTATTTTGGTGGCATTACTATTGATGTTTGCTCATACAAATGAGTCTGACTCAAGGCCATGTATAAGGCGCGTCTACTAATAATAAAATTAAATTTAATAATAATGCTCGATAATACTATATTTCTTCTAACAACTCCATCAATATTGATATTTAATAAGATTTTTTATGAGCCTTGTCCTTTCAAGAAGTGGGTAATCATAGCTCTCCACAACTTCCTATCTTTTGTATCTCTAAGCAATTTATATTTCCCTACCTATCAATACCAGTCCCTCTTCTGACATGCCCGTTATGTTGGTTATTCGATGTTTCTGTCTTGCTTTCAAAAACGCCCTGTGAGTGTCAAATAATACAAGCTTTCTTTCTTCATTACGTGTTGCAGAAATTTTAACTGTCTCTTTCTGATCCATTGTAAATTGTCCCATTCCTACCATGTTGAATCATTTCATTGTTGCCTCAAGTCTCGTCTGCATCGGTGAGGAAATTCTCCGGCATTCACTGCTATATAAGATGATTGATACGACACTCATTTATTTGTTTGTAAGGAATTTTTACAGTTTAATTAATATTTTTCTTTAGGTTTTAGAAAGCATCTTTCAATATTCCAATGCATCTACGGATTTCTCTGTCACACATTCCGTGGTTTTTATATCACTTGCCGGATAGTTAAACGTCTGTTTTTGATTGGTTCGGACATCTTGAGCTGGCCCTATTGATAACGGCCATATATTCTGTATTCTTACAACTGATGATTTTGCCCACGGTTTATATAAAAATTCCTCGTTGGTCGCATCTTCCGTCTATGGTAATCACATCTTTCAATAGAATCACTTCTCTCTTGTGTCAAGTTTCCTCTTCATCCGTGAGGAAATTATTCAGCATTTCTAATAACTTTCAGTTCTTCCATGAAATATTGTAAATACGCAAATGAAACCGTCGTAAATAAACAAGAAATAATTCAACGAATAAAATGAATTTTTAATTTTAAATACTAAGAATTTTAAGATAGGAAATTAAGCTCTTCGTGTAATCATAAACTTTTACATTACGTCATAGCTTCAGAGCAAGTTCACTTCCGTTAGATGTTCAGGGCTACTTTTTTTTTTCATTTTAATTTTTGTTCAACTTCAGAATTTATTTCAAGCCGAGCAAATAGCTTTCAGCTTTCTTCAGCAGCTTACGTCTTGCTAAAAATAAATAAATAAATGAAATTTAATTAAATAAATAGAATTACATGAGATCGTTCTCTCCTGAAGACATGCCCAGGTGCGTGCATCCGAAATTTCCTTTACATGGACGCCAGTTATATTCTCGCTCGGATCAGATTACTCCGTTTATCTTCATTCGCACGCGCATCTAAACGCGCATGCGTATGTTTCCACACATTTGGGTATGTCTTCCTCCGTGATTATTGCTACGTGTGACTCTGTTCGCATATGTGCTTTTAAGGTTGGATCAGTCTAGAGACATATTGCTCCATCCGTACTAAATCATTTGTGGCGTAATGTGTACATTTACGGATATCCAGCCTTATCCGTGTTCCAAATTATGAAGTAGATTTTTTTTTCATCGTATAGAGATATAATAAAACCATTTTATTCTTATATAATATATTTATTTAATAAACCCCAGAAAACGGACAATCATACACTTCCTCGTTTTCAATACATTGCTAGTGAAAAGAAAGAAAAAAATGTTTAATAATTCATTTCTATACTAAATGCTTTACATTGTGAATTATTTATAGCCAAGTGGTTAGAGCCGTGTTCGAATTTCACCTTTGTTGTTTCCTCAACTTAATATTATCGGCATGAGTAGACGATCACAGCGTGCGGAACTATGATTGGGTAAAACTGGGAAGAGGAATCGGTTCAAAAACCGTCCACTTCTGTGCTAACACGAATTCGCAAGCCCTCCCCTAACGGGCAAATAGTCTGGGCGAGCAATTTAACTAGCGATGTCTCGATAAAAACAACTCCCCACTCCCCAACAATCTGGTTACTCGCGCGTATATTTCGTCTTGAATAATACAATGGTTGACATCTATATAAATAAAGCGCAGTGCACGTGTGTCCGTCCGTTCGTTTTTCAATCTCGGCGAATCATAAACAACCTGAAGTCAGAGGTAGTAACTACTGTAGTTATACGCGATTAAAAATTAAATAAATAACTCATTTAAAGTTAAATTTAAACATCGAACAGAGTGAAAGCTTTAAAAGACAATTTTCTTTTAAAAGTTTAACTTTAATTTCGTTTTTCGTCGCAATTGCTATTGATGTCGTCTAATTAAACCGTAATTAAAACTTAACTGGGAAACAGTACGTTGCTCATATGTTTTTTTTGTTTTTTTGGGGGGGGGGTTCTGGCACGCGGACTGTGGCGTATTCGAACTATTACATGGCTCGGTTCCGTAATATATTTTAAGAGTGACTTTATTTGAAGGGATCATATAGAATGGAGATTTTTAAAAAATAAAAATTTCACGTAAAATAAATGTAGACAATAACTGTTTCGTATATGAAAAAAGATTATGCTGAATTAAGGTGTCGAATAAAGATAAGGAAATTTCATTATTTCTAAATTCTTATAACTTTTACGTACATCGGACGCTGAAGGTAAAAGGCTAACGGCTCAAAAGCCCGCCATAGGAGCTAGGGTAAAGTCTGCTCGAAGGGCGGGTATCTATGCTAGTTCTTCATAAAAAGAAAGAAATCAACTTCATAGCTTGCAATAACGAACCCATTTTTCTGATCTTCAATGCTTTTCTATAGTAAAAAATGTTATAGTCAACGTTTACATATTATATGATAACCTTAATTACTTAGTTACAGATTAATTGATTTGTAACTGCTGCCAAGCCAGCTTTTCCTAATTTCTAATACATATTTTATGACGAAATAATGTGCTATGCATTTTTATAGTAAATGATTCTATGTTGTGCAGTATTCTGTCACCAGTGGATGGATTACTTCCAGATGATTCGAAATTTTTCTTTTTAATTATTTCACTCCAAACAAGGTAATGAAGACGAAGGTGGTTACTGAGTATGTGGGAGAATGAGAGAAAAAAACACTCTTAAGGAGAGAGAACAATAAAAGAAGAATAGAGAGAAGATAACGACATTACGTTTAAAGTTTTGAAGATCAAAGTTGAATGGGAAGCAAGAAGTGGAAAGAAAGTACCACAAGCGGAAAGTGCCAGAGAACAAACTGTTAGCAAAAAACTTATGGTTTCATAAAGCTCTAGCTATGTGTTACAGTGTGGTACGGCTGATCATTAATGGGATTAACTGGACCATGCATTTTTTATGGTACCTTGACATTTTGCATAGAACTAACTTCTAGCCATTTCAACGGTAAAATGATGAGACCTCGCCGCCAATCTAGTACTGCGCTTAAATTTATAAAGTCAATGTACTACAGCGGAAAGTTTATCAGAAAAATTACCAATTATACATCATTAGTGCGTGTGCAAATAACATATATCGCGATTGCGATATATTTAGTTTGGACATATAATGAATAAACAGATACAAAAGGGAAAACTACACTTAGCCAACGTGTTTCGTCCTCTGTGGAGCTTTATCAATGCTATGTAGGATTTATTTTGCTACATGTGATTATATACACAGAGGCGAGGATGTCATTGGTTTATCAAGGTTTGTAAATTTGAAAACGTTCATGAATATACTTCAGGTTATTGAAAGGTCAGAAAAAGCAGGTGGAGGGCGCAGATTGTCGCCGTCCTCAGGTGGACTTTATCAATAACAATAACATTTTTGCTCTTGTATATAAATATTTTTATACAGAGGACGGAATACGTCGGGTAAGATTAGTCTTCTTCTTGTCTTTATTCATATATATATATATATATATATATATATATATATATATATATATATATATATATATATATATATTTGTGTGTGCGTTTGTGTCTACATACATACATACATATATATATATATATATATATATATATATATATATATATATATATATAGATAGATAGATAGATAGATATATAGATATACATACAATATAAATCAACTGACTAAAATTGATTTTTTAAATGCTCACTTTTGTTCATATCGAGGGTGTAAATAATACGTTCTGGGGGATTTTATTACAACGTGCACAGAGAGAGTGAGAGACTCGCTTAGTCATAGATAGATAGGTAAAATAGAATAGAATACATAGAATAGACCGAATAGATAAATAGACCGAATAGATAAATAGACCGAATAGATAGATAGCTAGATAGATAGATAGATAGATAGATAGATAGATAGATAGATTATGAAAAAAATGAGATAGAATAAAATAGAATAGAGTAGAAAGAATAGATATAATAGTACATATGTAAAGAATAGATACAATAGATAGAATAGACTGATAGAATAGAATAAATTGATAGATTAGTTTGAATAGTTAGATTAAATAAAATAGAATATAACAGAATAGATAGATAGAATAAATAGAATAGATAGAAATAATAGAATACATAATTAGAATTGAATAAATTGATAGATTAGATAGAATAGGTAGTTCAAATAGAATAGTTAGAATAGAATAGATATAACAGAATTGACAGAAAGAATAGAATAAAATTGTTTACTTAACTTGCGTTGCAATATTATTAAGAGAATTTTTCAGATTGTCAAGTGGTTCAGTAGTGTAAAAAAATACAACAAAGATGAGTTTTGCATCAATTTCTCTTTCTTTATTTCCTTTGTAGGAGTTAATTAATCAATGGAAAATCGACGTCGATTTCTTCGGGATATTCCTGGGCTAGACTCTGGAGATTCCCAATGTACAAACCTGATTATCAAAAAGAATAGTTCCAATAAGACATTCCGGTAACGCCAGAAAAAAAAATCTTGCTTCTCTCTATCCACAGAGACAACGTCCATCCTTTTATATTAAGGGTGAACTAATCACTTAAAAGAGATAAATGCTTTGTCTAACCACATTTGTCTGCCTGAAATTCTCGAACAATATTAACAGGGAGAGAACGAAGCGGGTAATAATAATAATAATAATAATAATAATAATAATAATAATAATAATTGTAATATGAGGAAACCAAAGTGATTTTCGGGTTTCAATATTGGGAACCTTCTCATCCGGGGAATCTCTGAGGTCACCGGGTTATCCGGCCACTCGCAAGGTACACATCCTATTATCACAGAGAATTCTAGAATGAATAGAGAAACTGAGCAGGTATGCCTTTCTAGGCATATCTCCGAAGTTTCTCATCCGAAATGGAAATAAAGCAATTCCAAGAGAAATTTGCGTTTCGGATACGAAACTGAGCAGAATTGCCATTCGAAAAATTCTGAACGAGTGACTGTGTTTTCAACACAAATATAACCTTACTTAATATATATATATATATATATATATATATATATAAGTATAAGCAGCTCCCAAAAGAGACGGTTTAAGATTGCACACTGTGTGTAATCTTAGACAGACTCTATATATATGTATATAAATCACTGCATTGGACTAACAACCACTGTATGTACATTGAACAACGGCATTTAAAGAACTATCAATAAAATTACATCATTTCCCAGTAAAACTTTGAAGAGCTTGGAAGACATGTGGCTTTTTCGTGTTACAAGTGATTTTGAATGTTGCTGAGAAATCACACTACAGTGTGCTTTCCAGTCGAAGCAGTTCTCATCAAAGAAAATAATTTGCATCCAAGATTCTCTGCTCAAATGGTAAAAAGCTACACATTTTTGAAAAGGAGGATCACAGATGTAAAAAGTAAATGTTTACAACAATGTGGAGCGAATAAGATTCCGGGGAAAAAGAAATGCACTATCTTCAGTCTTTCTAAAAGCCCGTCTGCACCCGAAGAAAGTGATATGTTCCAGGTGAGATTGCAAAGGGCATTGTGTATTACGAGCTCATTCCGGAAAATAAGCCGTAAGTCTCAGACAATTACTTTTACTGATCAATGAAATTGAATGGAAGTATTTCACCAAAAGACTGACACCTTACATCAGGTCAACACCAGAACTAACCTCTCTATGCAGATTTGGCTCAAACTGGTACAGCTTTTCTGAGATTATCTATTACACCCACCATACTCACTTGATCTTTCAATTTCTATTATCCCCTCATTTCGACTCTTGCAAAATTCTCTTAATGGGAAGAACGTGAATAATTTGGGAGCCTTTAAAATCTGCGTAGACCAGTTCATCAGCCAAAAATATGCCAAGTTTCTGAGAGGATGGAATGATGAAGATGCCTCGAAGATGGTGAAAGATACTGGAACAAGATGACATGTATGCGATTGAATGAATTTATATAGAATTACCTTTAAAATTCATTTTAAAATTCACTTGAAAACAAAACGAACTTTTGTTTCGGACCAGTAGATACTCTTTTTGTTATTGTTGCTTTTCATCTAAGACTACGCTTGTCAATTATCGCATAAAGATGCATAGATTTGTATATATTTTTAGTGGCTATAGGGAAATGTTTAACAAGGAAAATATAGAGGGCATTGGAGTTGAGTCCAATCCTGCCTGGACACTTTGGTATTTGGTGTCTTATTTTAGAATAAGATAAATTTTATATATATACATATACATATATATATATATATATATATATATATATATATATATATATATATATATATATATATATATATATATATATATATATATATATATATATATATATATATATATATATATATATATATGCCCAGACATACATATATATATATAGTGTATTTATTCTTTCAAACATGTTGGTTATAAATGTCGACAAGTTCTGTCTATCCATGTTTTTTTTAATTTTTTTCAAATATCCGAATCGTTTTTATTTTTATTTATTTAGGCTGAATATTTTTGAATGTTTTACATTCATTTTCAAGTAATTATTTTTGTGTGAGTGTTTAATTGTTTTGACTAACATATACATATATTATAATATATATATATATATATATATATATATATATATATATATATATATATATACACACACACACATATATATATATATATATATATATATATATATATATATATATATATATATATATATATATATATTCTAAAGAATTTATTTCCATTCAACATTTTTACTACTTCAGTAGTTATTATAGTTGAAACCTGTATTTGAAATACGCGTGTCCAGGATAATTACATTTTAAGTAATATCTATATATCTATCTATCTATCTATATATATATATATACATATATATATATATATATATATATATATATACATATATATATATATATATATACATATACATATATATATATATATATATATAAGCATACATATATGTGTGTGTATCTGTGTGTGCATGCGTTATTGTGTGGGTTTTTCTCTTCGATGTGTGTGTGTGTGTGTAAGTCTTGAGACGAATAGAAAGATTTAATAAAACATCAAATTTGATATTTACTGTATACTCCACTGTTGCAACCTTGTGCCAGACCAAGATTTTCTTCTTCCGTGTGTCATATTCCTGCAGGAAGAGAGCGTTTTTGGCTCTCCAAAATGTACTATCTTTTATAGCACTTAAACATTGTTGGACCTGTTTTTTTCTTAACACTCCCATTCCTTGATATGTCATCCATTTACCCGACCCCGTTCGATTGGTTACTCATTGTTTCCATCTCTCCCTCTTGTCTTCAATATGTCCTGTGAGTGTTAAAGTCTCTAACCCATCTTTTCTTATTATGTCACCTAGTAATGTCAACTATCTCTTTGTAAGTGACATTTTCATTCACATTTTCCTTAAAACTTCCTAAGTGTCCATATGCTCTGTCCATAAGAGTTTTAGCATATCTCGGTAGAACCACATGTCGGCTGCTTCAAGTTTCCTCTTCATGTGTAAAGAAACTGTCCTGCATTCTTTGGTATAAAGAAACATGGATATTACATAGCAGTTCAGCACTGTTTTCTTTGTTTCTCCCAACATTTTCCTGTTTTTAATAATTTGAATAGATTAAGAAATCTTTCACAACCCAGTTTTGTTTTCGTTCTGATAAGGGATGCAATGATGGCATATATGTCGTCAAACAACTGCAAGAAATAGCTTACATCTTTAGCTGGAAACTGTATACCTGCTTTGTCGACCTCACAGCAGCATATGACGACAACAATAGAGACTTCCTCCTTTTATCAATTAGAAACCGCCCTCCAAACTCCGAATCCACTGAATGCATCAGTCTAATAGAGGAAATGTATCAATCTATAAAATCTTTCTTGTGTAGCGAGGACCCCAATACGGCAAAACCTCATCGGGAGTACAAAGTGGAAATGAGAGTCTCAGTCTAATCTTTTCTTAGACTATGCCCTGCGCATTTACAAACGCATATGTGAAGAGATAGGCACTGATTATTTTAACATTCCATACCACATCCCAAACGAACCTACCAATAAAAGACAACGATCCTGTTTCAACCCCATCCCACTCCCGAGGCCAATGTACTTATGATGGTGGGAGGTTGTTGATGAAATAAGTATTCATGGTTGGGATGAGAATGATCTTGAACAGAAAATCAACATCCTTTTCCACAGCCTCGCCTGGGTTCTTCTCTACCCGGATACAGAGAGTTTGACAAGCACACTTCCGAAGTAATTCGAATAATGATCACTTAGACGCCAAGCAAATACCCATGTATACATTTCATTTACCATTACGTGAACTACTTATTCAAGATTGTATCGCCTGTGTTTTCCTCTCTGGTGATCTGTGTTCAAACTCCAGTGTCGGCAGCGACACTTTATTCCTATATAACACTTTCCAAAACTGAAACTATGAGCTGGAACGGGAATGAAAGCAGTGATGGCATACACCCTTAGTCTATCATAAAATTCAGGATACGAAATTAATAAATACTAAACAATACCTCGGCGTATGGATCAGTTATAACAAATTTAAAATACTGGAAAAGGAAATTGAACATAGAATAGGCTATGTCAGATGTAGTTACCCCCAATACAGCAAATTACTACTAAACGAAAAGATTAACCTGAAAACACGTCTCAAATACTTAAAAAACATCGTCAGATCGAGACTTTCCTATAGACATCATGCATTCCGCCAAACCCGTTAAGAAATATCTAAACTGTCAGCTGCATATAACCGATCTACGCATAGATCAATGGTTAAACCAAGGTTTGAGCGAGTGAATCCTGTGTGTCTTCGCAAAGGCAAATCCTTCTTCGGACTGTGCAGTCTGGCGCTACAGAATCACAAACTCACTTGAGGATTTTCCACAGCAGCTACAGTTAAAATGAATAGCACCTGTAACATGAAGACTTTGCAGATTGTGAACTGGCGCTACAGAATCATGCACAAAGAACTGTATCAAATAACAGAAAACACATCTCTTGTAGAGTGCCAACTGCAGCAAAACCTCAAATGAAATGTAACTAGCAGAGAAGATAATGACATAATCAAGTTGTTAACATTCCACACTACTTCAAATAAAAGATTAGGAACGAAACCGCCCATCAGTACTGGAAAGAGCAATAACAGCTACTGGACGTGAGAAACCTATTTTCCTGAAAACTTATTTTAAGAGAAAGACTTTATAAATTTCAACTGAGAACAGTACCGGCTGCTCGGTCAATGAATTTTAAATATTTCCTTATAAGGAAACAGCTAATATTACCATTACCATTACCATTCTCTCATAAGATGCGTGTGGGTTTAAAATATTCTATTTTGTATTTTTCAGTTTGAGTATATGTGTCTGAATGTGTAGATCGTATTTATATTTGTCTGGTACAAGGCCATAAATATAGAGCTTCAGGCACGAGTCAATTGGCATATTTGCGCTTTGATTGGGGTGAATTGATTTAAAAAATGAATGGTCCCATTTTGTCTTGTAATGTGACTTAACTAAATGTTTATTAACTTTGCCAAAAAATCTTGATGACTTGGTTTAGAAAATATAGCACCAACTTGAAGTACATTATGAAAATCGGTGTCTGTCATCTATTATAGAAATCTAAATTCTCTACAGTAATAAGGAGCATTGGTCAGTGAGTTGCACTGCCTAGTACTCCTTATTACTATAGAGAATTTAGATTTTGTTAGTAAATACTATTTCAAATAGACCAATCACATATACTAAACCAAATGTGTTTTGGCAACGAAACCTAATTATACCATTTGGCTGTAGAGGAATATGCACTATTGAATCATACCGAGCACTATGGCGGCTTCCATGTAGCAGTAGCTTTCTTTGAATCTAGTAATTTATTTTCTGATATTTTTATCAGTAGGTTATCGGATTTCGATACTCTGACAAACAGGCATAGAGTTATGGTGATTTACCTAGCATAACTTAGTTGTGGCACAAGGCCAAAAGTATGGGACACCCATTAAGAATCTAACTCACTAGTCAGTCGTAATTGATCTAGCGAGACAAGCTGGCTAACCATTACGCCACGTCGAAGTAACTCGGCCATAGAGGTACGAATGCCCACGTAGACTTGCAGGTAAATCTTAACTCTAATGAAAAATATGAAAAGAGGAAAATTCAAAATAAAAGAGATTATTGACATTGAATTGAAAAGGAAAAACAATCAATATTTTCGCTCTATTATGCTTTTTAATAATCTACTAGTTTAAAAACAACCCTATCGGGCGACATTCGTCTTAACTCCTGCGGAGGGCTCTTGAATGGCCCTTCGGCTTGTTCAGGAGTTTAAGAGTCTTTGCATATTCTCAGCACCGGAAGCTCTCATGGCTGCCGTTTTATCTATGTTCTTATTTGCACGGGACTTTCTTTTCCTCGCTGCAGCCTTGGTTCTTTTGATTACAATCTGGTCCTCTGTTGGCGGAGATTTCTTTTTGCGAAGCATACTGCTGCCGTATGCGATAGGCGACAATAAACTACAGAAGAACTCAAAATTGATCGCTGTATTTAAGTATTGCATTAATATTTAAGCTTAGCTTTTAAATGCTCAACGATAATTCATCTGCCGTCACTTAATTTAAAGACGATTTGATGTACGTAGGTCCTTACTTTCCGTACAAACAATTATTTTTATTTCATGGGTGATTTTCACAGGATTTAGCAATTAATTTCAATTATTCCAAAATTTATTTCTATTATATAAAAATTCTTATCGTACAAAAAAAAAACGTCGCAAAAAAATCACGTAAAAAAATCGTCAAAAACAATCGTAGTAATGAAAATTTAGCAATCCAAAATTTCAGGTTTGCGGATCCGGATCTGGCACAAAATGTTTTTAATTTTCTTACGGGGTCGGCGTGATGCCAAAATGGTTATATGTTTGGCTACAACCTCTAGGAGTAAATTTGAAAAAGTGTGACTCACTGACATTAACATTTATTTATATATATAAAGCTGAGTTAAAAAACACAATTCCCACCAGCGTCAGTGACCAGTGTTCGAGCACTGGTAAAAAGACCGTTTTTAAATCGTCATTTTCAAATAAGCCGGCTTCAAAGACTGGTGAATTAGACATATTTCATTTAGAATTTGATTCTGTGTCATTAATGTTTGGTAAATATATTTTTAAAAAGTAAGTCACCTTTTAAAATTATTTTCAAATACTCTTTACGGAGGGAAAGTTAGCTGACGTCTGTACAATCCTATCGGCATAGCGAAAACTTTATGACAGGAAAATATTTTGACATTGCCGCTATATTTAGTCATATTTGTTTATTAGTAATTGAACAGTTTTTGTTGACTGGTTGGTTATGCGATTAGTAGCTTTGGTTCTATTTATATAGCTGGCCTGTTTGCTTAGTTCGCTTTCAAACTAAGCATTCACGAAGAGAGGCAAAGTGTTATCGAAGTTAACATCTTCAAACGAGGTCGAACAGAAACACAAACGCCGGGAACAAACAGATGGGTGATGATGGAGAAATACAGAATCATCATTTTGTATAGCAGCTGTGTTTACAAACTTACACGCGTGTACATACGTGTATATATGTGTATACAAGGGTCCAGTACACACGAATATTCATGCACACTAATATATATATATATATATATATATATATATATATATATATATATATATATATATACATATATAAGTGAGTGTGCGTACAGTATGAGCTGTTAAACATTCAACTTAAATACTAATCTAACAAACGCAGGCTAAAGTTGACTTTCTTTATACTAGTTTTGTTTTTTTGGGTTTTTTTTTGGTTTTTTTACAACACGCTGACGTGTGTTAAAATCCCCAGTTATTGCTAACATATTTCTCGAGATTTACCGGCTCAATTTCGCTCAGTTTTGCAAACCAATCGATGAAATTTGAATAAGCTTATTTGTTTGGTAAAATACCTTGACAAAAAACCCCTACTTCGTGGTATAATAATTTCTTTGATATGATTTAATTTTATAGGACTACATTGTAAACAATATTTTTTAAGAAAATCTATTTTTTTTCCTTTTTAACAGCGATGAATAAATTCTTTGGATTTCTTACCCCTGAGCATGCAACATAAAACCAGCCATGCGTAAATATTTCTTTCTGGATTCAAATTGTGATGTTCTGAAGCTTTCTGATTTGTTTGTAGTTCTCGCAAACACAGGGCGAACTGGAAAAAGGATTCTTGTATATATAAAACCTTTCAAAAAGATATGGAAAAAATATTGCATTTTTTATTAAATTGTTATTTTAATCATTTAAATTGCTTTAAAATAGTGGGCGTATTTTGTTAAATAATAAAATTTTTAATTTTTACACAAAAAAATAATGAGAATTTATTGTACTAAGCTACGCACCCTAGTAAAATCAATTGTATATTCTAATCCCCTTTGCTCTTTCACCAAAATTTAGTTTCAATCGGTCAATGTCAATTTTAGAGGGTGTGACGTACAGGGGGAAAAACTAACGGTAGTTACAGAATTTTATATATAGATACAGTACTCAAATTCCTTTAGATAGAGCCATATACAGTGAGTATATTACACATTCTTCTCTCTTCGTAATTTTAGTAACGCGCGTGCTTGGTACGTTTTAAAAAACGTTCCATGCACACACGCTACTAAATTTTTCACCGTAATAAACCGATCATTGGATGTTCAGAATAGGACAATTCAATGTCAACGCCCTTTTTTACGCCTGTGTATATAACGTGGGTAAATAGCATAACAGACTAGGTCCTATAGCCTTGGGTAACAATCGGGCTAGGTTAAGACAACTCTGAATTGAAAACCTGGGGTGAGTTTAATTTATGCGCATTCAATTTTTATAGGAGAGAAAGACAGTTCTCTAGATCAAACTTCAAAAGCAATAAAGCGAAACGATGAACAAATCTACATAATTGAAGCTAGTGAGCTGTAGGTGTAGATGTGCAAGTGACGTAAATTTTAGGGGTTCGAATTCCGGTCAACTTTCGTTACATTCGCTTTCGCACAAATACTCTTTGAAAAGGTAAGCGTCTACCTCTTCACTCCAGCCAACAGTGTTAAATAGCTGTACAGACGAGAAGCCCAGCAATAAACTCAAACCGGTTATATGGCGAAACACATACTATACAGCCATCTAAAAGCTACAGAGCCCAACCCTCCCAGAGGGCTGAGTCCTAGAAGGCCGTTGACCACTCAAGAAGTTCCATTTGCTTTAGTAGGTTTTGTTTTAATCTCACAGTGTATCTAGCCACAGAAAAACCTAGTGGAGAACTGGTTTAGTCATCGATAGCCCGACTACGATGCAGGTAGTATTAGGTTACATGCTACCAGTAGCACTCGTAGACACGAATATAGATACGGTATTATCCGAGATTATCCGTACTTAGATTTTCCAGAATTCGATTATCCTGACGTAAAATTAAGAGAAAAACTGAAAACATTCGAAAATCTCTCGTGACGGTGTGCAACCAATACATTTGACAGAATCTAAATAAAAGATTATATCAACACAATGGGGCCATTTTACAAAATAATACATCAAATGTCTTGGTTGCCCACCGTAAGGAGACTGGTTACAATTTTGGCATAAAAAATGCTACTATGATCAAAGAAGAAAAATATCCACTACGCCGAAAATGTCAGGAGTGTGCTTTGATTGCAAGGTCATCTGCAGTAAATTTGCGCCCTGGTTCAAACAACATTTCACCATTCCTAGAAGATCTTCTAATATGACAGTGTGGAATACATAGGGATCCCACGTTAATGGAAATAAAAAGACTCTAAATTAATTCGGCTAGATATTTTAAAAAATTCTAAAACCTCCAGCACCCCTCATTCGTGCGCATGTGTAGTCGTACCAACATAACAAATTTAGTTTAATGAATTCCTGAAGGACGAAACGAGTCACAAGTACACGATTTCCACTTTGTCATAGTTACACCAATATTGTTCTTGATATATAAAAATATATATCCTTATATATATATATATATATATATATATATATATATATATATATATATATATATATATATATATATATATATATACACTAATTCTTTATTTCACTGTTAAAAATAGTTTTCGCTTTCAGACGAAAAATCTATTGTAAAAACTAATTGCACTTTGCAAAGACTTGGTGATCAGTCAGTGAGAAATGATTTCAAATTTTCATTAACTTAATTTTCTTTTCGAGTGTAAACCATAAAAAAATGAAAATCAGCGGACATTAATTCTATATTCCTCTCATGAGCCGAAAAGGACAGAGAAAATTTGATACTTATCTTTACACACGTACACACGCACACGCACGCACACACATACATATGTGTGTGTGCCTGTATGTGCGTGTTTGTGTGTGTGTCTGTGTGTTGACAGAGACCCCGTTGGGAAACGTCGATTGATGTGCTAGCACGAAGTCACAAGTCATCGTGACTGAGGATTTGAGCGTGATAGCCTTGTTCAGACTGTTGATCTCTCTAGATAACGCGCTCTCGCCCAGAAATTGTAACTAATTTCTGCTCAGTGTAGTTTCAGTATGAACCACAGGTGGGCTCTGTGTGTGTTAAACAAACACAAATGTGCCTGAGCAGGCGTCTGCAACAGGGATTAGCTAACCGCACAACTAGAGGAGAATCATCGGATACGAGTGGCCACCGTCCATATATATATATATATATATATATATATATATATATATATGTGTGTGTGTGTTTTTCGCTACACAGTGATAACCATGTTTCAGAAATGGAAGCTAAAGCCTTCGAACTTAATTTTGTTATTAAACCAAAGACATTAGTTCCATTTCCTCGTCAAGCGAATATATATATATATATATATATATATATATATATATATATATATATATATATATATATATATATATATATATATATATGAACGTACTGACGTCGCTGCAAATTGAATATGTGATATGACTTCAAATTCCGTTTAAGACAAGACTTAGTTTATATTTAGTTTATTTTTTTTTAGTCATTGCTAAGTATATTGGCAAAAAGACCTCGTTATAGCATGTCAACATGGTTGCCGGGGAATAGACAGTAGTTAATAAATGAATGGTCGATAAGGGATTTAAAAGTTTCGCTGCATCTGAACAAGCCAGAATCAATGTACGATATCAGATTTGATACGTGAAAAACGTGCAAAAGTCAAAAATTGCTTCATATCAATAAAGTTGATCAACTGATCTTACAGAAAGCGCCGAATAGGAACAGTTTGAATCGGGTTAAGATTATCGCTAGTTGATACACGCTTCAAAGTGAACGGACATCTATAATTCATTTCAATCTTTGTTTTTGTTTTTTTGTTCTTTTTTTTTAGCTGTTGATCGATCTAAAGAATCTCAACCGACATTTCGCAAATGTTTCCCTGAAGATATTATGAACCTGTTCATTGATCATAGAATAAATATGAACGGATTGCTGTTGTGATGCCTGGTTACTGAAATAGTCAGATAACATGGAGAAAGACGAAGGAAGGGAGTGAGAGAGAGAAAAGGCTAAGAAAACATCGTGACTATATATTTATGTTGTATCCACCGTTGACAAGAGGGAAGAAAATTGAGTTGTACAAATTTAATGAGACAACATCGGTCGCTTATCAGAACAACATTTAACAAACGTGTTTCTCGTACGCTATCAGAAATAAGGAACCTGGTCAGCGCACATTCACTGCAGTTCTTAAGCTAGAACTGGGGAAAATTACAATGTAATTTCACTGTCGATCTTTACAAAATCCTCTGAGGAACTGATACTTCATTTGCTTTTTCTGGCGTCTTTGAGCAATCTTCGATTACACATGGAAAAAAAAGATTTCGCTTCGTGAGTTTAAGCACGTGCCTTAGAATAAATCGTATATGCTGATTCCGAATCTAAATTCAGAAAGGATCTACCTTGAAAATAATTTATGTAATGCTCACTCAAATAAATAGGACAGGTCGTGTGAGTACCCATACTTGATTTCCCCCTAAAACGGAGGCTCTACTGAGTGATATGCGCATACACTCGTCACAGGTTTCAGACGTAATTTCCAAACTAGACTCCCCCAAGGCTAGCGGATGTGATAGAATCCCGGCCGTCGTCCTAAAGAAATGTGCTCCTGAACTGGCCCCAGTTCTCTCCAAACTCTACAACAGTTGCCTCGTCGCTTCCCGCTTCCCGGCTTGTTGGAAGTCCTCCTCTGTAGTTCGTGTTTTTTAGGAATTCCGAGAACCCTCTGACCCCTCAAATTATCGTCCTGTTATTCTCTTACCGTTCTTGGCAATGTATTCGAGGCTCTAATCAATATTGCTGTGGTTAAGCATCTTACTTCTCACGACCTCCTCTAAGGCGAATAAAATGGCTTCCGTTTCGCCAGGTCTACGTGTTGACGGCCATCACTGTATATCAAGCTCTGGATAAGAAAGGCGAACCCCGAGATGTGGCTTTAGATATCACGAAGGCCTTCTATGCAAGCTCCAGGGTATACGGTGTCATAGAACGAATGTTTGATTTAATCCAATCGTTCTTATCAAATCGTGAAATGAAAGTCGTTTTGAATGGCCTCGCTTCCAGATCCTTTCACACGAAACCGAGAGCTGCCAAGGTTTTATCCTGGGTCCTATGCCGTTTCTGATCCTCATCAATAATCTTTCTGATGCCATCAGTTCCCAGTTAGGTATTTATACAGATAACACTGCCGTTTACTCCTGTCTCAATAGAAAATCCATCAAATCTGACGAAGTAAATCTGACAACTGCTCTTGTAAATTTTAACGTCTCCAAAACAAAATTGCTTTCATTTAACCACCATCCAGACCCTTTTTCTGCCTGCTACCCACCATGGCTTAAGCTAAACTCCAGGCGACCAACCTTCTTGGCCTGACGTTTTCAATTGACTTGAAGTGGAACAATTACATCGGATCAATAGCTCCATATACTGCAAAGAAAGCTGGGCCGCTGTGTTGTGCCAGAATTTTTTTTCACCTCAGAATCCATCTTGCACATTTAAAAATGTACATATAGAGATCCTAGACAAAACCCAAAGAAGGATGTGTAATGTAATCGATCCTAAACTGTCATCTCGACTTCAGTCACTTTCTCACATGAAGGGACTGAATTTGAGCTAGCCCCCCACTCTGTCTTATCAGCAAATATTTTCAAGGCAGCTACTCTGATGGATTTTTACACTTGTGCTCCGACTACATAAATTTATGCGTACTACTAGATTGGTATCTTAGTCCCACCCTTTTACTGCTGAAATAGCTAGATGCAACCGCCACTTCTTTTCACACCCGTGGAATTCTCTTCCGTTCGATTGCTTCCCTGATAACTACAATCTTCAAAGATTTAAATGCAACGTCAATCGCCATCTCTACTTTCTTGAATCCACTTTGACTTCTGTCCATTCCTCAATCCTCCCTATGCTCAGTCATCTCTTTCACTTTCACTCCCTCTAACCCCACTGCGTACTAGTGGTTTTCCAGGGGTCAAATAAAAAACATTACGCTGGGAAGTTTGTTTCTTGTGTTTAAGCATGAAACTCAATCGATAATGTAGATTCCTAATTTTGAGTCAAAAATAATTTCTTACTTCAGAAATTTACACTATACGCCTACATATTATTAGTGGCGACGAAGATTAAAAAATTACGGTGGCACCCGTTTACCACGTGAGATAATTTTAGCCACCCCTTTAGTCTAAATTCAGTCCCTTCATGTGAATCGTTTGGAGTGCCTTAACAGTGTGATCTTTGTATGACAATCTACCCTGCAGGTGTGGCAGACAAAAGTGGAATTTGTTCCCAACAACCTGGTCAATGCCTGTCCGTTTCTCGGTTTTCTGTTACTTACGTCATTGAAACGTAGTGATGGACGGTCTGTCAGTCGGTGTCCTGTGGCTAGCATGCTGGACATTATATCTCTTGATATACGGCCGTCATTCCTTCGATGTACATAGCCCAGTCATGTTGTCAGCACCTGGGTGTTCATGACTCTCCATATCTTCCCTAAAACATTTTCTCCCTTTTCTAAGGCTTTCGCCTCCATTTCGACACCCATTCACGTATGCTGCCTTCTTCTATGTCTCTTGTCTTCAATATCCCCTCTTAGGGTTAGGCTTTCCAAGCCCTCCTTCCTCATCATGTATCCAAGAAATTTCGGCTGTCTCTTCCTGATTCTGAGTAAAAGAATTCTTTTTGTTGACATTTTCTTTAACACTTTCTCGTTACTTACTCGCTTCATCTATGGAATTCTCAGTATCCTTCCGTAGAACCCCATTTCTGTTGCCTCCAGTTTTCTCTTCGTCCGTGGAGAGATTGTCCAGCATTCACTAGCTTACCTAGCACGAAGCGTGTTCGAGTAGCTGCAACTCTAACAGGAGATCTGGTTCGAGGCGCGTGCGCACCAACCGTGATTTCATGAAACGGACATCACACCTATGCAAATGTGTATCAACACCTGCCGCTTACTATATAAGCGGCTACATTGCTTGCTAGGGATCAGTAAGTAATTCTGTAGACGATGTACGTGGTGTGCAGTAGGAAGAGAAAGCGCTACGGGCGACATATGTAGAATACTCAGTACTTAACACAATCCAGCTGTAGTCAAAAAACGTCTTTGGTCTGCTGCCCTAATAACTCATGTTAAAAATAAATCAAATATTTTATTCTTTTTAAATGCCGTTTCCATTCAGGATGTCTTTGTTATTCGTAGCATAATTCAATGAACTGTTGCTTCAATTCTCTTCTTCATCAGACAGAAAATTGCCCAACATTCACAGCCATATAAGAGGATATCAAGTCTCTACTCAAAATTGTCCTGGCGCATTACAATCTTTTGTTATGGACAGTGCCTTATGTTAATTACACTTGGAAACAAAATGAACACCTCGCACCAATATTTTAATAAAGTATGAAAAATGTTTCGTGGCTGGCGCGAACGAATTCAGTTATGGGCCATGCGTGATACACGCTTAGACGATCATGTATCTTTTGATACATGACTGACTAGTCAGATTTTTTCCCGCAGTAGGTTGCCATTTCTTTCTGAGGTAGACCAGTTGCCATCCAAGGCTATAGAACCCGGTCTGTATTGCTATTTACCCATAGCTGGGGTGGAGAAGAATATACATATACCTTTTCCAAGAGTATTTGCACGTAAATGAATGTCATGGATTCGACTAGAATTTGAACTCGGCTCTCCGAGTCGCTCACCATTACTCCACCGTGCCTCCTTTGGTGAATTCACGAAGGAATTAGGTTTACTAAATAAATGAAAGTGATTTGGGGATAGAGAAAATTGAAAGAAACTATAACGGAAAAATAAACCAAAGGTAACGGTTAGGTTGAACTTATAAAAACAAAAACAAGGTCTGATTGAGTTTGGAATTGGTGAGTATCGAAACCTGTGTTCCTAATTTAAAAACCTGTCTATGTGAAAAAAATCTTCGAATGACCGAGTGAGGAAAAATCTTCTGAATATTTCCTATACACTGAAAATACATGTATTTCTCATCAATTGACACTACTTCGAAAAATAAAGAAATGTATTCATGGGTTCATCTCGCGGCCCCAGCTAGCTAACTTAGGGCATATGGTTTTTATCAAGAAATTCTTCTTTATCTGAAGAAATATCTCACGCAACAATTCTACTGTCCGAAGACTTTATAAACAGTAAAGTCCAAAGACGTAGACAATGGAAATTCCGTCACAGCCAGTCAGTAAGGCCCGTTTTTCTATTGTCCGTTAGGAATACGGAATTGCTTTTCGTCAGAGTAGAAAAAAAAGAGTTTTAAAGAACGAAGACGAAATGAAAGAAGTGGCGACTATTGTTAAACTGACTGTTCACGATAAAAAGGACTGAAAGAAAATTAGTTGTTTTTTTTTAGAGACTAGCTGCAAACATAAATAAGAAAGAAGAAGGAATTGTCTTATGATTGTCAATAATTAACAGTTGTTTACAATCAGCAGAATTGCCTTGTGATTTGAATTCGTTTTCAGGTAAAAGTAATATCACGGGCCTTTCGGATAACCAACTCACGATTTAAACACAATGTAGTCTCACCATATCAGACAGCAGATCGCCACGTGGTTAGTTACAACATAGCAGGAACGATAGATTAAATACTGTTATGGGAACTTACCCATAATAATAATGGACTATTCCGGACATCATAAATACAGCGCCTCAAGAGGGAGCAGCGTTCAGGTTCAGAGTCAGTCCTTTTTGGACGACTCGGCTAGACGGTCGAACTCTCTGCCTCTTGGCAGAGAGGAACCCGGACGAGGCTCCGCTGAAGGGCAGAGCCTCGTTCGGGGAGGTTGACCAACCCGATCCTGTTTATAGTGGTTCTACGGGCATTTTTTTGGCCGAGCCTACGGGCTCGGGAATACCCACGGTAAACTCGGCCTTGTGCCACATCTATCCCACGTGGGGGGGGCAGTAAATACTGTTCAGGTTCAGAGTCAGTCGTTTTTGGACGACTCGGCTAGACGGTCGAACTCTCTGCCTCTTGGCAGAGAGGAACCCGGACGAGGCTCTGCCGAAGGGCAGAACCTCGTTCGGGGAGGTTGACCAACCCGATCCCGTTTATACGGGTTCTACGGGCATTTTTTGGCCGAGCCTACGGGCTCTTTGAGCCCACATTAAACCGGCCTTGTGCCACATTCGACACACGTGAGCGTTTTGTTGATCATCTTCAGGTTCAGAGTCAATCAGAGTCAGAGACTGAGTCGAGGTCAGACGATTACTGTAAGACATTGGGATAGTGATACTTGTCGAGACAACATAGTTCTCTCTAACCAAATCTGATAGTCATTACTAATACTTCTACTTCTTTGTACATATTTCTGTTTGTAATATATCTGTGTTATTCCATACCTGTGTTCGAGTTATTCTTCATTGGTTCTACCTTGGACCATTACACTGGTACAAGGAACTTGGACCATAACAAATACCAGAATAGTTTGGGCTTTCTAGGCTTCGCAAGCCTAGAAAGCCTGTTGTGAAGCAAACTGGAAACTATTCCACTATATTTCCCAAGAAGACAAGACAACAGATAGTAAGAAAAATGGAATCTGCGGTAAGCCATGATCGCCTACACCCTGAAGCGACATGGTAATTTTTTTAACCGATTGGTAAAATTAAAACCAGCAACGATACAACTTACATAATGATGATAGATTCTTATCTTTGAATTTCAGGAAATGCGAAAAGCTGAAGTATTAAGTGGACAAAACGTAATGGTAACACCAACAAGGAATGAAGCTAATAGTTTTACTTTAATTACTAGAAGTCACGCATTGGTCGAGCAATTATTTTGTATCCGTCTAAACCGTAACTCTGTTTTTGGGGGTGGCACCGTACGAATTAATTAGTTGCATGCAATGAAAGCCGAGAGGGTAATTAAAAAGATGGTGGCGGTCAGAGAACGTGTGAGGAAAGACGGGAGGTGGGACGAGCACAGACAAAATTGTCATTAATTATTTTGAACCAATTCATTAAACAGTTTTAATTAAGCGGATAGGTGTGCATTTATGGAAGATACGTTCTGAACGGAAAGGCAGTCACGAAGTGGGTGACCTTTACTGCTGAGTACGAATCAATTTCGTTACGGTCGTTTTCTTATTCGAGTGTTCGTTTTTTTTCTTACACTTCATTCCTTTTAACTACAGTTGTAAAATACATTTGATGAACATCAGAAACAACTGCGTCAATATTAATTAAAAAGTAAATAACATTCAACAGTAAAAATACGCAAGCACGCAACACACACACACACACACACATACACACACACATACATATATATATATATATATATATATATATATATATATATATATATATACATATATATATATATATATGCATACACACAAATAAAAAGAAAGACAGATTAAGAATCCACACTTCTTAGCATTTATTTTTCTTTTTAAATGCTCGATACAATTCATTCTCGCTTAGAATATTGGTGCCACATATGGTCCGGTGCAATTGCTATTTACCTTGAGCTCCTTGATAAAATCCAAAGAAAAATCAGCAATATTATTGATCCTGGTCTGGCGGCTCGGTTTCAATCACTTTCTCCCCACTGTAGGGTTGCCTCTTTGTGTCTATTCTATAAATACTTTCATGGTAACTGTTCGGATGAGAGCTCATCGCTTTGCTACCTAAATTTTTAAAATTTAAGCGCAGTACCAGACTGGCGTTGAGATCTTATCAATTTACAGTTGAGCTGATTAGATGCAACCGTAAATTCTATGCTAACAGTTTCTTTTCTCGTGCTTCTCGCTTGTAGAACTCCCTTCCGGCAACATGCTTCCCAGCCAACTTTAACCTGCAAAAATTTAAATGTAATATCAATCGCTATTTATTGTCCTTCTGATTACTCTTTTCTCTTTCCGCTCATTATTAACGTTGCTCTTTCTAATTATTCCACGTCCCTTGTGTATTAGTGGCATTGCTTCCTTGCATTCGCTAATAGCGATTAAAAAATAAAGGAATATATATATATATATATATATATATATATATATATATATATATATATATATATATATATTGATGACGAAGTTAAAAAGATTTTCGTGTGTCGCGTCTCGACCTTTAGGACTTCATCGGACAAAAGTGATGTTTTAAACTTATAAATTTAATTTATTTTTGATATGGGTTTGGCTATCTAGGTATATCTATCTTCTGGTTCATAATCCTTCACGGTCTTTTAAATATGAATAAAGGTTTATCCATTATTTCCTCTTTAGGATTGGGTTTCTGGTTCCTACTAAAGTCTTTTCCTTCTCTTTCATTTCCAGTAGCGCCTTGCGTCTTAGTAGCGCTATCACCTTTCCTTGGAGTGAATCGATTGAAAATAAATTGTATATAGTTTCATTTAGTTTCTTTTTATTTATGATTTCATCAGTTTTATTTTTAATTATCCAATGTTGTGGTCATAAAAGATCTGCCCAGATAGGTGAAATGCTGCAAGAAAATGGGCGCAAATTTAATGCGTGTTTCATTAAACAATATAGACAAGTTTTGTCTATTTATTTTAAGTAAGTTCTTTTCGTATTGTCTGATATGCTTAATCACATTATTGTTGAAAGACGAAAGGAAAGCACCATATTGACACATGTTTGAATCCAATCTAAGTTTCGGCTTACATAAGCCATTATATAAAAAAAAAACAACTAATACTCGACAAAATGTATAACGAGTGTAGCAGCATTGTGTTGAAATGCATGTGACAAACATTTCCATGCTATCAATTTCCTATCAGCTCCCTTATATTGGGAGGCTTGTCTTGCAAAAGATTTCATAGCTACAACGGATAAATTGAAAATTTCCAATGAATTCTAACAGAATGCGCTCACGTGCCTATTTTAAAAATCACCATCACAATGAAATGCAGATGTTATGACAGTTACAATAAATTTGTCTTTGTAATTTATCCCTGAGGTTGATCTTGGAAGAGATCGAAAGTATTTTGGTGGGAACAAACTACGGCGCCTTGATGAATTTCATCTTAACACCAAGAAGCTGATTAGAAACTTGGAATGGATCAGTATGAAATAAATACACATAATATGCCTATATTATTCAATGAAACAGGTTTGAATATATATATATATATATATATATATATATATATATATATATATATATATATATATATATATGTGTGTGTGTGTGTGTGTGTGTGTGTGCAAACATTCAGAAATCAATTAAATATATCTGTAACAAGAGAATGTAAATTAATAATTATTAATAATGACGAAGAAGATTATTTTTTACCAACGTGTTTCGTCCTCTGATACAGTTTAGCTTAAGAATATCTTCGAACGTTCTGAAATTTAACATTTTTGTAAACCTAACGATATTTTTTACTTTTGTTTATAAAGACGCATTGAAAAATAAAATCCTTAGATTAAGTTTGACAAAGTTCACTAAAGGACGAAATTAATAAGGAAATGTTTTCTCTTTTTCATCATGCATATATACAGTGTAACGCGGATATAAGAGACCCGGATATAAGAGAAACCCGGATATAAGAGAAACCCGGATATAAGAGAGATTTTCTCTGGTCCCAAATTAGAGCCTGTGTTAATGTATATATAATAGACCAAACCCGGATATAAGATAAACCCGGATATAAGAGACTTCATCTCCAGTCCCGACAACTCTCTTATATCCGGGTTACACTGTATATATATATATATATATATATATATATGTCTGTGTGTGTGTGTGTGTGTGTGCGCGCGCGCGCGCGCGTGCCTGCAACAAAAGTGAACATAATGAGACAAAGTGGAAATGTTATTAATGAAATGTTTCGACCAGAGCGCTTGCTCTCTCCTGCTTCTTCACGTTAAAATGGAAAAAAAAACAAAAACAAAACAAAACCGTATGTCAGAAAAAAATGCATTGGGATCTTCGAGAGAAAGTAGAACCATAAATCAAATTATATCTCTCTCTATATATAACTGCAAATAAAAAGTAGAGTCCTCTACGTACTACTACTATAGTTTCGACCAGAACGAACATCAAGTTGGGAACCAAATACCAACAAAATGTTTTCGTAAGTGAAAAAGTATTGATTTGCTTTTATTTGGAATTCGATTATCGATCTGCTTTTCAGTCTTTATCCTTGTTAACGGACGTCCAGTCTTCAGGTAGCGTTTTTACATATTTCCAAATATTTATTACCATTTGCATCAATGTATTTCTCTCTCTCTCTCTCTCTCTCTCTCTCTCTATATATATATATATATATATATATATATATATATATATATATATATACAAAGACATATGTAGGATTAATGTGAGTAAAATTTGATTGATGTTACTTTCAGCATTCCGACTCAAGAGATTCTCCTATTCAGGATTCGCTTCATCTTCTGATGGACTTTATTTGCCTTGATAAAGTCCATCAGAGGACGAAACGTGTCAGCTAAGATAAGTTTTCCTTTTGTCTTTGTCCATAATGTCCTTCAATTCAAGTTTCAATTCTCGGTAGCGGATGCGCACTGCTGATGAGTCCCAAATATAGGACGAAACGGCCGTCCAGTGCTTTCTGCATGCTGTTGAGGTTTCAGATTCGATGAATTACTTAATTATATTTATCAAATCCTCCTAATATATATACATATATATATATATATTGGAAGTAAAATCTGATGATCCGCGGTCCTTTAAAAGGGCTGTGATGAAATAATTTATTATATGGAACCTTAAAGTGTTCTGTTTTTATTTAAATTATTAGCTCTGATTTGCATTGAGGTATCTGGATTTTATCCTCCTTGGGTCTACCCATACGGATTACCCTGTTTTTCGTAAACTATATATATATATGTATATATATATATATATATATATATATATATATATATATATATATTATAAAATATACATATATATAATAAAAGTGGTCACTGAGGTCAACACCGAACGGCGACAATCTGTTTCATGCTAGAACGAAATCTGGATAATCTGAAGATTACGTACAAGCCTCAGTGTTGACTTATATATTTAAATACGCTCTATCCCAAATATTGAGCACTTTTACCCATAAATATAGCATACCTTAAAATATATATATATGTGTGTACATATATTTGTGTGTGTGTGTGTGTGTGTGTGTGTGTGTGTGTGTGTGTGTGTGTGTGTGTGTGTGTACATGTCTGTGTGTACATGTGTGTGTGTTACGCTTAATCTGTCTAAACTACCAGTGCTATAGGGGATGACAAGCCTTTTAAGATCTAAATCCCTCCATTTGGAAAAAGCCTTTTTAAATTCCTCGCTTTGAATTAAGTAACACTAAACTAATTGTAATATATCATTACACAACTAATACTTTTAAAAAACCTCCTTATTCGTTCAAAGACACAAATTTGCTTGAAATCTTTACAATATGTCATGCAGAAAACTGGATGTCGACTCACTTTTTCTAAAACCTTATTTTAATTCTTCACGTATTTCGTTTTTTTTTTCTATAAAAGAACACCCACCAAGATATATTTTCTTATCTCTCCACTTGTGCCTTCAATGCACTTGAGCTCTGGTCTTCTTCCCCGATAAGGGCTCTCTCTTCTCATGTCTCGCCGTTCTTTGCCCTTCGCCCAAATAATTCCTGAGTAAAGAGGCGGAGTACTTTACGAGAGAGAGAGACGGAGAGAGTGATGTCTGTACCGTTACTCCACGTCTCTGCTTTCCACTGGTGGCTGGCAAATATTTCTCGTTGACGTCGGCCAGTCATCGCTATTCACACCGTACAATAAACACTTGGACAATGACAAATTGGATCCGTCGTCAGAGCTGTGTCGGCCACCACAGGAACTAAATCTTTGCTGACACGCAAGGGTCGAACTGGGGCTAGGGGGTAACACATCCACAATGCCTGGTTCATGTTATAAAGAGAAAGCAAATTATTTTTTTTTTCTTTCACTATCTTTTATGTTCACTTCCTCTTCTCTATTTTCGCACGATCATTCTTTATACTTTGTCTTTTTTATACTAATGTTCACCCAATACAAGGCCCAAGAGCCTCTCAAGGTAGAGGGTTACTGTGTGGTGGTGTTGTATGTGCGCAAGAATGGGCAAGAAGTGAAGTTCTTGGGAGTGATGCAGGAAAGATAACGACTAATTTTAAATTCGATGAGGTCAGTATTTAGTGAATAACATTTCAGAGTTCAGTCAGAGACGCTAGAAATATAGTGTGGAAGTAGACTTTAGAAGGAACCGACAACCTAATCCTAAAGAGGAGACTCAGAATAAACATCTACTCCTGTTCGAAAGAATGAAGAGGAGTGTGAACCGGACGATAGGCAAACATATCTACTCCTATTGCAAAGAAAATGAAATAAATATTTGTTATGGTCCAATATCCTCGCACCACTGTTATGGTCCAAGGTTAGGACCAAGGAAGAACAAAACGAACACAAGAGTAGGAATAACAAAGATATATTAAACAGAATAATAATACAAGAAGTTGAAGGTGTTAGTATGACTGGTTTAGAGTGAACTACTATTGTCTCGACTCGTTCCGTCTCGACTCGTTCCCCTACGTTCTATCGTCTCTCTTGAGAGGCGCAGTCTTTATAGTATCAGGAAGAGTTCATTGTCGTTACAGGTAAGATCCCATAACAATAGTAGATAAAATTAAAGAATTTTCGGCAGCGATGTTAGAAGTATAGAGCTGAAGTAGACATTAGAAGAAATCAGGAACCCAATTCTATTTATTCTTAAGGATAAACCTTTACTCCTGTACAAACGACCGGGGAAACGGATGATAGGAAATCGTATCTACGCCTATTGTAAAAAAAAGTTCAGAATTTTAGGCGGAGACGTTAGAAGTAAGGAGTTGAAATAGACTTTAGAAGGAACTGGAACCCCAATCCTAAAGAGGAAACAAGGTATAAACCTCTACTCCTGTTCAAAAGACCGGAGAGGGATGTGAACTGGATGTTTTCACCTTTTCTTTCTTTTCTCTGCTTGCGTGTGTATCGATTTCTTCCATCGCATTTTTATTCGAAAAGGAAAAAATATTTTTCTGTGTACTGTGTGCCTACATGACGTTGAGAGATGGTGGCTTGTCACAGCTTCCTTTGTATCTCAAAGAAATGTTGGTGCGGTTACTATCCATAACCGACCTTCTACTGCTATTCATTTATAGAAGCCCGTTATGAAGGCTGCTTAATGTTTCCCTTTTATATTAAATACGCCATGCGAGAGTCAAATTCTCCAAGCGCCCTTTCTTCATTATGTATCTCGGAAAATTCAGCTCTCTCTGATTCTACATATAAGCGTTGTTTTTGTTTATACATTCCTTGAAACTTTCTCCTTACTCATATGTACATTCCATGGCATTCTCAGCATCCTTCTGTAGAACGATATTTCTCTTGCCACGAACCATCTCTTTATCTGCAAGGAAAATGTCCATCATTCACTGCTCTATAGGAGAAACAATTTTACATAGCAGTTTAGTTCATGTTCCGTTGTTTATAATGACATGAGAAAAACGCTTCTCAGATATTTAAACATCTTTACTTGGAAGAACATTTGCCGATCAAAAAAAAAAGGCTCAGTAGTGAAAATCCTTCTCATCATAAACTCTCGAAATGTTTATATCTTTTCAGTTTCGTCTCCAAACTTAAAGCAATTTCTAAAGAATTAATAGATTTTTTTTTATTAATCCGACAGATTCTATCACAATAAACGTTATTTTAGTGGATACTCATATTTGAATAGACGTCCCGTTTATTTATTAAACAGTATATTTATTTTCGTCTACTGGTCTGAATATTCGAGCAGTTTTATTACATAAAAATATGCGCTCTCCGGCAGGATTCGAAAATGCTTCTCCTTATTTCTTTAATAAGATTTCTCGAATAATCAGGCCGGTAGACGAAAATAAATAAATATACTGCTTAATAAATAAATGCAGCGACTACTCAAATATGTGTATCCACTAATAATAACGTTTCAAGTGATTACTTCTGTTAAAATATCTATGTTTGGATATGAAACTGAACAGTTGTGAACATTTCGGACACTATGATGAGAAGGGTTTCGCTTAAAGGCACTATTTGATCAGCAACGTTCTTTGTGGGTTAGTCGGTTAAAGCACGTCAACCCTAATGAGGGTTCTTTCTTCCAGGTGGGGCGCAGGTGCGAATCCTGCAGGAGAGTGTATACATCTGTACTTGAGTGATTTTGACTAGGATCGAAAAGGGAAAACAGAATTAATAATATCAAATATTTTCAGGGTTGGAAGTTCCCTGAGTGGAATTTAGATAAAACTAAATTTTGATTCAAATTTTAACCATAAAGTTAGAGTAATGCAATTCATAAGAAAAAGAATAATTCGTCTGTGCTACTGGGAGATAATGGGTCATAATTAGACGTTTGGTGTAATTGCCTTTTTAAGCGACAAATTACCACATAATTAAATCCAAACAAACATTTCAGATAGCTAATACTAACTCAATAACAGTGCCACGATGTCACAAACTCATTCATGACACTTGGCAAATATATAACAATTTGGCATTCTCATGCCCCCGCCTTTTCGGTTTTCTCATTTCTTTACCTTTCAACCAGATCAGGAGTATAGGCAGTTTAGTGTGGATTAGAAAACGCACAAGTAATAACCAACAACTAGTTTGAAGAACATCCAAGACGCTCTGGACACATAAAAGGCATGGATACTGCATAAATATAGATAGACTACCTAATAATTTGTAAGAGGCTACTGCCCATTTCTAGGGAAATCTTGTCTAGTTTTAATTTTTAGTACTCGTTAGTTATTGCTCGCCCTCTTTTCACTAAATTCAAGTACACACTGGCCGGGCCCAAGAATTGAACTCACATTACTACGTCACCAAACTCAAAATTACTACGTCACCAAAATCACAATTACTACGTCACCAAACTCACTGAAGCTCAATGTTACAGTTGTTGCTGAGCAGGCAGGGAAAATTTCAGGTAACAGGCACTCCACAGAAAATTACCCCACAAAACAATAGCCCTGTGGATTAAAGCGTTGCTTCAGAGAGAAAACGATGAAAAGGAAAAAGAAACAAGAGAGAAAGAGAAAAAATGAAAGAAAAGGAAACAAGAAAAAAATGAGAAAAAGAAAACAAACTTGAAAGAAAATGAAAGAACAGAGAAGGAAAAAAAAGATTTAAAGGAAAAGAACCAAGGGATAAGAGACAAAAAAAAACAAGATTGAAAGAAAAAGAAACAAGAGAGAAAGGAAAAAAAGAAAAACAATACTGAAAGAAAAAGAAACAATAGACAAAAAAAGATTTAACAAGATTTAACAAGATTTAAAACAAGATTTAAAGGAAAAGAAACAAGAGAGAAGGAGAAAAAGAAAATAAGATTGAGATAAAAAGAAACAATAGAGAAGAAAAAAGTAACACTGAAAAAAAAGAAACAAGGTACAATTAGAAAAAAGAAAACAAGATTGACGGAAAAAAAACAAGAGAAACAGGGAAAAGAAAACAAAATTGAAAGAAATGGAAAGATGAGAGCAGTAGAAAAAAGAAAACAAGATTGACAGTAAAAGAAACAACAGAAAAGGAGAAAAAAAACAGATTTAAAGGAAAAGAAACAACAGTGACTCAGAAAAAGAAACAAGATTGGGAAAAAAGAAAAAAGAGAACGGGGGAAAAGAAAATAATATTGAAAGTAAAATAAACAAGAGAGAATAAGAAAAAAGAACAAGATTGAAAGAAAAAGAAACAAAAAAGAAAAAAAAACAAGATTTAAAGAAATAGAAAGAGCGGAGAAGGAGTAAAAGAAAACGAATTTGAAAGAAAAAGAAACAACAGAGAAGGAGAAAAAGAAAACATGATTGAAAGATAAAGAAACACGTGAGGGGGAGCAGTAAGAAAACTAGACCGAGAGAAAAGATGCAAGAGAGAAGGAGAAAAAAAGTCCAAATGGAAATATACAAGCGAGAAGGAGAAAAAAGCAGAGAAAAAAATCTAGCGAAAAAAGCAATATGCTTAAGAGAAAACGCTACTAAGACCCACGAATTAGAGAAAAAAATAGACAAATTAAAAATCAAAAGCAAAATCACAAATCGAACAAAAATGTGTATCAAATTTAACGATCCATCTTTTTATGTTCTAGAAATTTCGGATCCTAAGCAAAATTTTCGTTTTCGTTCCCATTTTCATAAAATATATCTTTGTTGTCCATGTTATTCTCAACATCCTTCGGTAGAACCACATCTCTTTTGTCTCAAGTTTGCTCTTCATCTACGAGGAAATTGTTCAACATTCACTACCTCCTATGAAAACTGTTTCTAATAAAATCTTGCTCTTTCTTAATAGTTAGTACTTAGCTTTCGGAAGGCATCTTTCGCTATTCCAATTTTCCGAAAGTAGTTGATATCGTCAGTAACTGCAGAGCTGAAAAGTATAACGCTCAAACAAAACAAAAAAAATGCTCAACAGGCGCGAATTATTTCATTAAAAATTTTTCATATTATTGGATTGCATAAAAAAGTCAGAGTAAAGATAGAAGAAAAGTATAAAATATTTGGAATAAATTTCCACAGGGATGCTTCGGACTTTAAAAAAATATGCAAAAATGTCTCGTACTGTATATTGAACCCGAAACTTAATTAAAAAACAAGAGGAATATTTTACTTGAAAGAACATCTTTGTTGCTTACAAAGGAAAATATGTTCACGCAAAAAAATATTGGTATGCTGCAATGAAATTAGTGCTGAGGAATTCTCTTGAATTTTTGTTTTGTTTCATTTAGTGTCTTTGCAATGAGAAATTCAAGTATGACAGGTCCCATGAGACAAACTGAAAAGTGACATGGACAGTCGACAGAGGACAAATAAACATAAGTAAAAGAAGCAAGAATGTGTGTACATATTTTTCTGAAAATGACTTATGAATGCACACAGTGAAGAAGCAGAGAAATGAAGTACTATTTTATTATTCAATTAAAAACATTTAATACATTAAGTCCATTACCTACCTACCTACCTATCTATCTATCTACCTATTTCATCAAATTTATATATGTATATATATATATGTATATATACATACATATACATATACATATATATATATATATATATATATATATATATATATATATATATATATATATATATATATATACATGTTCATATCTATATATCTATCTTAATCTATGTTTGTTCTATGTATTTATCCTAGTCTGTTCATATATATCTCTCTATATCGTTCTCTCTCTCTCTTTATATATATATATATATATATATATATATATATATATATATAGAGAGAGAGAGAGAGAGAGAGAGAGAGACCAATTATATATATATATATATATATATATATATATATATATATATATATATATATATATATATATATATATATATATATATATATATAGTAAAACTTCTCGGGGCCCTCTAAATTTCATACAAAATATGCGTCAATACGTCAGGTCGAATAACGGTTTCCGTATAGGAATAAAGGTTCGATTCCTGTCGGTGAACGCATATTTTCTACGAATTTTTTCGAACGTTCTGGCCGGTAAATGTTTAATTATTGGAAAGCGCTCAATATAAGCGATAGAGCTAACACATTTAGTTGCGTTGATGTGTAGTGTGTGACCCTGGGTTCACACCCTTTGCGATCGTCAGAGTTTGTCTGACGATCGAAAAGGGCGTGAAACCCAGGGCCACCAGCCTCTACGCAACTATATATATATATATATATATATATATATATATATATATATATATATATATATATATATATATATATATATTCGACATGGTGTCTCGCTAGATCAATTACAATTGAATATTCGAATGTTCGATCCTCACTAGGTGGACGATATTTTCGGCTTTGTCCCACATCTAGAGACAGAGAGATATATCCTTATATTTTATCGGATTTTGTGCGGAGAATTCCATGTATGTTCTTGTCGATTCGTGTCTAAGTGATGCGTTTTTCCTTGTCAGAAAAAGGCACTTCATGTAAAGAGAAACTAAAAAAAAAGTTTCAAAACGCGGAAGTAGTTAATTCAACATTCGACGATTAGCGATGTGACAAAGCACAATTGGGAATATTCCGACTTCTTCATTGCAGCGTGTGAAAAAATTTGTGGTACAGAAGTGCCTCCGGTCGGAAACATATGTAGAGAAGTGCCGAGCAATATTTCCGTTATCTCACGCGAGTCTCTGAACAAATGAAACTCTGTAAATATACGTATTGTGCTAATATGGGGATAAAAAATAAGAAGAACGAAGTAATAAAAAATTTAAAAAAAAACTAAACACGCAATGACACGAAAGAGAATGAAAATTCTATCCTATTAATAACGAGTACTAAAAAAGAAAAATTACGGAACCCAGTTAGTTATCAGCATTTGAAGTATTCATTTTTTTTTTAGCAATCTGGCCTCCCTCGTTTAGAAGATTACCGTTACACAGTCTTCCAACACTAGTCTCCCGCGATTTGATCTTATAATGTTCTAGACCAATCTAAGTCAATACCAAAAGAAGTAAGGTACCAATGACGACTTTCTAAGCAGACTGATTTACTGATAGTAAAATAGCGCTATTCAATCTTCCTGCTTCAAATCGCCCAAATTTGTTATTAGCACTTTCTAAGCAGGCTCTGAGTAAATACTAATGTGAGATATCAATGCTATTTTCCTTTGTTGTCTTGCCTTATCAATTTGGAAGATTGGCGCTACATAATCTTCCCGTTCTAACTTTCCTTTTAAACAACAGATGATTAAATGTCAATCACTATTATTATTATTATTGCTTTAAATTAGTCATGTTCTTTCATTTCTTTGATGCTTTCCCTCGAGAATGGATATATAAGAAAAAACCTGGTCGTATATTGCGGAATCTGCATCGGTTTGAACGTATTTCAATGTATTTCCGTCTTAATAAGGTACTTGCTTTATCTACCGTGACAGAATCTGGAACAGTTTTAATTGTGGTTAAAATAATTTCAATGTATAACTAATTTTAAATTAATTTCTAGAAGGTCATTTCTGTATAAAGATTCCCTTCTTTTAATTTCTTAAACTATTCAGTCACGCTAGGTCGGGTATTCCTGAGTGTATCACGCCAACCATTTCGGTCCTGAATCAAGATCAGAAGGTCATTAGCGGAGAATTCTGTGCCATATCATAGTTGGTCAATGTAGGTGGTTGCTGGATGGACAATCCGTCTTAGCTAGTTGCCCAATGCAGTAGATCCCTCACGAGTTCTTGTTTTTCTCGCCAGCAATCTCCGACAAAGCACATTCTGTGTTTGCGTAAGATCGTAGAAATATCAGGGATGGGTCCATAGAGGTGTGATTTAACTGGATGTTGTCTCCAAGAGATGTTAATTCTAGCTCTCAGTATCCGAGTGTAGGTTCCATCAAGATTAGACTGTAGGGTTTTTGTTAACGTCCAAGCAGTACCTTAAATGGAGATATTTTTTACTTTTTTAAAAGTAAAATATAACATTTAAGTAACTACAAAGCATTTGTTTTATTTTAACAAAAATTAAAAACGTAACTATAAAAAATTTTAAACGACACTATCGTATTTTCTTTTCGGCAGTAAAAACGCCACCTCACTTAATTACCGATTTACAAATTCGTGGTATTCTTTCCAACAGTTTTGGAAAAAAGTAGATGGCAGACTAAGCATTCTTCAAGTACTGAAAAAGCTGACGCTCACTCTTTAAGTATTCTCTTCAAATTCTCCTATCCAATTCATCCCATACTAATTCAATTGGAGAGAACGTTGTAGTCAATAATTTCATAAAAAATATTCTTTTGACACAAGGTAATTTTAACATAATTCAGAAGAGTGGTTTTGATCGTTGTCTTGTTGAAAGGTGATTTTTTTCGATTATTCGCAAACCAGATGGTATAGTATGTCTTTTCAAAATTAAATGAATTTTTTCATGTTTCCCTTTTTCTGAATCAAACCTCCAGTCAGCTCTCACCCAAAACATTATAACAGACCCACGACCATGCTTAGCTGTTGGAACCATACATTCCTCGTGCAGTCTTTCTCCTGGCGATCTTCTCACAAATACTACTACTACCAAAAATTTAAAATTTTGCACTCCTCCACATTACATTACTGTCACTACAGTTGAGAGCGACAGTGGTTGCAGTTAACCCCGAAGCTGTTTCCCTTCTATTTTTCTTTTTTTGTTTTGCTCTCAGTAATGAAGTCCTTATCTTAGGTAGTTATAGGTCCGATATTATTTCCTATTAATATGAACTCAATATATATATATATATATATATATATATATATATATATATATATATAGTGGGAACACGAGTTGATATCCTAGATTTTTAACACCAACATTTCTAATGTATGCATATTTTTTCTGTAGTAGAACTTCTTAATCTAGGCCGGTTGTTATTAACTATACCGTTTAAGAAAATAAATAAAAGACCAAGGGCGGCAATTCAAAATAGTAGTAACCAATAAAAAAACATTTATAGTAATAAGAAATATATAGGCTTGTATACATAACAATATTAAATCTATATATAAAATTCTGTGACTTCCGTTAGTTCATCCGTCCGTCAAGTTCTCTAAAATAGACATACTTTAACTGATCGAAACCAAATTTTGGAGAGATGTGCAAACAGGTAATGGGGTACAAAGTGCACTTGGTTTTACCAGGGTCCGTAGCTTAGTACAATACATTTTCGTTCATTTTAGGGGGAAACTTAAAAGTTTTATTATTTAACATACGGGACACTCCCATTATTTTAAAAACAATTCAATGATTAAAATAACAAATACTTATATAATAAGTATAACTCATATCTTTTCTGTACGTTTTTATATACAAGAATCCAGTTTCTTTTTCGCTTCCTTTTGCGAGAACTACGCGTTCTAAACAAATCAGTTTATTCAAATTTCAACGATTGGTTTTCGAAACTGAACGAAACGTAGACCTTGTAAATCTCGACAAAAATGTTAGCTCTAACTTCAATATTACTAAATACTGTGACAATTTCAACACCCGTTACCAAAAATGATAGTATATATATATATATATATATATATATATATATATATATATATATATATATATATATATATATATATAGTTAAATGTATATACACTTGCAAAAACAGTATCACAAATATTTGAGGGAAAATAATGCAATGTATAAAACAAGGAGAATGTCGCCAATTTCGTATGAGCAAGTATGTGTATTTGTTTGTATTTGCGTGTTGGGATCTATCAAGATTGGCATATGTTTAAATTGGTAAATGTCCGTGGCTCCGTTTAATCAAAAACACATCGTAATCTTGATTTAGAGAATTGATTTTTTTGAATTACGCTCGAATGCAAATGAATTATCAATCAGCTCCCATAATGTTTAATGAAATCTCATTCCCTGGGCAACACACTACGACTGACGCACCTTAGTCAAAATCATTATTAAATGATAGAATTCTTGGTCTTTCCAAAAGTAATAACAGTCTCGCTGAATGTTTACAGAAAACTGCCGCGCGGGCAGGAATCAATAAATTAACAGAGCCAAGAAAATTCAAATACAAACGAAAATCAACAACAATTTCGTAATGAAATAAAGCATAATGATTGCATATTAATAAAGAAATATTAATTATGATGAGAAGGAAAAGGTTTTATCAAAAGAAATTCTAATGCCGATAAGAGTGATTCCAGTGATAAAGATAATAATATAAAGACAATAAAATTCAAATCATGAATCTCGAAGAAAGAAAAAAAAACATAAAATATAATAATGGAGATGATTAAGATAGAACAGCTACAATCATAGAAAAATGTTGCCTGTCTCCATAAAAAAAAAGATGAAACTGTAAGCTACATCATAAACAAATGCAGTGATCTCACTCAAAAGATACTATAATAAAAAGGCTAAGATGACTGGAAATTATACATAGTGGCCATAAAGTCTGGATACATGAATTTGGCTGAAAACGACCTCTTCACAGCTGACTGTTCAGCGAGGATGATTTCTTTTACGCGAACGACAGATTATTTGATCTTCTTTTTCTTCTCTGTGTTATGTCCGTTCAAGACGTTGCTGTTCATGGCGCTCCACAATTTACTGATTTTGTAGCTTTTAATAACTTTTGTCTTTTTGCTATCTCTCCCAAACCTGCTCCGTCATCCATTCCCTTAAACTCGCCAAGTGCGTTGCTTTCCTCTCACTTACATTCAATTTGTCCTGTGAGTATCAGTTTTCCAAGCCCTCTTTCCTCAGTATGTGCCGTATAAATTTCAACTGTCTCTTCTTGATGTTAACTATATGTTTTCATTTTTTCTAAAACTTCGTCGTTGCTCACATATTCGGTTCATGGTATCCTCAGCATGGAAATTCGTTGTTGCTCAAATGTTCGATCCATGGTACAGATTACAAAAGATCCGCGTTCCAGACCCTAGAAATGCACAGGGTTATGATGCGATGTGGACAGACTAAGTGTTACAACAGCCTTTTTTATGGTAACCTAACCACTGAGACATACCTGACCATGATGAGAGACCAGTTAAGGCCCTAATGTGGCGGTAAGAGACTGCCTAACTGGATTGGAGAGCGTGGACTTGTAGAATAGTTTCGCCGATCAGCAGATCTTAGTCCTGCTGTAGCCTTTTTACAGAGTATATCGAAGGAGGTGTACTGATGTATGTAGATAATATGGTTACCGTGTACATTGGCAACTGCGCGACAAAATTTAGGTTGATAATTTAATAAAATGGACTCAATAAAAAAGATTTACCTTCGTAGAAAACAAAAAGAATAAACATGCTCATCCAAGCCTCGCGTCATTGCTAAATGGGAAATTGGCTAAAGGTGGCATGAGGTGGAAAACTAACATTCACAATTCAGTCATGATTTCTATGACCAAAATAAATACATCTATAACGTCTGATATTGAGCACACTTCTCCCATACATAACATTTTAAACAATCTATCTATCTATCTATCTATCTATCTGTTATGGGTCCTTACCTATAACTACAGAATGAACTCACCCTAAAACTATGTATACTACGCCTCTCAAGAGAGAGAGAGAGAGAGAGAGAGAGAGAGACGAATCGAGTCGAGCCGATAGTAGTTCACTCCAAACCAGACTGACAGTCATACTAACACCTTCCACATCTTGTATTATTATTCCGTGTAATATATTTTCGTTATTTCTACTCTTGTTTTTCGTGTTGTTCTTCTTTGTTTGTTCGAGGATATTGAAGAAACTAATTCTACGCGGAGAATATAAAAAAAAACTTTTTGTTATCGGTCCCTCCATAACAGAGGCGACGGAGGTATTGAGAAAAAAAAAACAAGTTCTACGCGAAGATAAAAAAAAAAAGAAAAAAAATTTTTGGACACCAACCTTAACAGTGGTAACGAAGACACGAATTTTACCTGTCAACCAGAACAATCGAATACTACGCAGGAAATGTTTTCGTACTAACTTTCCAGAACAACAGGCGACAAAGACCTGAAGTTTACACTGAGAAAAAAGGAAAAATCGTTACACAAAATTACGGTGTAAACATGGAAGACTTTAAGGCAACCATATTGGAACTAATGGAAATGCAATTCGTGCAGCAACAAAAAAATGAGGAAAGACAGACTAGGCTCGAAGAAAAACAATTCGAAATTTAACAGAAAAGGGAAGAAAAACTATTGGAAATTCAACAGAAAAACAAAGAGAAGCAACTCGAACTACAAGAATTACTACTACGGACAGTAACAAATAAAGGCCAAAATTCTGGAAATGAAGCGCCATTCTCGCAAAATGCTATATGGAGCTCTATCAAAGACTTCACTTGCACCGGACGAAGACAAAACCTTCGCGGCTTACTTCAGAAGATATGAAGATTTATATGAGTTTGATTGCGGGAATTGGTCAGACGCGAAAAAGTACGTCTACTACTGAGGAAACTAGGGTCAAACGAATACACTAAATTCGTAGACTACGAATGAGTTGACTTGCAGGGAAGCCGTGAAACTTTTAACGGAATTATTTAGTCCGAACACTTCACTATTCCACAAAAGGTGGAAATGTTTAAATCTAATAAAAAAGGATAGCGAAGACTATATAACATTCGCTTCCGTAGTAAACAAACACTGCGATGACTTTAAGTTATCTGAACTCAGCCCTGACAATTTTAAATGTTTGATATTCGTCCAAGGCCTGGTTTCGACTAAAGATGCGGAGATCAGACGGAGAATTCTAATAAAACTTGAGAGTGAACCAGAATTGAGGCTACAAAAATTGGCTGTAGACTGTCAGAGATGTATAAGCGTAAAAAAGGACTCGAAAGATATAGAAGAGTCTGGCGTCGCACACATACGAAAAGTACAACGACAAACACGTTTTTGTCCCACCTCAAAAACAAACCAAACCGATTATTCTATTTCAAAATCAAGACAAACATATTATTCTACTTCAAAAAATCAAATGATATATCAGAAGATGCTACCACCCAGTCTATGCTATTGCTGTTGGACTTTGCATTGGTACAAAAATTGTCCATACCGCTTTAAGACTTGTCTGTCGTGCAATAAAGTGGGACATAAAAGTTCTCATTGTTGGACTCGGAAAGAAAGCAGAAGCCGAGTAAGAGATACTAGAACTAACCAAGCGGACAGGATAAATATACGAAAATACGTACAAGTACAAATGTTAAACAAAAAAATCAGACTACAATTGGATTCCGGATCAGATTTAACGATTATTAACTTACAGACGTGGAAGAAATTAAACAAACCGACCATGTTGAGAACCGATAAGAACAGCCAGGTCGGTAACAGGAAGAAAAATGAAATTTGAGGGAGAGATTATCACAAATGTGACGTTCAACGGGATGACAAAGAAATTAAAGATGTATATTCTAAAAAATACGGAAAATTTATTTGGAACTGACTGGATGCAGAATTTGACCTCTGGGATTTACCGATAAATACGTTCTGCCAAAAAGTGGAAAGGTTATCAACCGAGGCAGAGAAATTGAAGGAGAAATTAAAGGAAAGTTTCCCTGACGTATTTTCAGCCGGCCTCGGGAGGTGTAAAAAAATGACGGCCAAAATCGAACTAAAAGAAAATGTACAACCCATTTTCAAGAAGAAAAGAAATGTACCTTTCGCATCATTAGAAAAAATAAACGAAGAGTTGGATAGACTCGTGAAAACCGATATATTGAAAAAGGTGAAATATAGTCAATGGGTCGCACCTACGGTTTACCTGAAAAAGAAATCGGGTGAGATACGTGTATGCGCTGATTTCTCGACGGGATTGAATGCAGCGATTAAGGATTATCACTATCCTCTCCCTAGTCCAGAGGAAGTTTTCACAAAGTTGAACGAAGGAAAATTTTTCTCAAAGATAGACTTGAGCGAAGCATACCTACAAGTACCAGTAGATGAGGAAAGCTCGAGGTTGTTGTGCATAAACACACATAAAGGGTTATATAAGTTACAAAGATTAACCATTCGGAATCAATGTCGCGCTGGCGATATTCTAGCAAATAATGGACACTATGCTAGACGGACTGGATTTCACGATCGCATACATTGATGACATCCTGATAAATAGCAAAAATATTGACCAACACTGGCAACACGTTCAAGATGTTTTCAGGCAGATACAAAATTACGGTTTTAAGGTAAAGGAAAGGAAATGTGACTTCTTTATGAAGGAGATAAAATATCTGGGCCATATTATTGACGAAGAAGGAAGAAGACCAGACCCAGAAAGAGCCACGGCAATAAAAAAAACTTCCGACAAAATCATTAAGACTCTAACAGCAGATTTATTTTTAGCGCATTATGACCCAAAATTGGAAATAATAGTCGCAAGTGACGCGAGGGCCTATGGTGTTGGGGCATGTATACTTCATAAAATGACGGATGGGACACTAAAACCCATCGCGCATGCGTCAAGAACGTTGCTATCAGCCGAACAAAATTACTCGCAAATCGAAAAAGAAGGGTTGGGGATTATTTTTGCGGCTACAATATTCCACAGATATATTTACTATAGATTTTTCACCTTACAGACGGACCACAAGCCGTTATTGACAATATTTGGATCAAAGAAAGGTCTACCTATCTACACTGCTAATAGATTGCTAAGATGGGGTACGATTTTATTAAACTATAACTTTAAATTGCAGTATCTTTCATCAAACAAAATCGGGCATGCAGATGGTCTTTCGAGACTAATACCAAAGAAAACGGAGCCATTGGAAGATTCCGTAACTGCAGCTCTACGATATGAGGAAGATATTAGAACATCATTATGTACTACAATTCGAGAGCTCCCCGTCACATTACAGGAAATAAGAAACGAAGCAGTGAATGATGAATTTATAAAGGAAACGAAAACAAAAATTGTTGGAAAAGATAAGCATATATCAATGTTGACAACCGACTGCCTTCGGGGCTGCACACCGCATTTTCTGTTTGGATACTTCCATCGGCTTTTCCGTGTTTTTGGATATGACCACAAGGCAGCGAAGATTTAAAATCAGTGGTTTCCTTCCCTTAGATGCTCTGCTTTCCTGGGATGTGGAGCGTCATCTACCCAAGGCAGCCCATGAGGGACCATTTTTCAGCATTTGCTCATTCTCCGACCTAGAGCTTATCACCACAGGCTATGGAACATATACAGGGTACGATAGATAAATTTTCGCAATTTTATATTATTAATTTTGCGCAGGCGCCTTGTTTTTTTGTCGACTGCCCAGTATAGTAGGGTCAGTTGGGCATCGTCTGTGAGAAAAAGAGCACCATGACGCAATTCACTCCGCCAGAAATGTGAAAACGGTATGCTGCACTGTTTGGCATTCGCAGCGGAAGCTCCAATACGAACATTTCAGAGTGTTGAGGGGGTCACAGTGCAGAGGATTCAGAAAGAGTTGAGTGAAATATCCAGTCAAAATAAATGGTGTTTAGAATGAGCAATAGTGATGGCAACGTTATTCCTCCATTCATCTTTCCACGGGGACCCAGACTCATTATGGACGCTTACATACATCAAGTGCTTTGAAGAGGTAGTGCTGCTCTGTGTCAAGAGGGTGGCTGCCGGAAGATACTGTGTCTGGCAACAGGACTCTACACCATATCACACCAGCAGAAGAACCCAACCATGGCTGTCAGACAATTTCTGGGGCCACTCCACCCCTTACATCTGGCCACCTAAATCCCCAGACTTCAACCTACTTGATTATTGTGTGTGGAGCGCAGTTGAGCGCACCAAAGAGGAACAAGTCAAGGATTATGGCGACATTCACCAACTTAATCAAAGAGACCGCCAAGAAGAGATGCGGGAGATTCCAAAGTCGTCTGGAAATCGTGTTAGAATCTAATGGCGATTTTCTTGAAGATATTTACTCTTTAGTATTTCAAGATATTTTTGTGCTATTTTGTTAAATACATCTGTTAAAATGCGATGTCAGTGTTATTTTCATTTTTGCGTAATTTAGGCGACAATTTATCCATCGCACCCTATATAATGTACGTACTAAGCCTGTCTGAAAAGTAACGGTACTGGTGTCAATTTACTTTAATTCCAAATAACTGTATGGTTTCCCCCTTTAAAGTAATAGTCCTCGAGTCTAATGCCCTTGCCCATCTTTCTATGCCACACTTCTATTCCCTGCTGGAAGGATTCTTCTCGGATGCCTCTCAACTCCGTCGTTACGGCTCGCTTCATGTCTGCCACACCTTCAAATCCTGTCCCTTTGATGATCTACTTGAGCTTGGGGAAAACAGAAAAGTCACACGGAGCAAGGTCAGGTGGATAGTCAGGTTGTTCCAGTATGGCAATATTCTTCTTGTCTACGAACTGCCGGATGCTCAGGGCGTTGTGAACAGATAAATTGTCGCGTTCAAGCCGCCACAATTTGTCCTGCCACAGCTCTCGTCTCTGAGCGAAGCAAACAATGTAGGGTCTCTTTGCAGATTTGCTGATTAATCGTTTGGCTCTCTGCCAAGAACGATGCCTCCCACACGATCCGTCCCGTTACCTTTTAGAAAGCCCTCGTATATAAACATTATATACGTAATATATAGGCGTAACATACTTGCATGCCAAATAAGGAAGAAAAGTCATAATAAGGTAATGATAATAATAATGAGAAAAAATGGAGGCGGAAAATTAAATAGTTTTTGATGCATACTCTGACAGGAATGCTTATTTTAAGGAATGATGTTTATTAAGTTTGACAGTGGCAGTAATAATCATCAAGACAATGCCTACGTTAATGAACAGAATTGTGATATTAATGATGATTTCAATAGCGTCCCTATTGAGTAAAATAGCGGGAAGGCGAAGAGGAACAGACAACAGTAAGAAAATATCATCTTGCCCGGTTTCGCTGCTATTTTCTTCTTTTTTTTTCTGTTAAACATCATTTTATTAAAAAGAAATGATTAAACACATCTGAGCGCTTTTGTCTTTAAATTAATTCCCCATCAATTTTCGACTTTCACCTTTTTGCCGGGATAATCGTCCAAGTTGTGAAGCAACCCTGATTTCCCATGATTCTGTGATGATTTAAGTAATACAGAATTTTTAATAATTAAAAAAGAAGCGACAACTTTTAAAAAGTAAAGAAAAATAAATAAACAGAATGAAACAAAATGGTGAAGATGCTGAAACGAAGAAAAAAAATAAAGAAACGAGGATTCTGACAAACAATAAAAGAAAAAAATGAACATCGCAAAAATAGAAAAAGGGGGCGGAATTATTTTAATGTTAGTTTTTTTTCCTGTTTTAATGGTTGTATACAAATATTTGTACAAAAATAAAATTAAATAAAAGACATCAAAAAGATCATTTCTTCTCGTTGAACATTTAAAGAAAGAATTCCATTCTCAGGCGAGTATAAAAAAGGCGAGTATAAAAAAAAAGCGTGACTTCTTCTCTCTATCTGGATGTGTGTGCATTACATTTTTTACTGTGAACATGACAAACTTTATTTGAGTTGGTAATATTTGAATGCAATCTATTTCATTAAATATAGCATAATCCGAAAAGCTGTGAAATGCTATTCATTTTTTGGCGAATAAATAAAGCTTCCATTTTGAAAATAAATAAAAGTATATCTAAATATACATTAATAAGTAAGAGGCATTTTGATTTCAGAATTTTCACTATATAATGTTTGATATATTTGTTGATATATTTATATATATATATATATACATTTCTTAGTTTTAGAATACAAAGAAGGAAAATATGTTAAAATACAGTGATGTTCGCTAAAAGCGACTCAGCTGATTTCTTTACTTAAAACTTTTTTCGCCTATTGTTTTTGCGGTCAAATTAATTTTTAATCTTACTAATATAAAGACCCCTTCCCGACCACCTAGTAAAAAAGTTTACTCACCCAAAGGTATTCTACTAATTTTAAATATAAGTGAGATTTAGGGAAAAACTCTGTGCAAAAAAAGTGACTCACTTATTTCCTGCAACTAGTAATCAATAGAAACATAATCGAACAGCTATATTATATAGAATAATAGAGGTATAATTTATTTATAATAGGTAATATAGTTCGAAATATTTAATAATCTATGGGTCCTCCTTTATTTTGAATAACCTTTTCAACCCTTTTTGGCATTGACTTGATTAGGTTCTGGCAAATCTCATCTCCAAGCATTGAATTTCATTCGGATATGAAATTCACAATCAAATTCTTTTTGTTGCTCAACTGCTTTCTCGAGAGCCTCTACTTTATAATGCTCCATAAATTTCTATTTGGTTGAGGTCAGGAGATTGGGACGGCCATATCATAACACTCATCTGCTTCTCATCAAAGTATTCCTTCATCAATTTTGATTTGTGACAGGGAGCATTATCCTGCATAAAAATGTGCTTGGTGGGGACGATTTGCACCCTTTCAGCAGAAGGGAGCAGACAAGACTCTAAAATTCTCTTGCACTGCTCGCCCCTGAGGGTCTTTTCAATAGGTTTTAAGAAACCAGTTTCATGAAAAGAAAAGCATCCCCAGAACATTATACTGAATGGATGCTTGACCGTACTTACTGCTAAATTCAAAAAACTTTCAAAGCTTCCTCTTCGGATTTTAGATCGCTTATCCTTTGAATTTAGCTCAACTTTCGTTTCATCGGAGAAGAGAACATTTTGTAAAAAAAAATCAGGTGAGTCACTCTTATCGAACAGCACTGTAAATGTCTTTTATCGTTAGCCTGTGAAATTATTGACAAATCTACTGACAAACACACACACACACACACACACACACACACACACACACACACACACACACACAAGAGACGTAGACATATAGCTATGAAAAGATAGATAGATAGATAGATAGATAGATAGATAGATAGATAGATAGATAGATAGATAGATTAAATATTAAGCAAATCAATCAATCGATTTTGGGAATCTCAGAATGAAGACGCCCGAAACGAACTTCCTTCTTACTAATGGAATACGAAGAGAAAGCGGGATGGTTTAACCCTGTGTACACGGCACGGGGGTTTTTAAATGTAAAGGTCCGAACTGGTGGAAATAACAACATAAACTCCATCAACATGAGGAAAATTCTGGAAGTGATCATATCAGCTATTTATAGAATTCCAAAAGAACTGAATTTTAGCTATATAAAAGAGAGATGTTTTTAAACTGGTGTAGAATTCAATATGTTGCCTCGTAATACTTTCGGTTCATGGAAGTTATAATATGTCAGGACAAGTTTTGCGAACAAATATCTAAATATGTGCGCAGTTTTTACTTATGTTTTTCTACGAAATTCTTAATTGCCATTCGGACACTGATATCGCCATTTTTATATCGTGATATATATATTTACATTTCTTAGTTTTAGAACACAGAAGGAAAATGTGTTAAAAAATACAGTGCTGTTCGATAAAAGTGACCCACCTGATATTTTCTACTTAAAATTTTTTAATATGTCGGATTAAAAAATAAATATGCAATAATTCTTCAGAAATTGCTTTGTTTATGTTTCGAAGCAGATATGTCTTTCGACAAAAATCCGAACGAATGAGTTTGCTTTAAAGGCAAAAATAGAGACGCTTGATTCTGAAGCTCTACGTAGCCGACCGGTTGAAGCATACCGGATCAGACCATTGTTTCTGTATCTTCTGGCTATCCTGGAGTATCTGTTGCATTTGATAATGTTAATTTCTGACAGACTCATTTGGTTCATACAGTTATGGTACTCTCATTCTTTACACCATGTTCTCACTTTGGGTATCTCAAAACTCGTAACAGCCAAATATTTCTTGCGGAGCTGATTTGAGTAGATGTATATTTCTGCACTCTTTGATCGCGGCGATCATGGCTCTCCATAAGATCCTATCATTTGACGCTCTAAGCAATGTTTGCTTCCTTTTTATCCATCCAATGGTACAGCTATACATTTACGCAAGCTCACTGCCTAGGTTACTTGTTTTACTTTTCCCATCTTACTTTCAATATGTCGTGAGAGTGTCAAAATATCCAAGACCTCTCTCTCTTCTCATTGCAACCGTAAAATTTCAACTATTTCAAATTCTGACTACAAGTGTTCTGCTTGCTTCCATTTTATTTAAATTTTACTTGAACATGCTCCCTCCTTGCTCTCCTTAACATCTTACTACCGAGCAGCCAAACGACACTGTCTCAAATCACGTCCACATTCAATACACGATATACCAGATGCTTATTCAATAGTCAGTTCAGCATTCTTTAGCTTTCATGGGTTATGGAAGCCGAAGACCATCGAGCGTATCCTTGTTAACATCACTACACCGGACACAGCGCCTAGCCTGAACTCGTGTCGAACATAATTTACCTTAGATGAGTGATAACGAGTTGTATGGTCCAATGAGTCACGGCTCCAGTTGTTTCGGGATGATGGTGTGGTGCTAACCGCATGAAGCTATGAATCCAAGTTACCAACAAGACAACGTTAAGGCTGGTGTCCGTTTAGTAATGGTGTCCCGTGTGCTCGCATTGTATGTTTGAGGGTCTGCTGGTCCACCTAAACATGTCACTGCTTTCGTAACTATTTGCGTCCACTCATAAACTACATGTACCCCAACAATTATTTCAGTAGGATTATGCATCGTGTCACCGAACCCAAATTGCTCAGCATTGGTATGTGGAGCACTCTAGAGGACTCCGATGAAATATGTGACTATCACATTTTGCCTGACAAATACCATGGAGCTTTAAACAGATACTTCATATCTGTTGACTTTTCATCTGTGTAAATATTGTCTCTCATTAACTGCCATATAGAAGGATTGATATTACATAACAGTTCGGTAATCACTTATCTTTTTCTAGCAAAATTTTCCTGTTTCTTAATACTTTGTTTAGCTTTTGGTGGGTATTTTTATCTATTCCAATTCGCCTTCGAATTTTCTAGTTCCATTTTCCGTCCTGTGTTTTAACACTTCTAAGTTAATTAAATGTCTATACTTGATTGATTTTGATGTGGCTAATTCATAGTTCCCATCTTGGACTATTCCACCTGCTAACCACCATACATTCTGTCTTGTAATAATCGATGGTTAACCCTTTCTCACCGCTTACCGTTACTTCCTTTCTAGGAAGTTTCTCTTTGGCTATCACGAGAAAGCACTTTTTCTTTATCTTTATTGCGTTTTCACGAGTACGCAGGCCGGTAGACGAAATTAAAAACCGTTTAAAATATACTGAGCGTCTACTCAAACAAGCGTATCCACTCAAAATAACGTTTGATGTAATAAAAATATGTCCGATTAAAAAATAAATATCCAATAATTCTTTAGAAATTGCTTTGTTTATGTTTCAAATTCGAAACAGATATATCTTTCGACAAAAATCCGAACGAATGAGTTTGCTTTAAAGGCAAAAATAGAGACTGGCTTGATTCTGAAGCTCTACGTAGCCGACCGGTCGAAGCATACCAGATCAGACCATTGTTTCTCCTGCAAAGTAGGTAGCAGGTTCGAATCCTGAAAGGATGTGGACACATTTTCTTCATTAAGTTTTCTCGATTACGCAGGCCGGTAGACGAAATATATACTGTTTAAAATAAACGGGGCGTCTATTCAAATAAGGGTGTCGACTAGCAAGAACGTTTGATGTAATAAAAATATTTGCGTTTAATTTTATTTTTTCACCAACTTTTTCACTGTTCCTCTTATAATAATTACAAATCTCTTGCTCTTCTGGGAAAATGAATAATATCAAAGTATAAAGACAATCAATAAATCGAACCAAATCAGATAAGGACTGTGATCAATCAATGGTTCCCCGCACGCAGTATATTTATGTGTTTTAATTCTTCCTCGTGTACATTTCAGTTTATGTGTTGGGGGTGAAAGTGCGGAGGTATGTTTACACGTGTGCGTTCGTTGACTAGCATGATAGAAAACAAAAATAAACATGGATGGAAAAAATAGTGAGCATGTATTTCTACCAAATCTACACTAAGTGTTGTGGCGAATCCTCTTGAGATTGGCTCGTTACCAGTTTGGATACAACGTTGTTTAGAAGACGTGTGAAAATGCATTTTGACTCTGCATGTGTTAAGTGCCAAAAAATGCTTTACAGGGACGAAATCAAAAGGCTCATAAAATATTCTTGAGTTGAAAATAAAAATACAAAACTAGACAGTAAACTCTTGTACGCAGATTATGTTAGACAAATAACGTTTATGATTATCAAACATTAGCGACGACCGTTCGCCTTGTACTGCCAAAAATTATATATATATATATATATATATATATATATATATATAGAGAGAGAGAGAGAGAGAGAGAGAGAGAGAGAGTGAGAGATAGATAGATAGATAGATAGATAATTTCTGTATTTATTTTATATATATATTGGAAAGCGTTGAATATCAGTGATAGAGCTAACATATTTAATTGAATGGATATGAGTTTGTTATTCTGGGTTTCAAGCTTATGCTATCCTCAGAAAACCCAGTGTTACAAATTCATATCCATTCTCCTGTATATATATATATATATATATATATATATATATATTATATTATACTATATTAAATTATTTTTATATATATGTACATACATACATATATATATATATATATATATATATATATATATATATATATATATATATAAAAGTGAACATAGAAATCAACATTTAGAGGCGACAGTTGCCTGACGATTGCATTAGCATGAAACAGACTGTCGCCTCTAAGAGTCGACTTCTATGTTGACTTTTATATTTACACACGCTCTATCTCTGATATTACGCGAATCATTCATACGAAAAGCAGATAATGAAGTTAATGTTATATCATTAACTTCATTAACTTCATTAACTTCATTATCTGCTTTTCGTATGAATGATTCGCGTAATATAAATTGAACCCGCACCACATAATTGATATATATATATATATATATATATATATATATATATATATATATATATATATATATTATGAAATGGACAATTATTTTAATGAATTTTCTGTTTGTACGTTCTTTTTATAGTTACAAATATTTAAGTATCTGATATGTTTATAATAAATAGTATTAATGTAGTATTAATTTCAAATTAAAAGAGGAATAAAAACGGGTCTAAAATAACTTTAAAATATATAGATAAAAGGATGTAAGGGATTAATGTTGTGTTATACAAAATTAATACAACATATATATATATATATATATATATGTATATATATATATATATATATATATATATATATATATATATATATATATATCAAGAAATATAGTCTTATGGTGTGCTATATTTATGGGATAAAGTGCTCAATATCAGAGATAGGGCGTGTGTAAATATAAAAGTGAATATTGAAGACAACACTTAGAGGCGACAGTGACCTAATGATTGCATGAAACAGCCTATCGCCTCTATATATATATTGTGTATATTTAGGCAGCAATTTTTCATTGATGCTTCTTTCGTTTATTGTTTGACATACTGAAATGTAATTGTTATCTTTGATAATGGCTTATGTAAGCCGAAAGCTTAGATACCATTAAAATATGTATCAATATGGTGATTTCCTTTCGTCTTTCAATGATAATGTTATTAAGCTTATCAGACAATATGAAAGGAACTTACTTAAAATAAATATACATAACTTGTCTATATTATTTAATGAAACATGCATCAATATATATATATATATATATATATATATATATATATATATATATATATATATATATATATATGTATGTATGTATGTATATATGTAAACTGGGTGGGTGGAAAAAACCTGGGTAGTATAATTTTCAAACAAATTGGCATCCGAGAGAAAAATTTTGAAAAAAAAGAAAGAACCAGTAACCTCCGGACAGGGCGAAAGAAATCGTCCAGTATCTTAAATTTCTGGTACAAAGAAAAAAAAGATAACGCGTAATAAGTTAAAATGAAGAGTGCTCAATACGCTAAGAAGGGTAAAAGTATTATAAATAAATCCGAATGAGCCAGGTACTACCTACCTATATTTCACCATATGGAATCATCATTAGGGTGAACTGGCTTTTATTTTATATATATATATATATATATATGTTACTTTTATTTTGTATAACAAGAAAATTACGGACCTGAATTTCTCAGAGACTATTAAGCTCCTAACGGAACTTTTGTTATGTTAATAACCTTGTTCCACAAACGTTGGAAATGCCTGAACACAGTCAAGGACAACCAGCAAGATTTTCTAACGTTTGCAGCGTCACTAAACAAGCTATGTATTGATTTCAAACTAGCCGAACTGACTGTCCATTCAAGAAATAAACATATTGCAAAACTTGCAATAAAAATGGTTATAACTTAACTCAGTGCTGGTACGCCAACAAGACGAGGAAACACAAAATTAAAATTAGGCAAGCCCAATCAGACAACATAGTCGATAGTAATTTAAGAAAATATGTGACTGTTGATATTTTCAATAACTCTATAAAATTCCAGCTTGATTCGGGTTCTGACCTCTCGATTATCAACTGGCGTACTTGGCGAAAGTTAAACAAGCCGACCCTATTAAAGACGGATAAAACAGCAAATCCGTAACTGGCGAGAATATTAACATCTTAGGCCAGGTGATCCTTACAGTAACACTAAATGGAGTTACCAAAAAGCTGAAAGCCTACGTACTAGAAATTTCAGATAAGCTATTCGGAACAGATTGGATAGAAAAATTCAATCTATGGGATTGTCCAATGAGCACTTTTTGCCGAAAAATAAAAAGTACAACTTCCAATTCGGAAAATCTCAAAAAGGAACTCAAACAACAATTTCCCCAGGTTTTTTCTGGCTGCCTTGGGAAATGTTCTAAATTTAAAGCTAACTTCAAGGTAAAGGACGGTGCAAGATCAGTTTTCAAAAAGAAACGGAATGTCCCTTTCGCTGCTCTAGAGCAGATCAACAAAGAATTAGATAGACTCGAACAGGCGGGTATTCTATCAGAAACAGATTTTAGCGAATGGGCAACACCTACGGTCTATGTCAAAAAAAAGTCCAACCAAATACGAGTATGCGCAGATTTTTCCACAGGGTTAAACGATGCTTTGCAGGATCATCATTATCCCCTCCCAAGCCCTGAAGAAATTTTCAGCAAATTGAATGGCGGAAAAATCTTTTCCAAAATAGACTTCTCAGACGCATACCTTCAGATAGAGGTGGATGAAGAGAGTTCTAAATTGTCCTGCATAAACACCCATAAAGGTCTGTACAAATATAACAGACTGGCTTTTGGGGTCAAGGTTGCGCCTGCAATCTTTCAGCAGGTCATGAACGCCATGCTGAGCGACCTTGACTACGCAACAGCCTATTTGGATGATATACTGGTGACAAGTAAAACGTCGACAGAGCACCGGAACCATATAATAAACGTATTCAATAAGTTACAAGAATACGGGCTTAAGGTTAAGGAAGCAAAGTGAGATTTTTTCTTACCAGAGATCAAATACCTAGGTCACATTATAAATAGAGACGGTCGTCGGCCGGATCCAGAAAGAGCCAATGCAATCAGAAACATGCCGGCCCCAGTTAATGTTCAATCGTTACAAAGCTTTCTCGGCCTTGCTAACTTCTACCAAGGTTTCATTAAGAACATGCAGAATTTGAGAGGACCTCTCAACGAAATATTAAAAAAAGAATAAAACATGGGTATGGACCCCTGAATGCCAAGAAGCATTCGAGAAGATCTAAAAAACACTTACTTCGGATCTCTCTCTCACCCACTACGACCCTAATCTCGACATCATAGTCGCAAGTGATGCAAGCTCATACGGCATCGGTGCTTGCATTCTCCACAAACTGCCAGATGGTTCGCGAAAAGCCATAGCACACGCATCTAGATCTTTACTACCATCAGAGAAACAATATTCCCAAATAGAGAAATAGGCTCTAGGGATAATATTCGCCGTCACTAAGTTCCATTGATACATACATGGAAGACGGTTCATACTGCAAACGTACCATAAACCTCTAATAACAATTTTTGGTTCCAAGAAAGGCCTACCGGTGTATACGGCGAATAGATTACTTCGTTGGGGAACGATTCTTTTGAATTACAATTTTAAGATCGAGTTCCTAAAATCTAAAAGTATTTGTCATGCGGACAGTTTATCGCGACTCATTCCTAAAATACGGAAGTTTTTGAAGACTCCATCATTGCTACACTAAGGACGAATTATGAAATCAAAAATATGATTGCGAATACAACTAGAGAACTCCCAGTTACTTTGGCCGACATAAAAAGGGAGTCTCGAGAGGATGAATTCATCCAAAGTATCAAAAACAAAATTCGCAACAAAGACCTAAATGTGCCTGAAGTTTTCTCCCTCTGTGAGGACGTTCTACTGTATAATGACCGATTAGTGATTCCAAATAGCCTACAAAGAAAAATCCGTAAGGATTTTCACATGGGACATCCGGGGAAGAGCCGTACGAAAAGCCTCATGCGCTGCTACGTATATTGGCCAAATATGGACAAAGACATAGCAGACATGATAGAATCTTGTAAGGGATGCGTGCTTGCAGCAAAATCTCCGACCACGACGTGCAACCATGGACAAACACAGACCATCCATGGCAGAGAATTCATGTTAATTTTGCAGGGCCCCTAGACAACATGTACTACCTTATTGTTGTGGATAGCCACTCAAAATGGCCTGAGGTCCTGCAATGTAAAGAACCAACCACCAACTGCACAATCGGATTTTTACACGAGCTATTCGCGCGTTTCGGCGTGGTAGATTGTGTAGTGACTGATAATGGCACTCAATTCACATCAAGTGAATTCAGAGACTTTTGCAAGTCGTATCAAGTGGACCACATTACGACGTCTTAGTATCACTCCAGGTCGAACGGTCAAGCCGAGAGGTTCGTGGACAATCTAAAAAGAGCTTTAAAAAAGGCACTAGGCACACAGACGGATAGAGCATTACAACAGTTTCTGCAGGTGTATAGGATAACCACTAATCCTAACACGCCTATAGGACGCTCGCCTGCAGAAACAATGTTCGCAAGAAAAATCAAGTCCGTCTTTGATAAACTCATTCCACGGCAAGCGAAGTTCAAGAAAACCGTCTCGCTCCCAAAGAAATACTTTAATCCTGGCGACAAAGTCCCTTTTAAGGCTTACAAAAACATAACATAACATTCTGGGAAGTATGCAACATCAAACAGAGAATTGGTGAACTGGTCTATATTGTCCAGGGACCGAAAAATACCCACAAACGCCATATGAACCAGCTATGGAAATGCCGTTTGAAGGAATCTGAGGAATCACCACAAAATATCTGCGAAGAGCCGATCGACATAATATTCGAACATTTCGATCTTGACACGCCCCAAGTCTCTTCGGAAATACGACGCTCGGGGAGAAAGAGAAAATTTACTCAACCACACGACGTGAATCCCAAGAGGAACAGTTTTTTCCTTCAAGAAAAAAAGAGAAAAAAAAAGAAAAAAAGGAAAACTCTTGGAAGGAAGGGGGGTGTTGTGAGACCGATACTTTCCTACATCATGGACTCTCCCAGTACTATATTATTATGTGAATGGGAGTATCATGGGAGTAGCACCAGTAATGCGCAGCCGCGTACGATACCAATATCGGACACCAGTGGATAGTAACCTCTGCTTACTCTTACACTATTCTTTGTAACTTTTCTGTTTAATATATCTTTCTTACCTCTAACCCGTGTTCCGTGTTTTCCTTCCGTGGCCCCTACTTTGGGTCCACATCACTAGTAAAAAATGTTTACTCACCCTAAGGTATTCTATTGATAATTATAATGTTAGATATAAATGTAATTTAGGGAAAAACTCCGTGCAAAAAAAGTGACTCACTTATTTCCTGCAACTAGTAATCAATAGAAACATAACCGAACAGCTTTAAATAAAGAATAATAGAGGTATAATGTATTTATAATAAGTAATATAGTTCGAAATATTTAATAATCTATGGGTCCTCCTTTATTTTGAATAACCTTTTCAACCCTTTTTGGCATTGACTTGATTAGGTTCTGGCAAATCTCATCACCAAGCATTGAATTCCATTCGGATATGAAATTCACAATCCAATCCTCTTTGTTGCTCAACTGCTTTCTCGAGAGCCTGTACTTTATAATGCTCCATAAGTTTTCTATGAGGTTGAGGTCAGGAGATTGGGGCGGCCATGTCCTAACACTCACCTGCTTCTCATCAAAGTATTCCTTCATCAATTTTGATTTGTGACAGGGAGCATTATCCTACATAAAAATGAGTTTGGTGGGGTCGATTTGCACCCTTTCAGCAGAAGGGAGCAGACAAGACTCTAAAATTCTCTTGTACTGCTCGCTCCTGAGGGTCATTTCAATAGGTTTTAAGAAACCAGTTCCATGAAAAGAAAAGCATCGCTAGAACATTATACTGAACGGATGCTTGACAGTACTTACTGCTAAATTCAAAAAGATTTCAAAGCTTCTTCTTCGGATTTTAGATCGCTTATCCTTTGAATTTAGCTCAACTTTCGTTTCATCGGAGAAGAGAACATTTAGTAAAAAAAATCAGGTGAGTCACTTTTATCGAACAGCACTGTATTTGTATATAGATTGGTGGTCATCTACATTGAAACAAAGCAACTCACATTCAACAAAATTACATTTCAAATTAGTCAAAACATTTTTGCATCTAGGCATATGGTTCTGTTGTTAATATTTCGGTCTCTCACGTGGTATGACGTCATAGTACCGCATCATGAATTAACAAGTTGCGTCTGCTATTCCGCGACCGTTATCGTCGCATAGAAATCTTCTATGTCATCATAATATAACAGAGTATCATCTTTGATGGTGAATATCTTTGTTTAAATGTCCAAATAAACATTCTGAAGATGTCTCATGTAAGCCGAAATCTTAGATCAAGGAACAGCATATATAATATATATATATATATATATATATATATATATATATATATATATATATATATATATTTATCTATTTTTATATATATCTGTATATATTTGTATGTATATATAAATATCTGTATATAGCTATATATAAATCATTGTATATCTATATATATATATATACCTATATGCTCATCTAACGATATATATATATCTGTATGTCTCTATATCTATATGTCTATATATAAGTATATATATATACATATATATATATATATCAATATAACTCTCTATCTATATATATATGTAACTATCTGTCTATCTAGCTATCTATCTAGCTATCTATATATATATATATATATATATATATATATATATATATATATATATATATATATATATATATGGGGGTGTATGTCGATGTATAGGTGGTGTAATGGATACCCTTTCGGAATTCCTGTTGAGCTCGCTCTATACACATAGGTATAAATACCCTTGGGTCAGCTCTAAATGCATCTCTCTCATTCTCCTTCAGCTATGGATTAAATACTATGGCATACTGTGCTCTTTCACTTTGGTTGTCAACCTGTATAGAAGAAATGAATTCTCTAATCTAACACTCGCGTTAATGCTAATCCGGATATCTCGCGTTTGCTTATCTCAGATTCATAGTATTGTCGGTGTAACCCATTGTAACTGACCCTAATCTCAGCGCAGGTATTGCTTGTCAGCAATAGACTTACTCGTCTAACGTGTCGACAGCCATCATGCATGTATGTATGCATGTGGTGTCTTGGAGAGGAAATAATGGCAAATGTATTTATGTTGCGGAATATTAATTTAGAATTTCTATGAGTTCAATATTCGGTTGGTGCTAGACCAAGCCAAACTTTGGTTACATCTGTAGACATACATATAGATATGAATAAAATAAGATATATAGATTCATTTACGTGCCTTACGGGATAAATACTTAAGCAATCATGTCTCTTTCGATTCATGTCTGACAATGCAGAAGATTTTCCCGCCGTAAGCGGTAGACTGCTTGCCAACCAAGGCAATAGAATCCAGTCTGCCCTACTATTCAACCCAAAGCTGTGGAGAGAAGAGATGTAGTCATACCTTTCCCAAGGATATTTGTGCGTAAATGAATGCAACGAACTCAACTAGAATTCGAACGCGGCTCTCCGATTTCTCATTCCAAGCCGATATCCATTACACCACAACGCACATCTTTCTTCTTCTTCTTCTTCTTCTTCTTCTTCTTCTTCTTCTTCTTCTTCTTCTTCTTCTTCTTCTTCTTCTTCTTCTTCTTCTTCTTCTTCCCCCTCCTCCTCCTCCTCTTCTTCTCTTTCGCCCTTAACCCATGAAGGACTTGTTGGGGCACCAACATGCTAAACTGTCCACCATTCACTTCCATCTGGGGCGGTCGTGTGCCAGAGCTAGATTCTTCCCGAATGGATTCTTGGTTTGCTCATGTGGCGTGTCTTGGGCGTTTTAACCTGGCGGATCCCATGCCTCTCCAAGTTAGACTACAACCGATCTCTTCCAGCTCGCCATCCGCGGGAACACGTGGCCGTTCTAGTTTATTTGAGGAACCCTTCCGACCAGTGGTGCCGTATTAACAGCAACACCTCAAGTGAACATGGCAACACGTGACAGAGTTAGGAGGTGGTTGAGGACCTGTGATGTCCGTCCACCCGAAGGTGTGGCTTACCGATTAAGAATTCAGGCGGTCCGATTATGAATTCCGATCTATTATCCATTAAACTGGTACAGTGTAACCTGGATATAAGAGACCCGGATATAAGAGAAACCCGGATATAAGAGAGATTTTCTCGGGTCCCAAATTAGAGCTTGTGTTAATAAAACAAAATAGACCAAATCCGGATATAAGAGAAACCCGGATATAAGATACTTCTTATCCGGGCCCCGACAACTCTCTTTTATCCGGGTTACACTGTATATCCAAGATTACATAACATCACAAACGGACACACATCTATGTACACACCAGGCTCTGCGTTGCTCAACTTTGGTGATTTTACTGTGTTTCAACGTGATATAGTCTTATATATATATATATATATATAGAGAGAGAGAGAGAGAGAGAGAGAGAGAGAGCAAAAGAGAGGGAGAGAGAGCGAGAGCAAGTATTAATACCAAACATATATATATAGATAGATAGATAGATAGATAATAATAAAAAACTGTGATGTATAGATAGATAATTAAAAGACGGAGATAGATAGATAGATAGATAGATAGATAGATAGATAGATAGATAGATATTCTCCCATAAATAATTTCCCGTTTTTTCAATTTTTTTTTAAAGCTTAATTTCCTTCTAAACCAAGCTGTACTTTTTTGAGGCTGCTATTAACGCGTGATTTTTTAAATATATTTCGATGCCGGAATATTCGGTAATAAATATTATTTAATAATATCCGTTTTGACTGTTACATTCCAGCAGAAATAATAAAATCCTAATATATTTGGTTTAGACGAAAAATCACTTTTAATTAAAAAAAAAATAGTAGTGGTGTACTTATTTATTGGCGATACTGTATATGTATGCGCTTGTGTATATGTGTACCTGAATATACATACACTTGTAAAGAGATAGTAAAAAGGCGTATGCTTCTATTAAGATATTATAATGGCAAGTTTACTTTGGTCTAATGGTGAGCAATATTCCAACAGTTCATTACTAATGTCAGGAGTTCGAGACCTGGGTACTGCATTTCTGATTTGTCAGTATCCATATCCAGATATTATATGTGGATTTAAATACGAATATTCGGCCACATTACTGGCGTTGTAAGTGAATGTAACGAATCCAACGGGAATTGGAACTCGGCTCGCCAACTGACAATTCCAAGCCATTATCTGTTACACCACCCGCACATCAAAGTTTAGGGAATCTGGTGTTCTCAAGCGGTCACCTATCTAGGTACTGACCAGGCCTGACGTTGTTTCAATTATCGTAGAGGAACCGATGTTTTAAATTGATGTGGGTGTAAGTCATTGCTTCTTGTATTGATCATTGTCATATGATACATTATCGTATGATACATTGTCGTATGATACACTGTCGTATGATACATTTGTCATTACAACTGGTTCCAAAAATGGTGATCATTTCAGACTCAACCTAATAAATAGAGTAACTGAATTTTACAGGAATATAATTGAAATCTGAAAGAATTCAATATTTGATACTTTTCTTCAAACTGAAAAAAATCGCTTTCAGAATTCACGCAGCTCACTGTTTCGCAATTAAATTTCCTTAAAGTTCCAACATAAATGTCTTCTCAGTATACAATATCTTACCCCTCCGACATCGTTTAACCCGGAATTAATAACGATGATCATTGTTTTACTTATCGGGCAAATAAAAGAAATAAACCCCCCACCTTAATCACTGCATCTCAGGGGCACTTCATGGAAAAGCCATTAAACCTTTTGTATTACAAACATATGGACAAAGTCGGCAAATAGCTTAAACATCCGGTTTTACAAATGACTGGAGCAGCCATATTGCCACTTTCTTTTGTTGACTTCCGGACGTCTCTGTCACGGTTCCATAAGGCATCTTGGGACAGAAAACGAATTTGTTAAACATTCATAAAAGAAACATTGAAGTAATATATATATATATATATATATATATATATATATATATATATATATATATATATATATATATATATATATATATATATATATATCGTACTTTAAACATTATTATTTTACTAGTATTACTTTGGTCTCTTACTATTGCTATCACAATTCTTTGGTTATTTTACATATATCTTACGGTAGGAAAGCAGCATTTATCACAAATAATCTCTCGACGAGTTAATGAGAATACGTCATATAAAATACTACAAAATCTTATTACTATTATATTATAATTATTCATACTAGTTTTAAGCAGTGAAAACTTCTGGGTTCTTGAATATGAAATTTCTGCTGAATCTTAATTATTCAGTTAATGACTTAATAAGATCATGGCGAGTTCTACAACAATAAAATATCCGTAGAATTTCCCCTATCGCATCGTTAAATGTTGGAACTTAACAACCTTAACAAAATATTGCAATAACAGTTATAAATATGAATATGAAACGTAGGACAAAAGGAATTGATTAATTGAACGGCTTACTTTTCTCCGGAAATAATTTTGTCTACATGCAGATAAATATTTTATATTTTATTTGTATAGATTATTAAAACAACGAAGGAAAGTAATCACTCATAAATTTACGATATTAAGTCGATTTGTTTCCTTTCCCACTACAGCTGGGACAGAAAATATATTAATAAATACATATTGACAATTATTATATGGTTTGAATGATGATTGATTTGATTGATTCCAAAACCTTCAGTTGATACTCAATATTAATCTAACTCAACACTGGGAATATTCCGGGCTATAAAACAGAGCACAATGTTAGTTTTAATGAACTGTCCAGCTATCGTTGAACCTGATATGTTAACGCACCTATGTAAATTGTTCGCCTTTCCTTGCGAATATTGGCTGGAACATGTTGGTTAATCGTGTTTCCAAACATTTATCGGTTCTTCCTACATAGTCAGCATCACACTGACATGAATGTAAATTGCAGAACTAATAAGATGGGTAGGTCTAAAAATCAGTACGTGAATTGTCAGAAGAATAGCAATTTATAGCAACTGAAATTTACTTAGCAAATATCGCACTCAAGTTACCAATCAACAGTAAATATGGATTTACTTACTTTAGATGGGACACTTCTGGGGACCAATTGGCCTAGACTTACCAACATGTCCTAATTTTTCCTCTAAGGCTGGACACCAAAATATCCATCGTGTAGCCATTGTTGCTCAGAATCGTCCTAATAAATTCAATTTCTAAATCTAATTTAGTTTCTGGACATATTACCAAGGCCGGTGAAACAAGGTTTTTATCAAATTGTTTTTAGCTGCTTAGAACGTGGAATTCTTACATCGGCTCCTTCATTAAATGTTTAGGTAAAATTATCAGTCCCTGTACCGTTCCATTAAGTACCTGACTCCTAATACTATCCTCTACCTCCATAAGAGCCAGATCATGACGAAAATGAAGTACTGCTGTCATATTTGGGCGAGAGCTGCCCAACCCTCACTTACCAGCCTTGATAGAGTTCAAAAGCGTCTCCGAGTCCCTGTTGAATAAGAATTATTTTCCAGCCCCAACCACTCTCTCACGTGCGGGACTTGGCGAGCTTCCCACGGTTCACGCTACTTCCATTGAAAGTGCTAGGACGAACTACATTCCTTGGTTCTTTCAGGTTTAACCTTCATGGCTCGGACCCACCATGCCACTTACATTGTAGCAAACCATCTAAATTCCATCCGTATTTCGTCGGCGAGAAGTAAGTTCCATTCGAAACACTGTCTTGTGGCAAAGACACTCAAAAGGACGTTCCCGAGATCACTACAATTTTAACCATTATATTCACCTCCTATCCATACAAACTAAACCATAACATAATCCTCTACCTCGAATGGCCCTTGGGCATTGTACAGTAATATTGATAATAATTCTCTGTAACAGATAACGTATTACAAGAATTATTATCATCACAAACTGCATCAACAATGTGACCCGATAAAAATCATCTAAATTCGTCTAAGATTTGTTTGTTCTTAATATTCCTTCTATTAGAGATACGATCTTAATGTTAACGCTTTACAGTTTTCTCAGATCCCCGGCAAGTTCCTGGTAATTTTATTAATTTTTTTTCTTTTTATGTTTATTTAAAAGTTTTGTTGTCAATGTCATAACAGTCATATCTATAATATGTCTTGTTTTTTCTTCCTATATTTTGCATTACATAAATTTATTTCTTCCAAAAAGAAATCATTAATTATTACAGCCTGCATCCGATAGGTTAACTCTCCTGTCAATTTGTTGTCTCCATTATTTAATAAAATAAGTGTACATATGAATTTGTATGTCTTCTTTATTCTGAAGCATATAAGAAATTATTGTGTAAGTTAATGTGCCCAAACCTTGAAAATATTATTTGCGATAGATTTCTCAAGTAAACAGAAATTTGTTATATATGAAAAAAATATATATTCATTCAAAAATATCCTTTCAAGAATATTCTTTGAAAAATATTCTTTCAAAAACTCTGAAATTACTAGCGTCTCTTGTTTCTTGCACATGTGTAGTCGTGGCAAGATCAACAATCCCAGTCCGATGAAGAAGTCCTAACGAATGAAATGCGTCACAAATCTGGTTGCAAGTAGGTCATTGTTTCTTATATTTTATAAATTAATTAGCTCTACATTTTCCTTCTATGAAAATAGTACTGAGTATTATTTTTTTAATTTGGCCGTTCTTCTGCCTAAAATCTAAATTCAGAATTTCATATATATATATATATTAATAATTTCACCCCAAGCAGGAGGTTGCAGGAAGTGAAAGAGATTGAGAAGACTTTTGTGAGAAGTGAGGAAAAGCTCAATAAAAAAAAACAGAAGATTGCGAATGGTGTTGCATTTAAATTTGTGAAGATTGTAGGTGACAGGAAAGCAAGAAATCTGAACGGAATTTCAAGTGCGAGAAAAGAAACTGTTGAAGTAGAAATGGCAGTCGCATCAAGCTAGTGTAACCGTAAAAAGGGGACCTTACTGCACATTTTAGTAGCACGCTTAAATTCATGTCGAGTCACTAAGGGGAACAGCTCTCTAGAACAGAAATATTTGTAGAAAAGGCAGAGGGAAGCCACGTCACGTCGGTGGGAAAGTGACTGAAATCGAGATGCCAGGTCAGGATTGATTACATTGCAGACTGTTCTTTGTAGTTTTCCAGAATCTAGAGATATGTAGTAGGCGTACCAAACCAGTACTCAATGCATGGACAAATAGTAGATGTATATATGTGCATGACGGATTCTGACGTGAAGAATAGACTGACACGAAAGTGAACCAACTTTCCTAGCAGTAGACCTAGCAATTGATTCAGTATAATCACACAGCTTCATGTCAGTTGAAAATGTGAGGTCGAAGAAGGTTCAAAGTGTTGTTCTCCTGGAGTTTAGCATCTTGTTTCCGGTCTCGTGACCTTCTCCAGGCAAATAAAAGGAACAGATTTTAAAGAAATACATTTTCCTTGTGTTCTTTTAATGTTTTATTGATCGTTTTTCTGTATTTGTAGTGAGCCTTGATCTCATTTCTGAACTGTTGGGAAAAGTGAATTTCTGCGTAAGTGGTAATAAAACCATTAGGTTTGGTCTAGGAGGCGGTGATGATAGATGTGTTGATGAGAGATGTTTTCCTATCCCTACATTATCCTTGTGACTGTCAAATCTATTTCCATTTTTTGTATTGTGTGTGGGTGCGTGTCCCAGTTAGCTTACACGTCTATATGTACATTCCCTCCCCATATATACATACTGTCTTATAAAAAGAAAACGAACAAGGAAACATTTAAAGAACATAAGAAAAATCTATTCCTTTAAAATTTACTCCTTTTATTTGCCTGAAGAAGACCACGAGACCGGCAACGCGTGTAGGAAAAATATGAATAAATATAATATATCCATTAAAACAAATCCACATTATAACCAAACGTTTGCAGTTTCTCTTTTTTTTGTGAACTGCTAAGACAAAAATTAATGTAATTGATAGTTGTGAATAGTTTTGTAAATGCGTATGAAACGCGTTCTGTTATAATTATAAACACGTGTGAACGCGCTGCGTTATAATTAATATAAGAATTAACTGTTAAAGTCATTATGGTTATTAATGTTTTATCTAAGGGAAGTAACTTTAACTTATATAATTGTAATTTTTTATAATTAAAATTTAAGTATTTTAAAAACATTGCTATTATAGACATTTTAAAACATTGTTGCTATACTTATAACTAACCTTATTTAGTGTTGGTCGTATTTTTCTTATGTTATATCTCTTTTTTGATGAGATTGAAAGTACTTGGGAAAATAAAAGATATGAAAAACTACGGAGCTTTCCTTAATGAATTTTATATCAACATTAAGTTGAGCCGAAAATTCGAGAGGAGCAATTTAAAAATAAATACACATGTGTCCAGATTATTCAACTAAACATACTTTATGCTGGCTAAATATATATACATACATGCATACATACATACATACATATATATATATATATATATATATATATATATGTATTTATTTATTAATATATATATATATGTATTTATTTATTAATATATATATATATATATATATATATATATAAAATGGAACATTGAAGTCAATACTCAGAGGCAACAGACTGTTTTCCTGCTAGACGCAATCATCAGGCCTGATGATTGCGTCTAGCATGAAACCGTCTGTCGCTTCTGAGTGTTGACTTCAATGTTCAATTTTATATTTGCGTACGCTCTATCTCTAACATTGAACACTTTATCCCATAAATATAGCACAACTTGAAACTATATTTCTTCATATATATATATATATATATATATATATATATATATATATATATATATATATATATATATATATATATATATATGGGAAATTGAATTGATAAACAGAACAGAAATAGTTTGATGATATATAAAAATTGGATTGACAGAATGGAAATAAAAGTACAATACCGAGAAAAATGTATTCAGAATTGGAAGATTGATTATAAAGTACTTCCTAGGCTATCCGGACTGCAATTATCCACAAGAGCGAAATGAACAGAAGAATTGAAAATCATCCGGGCATTTTCCAATTATTCAAACTAAACACGCTATAATATTTCCTCGCAGATAAACTATTAGAGAATTTAGAAAACAATACTCAACGTTTGATAATCAGTATCAAATAATTCTTCTTAATTTCCGCCTTGTTTTCATAAAAAAAATCATATTTAAATTTTAACACTTTGGTCTCGCTCGTGCTCATGTCTTGCGAAACTCTCAAATAATTCCCTTACATCTATTTTAATTCAGCTTCTAGAGGTTCGGCAGCAAATCCTGAGGCCAGCCGAAACGAGACAAAATATGAGGATTCCTTCCTCAAAAATGCAAACCTTGAAGAAAGTCGACAAACCTTGAAGAAAATGTTTCAAAATGTTATTTAATGATATAAATGGTTAAATGTCTTTCCGAAAATAATTATTTTCTTCGTCCTTTTTCGATAATTTAGGGATTCAATTATCTGGTATTTTCAATTATCGAAACATATTTTTTCAACCTCTGTGCAAAGATCTCCTGATCATCATGACGGGAAACGATCTATAGAAATTGAGTGAACCAAAAAACAAATTATCAAAATTTCTTTCGGAAACAGTTGAAAAATATATTTCGGATATAAGGATAATGACATAAAAATTGCTGAAAATATATATGCAACATTATATTGAGAAAAAGGAGAAACAGATTGTTAATATAAAGGGTATTTCATTAAACACATCAAAGTCGGCAGTAAATAAATCAGTGTCTTTGGTGAAAATTTATTTCTCTATTGGATCATATTATTTAAGTCATGGAAATTACGTGTGAAAAATAATATCGCCCAAATGTCCGCCAAGGCTTCGGCGGCAAATCTCCACTCAATGGTCAAAACTTTTGAAGACGTCTCTGCATAGTTGCTCCTCGATCTCACCAATATATCTTATTATCTCATCCCTCAGCTGTTGAATTGTTGTTGTCTTGTTGGCATAGACCTTACTTTTGAGATGACCCTCAAAGGAATAAATCTAAAGGCGTCAAGTCGCACGATCGTCGTGGCCAATTGACTTCGCTGTTTCGAGATAGGATGCGACCTGGGAACTTCTCATTCAAATTCTGTTGGAATTACCATTTTCGTAATAGGCTTCGATAACTTTAACACGTTGTTTGATTGTTAATCTTTCCATGGTTGAAATTGCCAAAGACTTAAGCTGTTAAATCTGAAAGAAATAGAAAAATTTATTAGACGCTTTAACTTAATTCACATTTAAAATCGGTCCAAATTATTGGAACACCCTTTATATAGAAAATGTTTGTAAAAAGGATATAAAGAGAATTGGATAAGAAAAGATGTATTCAAAAGTTACAGAGAAATAGTTTAAGGCTATGTGAAAAATTAATTGCGGACATTCAGGTCAAACTGAAGAATTTTCTATGAATATATTATTTTGTTTTTACAATGATGTTCACTCTGTACAAGGCCCAAGAGACATTCGATGTAGAGAATACATAGTAAGAAGCACAGTTTATGGGGATATGTGGAGAAGATATAAGTTGAACAGGTTAAAATAGTTAAAATGTAGTGATCGAGGAAGTATTATCTTGGGAGTCGGTTCAACAAACAGCAGTTCGTGAGAAGAAGCTGCTCTCGTAAAAACTACTTCTCGCCAATGGAATACGAAAGGAATCAGCGCGGTTCGATACAATGGGCGTAGTATTTTGGGCATTAGCCTTGAAGTTTAGAACTGGTGGAACTAAAGAATGCAGTTCGTCTGAACACAACAGGCTTGCGACGTTTTGTCTATGAGAAAGCTATTGTAAGCTGGAAAATAATTCATCACCGGAGACGCTTTTGAACTGCCAAGACTGGGAAGTGAAGACTGTGCAACTCCTGAGCATATATGGCAGCAGTACTCTATTTTGGGCCTGATTTGGCCCTTGCAAAAGCAGATGATAGCAAGAGTCAGGTACTTACAGGAACGGTGCATTGAACCGACCATTTTCCCAGTATCTTTGTCGATGGCTCAGATGTACGAGTTTCACTTGAGGCTTGGATTGAGTCAATTTCCAATAGGCGCTCAATGAACCGATCCTGCGTGACAGAACACCCGTTTATCGTGATAGTTGATGGTTTGCGATATGTGGAAATATTTTTAGACGGAAAAGAAAAGGAATGCGACGAAGAGATTTGGAGAAAATCTTAGCAAGAATGAAATAGAAACAAAAGGATGTCATGGAAAATTATTTATATATTAAAATCAAATCGAATGATGGTATGATAATAATTATATCAGTCAGTTATGTGCCATTCGTGATACACGCTTAGGCGATCATGTAGCTTTCGATACATGACTGACGAGACAGAATTTTTTTCCCGCAATAGGTTGACATTTCTTTCTGTGGTAGACCAATTGCCATCCAAGTCTATAGAAACCGGTCTGTTCTGCTATTTACCCATAGCTGGTGGGAGAAGAGGATTCATACCTTTACCAAGGGTATTAGCACGTAAGTGAAAGTAATGGATTCGACTGGAATTCGAACTCGGCTCTCCGATTCCTCAATCCGTGTCGCTATCCATTACCCCACCGTACTTAATTGTATACAGGTGTGAATAGAATAATGATATATTGAAATTATATTGTGATAAAATGTTAAATTCAAATATAAAACTGAAATAGGTGAATGACATGATGAAATAGAATAGATATATAGAAGCATATACGAAATATTATATTCACAAATCACATTAATGTAGATTCGTTGTCAGCCAGTCATTTAAGTGCCATACGTGATACACACTTGGACAATCATGTCTCTTTCAATTCATCACTGACTAGGCAGTAGATTTTCCGCGGTAGGCGACCGTTTCTTTCTGTTGTAAACTGGTTGTCAATCAAGGCTATAGGACTCCGTTTGTACTGCTACGCAACCCATAGCTGGAGGAGAAGAGATAGACGCATACCTTTCTCAGCTCTATTTGCGCGTAAATGGAAGTAACGAACCTTACTGGAATTTGAACACAGCTCTGTGATTTCTCATTCCGAGCTGTTATCTAAGTACCTTTTCTATAAATATTTTCATGGTAATTGTTCTGATGAGCTTGGTACCTAGTCTTTATGGATTTAATGGCGGTACAAGATTGCTGACAAGGTATCAAAAGTTGGAATGCCTATATATAACCGTAAGTTCTATGCTTAATAGTCTCTGCACTCGTGATTTCCTCTTGTGGAACTCTCTTCCGGTTTATTGCTTTTCAGTCAACTTTGATCTTCAAAAATTTAAACGCAATGTCAATTGTTATCTTACAAATCCAGTGATGCTGACAAAATTAACCTGGCATCTCGGATAGAAAAGGACCTCCAATCGGTTGTGAACTGGGGCAAGAAATGGACGGTTAACTTTAACGCCTCTAAAACAAAACTGCTCTCTATTAACCACCACAAGGATCCATCCCTGCATCCCATTAGAATGTCTGATGACCAACTTCTTGAGAGCTCCTCTCTGCGGCTGCTCGGTCTCACGCTGTCAGCTGATCTGAGATGGAACAAATACATCGAGTCAATTGCATCATCCACCGCAAGGAAAGTTGGCTCCCTGTGCCGAGCCAGGAAATTTTCTCCCCGGAAGCTATCCTCCAAATCTATAAATCGACCATTCGCCCTTGCATGGAGTATTGCTGCCATATATGGTCTGGAGCCCCTGCTGTTTGCCTCAGGGTTCTTGATAAGATCCAGAGATGGATATGCAATGTAATTGGCCCCGATCTGTCATCTCGTCTGCAGTCTCTCTCTCACAGACGCGACGTTGCCTCGCTCTGTCTTTTTTATAAATACTTTCACGGTAATTGCTCCGAGGAGCTGCTTTCGCTGGTTCCTACGAGGCTGGCATCCCGTTCCCACCCCTTCACCGTTGAAGACGTTAGATGTAGACGTCTCTTCTACTCCAATAGCTTCTTGTCTCGCACATCTTGCCTGTGGAACACCCTTCCTTATTCCTGTTTCCCTGACAAATACAATCTCCAACTATTTAAGTTTCACCTTTCATTCCTATCTGCTCTCGCTCCAAATCTTCTGTAACCCCCTAGCATTGATCGATCCCCTATCTTTCTCCACATCCTCTCCTTTACCACTCCTATCTGCTCTTCCTCCAAACCTTCTGTAACCCCCTGCGTACTAGTGCGTCCAGCCTTGCTTGGGGTGATATGCTTCCCAATCCCTGTTCTTTTATATGTTTCCGTTCACTAATATGTTTTATCTCATATTCTCTCCCACCCAATATTCCCTTTCGCCTTAGTGCCGCTATTACTTGCTAGGCGAAAAAAAAAAGGAATATTTTTGTAGGTGTACAAAATTTTATTGTAGCAAATAAAACCAATATTTAAAAAAAACCATCCATAACAATGTCAATAGGGGCACCTCAACGTGGTCTAAGTAAGCTTGGTTAGTAAGCTTGTCTCGATAGATAAAATTACAAGTGAGTTTGAGCCTTACTGGGTGTCTCATACTTTCGGCTTTGTGCCACATCTAAGGTTAGTAATGTTAATCGTTATTTTCCTGTTTTTTTATCATTCCCTCATCCTAATAATTTCTCTTTCTCACAGTCTCTCATATTCAGTAGCTCTTTGTGTCTTCGTGGTGTTATTGCCTCGATTAGTGTTAAATGATTAAAATGTTACAATACAACTTGAATGATGATATATTGAAACGACTGAAATACAAAACAGACTTAATAATAAAAGCCGGTAAATGTTGTTAATACTTTTTATTATAAACAGAGCATTTACTTAAATATTTGCGTCTATATAAATAACTTCTAACAATAAAATATATTAAAATGATTGTCGGACTTAGTCCATTTCATAATATATTGTTTACGTTGAGATACGCTTCGAGCAGACAGGAACGTTCGAGGGAAATCATAGGAAGATTGTAGTTTAAATGCAGTAAATCGACCTTCGTAGTTAAACTGGTATAGCACATCAGGACATAACAGTTCTATATATGATACCGGTTCGATTCCTGACGGAGAACGCTTATTTTCTATGAAGTTTCTTGGACGTTCAGGCCAGTAAATGTTGTTAATACTTTTTATTATAAACAGAGCATTTACTTAAATATTTGCGTCTATATAAATAACTTCTAACAATAAAATATATTAAAATGATTGTCGGACTTAGTCCATTTCATAATATATTGTTTACGTTGAGATACGCTTCGAGCAGACAGGAACGTTCGAGGGAAATCATAGGAAGATTGTAGTTTAAATGCAGTAAATCGACCTTCGTAGTTAAACTGGTATAGCACATCAGGACATAACAGTTCTATATATGATACCGGTTCGATTCCTGACGGAGAACGCTTATTTTCTATGAAGTTTCTTGGACGTTCAGGCCAGTAAATGTTGTTAATACTTTTTATTATAAACAGAGCATTTACTTAAATATTTGCGTCTATATAAATAACTTCTAACAATAAACTATATTAAAATAATTGTCGGACTTAGTCTATTTCATAATATATTGTTTACGTTGAGATACGCTTCGAGCAGACAGGAACGTTCGAGGGAAATCATAGGAAGATTGTAGTTTAAATGCAGTAAATCGACCTTCGTAGTTAAACTGGTATAGCACATCAGGACATAACAGTTCTATATATGATACCGGTTCGATTCCTGACGGAGAACGCTTATTTTCTATGAAGTTTCTTGGACGTCCAGGCCAGTAAATGTTGTTAATACTTTTTATTATAAACAGAGCATTTACTTAAATATGTGTGTCTATATAAATAACATATAACAATAAACTATATTAAAATAATTGTCGGACTTAGACTATTTCATAATATACATATGGAGTATACAGAAGAATTATCTAGAAAAATATGTTCAGAAATCGAATGCATATAGAGGAATTACATTCATTTTGTGTGTATATCTTTTCATCCAAAATTGTGTATAAAAGTCTACTGCGTCATATACTTTAGTTTAGAAATCAATCCTATTTTTCCCAGGACTCGAAACGGTCAAAATCGGATCAATTCGGATTTATTTATTTACTGGAGAGGTAATTATCTATCTAATGTTGGTGCTTCAAAGAAAAGGAAAACCATTAGAGGTGAAGTGAAATTCGACAGTTAAACTTTCTGAAAAGAGTGGGGGGACTATTGACCTTGGTTTGGTTTGTCTTTATGTACCTTAAAGCATGTACATATGTGTATACATATTGAGTTTCCCTGTAAAAGATAACGATATATTCTTGTTAAAGTATAAGTTAGTGAATTCCCAATAATGAAGAAAAACAAACTCAGGTTTGTTTATATTTTACCGCTCGGTCAAGAAGAATTTCACAATAAAGAATAGTTCTAGTTTTCCTTGATACACACATATATATATATATATATATATATATATATATATATATATATGTGGATGATATATATAATATATGTATGTGTGGATATATATATATATATATATATATATATATATATATATTTGTCATCCACAGACAGACTGTTTCGCAGCTCATCAGTGTGGCTAGACGTCCGGTTGCCTCTAGATAGGATCGAAACCCGATTGGATTGGCGTCAGTCGGAACTTCTACCACTAAGCCGTCGGCTCACGGCAGGGAAGAAGGTGAATTTTAGCGTGTTTATTTTTAGATTTAGATAAACACACAGTGACTGACAGTGACTCAATTCTGCCGAAGAGTCGTGCAATATTAGCTTAAATAGTCACTGTTTACAAACTCACACCTAAAACCAAAGAGCTCAACCGAAATTAATTTTTCAGGGGCCAATATTTTTGTCATCCACAGACAGACTGTTTACATATATATATATATATATATATATATATATATATATATATATATATATATATATATATATATATATATATATATATATATATATATATATATATATATATTTAAAGAAAAACATACCACTTTAAGGCTCCATTATGGTGAAATAAATTATTAAATTGGAGCCTTAAAGTGATCTGTTTTTCTTTAAATTATTAGCTCTGAATTTACATTGAGCTCTCAGGATTTCATCCTCCCATACGGATTACCAAGTTTTTCGTAACTTATATATATATATATATATATATATATATATATATATATATATATATATATATATATATATATATATATCAGATATTTCTAGCAAAACTATTGAGTGTTTTAAAGGCAAAATAGAACGTTGCTTTATTTTGAAACTCTTCTTAATCGATGGGTAAAATCAAAACAAAAACAAATGAATCGAATTTGATGCTCTGGAAATATATGCAGATATAGAATAGAAATATAATGGGTATAAATAGAAAATGTGTACAGGCATAAAATAAAAGTATGACATATTAAATTATATGCACAAATAGAACTGGAATCGACGTACGACGATTGTTGTTGACTTTTTTCATTTATTTATTATTAATACTCTCTTTTTATATTGACACATTACTTATTTGCTTAACTTATAAGAGTTTTTATCATCGAAACAATCATTATTATTATTATTATTATTATCATTATTATTATTATTGAAATTTATATTCAGAAATAACAGAATTAAATATAGAATATTATATACAGGAATAGAAAAAATAAACAGATAGTATAACGAAAATGCATCTCAGAAATATTATTGCAGAGATAAACAGTTTGCACAATCTGTCGAAATTCCTCCAACCTTTGGTAACTGATTAGATAGAGGGGAATTTGGACGATATTCCACCGTGAACATGTTATGGCGGTTCCTAGCTGTGAAGGTCTGAACTGGTGGGGCTAAAGAATGTAACACATTAGAACATTTGCTATAGTAATAGAAATAGAATAGTAAGAATCTATCCACGTTTCGTCCGTGCGATAAGTGTTGCAGAGAAGGAAATAATTAATCACCCACAAGGTAATATAAACGCTTTTGGATTCTGTCAAGGGTGGACAGGGAAGACTGTGTAGCAATAGCCCACATATGGCAGCAATATTCCATTGATGGGCTGATCTGACTCTTGTAACGATAGCGAATAGCAGCAGGAGTCAAGTATTTTCTGGAGAGATTCGAACACTCATTTCACATTCTTCAGGCGCCTCTGTAACTATAACACTGCCTTACCGATTAGGTTACGCAAGCTAACCAGCAAACGTTATTTCAATATAGTCATATAGCTGTATTCTTTCCTATTCGATATGTAATCATCAGTTCTATTACCGGGTATAGTCGTTAGGTCCTGACTAGATCCCTTCATGCGTCTCGTTTATTTGCCAATACATGAGTCTCTGTGAATGATCTTCCAGTTCAATCAGTGACTTTGTCAGTCCATTTCTCCTGTCTGCTTTTTTATGGTAGGCTTACGTTATTAAAAGTCTTAAGTTGTTAGGTACCGAAAAATAACGGTCAGTCTAAATTGCAGTTATCAGGAACCCTCAGGATTAACTGCTTGATTAAGATCCAAATGCATTAAATCCAAGTTTATATAAGCTATTCGTAAAATGATTGCGAATATAAAATTATATAGTTGGAGGATGGAGAAGAAGAGCTAGATTTATATCTTATCATTTGCGCGTATGTGAATGTTACGAACTCGGCTGGAATTCGAACAGCGAGCCGTTATCCATGACACCATATATATGAGGAATGATTAGTTGCCTTTAAAATCGGCATTAGCGGGGCTGACTTTTTACCTGGGTTCAAAGCCTGGCCTCTAGAACCGCTGGGAAATAGGTAGCGCTTTTCATCCCCGAGGCGGGTGCACCATTCGACGACATTAAAAAAAGCCGACAAAAAAAAACTTTTACGAAATTTGAAGGATGGTTTTGCTAGCTGGCTGTATGACAAATGAAAGACTATAGTTTCAATTTATTGCTATAAGCACTCGAGGATACACGCCTTTTCGGCCCTACACTCGTTTGACATTTACAGCTTCTCAGATATTATTGGGAAACATCAGCATCACGTTTTGCGAATAAAATGAATACATAAATATTTAAGGAGTGACCACCGCAAAGATAACATAAAAAAGATACATGAGGTCAGTGCACTTAATGCGGATATAAAAGAAAATAAAAGAAAATATCATCTGTTGGATGAACGCGTAGGACGTTCATACCGGGTGTAACAGCAAAATTGTTCAAATAGTGTAACCGCACGGGATATTTGTCTATCCCACTCAATGTTTAATATCTAAAAAACCACTAAACTAATTGAGTTTCTTTTTTCCAGGTTTTCAGATAAGACGTTCAGCCATCTTGAAATCATTTGTCGTAAGAATCACTGAAAAACGCATTAAGTTATTCAGCTAGAAATAGAACAGGTTAAAATCGTATTGTGTCAACCCACTATGTCTTCCCAGCTGAGCAATAGTGAGAGGAAAAATCATTCAGTCCTGCAGTAATGGTACTAACATTCATACTCGGACTTCTATCTTCAAAGCCCATTCAAGAACCATCAAGAGGACGGTGAATAGGTTTTAAAAAGGAAAGAGAAGAAAACTGGATCAAGAGATCACAACAGCAAGAGGGATCATCATTTCAAGTTAGAGCTAAATACATTGTTATTGTTCAAAGGAGAGCCCAATAATGTTATAAAAACTTCGGAGAATTCCAGTAAGATATGTTTAATCATTTCTACAATACAACGTTTCAAATCTTAATATACTGAACAATTTTGCTGTTACATAATTTAGACAGTTTTGCAGTTACACCCGGTATTTTCGTATATGGAGATTTTCTTGTAATTTATTCTGGTATTCTTTGTTATGCTTAGCTACGAAAATTGGCCTCCTCCTCCTCCTAAGGAGACGCCGATGAGGATGGGACTCATAGTTGCTAATTGGCTTGCAATGATAACACTGGTAAATATCTTTCTAAAAGAAATGACTTTCGTTTAATACTAATGCAATATTGTTGCACGGAACAATGATAACACGAGTCTTTTCTTTATGTGCCGTAGCCCCTAATGACGAAGGCAATCATGGCTCTCCACAACATCCCGTCCTTTGTAGCGCTTAATAAACTTTTTCTTTTTGTTATTTCTCCTAACCCCTGTTCCCTCATCCATTTACTCAAGCTCATTAAGTATGTTATACGTTGTTTTCCCCTGTCCATCTTGTCTTCAATCTGTCCTTGTGACTATCCTATTTTCCGCGGCCTCCTTCCTCATTATGTGTCCCAGATACCTCAACTGTCTCTTCCTGATGTTAATTATAAGTTTCCTTTTTGTTTCAATTTTCTCTAAAACTTTGTTATTGCTCACAAGTTCAGTCTACGGTACCCCCAACATCCTTCCGTAGTACAATTGTTCTGTTGCTCCGAGTCTCTTCTTCGTCTTTGAGGAGATTGTTTAGCACTCACTGCCATACAGGAGGGCCGATATCACGTAGCAGTTTAGTACTCTTTTCTTTGTTTCTAGTGAAGATTCTTTTCTATTTCTTAGTACTCTGCTTATCTTTGGGAATATTACATTTATTGTACTCTGTACCTACTATAGGCCTTTGTGTGGTAGCAGCACTGGGCGCCATGTCTGAAACTTAGACATTGCATTCTCGTCTTGCCCTTCTCTTCACCTCTCCTCTCTAGGCTGGGTGCTAGATTGGAAGCTAGGTCGCATCATTTTACAAATGAAATGCCTAGACGTAACCGTACGTTCTATGCTGACAGTTTATTCTCTCGCACTTCTCGCTTGTGGAACTCTCTTTCGGCTTGTTGCTTCCCAGCCAACTTTGATCTTCAAAAATTTAAATATAATATCAATCGTTTTCATCTGTCTTAAGTCCTGTTCTTTTATAGTTCTCTCTCCTTAATAATGTTTTCTTTTACTCGTATTCTGTCATATACAGTGACAATTTGTGTCTTAGTGGCTTTATTGTCTTACTTTAGTTGAAAAGATTAAATTACTGTTGAAGCAAAACCTCATTCATCATCAAAAGGTTACATTTTCAAATCATTTTATAACTGTATAATACACACACACACGCACATATATATATATATATATATATATATATATATATATATATATATATATATATATATATATATATATATATATGTAATACGTAATTTTTCGGGTGAGCTCTTTGCTATGGTACCGAGACTATGAATTTAAGCGCAGTACTAGATTGGCGACGAGGTCTCATCAATTTACAGTTGGGTTGACTAGATATAATCGTAAATTCTATGCTAACTGTTTATTTTCTCGCACTTCGCCCTTTTGGAATTCCCTTGTGACTCCATGCTTTCCAGCCAACTTTAATCTGCAAAAATTTAAATGCAATGTCAATCGCTATCTACTGTCCTCCTGATTAATCTTCTTTTGTTCTTGCTCCTTAGCAATTTTTCTGTTTCGATTCCTTGCACACACAGTAACGTCTTTTGTCTTGGGTTGAACACGATTAATATATACAGATGGGGGAAACAAATATTTGTACACATAATTTTTTTTATTTATTGTATTTCAAAGTAATGAATAAACATACTTTTCATATAATTAATTGTATACAGATGCATAATAACTAAATATGCATAGAAAACGGGGAAAATGATTTAATAGAAATAAATCCCATTTATCCATTTTAATGGGTGAAAAAAGTATCGGTACAATACAAAAAAGAATACATAATCTTCATTTAATACTTTTGGGAATAGCTATTATTTACTTCTACAGCAACCAACCTCTTCTTGTAGTTCTCAATTAATGATTTGCAAATTTTAGTTTGTATTTTGTTCCATTCTTCTTCGCATATGGCCTTCAGATCCGGGAAGTTTGTTGGAGTTCTCTATTGGATTTGAATTTTCAAATAACGCAAAAGATGCTGGATTGGGCTTAGATCTGGGGTCTGACTTGGCCATTTCAGGATATTTACATTATTTTCAGCAAGCCATTTCTTCGTAGATTTTGCAGTGTGCTTAGGATCATTATCTTGTTGGAAGATCCAATCAGAAACGAAGTTCAAGATTTTCAACCGAAATTATAAAATTTGCTTCCAAAATATTTTGATATACTGTGGCATTCATTCTACCATCTATTACTGATAAGTTGCCAATACCTTTTGCAGAAAAATATCCCCAAAACATGATGCTACCACCATCAAATTTTACTGTGGGAACTGTGTTCTTTTGTTTGAAGGCATCGCCATCTTTCCTCTATACATGATTTCTAGAATTATGTTCAAACAAGTCAATTTTGGTTTCGTCTGTCCATAATACTCTTTCCCAATACTATTTTTCCTTATCCTTATCTTCACAAACGAATTTCAACCTGTCTTTTCTGTATCTTTTCAATAGCAGTAGAGTTTTCCGAAGGGAGAGCGACTTTCTCCTATGGATTTCATTACTTATTGTCCGTTTAATGACACAGATTCCTGATGAAAGCAAATCATCTTGCAACTTTTGACTCGTAACCATTGCATTTTGTTTAATTTGATGCATTAATTTCCTCGAAGATCTTGAAGAAATCTTCCGTGGAGTACCTGTTCTTCTTTGGTTTTCAACAGTTTTGAGTTTTTCATACCTTGCAATGAATGAACTAATGGTAGTAGATGGAATATTCAGGTTGTCTGAGATTTTACTGTAACTTTTAACTTTTTCGAGGGCTGAACAATCAGTTCTTTTTGCGAATTTGTCAGTTCTGTACCTCTTGCCATGAGGATAACTTTCTTGCACGAGAATCAATTACTGAATGTTCTGTTTGTATTTTTTAAGCTAAAAATAACTACTGATCATTATTGTAACATTCTAGAATATTCCACTTGAATAATGTAGAGTATTAAAGCAATTTAAAAGTCTTAAAATCTGAAATTTGCATTATACGAATACTGTGTTTACATTTATTTATATATATATATATATATATATATATATAAAAGTGAACATAGAAGTCAACACTTATATATAAATAGCCGAGAAAATAACAGCACTAGTTGCCTGACGATTGCACTAGCATGAAACATACTGTCGCCTCTAAGTGTTGACTTCTATGTTCACTTTTATATTTACACACGCTCTATCTCTGATATTGAGCACTTTATCCCATAAATATGGCATACTTTAAGACTATATTTTTTCATATATATATATATATATATATATATATATATATATATATATATGTTGTGGATTCCGGGATGAAATCCGATATCAATAAATAACAAACGCCAGGAATAGATAAGGAAAATAAATGTATTAACGTAATAATACAAACTGGTAATACGGGTTAGTAGATCCAGGGATGCGGGTTAGTAGCAATAATATATATATACAGTCTATGGTATTGAAGTATCGCGGTATGAATCCTTACTGAGTCTAGGTGCTCGTGACGGTGACTCTTGTACTGCCCTCCTCTAATACTACTCTAATACAGACTCCGGGTATTCACTGGTAGTAGTATATGTATACCTCGGGCGAGTCCATCTGTGTGAAAAGGGGAGACCCCTTATCAATATATATATATGTTTATGTAGTATGATAAACATTTCTCTATGATACTTAAACTTCATGAATTTAAGCGTGGTACTAGATTGACAGGTCTCATCATTTTACATTTGAAATACCTAGATGTAACCGAAAGTTCTATGCTAACAGTTTCTTCTAACGCACTTCTCGCTTGTGGAATTTCTATTCCGGCTTCTAGCTTTCCAGTCAACTTTAATGGTCAAAGATTTAAATGCCATGTCAATTGTTATATTGTGTCTTCATAATTCCTGTTCTTTTATTGTTCTCTTTTCTCATATTCTTTCACACTCGTCTTAGTGGCTTTATTGCTTTGCTTGTGGTAAAATGATTCAAACAAATGGCGTATAGAGGGTTTATGAATGTAGCAGAGTGATAGATTTTCATCTTAATTGCCAATGTGGTTAAACAAACATGAAAAACTGAAACCTACTAACGCGGGATTTACTCTCTTATATATAACATTAGATTTCATTAAACTCCGTACTGATGTAATTAACGCCGGCCACTGTGTGTTAGCAGAAGCGGACCTCACTTCCGAAACGTGGACCTTACATTCTTGTCTGCGATATCTGAAATCCCACATCTCGGGTAGCTGCTATTACCATTACTCCCGATCAAAACCGTTTGCAAAACGATCGTTCGGTGTAAAGATGTTTTGATCTTTGGGATAAAATCAAACCAAACATGAGTAAAGAATGGCAATTATGTGTGCAGACATTCTGAAGGAGAGCTCATGCAGTCCGGTCCGTTCCCATTTTTACAACGCAGATGCAGCTGGGCAAACAGGGCAGCTATATAAAGGCACCTGGCTGCCTTGATGGTCTGGTCAGACATACTACATTAAAGTTCACCCAATAAAAGTCTCAAGACCCACTGAATCTAAAATGTCACTGTTAAAATCGCTAAGATGAACGAGGTGTCTGATATGAGTGAGTTAACAGGAAATGAAGATTATGAGGATAATGAAGATAGATAACGATTTATCTTTAACATGAGTAGACAAATATTGTGTTCAGAGAAGCACCCATTCAGCTGTTTGTTCCGCAAAGCAGCAGTTCTTGAGAAAAAGTCAAATGGATCTTTCTTTTGATTTTTCGAATACGGAGGTGATTCAATTCCATGAAAGTTACATAGTCTGTCGGAACTGTAAAAAAATGGAGTTCGATATTTAACCGAAGCCTCTCCACAAGCGGGATGCGGCACAAACCCGGTTTTTAATGTGGAGCTTTCCAAACGCGTACACTCGGAGAAAAATTCCCCGTAGATTCAACTGTCTAATTTTCCCCAGACGAGACTCTACCCATAGGCATAGCCTCGTCTGAGTTCCTCTCCGCCCGAAGGCAGGGAGTCCGACAAACTCTGAGAACATTGCTCCCGGCGAGCTCTATGAACAATGAAGCTCATCTGAACATTTGTTATTTCCATGGCAATATAATAGCTCAAGATGCCGATATGGGTGAGAGGACTATATTACTGATACTAAAATTGATGCTTTAATTGATATTAAAAAGGAAAAGGAAAAAAAAAAGAAGGAAAATGAGGAATGCGTCCCAGTTTCTAAGACAACAAACAATTCTAGGCCAATCCCTGATATTTGAGGTTTTGTCACGAATTAAAAATTAGTTAAGACAAATTTACGAACGGCAAAATAATAAAATCGGAAAATCAATAAAAGTTAAGATAGTAATTAGAAGAAAAAAAGACGAATTAAATGACAATGATAATAACGGCAGCGAACATTCGTTTACGATGTCAATTAAGCGGTGGATTTGAAGGTGAAAATAATAGTTAACATGGAAGACATGAAAATAATAAGGCAATTTGGATACAAAAATGCCTATTATAACAATGTGATAATTATTTTTCTCTTATATGACTTGTATGTTCAGGACGTGAATGATCATGGTTTTGTACAATTTCAGATTGCTCTAAGCAATATTTGTACCTTACTATTCCCCCTAGATCTTGTTCTACTATCCTTTTACATAGACTCGTTAAGCAGGTTACTTTGTTTGCCTCTACACCTTCAAGACATTGGCGATCATAAGTCTCCACAATATGTTATCCTGTGTTGCTCTAAGAAGTGTTTATGCCCTTACTATCCTTCCCAGACCCTGTTCTATCAATTCACAGACTCGTTGCCACTACCTCTTCAATACGTGGACAAGCATGTGTCTCCATAACGGCCTATCCTTGGTTACTGTAAACAATGTTTTGCCCCCTTACTATCGTTCCTAGTCCTTGTTCTGCTATCAATTCACACAGACACGTTACTTCTTCATCTTCAAGACGTGGATGATCATGGGTCTCCACAAATTCCTATGCTTTTTATCAATTCACGTAGACTCTTAGGCAAATTACTTTGTCTCCCTCTGTCACTTTAAAACATGGGGGATCGTGGGTCTCCACAACTTCCAATGCTTTTGTAGCTCTAAGCAATATTTGTCCGCTTACAATTCCTCCCAGTACCTGTTCTGCTATCCATTTCCAGGGATTCGTTAGGGAAGTCACTTTGTTTTCCTCTGCACCTTTAACACGTGAGCGATTATGTTTCTCCACAACTTCCTATGCTTTGTAGCTCTAAGCAATGTATATCCCTTACTACTCCTCCCAGCCCCTGCTCTGCTATCCATGTCTACAGCCCATAATAATAATAATAATAATAATAATAATAATAATAATAATAATTATTATTATTATTATTATTATTACACCAAACAGATAACTTCTTATTTATTTTGTTACTTATTATAAACTACTTGAGCAGAGGTAAGCTACAGCTTCTATCTTTGAATGTACCGCAGCGAAACTTTGTTGACATTTTGCTCTCTCTCTCTCTCCATCTCTCAAATAATAATAATAATAATAATAAAAGAAAAAGAATATGAAGATACAGTCATCAACTGTAGCAAAAAGATGAAGCTACTATTCCCGTGGACATGTCGATCCGAACTGATAAAGAAATGAATGACGGATCACACAATATATTCGTGAAAGACAAGAAAGAAGATGCTTGCTTATCGACGACGTCTGTCGCCGTCGAAAGAAACACTCCCCGAATTGAAATTAACACTCCCCGAATTGAAAGAAACACTCCTCGAAAGTTACAGCAAAAACACTGCAAATATAAAGCTCTAAAATTAAAACTTATTCGAGTGTTGAGAATGAAAGCCACAACGATAGCAATGATAATAAGTTCCCCTCATTTAGATTAAGAAAGAAATGGAAACCTACACCAATTGTAATATGAAGATACAAAAAGTCTGAAGATCGTCCTCTTCATCACTGCTCGCATATAAAGAGGGCAGTATCCATCCAATAAATCCAAGGGATGCACACGTCTCCGGGCGGGGACAAAGCAAGAGACTAAGTAAAAACTCTGAATGAAGGAGAATGAAGATTTCAAAAAATATAAGCGCTATCTTACTTTGAAAGATTAAAAAGAATACTGTGACATCCAAATCCAGAGACTTCTCACTCCTGTTGAAGGAACCCCTCACTGATTGACAAGGTGTGTGGACGTACTAAACACGCTTAGCTAATTGCGGGTTGGTGAGGCTATTTAACCCAGTTGGAGGTTTTCAATTCAGTGTTGTCCTTCTGCTAGACCTGTTTCCACCCACGACTATAGGATCAAGTCTGCTATGCTATTTACCCATAGCTGGAGGAGAAAAGATAGATAGATTCATAGCTTTCCCAAGGATATTTTTACCTATGTGAATATAACGAAGTCGACTGGAATTCGAACTCAGCTCTCCGATTCCTCAATTCCTGGAGATATGGTAAAATCGCTGAGACATATGCATTAAGAAAACTCCACGAAAGTCATTACTCTCTGAGATATAAATCATTGTACGTATGAGCATCGCTAAAATAGAAAAATATCTCTCAGTGGGCTCAACTTTCTAATATATTATAATAATATAATATATTTTCTACTGAAACAACTTAATTCACATTGTTATAATAAAATAGAAAAAGTGCAGTGTAAGAAAAGTACTCTTTTCTTATATAATATGTGCTATTCATCAAGAGAGAAATCCAAAACCATCGTCGTACAAGTTCGCATTCGGGGATAGTGGATGGTTAGCGGGGAAAAGTCATTCAGGCTACTGTAATAGCCAACCGAAAGAAAAGCACCCACACATGAGGTACTGTAGATTGTGGTAGTTAATTGACAATATTTTCCCACCGTTTCTTCATTGGAATATGATTGAAAAGAAATTATATGCTTACTGAATTTATTTAATATAATACATTTTAAACAGCTATTTTTGGTGAGGTCGTCTTGTACGACGAATATAGCTCGAAACCTATAATTTAATATGAAAAACTGAGGGTCGTCTTATACACCTAAACGCTTTGTACACCAGCATATACGGTACGTATGAGCATTGCTCACATACTCAGAAAAAAAGTATTTCAATGGGCTCAACTTTCTAAGAAAAAAAAACCTTCCTTCATCTCAGGTATTGAGTAAAAGACTTCCTCAATAATTGTATCAAACAGCAGATCAGAGAACGAGAAAATAATATTAACAAGAATAATAATATTGCATTGCAAATGAATAGACAATGCGACAAGGCCCATGATATAAAAGCGTTGGGAAGACGAGGAAGCGTCTGTAAAAGCAGGAGACAAGGACGGGCGTTCCTGGCAATAGTGACGGAAGCGCAAACGATTCACATCGGTGTTAGTCGTTGCAGTTTGATTAAAAGACGTTCCAAAGAAGAATCACTAATTTGATTTCGTTTCCTTGTCATTTTTCCGCCATCATATTTTCCCCTTGCCTCTCTCCTCATCGTCATCCACATCAAAACCACCAACATCCTTATCACCTTGCTGAATTTCACCAACCTTTCGCCCACCAAACACACACACACAAACACACACACAGATAATTGACTATACACGCACTTAGTCAGAACAACTCATCTTATGACATTTTTAAAAAAAAGAAAGAAAATAAATTCAAATGTGTTGGTTTGCACTTGAAATAAATTGTTACCTAACCAGTAAAATAATTATATGGACTTTTGTGATAAATTTAACATGAGAATTCTGGGGGGGAAATTATTAAATTTTCAGCGACTGCCATCAATATTTAATATAGATTTCCTAACACCCAGATACAGGATGAAAAAAAAAATCGGGCAGTTTGAGGCGGGTGGGGGGTAGATCAAATGAGCAAACCAAGATGTCTGTGGTAATGGTTCTGCATGAGAGGGTGGGAATTAATCGTGGTATTAAAGGAGTGTTGTCTAGTGGGGAGAAATTACGGAGTGCCGAAGATGAATGCTGATGTTTGAGATTAAAATAACGATTATTCGAAGGCAAAGTGGAATGACAAAGTGCAATGAAGATGAAACGACCGCGAAAACATTCTTCTCATTTCAGACAGAATATAACAATGTCGGACAGAAATACCCGGATGGACTTACAGGCGTTAAGTTATTCGTTTTTATTCTGCAAATAAAATAACGTAACCCATCGTACAATAAACTTTATTTCTCGATGGAAAAACACGTCATTATAACAGGAACTCAAATTAAAGTAATATTTCTTCTTTTATTTTATGTCCTGTGTCTCTTTAGAACGTAGGCAATCATAGCCCTTCACATCTTCCTATCCTTTGTAGCTCTTAATAAGTTTGGTCTTTTCGTTATTTCTCCCAGATCCAGTTTGCTCAAGCCCATCAAGTATGTTACGCGCTATTTTCCTCTGTACCTTTTCCCCTCAGTCTGTCCTGTGAGTATCAGATTTTCTAAGCCCTCTTCTCTCATGACGTGCCCCATAAATTTCAACTGTCTCTTCTTGATGTTAAGTAGGAGACCGTCCATAAGAATTGAAGATTCCGAAATTTGTGGTTGAAGCCAATTGCGATTTTATTGAATAAATTTACACTTTGGCGTTCTTCCTAGCATCAATGTAGCACTCTACCTAATATCAGTGTAGCTCCCTACCTATGATTAGTGAGGGACTCTGCCTAGAATCAGTGTAACACACTTCTGAGATCAGTGTAGAGTCCTGCCTAGGATCAGTGTGGCGCTCTCCATGGGACCAGTGTAGCGCTTTACCTAGGATTAGTGTGACGCCTTTCCTCGGATCAGTGTGGGATAAGGAAATTATTTACATACGGACTATTGTCCTAGTCGTTGACGTAATTATCACACCATTTCAGGTTTTACTCTCCAGTATTAATATTGCATTGCATTAGATTTAATTGTATTAGTTTTTAGAATGCTGTAAATATAAAATTATTCTTGTTAGTAAACAAAGTAAAAAATAAATAGTGTTTACTGTTTTTTCTTGTAAATTGTCAAGAACAAAAAAAAATAATGTATAAATTCACTTTCATCATATGTTTAGGTTTTATCCCAATTCTAATGATCGCTTTTTAAAGCCACAAACATTGCCGAAGAGTGAAGGTTGTTAAAAACACAGTATCATAGGAGAAACTGTTCTTTTGATACGCGGTCTTGTTTATCAGTGTTGGCCAGCAAAACTTACATATTGGAAGACTGGAAAAATAAGATCACATTTTGGGAGATTGATTAAGAACTCGTATTTTTCTGATGATGAAAACTCATCCAAATGATGTCAACATCTCAGAGTTCCACTTCTGTGAGTTTACTGGTCAGCTGTCACCGGAATAAGTTTGTAGGTTATTTATAAGAACAGGTTTATTTCAAGTTGTTAGCAATAAAGCAAGCTAACCACGGGTCTTTATTTTCAATACTGTGTAATGATATTATTTTACATCATGTAATGTCAGTTTAGGGGAACCAACTGTAATGACGAATGTATCAACTTAACTAATGATTATACATGCGTGTAAGTGGCAGCGTCCACAGTGAATTAAAGGAAAAATAATGTTCTGCTGTATGACAAGGGCAAGGCCGCCTACAGCAAAAATAACACAGAAAAAAGATTGGGACCTCGGTTAGTCTGTTCTATCCTAGCCGCCATATTTTTCTGACCTTGCATCAACCGATTATCAGTGGTACATTAATGGGGAAAACCTTCTTTAATGAAAAACAGATTAAAGATTGTTTTCGTAAGGTTTCATAGCAAACCCAACGAAATTTTACTCAAAAGGCATCGAAATGCTGTTTGGTAAGTGGCAACAGCTCATTCGAAATAATGACAAATATTCAGGCTGTCCATAAGGTCTCTTTAAAATTTAAGAAAATATATTACAATGAAAATTAATGTAGCGCCATAACTAGATGACTTTCAACCAACCATCATTTTCCAGCAAGATGGTGCACTACCACATTGGGGACTGCATGTTCGTGGGTTCCTAAATCAAAAGTTTCCAGACCAGTGGATTGGAAAGGATGGCCCAATTCCCTGGCCACCTCGTTCACCAGATATAACTCCCCTGGACCTCTTTCTACGGAGTTATATTAAAGATATCGTGTATCGAACAAAGATACGTGACATCACTGATCCAAAGCAAAAAAATCATTGATGCCATTGCCAACATTGATGAAACTATGCTACAGCGAACATGGCAAGTAATCGAGTACCGTCTTGATGTGCTCCGTGCAACTAATGGTGCCCATATAAAGGTGTATTAAATTAGTTAAAAAAAACTCCAATATCTACTCCACATTTTGTAAAATTTCCCATATATTTTTCTGTTCATTTACTTTTGCAATATTTTTTTACATTGTAAAATGACTCTATGGACATCCTATATAATCGAATAAAATACAATAGTACCTTATTTTATGAAAATTCAAATTGTTAAATAAAAACAGGTGTTCTTTATGGCTCTATCTCAGAAAATAGGAAAATAATAAAGAAGTCTCGTAAAATATGCATTTATTTTAATACATCACATTGTATATTTAAATAAGCATGTGCGAAACCTGTACTTTTTTAAATATAAAAATAATTCATAAATTACTCCATCTGTTAATTCGGGTCGCACCTGGCTATATTTCAGGGCGCATTAGTGTAACCCGAGCGCACCGGATTAGAAACGCTGCTTATCTAATAAACAGAGAGTGTCCTGATTTGATTATCAATAAGTGTTTAATTTATAAAATCAACAATGCAAATATAGGCCCAATCATAAACTCAAGAGGGGATCAAAAAAGAGTTACGCCAACATATTGTTCACTGGATTTGACACCTTCAAGTTTCCATTTAAGATCATTGAAACATTTCGGTGTGCAATAAAACCTTTTAAAATATTAAGGAGATCAATTTATTCTTATCAGAATTCTTTTCAGCAAGAATTCCAGATTCCCACAGAAGGTTGCTCGTTGCGCCTTTTCGAGCTAACGTTCTCAGCTGACATGAACTGGAAAGACTACACTGAATGCATTGCAGTGTCGGACGAGACAATTTTTCTCTCCAGAATATATCTTACATATCTATAAGTATATCATTCGTCTATGCTTAGAATATTGCTGCCACATATGGTCTGCTGTCCCTACTATTTACTTTGAGCTCCTTGATAAGATCCAAAGAAGAATCAGCAATATTATTGGCCCTGGTCTGGTGGCTCGGCTTCAGTCATATACCCACCGCCGTAAGGTTGACTCTATATGTCTTTTCTAGAAATACTTTCATGGTAATTGTTAAGATGAGAGCTCGACTTTCTAAATTTAAGTGCAGCACTCGACTAGCGTCGAGATCTCATCAATTTACAGTTAAGCTGGCTAGATGTAGCCGTAAATTCTATGCTAGCAGTTTCTTCTCTCACACTTCTCGCTTGTGGAATTCCCTTCTGGCTTCATACTTTCCAGCCAACTTTAATCTGCAAAAGTTTAATTGCAATATCAATTGCTATCTGCTATCCTCCTGATTACTCATTCTTCCCGCTCATTATTACTCTTTCTGTTCCTAATTCTCCCAAACCCTGTAAACCCTCGTGTTTTAGTGGCTTTACTGCTTTGCATGGGGTGATACCGATTTAAAAAATAAATGTAGATTTGTTCCCTTTTATTAATAATGATCCTTATATCTTTTATGGCCTTATAGGCGATGAATTATTTTCCACTCTACAACCGCTGGCACACAGACGAAACGTCACTAGCCTGTTACTATTGCCATAGAAAATGTTCTGACGATCTAGTCCCACCTTTACAGCTAAGATCCACTTTTCCGTCTACACAGCGGCAAATCATCCTTATTCCCTTCATATTCCAGTCGTAAGAAGGAAGTTCCATTCGGACAGCTTCTTTCCAAGAATCGCTGATTTGTGGAACAGACCTCCGACCACCGACCACCAAAAATCTTAACCTTGAATCTAAGGTCACCCGTTATCGATCGTAAATATACTCATAATCCAGAAAACAACCTCATTCAGTAATCCTCTAACTTGAGTGGCTCTTGGGCCTTTTATTGACTACCCATTTGTTATATTTGAATATGTTTTCATTTTTAACTCCAGAATCGTTAGTCTATCCAATAAAAGGTCTACGGCCCACTGAAGGTAGAGAGTTACTGAGCCAGATTGCTGTAAGGGAGAGAGAAGGAAGGACAAACAGTTGCACATTACGAGGAAGAATTGGCTAAATATCGCTTGAACTTGGACTTAGAGAAACAAAGATTGTAGTTGTCAAGGAAACATTCTCTCTGGAGTTTGTTCCACGAAGAAACAGTTCTTGGGAAGAAGATATCCGAATGGAACTTGCTTTTTATCAAAGGAACACGGAGGGAATTGGGATGATATGGAATGTAACTCGTCCGAATACCTGCCATAGTAATCGTGATAGAGCAGTGAAAGTCTAGCAATGTTTCATTTATGGTATAAAGGTTGCAAGGTAGAGGATAATTGGCGAGTAATTTAAGGTTTATCTCAGTGCAGAAATATAAACAGAATTTTAAAGAAAGCTGAAACTACCTTCAGAATATGTTCTTATTTTTTGTAACATCTTCATTCGTATTTTGCACTTCAACAACTGAAAAAACATAATTGCCAGGTGAGATTTAGATAAAAAATGATACCGTTCGTAATTAAAATGAAGGGAAATATACAAGAAACTGAAGGTCTGGATAACGGCAACATCACTAACATTAGAATGTTTAAGACATTTGACACGATGCGCATTAATGTCACCAAATACGAAAAAATGTTCGCAGATGGATGAAGAGAAAGCACCGGTTTCAATACTGTCAGATATGTTGTCTAGTACATTGCAGTACTCAGAAGAGGGAGGCGATAAAGGAAAAAATGATAGCTAACAGAGTATCATAAGGAAAGTCGAAAGCACATGAAAGAGTTGTCAGAAGACTTGTATGACAATTCCTTTACCATTGGAAGATTATACCGGATGTAAACGCCAACGCCATGCATATGAACGCTCAAATCTTTTTGGTAGAGAGGAAAATAGCCTGGAACAGAGAATTCATTGCTAGCAATGGGAGAATTTAAATTGGTTCCACAATGTAGAAAGATATTTGACGACCGTTTGAAGAGAAAAGATTCTACTCTGCAGAAGTTGGAAGAGATACCACGAATATTGGGGAAACAAATTTTGAGGTGGTGATTTCTTTTACTAGCTTTCTCGTATTCCTTTTCATTGATTTTGTCATAAGGAGATTTGTTTTGAGGAGAAAAAGAAAATGGCCAACATATTTATCCCTAACTATCGTCAATATCAAAACAAATTGGTCAGAACATGGTTGTCGACCAGAAATAAAATCAGGGACAGCAACCCATGCGCGACATGGCACTACACATACCCCGACATTATGCGACTGTTGACCAGAGCAGCCACTCTAAGCGCTAACAAAGAGTTCGGGCTCCTAACGACCAGTTGGATGCAGCAGCAATTGAACTGCTAACCCAGTACCCTCATAACGGAATGTCGCAACAACTGATTAGGCTGATCACCAAAAGGTTAAGACAGTTAAATCATTATGGCTTTGGAAAAAAGAAAGAAAGAAAGAAAGAAAGAAAGAAAGAAAGAACCGGTGAAGCATAAGCTAAACATGAAGCAAGAGATAACCCTCTACTTTTGTTTAATAAATATGGGAAGAGTTCAACCTGGACGATAGGTAAGCCTATCTACTCCTAAAACCTGATCACAGCACTGGAGGCTGGGCGATTTTATCGGGAATCTAACTCTCAGAAGGTTGCCGAATCAGACTGTAGACACACATATAGGCTAACGGCGAATTACTGAGGATTAATATCACTTTGGGAAAATTGAGAATAAGAATCGGAGCAGAGGTGCCGTGTCCTTTTTGGTCACGGCCTTAACTACTGGGATTAACAGGCTGATTCGAGTAATCAAGGATTGAAATCTGAGGTACCGGTTGGTCCGGAAACAAGCTTCAAATTTAATAATGATTTTTACTATTTTTTTCTCTTCCCAGGCGAAGGGATGTGTACTTGTCAAAATATTATGATGAGATTGCCTCACTATTTAAATCAATTAGGCTTATAAAAATAGTTATGTTTTCTGGTGCTGAGTTGTCTCCGTCCTGAGTTCTCCCGTTGCTCAGTCGTCGGTGTTGATTTGACGGTGACTTGTCCCTTCCCGCTCCTGTCGACTTGTGGAATCGATGCCACATCGAACTATTGCACTTAGAGGGGGTCCAAAACGATGCTAGGCATGTTAGTGTAGTTATTTACTAAACCTAGTACAGACTGGTACAATCCTGTAATAATTTGGCACCCAAGAATATCGAAGACGCTACATTATCAAATTAATTAGCGAGATGAATTTGCAAAACCTACCCTACCTATTGCTTAGTAAGGTACAAGGTGTACAGCTTTGAGGTCCGTACGAATCATTGAACTCACGGTATTAACGAATTTGTCTTCCCGGTTCATCATCTACCCACTGTAGAGGCGCTTCCAAGAACATGTATACTTTTTATATTAAATACTGATACTATACTCTATACCAGGAGTGGGCAAACTACGGGCCGCGGGCCACATGCGACCCGCCAAAATGATTCATACAGCCCGCCAAATGTTAGTCAATTTGAAAGAGAAAATAACCAAGCAACGCCAAATAATTGTTACAAGCAATTTGACACCTAATTTTAACAAAGTGGTAAATGACTGCATTTAGATCCACTATTCTCATAGAGTCATTGAGATCCTTCTGTGGTTGGGTTACATTGTTTTTCAAATAAATCTCTTTCATGTGAAGTTACTACTTCAAAATATCAATAATTCTTTTACTTTAAACTGAACTAATTTGTTTTGAAACAAATTTGTTTCATATGAAGTTTTCTACTTTAACATCTAAATTAATTTTTTTTTCTTTAAATTTAATTGCTTTATATCTGTTTTACTTGAAGTTTCTATTTTAAAATATTAGTAAGAATTGTTTTTTTTATTTCTTTACACAGAGTTAATTTGTTTTTCAAATAAATATGATTTCTACTTTATAATATTAATTAACAAAAATATGTTTTTCTTAAAACAAGGTTATTTTGTCTTTCAAATATGTTTCATGTAAATCTTCAACTTAAAAATACTTATTAATATTTTTTCTTTAAAGTACTTTAAACTGAGTTACTTTGTCTTTCAAATATGTTTCATGGAAATCTTCAACTTAAAAATACTTATTAATATTTTTTCTTTAAAGTACTTTAAACTGAGTTACTTTGTCTTTCAAATATGTTTCATGGAAATCTTCAACTTAAAAATGCTTATTAATATTTTTTCTTTAAAGTACTTTAAACTGAGTTACTTTGTCTTTCAAATATGTTTCATGGAAATCTTCAACTTAAAAATGCTTATTAATATTTTTTCTTTAAAGTACTTTAAACTGAGTTACTTTGTCTTTCAAATAAATGCGTTTTATGTGAATCTTCTACAGTACTTAAAATATTAATTAATAAAAATTAATTGCAATTTTTCTTTAAAAGCTTTTTTTGTCTATTTTAAATATTAATTATTTTGGGTTAATAAACTTTGCGGCCCAATAAAATTGAGAATTTTTGAATGTGGCCCTTGCACTGACAAGTTTGTCCATCCCTGCTCTATACTATACCGTCTCTTATATTCAATTTAATTACGTTACAGACAAGAAAAAATAAAAATAGGTAAAGATGTAAAGTTTTTGTGATTTAATAATTTCGTGTTATCATAAGCTTATCAATTGTAATTTTGTTATTTCATAAGCTTATCTTTTATAATTCTGTAATTTCAGAAGGTTGTTTTTAAGAAATAAGTTATTTCAGAAGTTTATCAATAATAATACCTTTATTTCAGAAGGTTGTGTATAATAATACTGTTATTTCACAAGGAGGTCTATAATAATACCGTTATTTTAGAAGCTTATTAATAATAATGTAGTTATTTCAGAAGCTTATCTATAATCTTGTTATTGCACAATTTATGTAACACAAAAGTAAAATAAAAGGGGCGTCAGTCAAAGATGTGTCTTTCACCGAATTTATTCAAGCTTTTTATCCTAAGGACGCTAGATTTCAGATTATGATCTATTATCGGTGGCTACCATCTTCACAATAAGATGCGCAAATGAGACTTCAATGAAAGCAGACACAGAAAGAAAACTATAGAAACTCCTAGAAAAGGTAGTAAAGGAAAGCGTGAATAAAAGGCTAACTATCAACTGTATAAAGACAGAAGTTATGGCTGTCAGCAAGAGAAAAAGCACAAGATAAGAGCTACGAAGTGGAGTTGTCAAAATGGAAAAACTTCAGGTTACATTTCTGGGAATTTCTTTTCACGGATAACAAAAACTGTGACACCAAAATCCGAAGGCGTATTGGAATAGCAAAAGATGCTTTCCAAAAGCTAAAAAGAATTATGAAGAAACAGGAAAATTTCGTTACAAACGAAGAAAAAAGTATTAAAATTCTATGTAATATCAATCCATGTTGAACAATTTCTTCGCAGAAAAAAAGTCTTGAGGCAACAGAAATTCAGAGAAGGATGCTGAGCAGATCACGGAACAATGGAAACAAAAAGAATAATTATGAATAAAATCACTGAGAGAGTGTTAAACTTTATAAGAGACATAAGGAGGAAAGAGGGCTCGGAAAAATTGACAAGATGGAGAGAGGAAAAACAGAGTAACCTACCAAACGAGCTCGTTTAAATAAATGAGTATAGGGTAGTAAAAAGATAAATATTGCTAAGTTCTACAAAAGAAAAAGGAAGTTGTGGTGAACCATGACCGCCCACGCCTCAGATTAACAATGCTCACAGAAGAAGCCTGGCACATGTGTTGCACACCAAAAACTGAACTATTTTCAACGGGAAACATGTTGCAGTAATCCGTGTTAAGATTATATGTTCTTTTAGTGAATGCTAGTCAATTTCTTCACAGATGTAACAGAGAACGCAGACAACAGAAACGTTGCTTTATAGAAGGGTGCGGGTGCTGAGGAAAAAAAAACAATTTGGACCGAATAAATTAAAAACAAAGAAGTTTTAAAAATAGGAACTACAAAGAAACTGTTGCTTTAATCAGAAAGAGTTGAATTTTTGGCGAAGGCAACCGGCTTCCCAAGTAAGAGTAAATGGATTGTAGATCAAGTATCATAACGAGGCATGATAAAGGAGAAAAAAATACTTTTTTCTTATTTTCAAAGTAAGGTTCATTATGTACAAGGTCCGAGGGCCACTCAAGGTAGAGTGTTACGTTAGGAGTCACTTTTTACTGATAGGTGGGCAAGATAACGGTTAACCCTAGACTTGAATAGGTTAAACTTATAGTAATCTGGGAAACATCCTCTTGGGATTACTTACATTATTCGGATTGTTATCCTCATCTTCATTGCAATATTCACAACATTTTGACCGTTGTACGCTCCGGCCTTCTTCAGGTGATTGCAATTTCGAACCGAACGCTTTTTTTTTTTGTCCACCGGGATACATTGTTCTAGTTCCACGTGCCAAGCCTCTTCCTGAAGGACACAGGGCCCAGTGAATAAAAATGTTGGTTAGATCCAGTGACTAGACCCAAATAGTTGTGTGTTCAATACCAGGATACAGCAGTGGTGAACCAAAAACTTGGAGAGTTAAGTTTAAGAGAAATAACTGAGACATCCGAAAGAGGCATGGCACGTGGAACTAGAACAATATACCCCCCTCCCCCGGTGGACGAAATAAAGGGTTCGTTCGAAATTTCAATCACCTGAAGAAGGCCGGGGCGTACAACGGCCGAAACGTTGTGAATGTGCCAATGAAAGTGAGGATAACAGTCTGAATAATGTAAATAATGCAAGTAAACATAATACCTCACCTCAAAGATATAGACATATCCTCTTGGTCGGTTCTACAGATCTGTGGTTCGCAGGTAGAAGCTGTTCGAGTGGAACTTATTTCTCATCGATGGAATACTGAGGAAATGTGGGTAGTTTTTAACAATGTAAATGGCATAGTGGGTTCTTACCGTGAAGGTTAGAACTAGCGGAACCAGGAAATGTGGTTCGTCCGAACACTTTCGGAGAAAGTAGCAATAGAACAGCGAGAGGCTCGCCACATCCCGCCAGTGAGAGAGAGAGGTTGGTAGTTGAAAAATAATTTGTCACCCACAAGGACTCAGAGACTCTTTTGTACTCTATCGAGGCTGGAGTGTGTGGTCTGGGCAGCTTCCGCTCAAATATGGCAACAGTACCCAAATTTTCGGCCTGATCTGGCTCTTATAATAGAAAAGGGTAGCATGAGGAGTCAGATATTTACTTAAGTGGTACAGGGGCCGACCATTTTACCTGCATCTTTAGCGATGGTTCGATGGCTCGAGGTCAGGTGCGAGTTTATGGTTCAATAGTCTCTCAAGGCACGGTGCCTCTCAGGGGGACATCCGTTCATCGTGACTTATAGAAACAAAACGAAGAAGTCGCGGAGAGCCATGATCATGCACGGCCTGTAAGAATATGAGAGAGAGAGAAAAAGTTATTTAAAACTTTTCTGTTGGTACTTCTTAAAGGCAGAGAAAATTGAGTTAGATATGTTATCTGGTCGATAGAAAATAACAAAAATAAATTAATAAATAAAAAGATTTTATTTTTATTTTTGTCGAATCGTTTTATTTCGATTTTCGCCTAAGTGTCAGTTTCGCTATTTTGTTTCACCCGCGGTGAATTTTTTTTCCTCATTTCATCTAAATTTGTTATTTGCCCCGAGGAGATGTGACATCCGATATTTCGCCGACCACGCCTAATACTTTCGCTTCAGTTGCTGCAGGCTAGAATTTCTATTCATATTTAATATTCTTCCGTGATTCATATTCTTTGAAGAAGACGAAGAAAAAAATTCTCATCTCAAAGTTAATACAAGGATCTTTTATTCTTTATCCAGATTGCTTCCTTTTATTTATTGAAGTGTTGCGTGTTGATGACAAAAATATTCAAGATTTCAGAGCAAAAGATCTAATTCTACCAAGAATAACAACCATTATCCTTCGAATCAAGTTTGCATTAATATCAATGTTATAATATTGGTATTAATGTTTCTAATAAAAAGAGTATTAACGAGGCTATCAATGTTACTTATTCGATAATTTTTATATTTATATATGGATATATATTGCTTTTTATATCTGTAAATAAAACAATTATCTTTTTCTGTGTGCAGTGTCCCTTAAAAACGCTGGCGATCATAGCTCTCCACAATTTCCTATCAATTGCTTCATACTCCTCCCCAGTTTTAAATAGGAATAGAGGTTTATCCCTTGTTTTCCTGTTAAGACTGGTTTTCCGGTTCCTTCTAAAGTGTGCTCTTTACTTCTGACAGCTTTTAAATTTTAATTACGATTTTTTTCTCAGTCGGTTCGCCTATCTCCCAGTTCTGCTCCTCCCCGGTCCTTTGCACAGGTGTAGAAGTTTACCCCTTGTTTTGTGATTAGGACTGGATTTCCGGTTCCTTCTGAAGTTTTTTTTTATTCTCTTTCACTCACAGTAGAACCTTGCGTCTTAGTGGCATTATCGCCTTGCTTGGGAGTGAATTGATTTAAAATCAATTTTAGTAAAATTCGTCTTTTTGTTTTTCCTCTGTTCTCTTGCCTTCATTGCGTCCTGGGAGTGTCAAGTTTTCTAAACCTTCTTTCCTCATTATGAGCCGTAGAAATTTCAAATATCTCCTCTTCATGTTAAATATAAGAGTCCTTTTTGTTTCCATTTTCGATAAAACTTCAACGTTACTCACATATTCGGTCCATGGTATTTTCAATATCCTTCTGTAGAACCACATTTCTTTTGGTCGAAGTTTCTTCTTCATCTGTAAAGAGATTTCTCCCCACCCAAACAAGTCGGGAATGCCACTAGTACGCAGGGGTTACAGAGAGTGAAGGTGGGAGAAAAAGACTGTATAAGGCGGGGGTGAGGAAAGGATAAAAGCTGAACGGGGTTCAAGAAAATAGAAGATGGTGTTTGACGTTGCATTTAAATTTTTGAAGATTGTAGTTTTCAAGCAAGGAAACGGAAGAGAGTTCCACATGCGGGAAGTGCGAGAAAATAAACAGTTTGAGTAGAAGTGGCGGTTACATTTAACTAATTCAACAGTAAAATTGTGGGACCTAGATGCCAATCTAGTAGCACACTTAAACTCACGTAGACCGGGCACCAGGGAAGAAAGCTCGTCAGAGCAGTTGCCGTGAAAATATTTGTAGAAAAGACAGAGGGAAGACACGTCACGTCGGCGAGAAAGAGACTGAAGTCAAGATGCCAAGTCAGGATCGATTACAGGAAAAATTCTCGATGGTGTTTGAATGAGTGCTGCTTACTTTTTGAAGCATTAAAATTTTCGAGCGATTTACTGTCCCAATTAACCACAGACTTGGGGTCCTTTTCAAGACACTGCAGTTCAGTACTCTTTCTTTGATTCTGACGAGATTTTCCTGTTTCTTGATACATTGCTTAGCTTTGATTCTTATATTTATATATACAGGGTGGGTGAAAAGTAAGTAGGCATTAAAAATGGTAATAAAATGCATATTCCTACAACAAATTTAACGAAACAAATTATATATGTTCTTTATTACACGGGGAAAAAGAAAGTAAATCAATATTTCAACTTAAGCACCGGTGGAGTCAACCAGTTTCTTCAAACGGCCAGGGATGGAATGAATAACTTTCCGAAGGACGTCGTCTGGGATATCACTGAGAACCTCCTGAATCCGTGTCTCTTAGTCCTTCAGTGTGCGAGGTTTTCTCTTGTACACATTCTTTTTTATGTAAACCCACATGTAAAAATCACACGGAATGAGATCTAGACTTCTTGGAAGCCATTCATTAGTTCCGCGTCTTCCCATCCAACGTCCAGGAAAATGTTAGTCTATCCACGTACGCACTGTAAATGGAGGGGGGGGGGGTCACCATCCGGCATGAATATCAGGTCACCAATTTATCCCAGCCAAACACTGTAGGCCACTCGTAATTTTCGAGCATCTGAAGATAGCGGTCCGTATTCATGGTGTCATGCTGAAGATATAGGCTGACGACTCTTGCTGTCGTCATTCCGCAGCACACGGGCACTTTTGGACGAGTTTGCATCCTCTCAACCGTCATGTTCGGATCGTTATCACACGATGCCCGGTAATGGCAGTTTTGACGATTGCTGAAACCACGAATATGGAATACAACCTCGTCAATTCAGATGATGGTTTCAGGCCAATCTTTATGCCAAATTAGCATTAACTCTCCATATTCCATTCTGTGGTCACAGTCGTCAGGTTTTAACTCCTGCATGTAAACAAGACATTCATATTAGTGATGTCTGTTTTAAAAATGTTTTTTCGACATGACTTCAGTGATACTAAAATTTCTATAAGCAATTTCTAATGCCAAGTTACTTTCCACCCACCTTACTTTTCACATCTGTAGATAAAACAATTATCTTTTATCTGTGTGCTGAGTTCCTTCAGGCGATCACATTTGCATGTTCTTTCTAGATCTTAGTACATCGGGCTTTATGGGATCTCTCCTAAACCCTGTCCTGCTATTCATTTATACAGGTTCGTTTGGTAGGGGTCATGAGCTGCTTATTATGTGCCCTAGAAATCTCAACTGTCTCTTCCTGATGTGAAGTATAAGTGTCTTTTTGTTTCCGTTTTGTCTAAAATTGCGTCGTTGCTCACATGTTCTGTCCATGGTATCCTCAGCATCCTACTGTAGAACTACATTTCTATCGCTTCAAGTTTCTTCTTAATCTATGCGGAGATAGTCCAGCATTCACTGATATTAGATAACTGCTCAGTACTCTTTTCTTTGTTTCTAACGATATTTTCTTTTATCTTAATGATCTGCTTAGATTTTGGAAAGCATCTATCACTGTCCCAATGCGCCTTCAGATTTCACTGTTACATTTCACCGCTCTTTGTGAAACAATTCCTTGATATTTCAATTTTTGTAATTGATTTTGATATCTGAAATTCGTAGTTAGCATTTTAAGCTGAAACTCGGTTAGGCACTTATGTGCCATACGTGATACACGCTTAGGCGATCAAGTATCTTTCGATACATGACTTATGAGGCAGATTTTTTCCTGTAATAGGTTGCCATTTCTTTCTGAGGTAGACCAGTTGCCATCCAAGGCTATAGAACCCGGTCTGTTCTGCTATTTCCCCATAGCTGGAAGCGGGGGAAGAAAAGGATTCATACCTTTACCAAGGGTATTAGCACGTAAGTGAATGTAATGGATCCGACTGGAATTAGAACTCGGCTCTCCGATTCTTCAATCAGAGCCACTATCCATTACTCCACCGATTTTATTCAAATTTAAAAATGCCATGTCTATTTAGGACATAGCGATCATGACATATTATTTTTCTTTATGATCTAATAATTCAACTCTCCAAATTTTTGTTCACCTCTGCAGTTGCCTCAAGGGCACATGGTCCAGTTGATAACAGCGTTGGTCGGAACTAATGATTTGACCCAAAAGTTGTGGCTACTGGCTACTGAAGTAGTGAACAAAATTTTGATGAGTTAAAGGGAGATAACTAAGACACTCAGAAGAGGCATAGCACGTGGATCTAGAACAATCTACCCCGGAGGACGAAATAAAGGGTTCAGTTCGAAATTCTAATCAGCTGAAGAAGTCCGGAACGTACACGGCCGAAACATTGTGAATATGGCAATAAAGATGAGGACAACAGTCTGAATAATGTAAATAATTACTATGCCTCATCTCAAATATAGACAGTACTTAACTCACACTATTGGAACTCTCTTCCGATTCCATTCTATCCAGCCAACTTTAGTCTTCAAAAATTGAAATGTAATGTCAATCGTTATCTTTATCCATATTCTTTTATTGTTCCCTCGCTAATTAATGATGTTTTTCTCATATGCTTTCACACTCAGTAATTTCTTGCGTCTTGCGACGCGTTTATTGGACATTGAGAAATAATCCGCCTCCCCGATTATTAAAACTCCTCTTGTATTAGATACCCAGGAATATGATTTTTGGAGTACAAGACTGCATTAGCTGCTAACTAAAGCACAAAACAGTCGACTGGTGTCACTAGCGTTAAAAACACAAGCGCTTACGTTGCAAATAGTGTGTATACGTTTGCGTTTATGTTTAGCCCTTGCTTCTCACTTTCCTTAACTGTATTCTGTAGACAAAAGGAACAGCCTAACGTGCAAATCACAAACTAGAGATACCAACATCAAACAAGTACAAAGATTTAAATCCATGGAAAGGACGGAAAAATGCAACACTAGAATCTGAAGGCGCACTGGGATGGCAAAAGATGCCTACCAAAAGCTAAGCAACGTATTAAGTGACAGGTAAATTTCGTTAGAAAAATAAGAAGAGAGTACTGAATTATTATGTAATATCATTCCTCCGATATGGTAGTAAATGCTGGACAATCTCCTCACAGATGAAGAAGAGACTTGAAGCAACAGATATGTAGTTCTGCAGAAGGATGTTGGGAATTCCATGAAACCGAACATGTGAGTAACAACGAAGTTTTAGTGAAAATGGAAACAAAAAAGATACTTAACTTCAGAAAGAGACAGTTAACATTTCTAGGACACATCATGAGGAAAAAGGGCTTGGAAAATTTGATACTCACAGTACAGAATGCAAGAGAGTGGAGAACAGCTCATAACGTAACTGGCGAGCTTTAGTAAATAGATAAAAAAAATACAAGATTTATTAAGACCTGCAAAAATAGGAAATTGGGGAGGACCATGATCGTCAATATCCTGAAGAGACATGACACAAAGAAGAAGAATTGTGCGTTTATGTTTGATTAATGTTCTAGTGTTGTGACATCAGTGTATAAAACGGTATGTCAAATCTGATTACTACTAACTAGGTATTTACATTATTTACCTTATTCAGACTGTTATCCTCATTTTCATTGCCATATTCACAACGTTTCGGCCGTTGTACGCGCCGGCCTTCTTCAGGTAATTGGAATTTTGAATCGAACTCTTTATTTCGCCCACCGGGGTAGATTGTTCTAGTCTCAAGTGTTATGCCTCTTCCGGGTGTCTCAGTTACTTCCCTTTAACTCAACTCTCCAAGTTTTTATTTTTTTTATTTTTTGGTTTACCACTGCTGTATCCTGGTATTGAACTCACAACTCTTTGGATCTAGTCACGGGATCTAACCAACGCCTTTATCCACCAGTCCGAATAATCATATATAATAATCATAATACCTCATCTCAGAGATATAGACAGGTACTAACTGGGCAGTTAATTATGGAAGAAGGATTCGCCCAATTCTTCACTCACACATTCTCTTCTTCGATAACCATCATGGCAGAGTAGTAACGCAATTTTTTTGTCAATTTGGAGAACTGCAGAAAGAACAAGTAAAAGGCTTTTCCCAGTGGCATTGGTAGGAACGAAACATAAAACCCACTCAGCTGGGATTCGAACACGGTTCGTCGATTCCGTTTGCCGTGCCTACGGTGCGTAATAGCTTATAAATTGATACACCATTAATATCGAGCGTCGCGTATCAGGATTAAAACCAAATGCTTACCAATAAAAGCAACATTACGGGAGGTAATAGCAATATCCCTGCGAAGAGGTTAACATTTTAAAATCATGGTTCAGTTAAAACTATGGATCAATAAACGGATATCTGAATTCCTGGGGGAAAAATGGAGACAAAATGTGACAAATCTTAAAATTAAATAAGATCAATTTTATTCACATATAGGCCGTAAAAAGAATTTAGCCAACATGGATAAACGTGCCCGCGATAAGACGGCATGTTAGAGGGACGATTTTTCCTATTACACCCCTTTTATTTTAACTACCTAAAATCTTCGGCCATGTTTATTTTTTAAAAAGAGATGATTAAAATTGGAATAAAGCGTAATCATATGAAAGTGAATTTATACATTTACTTTGTTCTTGAGAATTTGCATCAAAATATTAAACACTTTATTTATTTGTTTGTTTATTTACAAGAATAATATTATATTTAAAACATTCTAAAAGTTCAGTATTTACATTAGTCGGACTATTGTCCTCTTCTTTGTCGCCATATTTGTCGCCATATTTGTCACAACGTTTCGGCCGTTGTACGCTCTGGCCTTCTTCAGGTGGTTGGAATTTCGAACCGAACCCTTTATTTCGATCCACGAGCCATGTTTGATGGATGTCAATTATCAGTTGTCTTTTGGTAATTTTCCCTCCGAAAGTTCTCCACCCGGTTCAGGTATTGAACTCACACTCTTTGGGTCTGTCACTGGATCTAACCAACGCCTTTATCCACTGTACCATGTGTCCTTGAGGACATCTGGGTATGAATTTCTGAGTATTATAAACCTAATTTTTCAGCAACCATTTTTTAACAGTACTCATATTGCAATTTTGCTGTTATCATTGCATGTTTTTACCAGATCTCATATTGCAACTTTTTGTTATCATTGCTGTTCTCTGGCACTCCTTATTACTGGTTCCCATATTGTAGATGAGGACAATAGTCCGACTAATGTAAATACTGTACATAATACCTCATCTCAGAAATATAGACAGATTCTAAAAGTTAATAGAATTAGAACTAATGAAATGCAATATTTATTATTTTACCAATTTATAAAGAAATAAATGTGAAAACAATTTTATCCATAAATTTATAAACATTTACTAAATTATTAAAATATATGAACCAACAATAAGGAAAATCCATATTATTTATCTTCTATATATATAAAACTCTGTGTGTGTGTGTGTGTGTGTGTGTGTGTGTGTGTGTGTGTGTGTGTGTGTGTGTGTGTGTGTGTGTGAGTTCGCGAACTACTCGAGAACCATAAGGCATATTTCCACCAAATTTGGATCATAGATTGTACTCGATACTGGTTGTGTCTGGGCAAAACAATTAGTCATTTTTTTTAATCAATAACCGATAATCGATAAATATAATGTTTAAGTGGGAATTTCCATTAGTTTGGTTGTTTTTAATCTTTCAGACTTGAAGTCTAAACCCTAAGGCCGATTTTAATGAAACTTGATAAGTGTATGCAACTTAGTGTCACGCTTATTATACGCTATATTGATTTTCGTTTCTCTTGACACTAGGACACCCAGGGTGCCCCAAAGGGACCCAAAAAGATTCAAATTGCTTCGATTTCGGTGACATTTAGAATGTTTGTTACGCTCTTACAATGAGATAGAAATCAGTTGTCAGATTTTTTTAAATGCATGAGGGGGGCCGCAGGATAACCCTATAAACCCCTTGATGCCTCAATTGCTTTTCAAGTGTATTTTGTAGCAGTATTCCCCAATTTCAACGAAAATTTCAGTACATATTGAGATTATATCGAGTAACTGAAGTAGTCACTTGGGATTCACTGAAAATCAACACTGGGATCCCCACGAGTTAGGAGACCAGCAGAGAACCCCGAAATTTTCAATTAAGTCTACAACCTTGACCATAAAGTCGATTAAATAGAAAACTTAAAAAAGATGTGCTTTATTATTTCAATAACTATTAGTCCTTTGGCTTGAAATTTGGGACCACTAGGGTGAACCAAAGGGACGCCCAAATTTTAAAATTGCTTCGATTTCGACGGAATTTTACATGTATGTTACAATCTTAAAATGAATTAAAAACGATTATCAGATTTGGAATCTACATAAAGGGCCCCCAAGATGACCCATGAACACCTTGCTGCCCCATTAGTCTTTCAATTGTAATGGTTAGCAGCATCCCGATGCAAATTTGCACATAATTTGTGTTTACATCAATCAACTCAAAATCAAAACTGACACCCCATGGGTCATAAATACATTATGAAAAATATCAGTTTTTCCCATGGATTTCCCGTTTTGGTACTAAAATAGTTTAGTTTGCATTAACTTGACGGCAAAAATTATATCCTTCCTTACGAAAAAAGAATAAGTGCAAACGAAGGTGTGCACCGATGAGAGAAGTGCACGTAGGTATAAGACGCATGTGCGAGATCGATCTAGATGTGTAGTTTGTACAATTGATTTTGCTCCACGTGCAATGATCGATCGATTTATTCAGTGCGTACTATCGATTTTGCTTCACGTGTAGTGTTCATTAGTGCTATGTGATGAAATAAATGCAAAAAATCTCATTCGCATCAAAGTTGTCATCCAGTAAAAAGGTAGGCTGCCTTCATGCATGTATATTTTGAATTTTTTATACTTTTAATTTAAATTTGTGAAAATCGTATTATTAAAAAATGTTTAAGCGTAAATGCCAATTTTTAATAATGTATTTATCATCTTCTAATCAGCGTTGAAATAATACTTACTAACTCATATATTTGGAAACTTGAGCCCTAAAATTTTGACAGTTTTATTCTGAAAAATGCACTTATAATAATGTAAAGACCCTCTTTCGATTCATTTATAATTATGCTAAACTTAGCGTGTACGTTTTAACGTTCATAGTGAGTAGGTTTCTCGCTGCACGTTAATTTTTATTTTTATCACTAGAACGTTTTTTTTGTAGTCTATTTTTAGATAAATCCTAACTATACGAGTTTGCTTATAATTGTTTACCACGTTCTCGGGGCCTCCCTTCTAAACTAGCATTTAATTTATTGTGGCTATATTTTCATTAATGTGTATAATATTCTTGCTTTTTAATTGATTACTTCATTGTTATTCAAATAGCTTAGCCAACCCCCTCCAACTACAGCCTGATAATAATGCCAAGAAAGCTAAATCCTTCACTTGGACGTGCTACTACTGCAGCCAAACACATGAAAACACGGAGAAGAAACGCTTCGCAACAAGAAACTCAAATTAGACTGACACAAAATGCTATTCGTACAGCTAATGCAAGGTCAGCAGAAACTAATGAGCAACGGTTAACTAGACGAGGAAGGAACGCTGCCAGAACTGCTGCTACTCGAGCTGTCGAAACTGAGGGGCAAAGAACATGTAAGAAATGCCACTAGAACTGCTGCGGAGAATGAGGATCAACGTTCACAAAGATTGTCTAGAAATGTTTCAGCAACTGCAACTGCAAGAGATTTGGAGACTCAAAAGCAGCGTATGAGACAGCAGAACAGGAGTGCCTCTAGAACAGCTTCAGCACGGGCAATGGAGGCTGTTGGGGATCGCCAAGATCGTTTGGAAAATAATGTGCAAAGATTGGCTGCTCGACAGGGGATTTCAAGACCTCGTAGTCAAATATGGTCAATGGTAGCATTCTATTATGACCCTCGTGCTAATTATTCGAACCACCCTGATGTTTTTAGCTTGGCAGTATATCGATTGTCTGTTCGCACTGCAGAGCTAAAAGGTGGGTAGGGGAAATTAATAGCATGTGCTACTCAAACGGTACTTCCGCGTTAACCATCATTGAAGATCCACCCAGCCATTGAAAATGTTATTAACTGGTACTACTGTTAGATCTAATCATTTCCTACGCAATATTAGAAAGTATAATTGTGCTTTTCAGATGACCTCTTTTGGGGCCAATATTATTAAAGAGGGTGGATTTATGCCTACATTTAAAGTACAAGGACAAGTATATCATATAATTGGCTATATGCAACCTATGGTAAACGAGGAGCCACAATTTATTATGCTTTATTTTGTAGGTAACTATCAGGAACAGGCAACTGGGCACAACTCTATTTCACCTGGAACTGAAATGGATATCATTCTTGAGATTCAGGAAATGCTACACACCAGGAACAATTATGTGCGAGAGTTCAAATACGCTTTAGAAACAGCGGACACGCCAAAATTTTATGTCATCATCAACGCTGACCAGAGACCAGGTGGTGAACATGGGGCGAGGGGCGTTACAATTCACCTGTTTGCAATGAAATTGCTGCTATTATTCATGGTCACCAACACAATAATACTAGCGATATAGTTCTTTTATCACGTGATAACAAACTGCAGCGCATCAATGAAACCCACTGAGAAGTCTTTGTTGAATTTCTTCTCCTTCCAATGCATGTTGTTCATTCGATGTAGTTTGAGCAAAAGCTGTCAACAAAGCATTTCTCCTCAACAATTTTCGAAGATCGATTGCGATTAATGTACTCTTCATTTGATGAAATATATTTTTTGTATCTTCTGTGCTTCTGTAAAAAACAACTTTCTCCTGTTATAAATGTTTTCATTCTGCATGTCATTATAATTTTTCGCCATATAGATAAGAGGCACTAAAGAAAAAATCTTCTTTATTTTAACTTTACAGATTGGATGAGGTTGGTGATCTTTTTTTTTAATAAACCCAGGCAACGCCGGATAATGCTGCTAGTCGTTTTATAAATTTTGAATTAGCTGATGTTTTGCCAACCATTTCAATAAATAATATAATAAATAGTGTAAATAAACAATCTAATAAATAAATAGTGTATTATTTTGGTTGTCAATTCTCAAGAAGAAAGAAAATGTATAAATTCTCTTTCATATGTTTAACTAGAATTTTTTTATTTAGTATTGTTGAAGTTATCGCTAACATTTTTGTGGAGATTTTACAAACTCTACATTTCGTTCAATTTCGGAGACCAGTCGATGAAATTTGAATATGCAAATTTGTTTGGAAAAATACTTTGATAAAAACCCTACCCCGTGGTTTAATAATTTCTTTAATTTAATTTAATTTTAGGACTTCATGGTAAACAATATTTTTTAAGAAAATTTATTTTTCTTTTTAACAGCGAAGAATTAATTCTTAGGATTTCTTACTGTTGAGCGTGCAACATAGAACTGGCCATGCGTAAATATTTCTTTCCGGAGCTAAATTCCAACTTTTTAAAGCATTTGGCCTTGTGATTTGTTTATAGTTCTTGCAAACGCACGCAAACTGGAAACTGGATTTTTGTATATATGAAAGCTTAGAGAAAAGATGTGCAAAAACAATTATACATTTTTATTACATAAGTATTTGTTATTTTAATCATTAAATTGTTTTTTTAAATAGTGGGAGTACTTCGTATGCTAAATAATAAAAATTTTCATTTTTCCCCAAAGATTTATTGTATTAAGCTACGCTCCCTAGTAAAACCAATTATATTTGTACTGTCTTAGCCTTCTCCCCAAAATTTAATTTCGATTGGTCAATGTATGTCTATTTTAGAGGGTGTGATAGACGTACAAACGCATGTCACAGAATTTTATATTTAAATAGGTAAACATTACCGAAGAATGAAAGTAGTTTTAAAAAAACGGTGTAATGGGAAAAAAACATCCTTTTGAGATTACGTTTAATCGCGGGCACGTTTTTCTATGTTTGTCAGGAATTTAATCTAATTGTATAACAATTGATTCTAGAATAGTTTCAAGCTTGTAGTTTATACTGAATGTTTCTGTAACTACCTTGATTTGGGTCATTTGAAATATTTGATTTAATATTTTTTCCTTGTAAATATTTATAAGCGACTATACAGAAAAATGGCAGGAATATATCACTGAGCAAGTAACGTAGTGTTGGTCGATCCAAAAGTCGGCTTAATTGTTTTTTTCATTTTTGCTAAATATTCACCGAATTAGTCAGTTTAGTGTTTACACCCTTTCCATTCATGACTGACTAGAAAGAAGATTTTCCTACAGAAGGATGCCGTTTCTTTCTGCGGTAGACTGGTTACCAACCAAGGCCATATGTGGTAATGGAATGTCCCACACTCCCTATCGCCTATGTGGACTGACTATATCAGTAGCTATATATAGTGAGCACAAGATATACCTAGGGGCTGGCTTAGCCAATTAGTTGGAGATTCGTCTCCAGCTGTGCTAGTCGAACTCTCTGCCTTTGGACAGAGAGGAACCCAGACGAGGCTATGCTGAAGGGCAGAGTCTCGTCTGGGGTGGTAGACAGCTACCCGACCCCGTTTTTTACGGGGTCTACGAGGAATTTTGCCTGAGCGTACGGGCTCGGATACCCCACGTTAAATTCGGCCTTATGCCACATCTGACCGCGTGGAGCAGTTGGCAAATATCCTTGCTTCGGCAATTAGTTGGAGATTCGTCTCCAGCTGTGCTAGTCGAACTCTCTGTCTTCGAGCAGAGAGGAACCGAGACGAGGCTATGCCGAAGGCACTGAAATGCAATATCAAATACTTTCTTCCTGATGACCTTTTGTTTTCGCTCTTTAATAATATTTCTGTTTTCTAATTCTTTCACACCCAGTAAACACCTTGTGTCTTAGTGGCTTTACTAACTTAGTTGGGGTGAATTCAATTTTTGAAAAATCAATTAATTAAACAAGAAATAATAAAAATATTTTTTAAAAACAAAGAGAATATGCCTATATTTATTAAATGACCCCAAAATAAGAAAACCCTAAAACATTCAAGAAAACTAATTAGCCAAAAACTCCCCCAAATCCTGCCTGTGATACCGGAAATTACGTCATTTCCGGTATCACAGGCAGAACTCTTAGGATTTTTAAGCAAATACGTTTTCTTGAATGTTCTGAGGTTTTCTTAATTTCTTTGGTACTCAGGGACAAAAAAGAAAGTAAAAGAACTGGGAAAGTGCATAAGGAGACAAAAAATTATAATAAGGAGAAATAACCACTACATTCGACACATACGCGCATGCACACACAAGGCCGGCCCGACTTACCCCCGAAACATCCGACCGAGTGGGGTGGCGTTTTGGGGGCCTCGTTGTGGCCTCTGCCATTTCTTTTCAGGACTGTTTTATGGCCATCCGCCATTTTTTAAAATTATTTTTATACATTTATTTATTTTTTTATTATTATTATTTTTTTTTTTTTTTTTGCTTTTTGTACTTTTTACTTTTTTCTACTTAAGTTATATTGTCAGTCATCAACTACAATAATCGACAGTTTATGTGCTTACTACCCTGAACCTCTCAACCCATGTGGGTGACTACTGGGGAGTGGGGCAAGTCTGATAATTTCCTTAGCACTTATTTTTTAAAATTGTAATTTTCTTTCTGAACAGTTCTTTTAAATCAATTAAGAGGATAATATATCTCGGTAAAATCATTTTTATTCTGCAATCATTTACTAAGGACGATCTCTAATGTTTATTTATTTATTTATTTTTTTACTAACAGTAATACTAACTAGAAGTCCAGGGCTAGTAATTACAATAAAAATTCTAGTCCCTATATTTTGCATTTCTAGAAAGATAAAACCGAGAAAATAATCGCTTAAAAAATAAAAATGTTTAGAGATTTCAATACATGAAAGATTTCCCCGAAAACTAAAATACTGTTTTAAAATTAATTTTAAGACGATCCTGTTTGTGTTGTGTTGTAATCTTTGTAAAACATTCTTTTTCAGTGGTGATTAATCTTTATAGAAATGTAAAAATTTGCGACTTAAACATTTTTTGAGTAAAATTTCGATAGTTGTTACAGAAAGAATAACATTTCCTCAGATTTTAAAAAATAAAAAAAATATTCATTCTAAAAGTAAATAATCAATGAATATGTACTGAAATTTCCATTTAAATTGGATAATTCGCTGATTTTTTTGGTAATTTAAAAAAGGCGCTGCCCTTCCCCTCAAATTTTTCTTCGTGGTTTTGTGGCCCCAGGTTGTAAAACTTTGAAATCGACATGTAGTAGAGAGGAGTGCCCTGTTGGGGTTTTCGGGTACATTTTATACTAGTGAGCCAACTAAAATGATATAGTTCACCAATAGAAGATTTGACCAATCAGAAGGCTCAAAATATTTAATAAACGTGTATAAAGGCGGCCATGTTTTTTTCCGAATATTCACTGCCAACCTCTGATATCGAAGACTGAAGAATTACGGAACAGCTGCTGCTAGTGGTATTGGCGATATAGTAAGATTCAGTAGAGTGTCTGACTCGTGAGTTAAAACTTTAGCGTTGTTTCATTGAACAGATTACGTACTGTGCTGGATTCTATATTCATAGACTATGGTGAATATGATTAACATGCCCTGTATCAAAGTTTGGGGGAGCGCGATACCCTAACGCCAGCCCTGTACACAAACGCACACAAAAAGAAAAAATCAACCTCATACCATTAATTTTTTTTGACGTCTCTGTGAATAAAAATTAGTATCAAAACCGTTCACATTCAGCATTCTATCGTTTTGGGGTTTTTTTGTGGGGGCTTTAGTTCAGAAATGAAGGATTTCGTTACAAAAGAGAGCTACTATGTAATATCGATCCACTTATGAAGCACTGTACACTAGACAATCTCCTTACAGATGAAGAAGAGACCTGAAGTGACAGAGATATGTTTATGCCAACGAAGTGGTACAACCTTACGGACAGAACATGTGACCAGCGATGACGTGTTAAGTAAAACCGGAACAATAAAGAAAAGTATACTAACGATCAGGCGGATACAACTGGAATTACTAGGGCACATATCTTGGCGAGAAAGTCTAGCGAAGTTAACACCCACAAGACATGCTAACGGAAAGTGGTTCTAGAGGAAATCAACGAGTAACGTACCCGACGAAATTGTGTGAGTGGATGGCAGAACAATAACTGAGTGCGCTGTAAGTCTCGAGGTCCTCGACAAAATCCAGAGACGGATATGCAATGTGATAGGTCCAATTCTGGCATCTAGTCCACAGTTGCTTTCTCACAGACAGATTCCCTCTGTCTCTTCTATAAGTATTTTCACGGTAAAGTTCCGGCGAGTTGCTTTCTCTGGTTCCCAGACTGCATGAATTTAAGCAAGCTACTAGGTTGGCATCTCGGTCCCACCCTTTCACTGTCGAAACGTTTAAATGTAACTGTCTCTTCTACTCAAACAGCTTCTTCTCCCGCACTTCCCGTCTGTGGAATTCTCTTCCTCTTCCTCTTCTTTGCTTCCCTGATAACTATAATCTTCAAATATTCACGTGTAATGTCAATCGACATCTTCTGATACCTTGATTTTGTTACCCGTCCTTCTCTTTATCCTCTCCCCAAACACGACACTTTACTTTTGTACTCTACCTTCTGTAATCTCTTGCCTTGCTTGGGGTGAAATTTAAGAAAAAATATGGCCTAAAGTTACTTAGACGAACAAAAGACAGGAGCCTAGCAATAAAATTATCGCATTCGTCCTGAAACGAATCAGCAAATAAAAGAAGGTCCTAAGATTAAGAAACCGTAGTGTAAGGGAAGATATTAATTTAACTTTCATTCTTTTTAGAAGTATCAGATTGGGTACGGTGGGAAATATACGCATATTTTGGTAGAAACGGTGATCCACTTTGTATTCTGTCAACAGAAATTCTCTCTTGGTGCAAAACGACAGGAAAATAATTTAAATTGATTAAACAAATTGAAAGATTAATTCCTGTGCAAATCTATGTTTAAACTGGCGCATACTAACGTGTACGCATAGATTATAGCGAATCATTTTAAACTGAAGTTTTCTAAGATTAAAAATAAAAAAAGAACACGATAGAATAACTGTCACATCCTAATGAGATTAACTGATGACTTTTGTTCTGGCGTTCGATATTGTTTGTTAATCTGAACTTAACAAATTCTTTTTCCCTTATCTGAATTGTCTCAAAAATTAATTCCGATATGACAACGCTTTCATTTTCTTTTCGATCTTTTTCAAATCTCACCGCCTAATTTTCGTTTCGAAACTTTAATCAATGTGCTTAACCCACCGTGAATAGCGACTTGCCCAATTCATTTAGTGCTATCTTCAGTTTTAGAGGAGAAATTAACATTTTAAACGTCTCGCATTCTCCACTGAAGATTATAAGAAAGAAATTAAAACATTTCCGAAGACGATTGAGATTAACTTTGATGCTGTTGTCTTCCCAATAAGGGAATTGTCGTTGCATTAATCATTGTTATCATTTCACTATGAAAATCAGCGTCCTATTTTTTTCTCTTTGTTCGTTCCACTTCTTCTTTTATATCATATCCAATCTATGCAACAGAATTTGTTTTATTTTATCATATTTGATGCGTTGCTTGCAACTGATTCTTCTCTCTTTTATATCATATTTGATAAGTTGCTCGATAACATTCTTTTCACTTTCATATCATATTTGATCAGTTGCTCGCAACACATTCTTCTGCTTTTAGATATTTGATCCGTTGCTTGCAACTGATTCTTCTCTCTTTTATATCATATTTGATCCGTTGTTTGCAACTGACTCTTCTCTCTTTTATATCATATTTGATGCGTTGTTTGCAACTGATTCTTCTCTCTTTTATATCATATTTGATCCGTTGCTTGCAACTGATTCTTCTCTCTTTTATATATATCATATTTGATCCATTGTTTGTAACTGATTTTTCTCTCTTTTATATCATATTTGATCCGTTGCTTGCAACTGATTCTTCTCTCTTTTATATCATATTTGATCCGTTGCTTGCAACTGATTCTTCTCTCTTTTATATCATATTTGATGCGTTGTTTGCAACTGATTCTTCTCTCTTTTATATCATATTTGATCCGTTGCTTGCAACTGATTCTTCTCTCTTTTATATCATATTTGATGCGTTGCTTGCAACTGATTCTTCTCTCTTTTATATCATATTTGATGCGTTGCTTGCAACTGATTCTTCTCTCTTTTATATATATCATATTTGATCCATTGTTTGCAACTGATTCTTCTCTCTTTTATATCATATTTGATGCGTTGTTTGCAACTGATTCTTCTCTCTTTTATATCATATTTGATCCTTTGCTTGCAACTGATTCTTCTCTCTTTTATATCATATTTGATGCGTTGCTTGCAACTGATTCTTCTCTCTTTTATATATATCATATTTGATCCATTGTTTGCAACTGATTCTTCTCTCTTTTATATCATATCTGATGCGTTGCTTACAACTGATTCTTCTCTCTTTTATATCATATTTGATCCGTTGCTTGCAACTGAATCTTCTCTCTTTTACATCATATTTGATCCGTTGCTTGCAACCGATTCTTCTTTCTTTTATACCGTATTTGATCCGTTACTTTTCTCTTCCATTGCTTGCAGGCGATTCTCTTTTGTCATTCACATCTTAAGTATTCGTAGTTTTTTCTCATATTTCTTTTCTCGTTTATGTGCCTAATCAAACGACCATAGTCTTACAATACCTATGATAACAATTGTTATAATGTTCGCATAAGCTAGTAGTTCTGGCTAATAATATTGTAAGGAAGGCACTCGAAAATTTGTTGTTGTTAACAATTTTAGTACGTTTTACGCATTTTGAAGTGTGTTATTGATTTGTTATATATATATATATATATATATATATATATATATATATATATATATATATATATATGACAAATCAATAACAATTGTTGATTTGTTATATATATATATATATATAACAGATCAATAACAACCATCAAAATGCGTACATATATATATATATATATATATATATATATATATACATATATATATGTATATATATATATATATATATATATATATATATATATATATATAGATAGAGAGAGAGAGAGAGAGAGAGAGAGAGAGAGAGAGAGAGAAGTCTGATCAAAAAGTATCAGAACTGGTAATATAAAAATAAAACTACAACACATATCAATTCGGCATTTAATCTCCTTCGAAGTTTTTTTTTTTTTTGTATAGCGAGAAGCTGACTCGTCGCATTCTCTTGGATTGCTTCGACAATTTGAAATCTGGTTCCTTTCAAGTGGGATTTGACTTTTGATGAGGGAAAATTTGCAAGGGGAGAGATCTAAGGAATACGGTGGTTGTCGGACCTGGCGAATGTTGTCACTAGCCAAAAACTGCTGCACAAGCCATGGTCACTGATAGAATGAGGTGTGGTGATACAACCACACTCTACACACTTTCCTTCCAATCACTGCTATAAACAAAGGAAGTGAGCAAGAACGTTATAAATCAGTGTGGCAGAGATCAAGGTCAATCTGTACCAAGCGGCTTCACTCTACGTACTTTAGCTTCGTTACCATAGCAACAGTCCCGATCATTTATGTTCAGACTTCGTATATCTAATGTAGCGTTTTTAACCCCTTTTAAGAAACGGCGCAGCTAAGAGCAAATGAAAATATCACGACAAACTTATTTTTTAAAGGGCATATATTTAAATGTTATGAAATTACGCTTATTGTCCACATTGAACTTATCAGCCCTCCATTTCAAATTACGGGTGCGCGAAAGGGGAATAAATATTACTATGAAAAAAAGAGCAACAAGTTCAGTACAATTAATGTCATTTTCATTTAATATAAATTTCAGAGTAATATACTTTAGAAAAATTAGAAAATTATTAAATGAAATGTTCAATGCTGCATATCGGAAATCCATAATTCAATATAACTTTGTAAAAATTTTGAATTAAAGAAAGAATGTTAAATATAATTATACGAAAAAAAAGTTAATATTCATTTATTCAAATAAAGGAAAATTTTAAAAATATATATTAAAAAAAATAAAAATACTTTTTTTAAAAAATGAATATTGAAACAAAGTATTTAAAATAACATAACTGAAGAATAGTGAAAATAATTATTTGAAAACGTTTAATACTTATTCATTCATTCAAGTACTCAAACTGTACTATTATTAATTCCGGACACACCAGGTGTAAGAGAAAATTAGCCAAATCGTGTAAGAGCAAAATTCTCCGTTTGCTAGATTAAACTCTGAACTGTTCTAACTTAGAAATGATTAAAGATATCTTACTGAAATTCTCAGAGGTTTTATAACAGTATTGGACTTTACTTTGAGAAATAAGAATGAATAATTACTCTCTAAGCTTAACAGAAGAATCGTGATGAAATCGATCATAATCGATAATGTTCATCGTTAATTAATCATATCTAAAAATCAGAAGCTCATGAAGTATTGAAATAAAGTTCATATATATACGAGGGTCATTCAATAAATAAGCTGAATTTTCGGTATAAGGACTTCTAATACAGATAGAAGGTTACTCTTTTTTACTTTTTTTGTTTTACTTCTTTTTCACATGGATTTAATTTCTTTTGCAGATTAAAAAAAGACATTGAGAGTTTTGGCGATTAACAAAGATGGCCGACCAAGAAGCATGCTCCAAGGTTGAACAGCGGTCAGTTATCAAGTTTTTGGTTGCTGAAGGGTGCAAACCAGTTGAAATTCATACGAGAATGTCAACTGTGTATGGTGCCACATGTTTCAGCCAACAAAATGTCTACAAGTGGGCTAAATTGTTTAAAGAAGGACGGAGCAGTGTTGAGGATGAAGACAGGCCTGGGAGGCCTACAGAAGTGAGGTCTCCTGAGGTGATCGAATCAGTCAATGACCTCATTCAGTCTGACAGAAGGGTGACAGTGGATGACATTGCAAGGACTTTGAGCTTATCTGTTGGGACAAACGCAGTGGGGTCATCAGTCAGAAGGAGTCATCTTGCACCATGACAACGCAAGGCCTCACACAGCAACCCAAACGGTGCAGACCATCAACGAGCTGGGCTGGGAACTGCTACCTCATCCCCCTTACAATCCAGACCTTGCCGCCTTCAGACTTTCACCTGTTTGGTCTCTTGAAAGCGTTCACGAGAGGCACGAAGTTTAAAAGTGACGATGATGTCAAAAGTGTTCTGAGCGACTGGCTGAGACATCAGTCCAAAGATTTTTACGCTGACAGGATACGGAAACTTGTGCACAGATGGGAAAAGTGTGTGACAGTGCTGGGAGACTACGTTAAAAAAAGTAAGCTTCTGTCTGTATTAGAAGTCCTTATACCGACAAATTCACCTTATTTATTGATTGACCCTCGTATATATATATATATATTATTCCAGGATCATTTTCCAACTTATTCAAGATGATCTGCTCCCTCTCTAACCTTGTAACTTTTTACTTTCTGTCCTGGAGTAATAAGTTGCCTTACAGGTTTCACGTACGATTTCAGTTTTAATCTTTTTTCACTTCTCTTTGGACTGTCATAGCTGAAACGTCTCTATCGCGTGCCAAAATTCTTATCCATTGAGTTGGATGTTTTTTAATCGGTCTCTTTAGCTTTCAGTTGAAATGATGATCTCTCTTGCTATTGACATGACCTTCTGTTTTCCTCTCTGCTGTTCCTTCTTTTTAAAACTTATTCTCCGTTCTCTTGATGGTTCTTGAATGGACTTTGAAGATGGAAGCCAGAGTATGATGGTTGGTACCATTACTGAAGTCCTCAATGATCTTTTTCTTCTCACAATTGCTTTGGGAAGACAGTGGGTCTGATACCAAAACGATTTTAACCTTTTCTCTTTTTAGCCGAATAACTCAAATGATATTATGATGGCTAAACGTCTTATCTGAAATCTTGGAAAAAAGAAACAATTAGTTTAGTGGGTTTTAGATATTAAACATCTTGTGGGATGGATATTTTTTCTGCTACACCCGGTATACACCGTGACAATATTTTGTGGTACACTTAAGAGGATCGCGTGGTACACTAGTTGTGCCGCGGCAACGCGACTGAGAATCACTGATCTAATGTTTTAGGATATTCGTGGGAAGGAGGAGTTTTTATCGACATTAATCATGATGCTCGTGGGGAGTCTTTTTATCCTTTCTATTACCGTGCGACATTTTCAATAACATCATCAGCGATAGCAAAGCTGTCAAATAATAAGTTCTCATAACAGTTTGTACTCTACCTCTATTTTCTCCCTTTTTTGTCGCACTGTAGCTATCAGCAACATCTACATGCACGCTATTATGGTTGTTATCTCCCTTGGTATTCAATCTCAAGTTCCCGCCAAGATTACACTACAAATGATTGCCATTTCGTCTCGCCATTTTGTTCGTTATTGTTATCAATTCTAATTTATTTTATCGCAATTTTTAATCTGCAAAAAGCTGTCACCATTTTCAAAGGCATTTCTTCAGTGCACCTTAGATGATTTTGATTGAAGAATAATTTCTTGTGAAATTAACTTACTGCCTGGGTGTATCATTCGTCAATTTCTGAGATGTCCCCAAATTAAATCAGGACTCTGTTATGCAACTTAAGATTCTGTCGCATTTTAGTAACAGAGTTAAAAGCAGAAAAGGTTTAGCATTGGAAAAGGCTGAAAAACGTTCTTTCAGATAAGAAAGTGACAACAAAAATGGATTTTAAATGATTAAAAACGAAACAAAAAATGATAAAAGATGGAATTTAGGAATAAAATTGGAAAATGCATATTTTACCTTCGACGAAAAATCTTGTCAATAATATACACTTTCTTTCTTTCTTTCTTTCTTTCTTTATTTATTTCTGTCTTTCTTTCTTTCCTTATTTCTCTCTTTCTTTCTGAATTTCTTCCTTTCTTTCTTTCTTTCTTTCTTTATTTATTTATTGCTCTCTTTATATCATTCTTTCTTTCTCCCTTCTTTTATTTCTCCCTTTCTTTCTCGCTTCCATTCTTTATTTTTATTTTTCTTACTCTCTTTCTCTCATTTTTCTTTCTTTCTTTATTCCTCTCTTTATTTCTTTCTCTCTTTCTATTTTTATTTCTCTCTGTCTTTCTTTCTTTCTTTCTTTCTCCTAAGAAATAAAGAGAGAAATAAAGAGATAAATTCTCTTTCTTTATTTCTCTCTTTTTTAATCTCTTTCTTTCATTCTCATTATTTCTTTCACTCTTTATTTCTTTATTTCTCTCTTTTTATTTCTCACCTTATTTCTGTCTTTCTTTCTTTCTCTATTTATTTATCGCTTAATTTTTCTCTCTTTCTTTTTTGTTCCTTTCCTTTCCTTTATTTATTTATCTCCTTCTTTCTTTCTTTATTTCTCTCTTTATTTCTCACTTTCTCTATCTGTTACTTGTGTATACTTGAACATATACATACACGACTACATAAAATGATTCCGTAGCCTCATAATGAAAAATCTGTTTTCGATAGAATCCGCTTCCTTCGGTAGGGGATATGAAAACTATACATCAAACATTAGTCAATAAAAATTTCATTTCAAAAGTAACCTAAGGCAGGCAGAACAAGAACAACAAGTCTAAAAATGTTACTAAACCGGCAAAAGTTACTTAGTGCAAAAATAGAAAGGAAGCCGTGGAGAGTAATGATCAGCGATATCCTAAAAGAACATGACATAAAAGAAGTATATATATATATATATATATATATATATATATATATATATATATATATATATATACAGGGTGCGGCAAAAATATCTTCCACAATGTTATACTCACCTATGTGATACTAGTGAATTTATGCAAGTGGCAGTGGAGTCTTCATTTTGCTAAAGTCTTATCATTTTATTTCATACTATTGTTCCCGGGCCGTCAAAATTGACGACAAGAAGGAATGTATTATAAGTACTATGTATTATACTGTATGTAATTTTCGCTTAATCCAAGTACAATTTTGTTATTCGTTGTTAGTGTTAATAATTGGACAGTGTACAATTTATAAACACCTAAAGAAATATATCTGTATATTATCCTCATAAATGTGACATATTTACAACCAAAATTATGTTTACTGCAAAAGTTCCCAAAGCACAATATTTTTTGTGTAAACTTGGAAGGTCTGCGTCGTCCTTGACAGTCCGTAAATTCAATCTGTAATTTCAGAATGTGCTTATTTCTCGTGTCATCAGATAGTTTTTTTAATTTATTTTTTTCTCAAGCTATTACCAAATTCCACAAGATATGCTCCGAATTGTAACATTCAATAATAAACGACAAAATATATATATATACAGACTCAGTACAGCCAACCCACCTTTTTTCAAAAAAAAATTATCATCGTATGATTTGTATTTGCGAAGATATTTCAAAATTAAAAATACATAATAATTTCATTAGAATCCATTTTAGTCATGTAAGTACTTCGAAATTCTCAGAATTAAAAAGTAAAAACGAACGGAAATAATTACTTGCTGATAATTTCGAAACGCTATATGTATTTTTAAATTTTCTATTCTCTTAAATTTATTTCCGTATTTTTTAGTCTAATTATTTTAACTTCTTATTATTCATTAATTATTGCAGATTTTAAAAACGAAACTTAATATCTATTCGTACTTTTTTTCTTTACAAAAACAAATTTAAAACGAAATATCTTGAATTATTCCTGGCAGGGCCGGCGCAAGGATTTCCGCCCTATCCCGAAACTATGATACAGAAAAATAATTTATTTATGCTATGGAAAACATTTTTATTCAATCTTTAAAAAAATAAGCTTCATTGTTTTCCTTTTTTTTTTTTGGTTTGTCACGAACAAGAAAATAGTAAATAATTTTAAGTTAGGTTTAAACTATAGCGAGACTTATTTTTCGAAGATTAATTTAAATAAAATATAGTTAAATTCGTAAAACAAATATTCAACACGACTAATATTGCCCGTAACCAATGTCTGCCTCTCATAATTTTTATTTAACTAAAGTTCTTTTCTTATTTTCAAAACCAAATATAATTTGAATTTGGGAGGGTGGGTCATCGTTACTTTGCACACTTCCCCACAATTGTTACACAGGAAAAAAATTACACACTGCCTCTCAATTGTTACACACACGCACACAAAACGTAAATAAATATATATGTGGCGTATTACATATAGAGATGCGATCCGTTAACATATTTCAGATACCATCAATTACCATTATAGCTTGGACAGAAGCACATGGTGCATTTGCCGTTAAAATGTTTTGTTTTTTTTAAGACTGCTCACTTCGTGTTAAGTCGGAACAATCTTGTTCCAGATAGAAAATCTGTACTGCTCTAGGTTGAAAATGTCAATGACACCGATTCAGCGCTTAAAAAAGGCCACCTGGAAGACTTCGAAGACCTCGAACTTCCGAGTGATGGAAAAATTTAGAAACTGTCTACAACATGATTTGAAGGACGTCTTGGTTATTTAGACATTGAGCACATTCTGCTATTGTTTAGGTAGTTGTCTGGTTTTGATTTATTTTCTTCGCAGTTCATGTTTTTATTTACCTTTTGTCAGTTTCTCTCTTAATTTTGTCTTTTTTTAAAATAAATTTTCTATTTTCTTTGGTCACTTGGCAGGCTTTGTGTTAGTTAGGTGAACTTTGTGGCTGATGAACAAATAAAAATGTACCTAATATATATATATATATATATATATATATATATATATATATATATATATATATATATATATATATATATATATATATATAGATATATATCATATAAGTGGACATTGAAGTCAATACTCAGAGGCGACAGTCTGTTTCATACTAAGCGCAAACGCAGCCAGTCATCTCTGGGTATTGACTTCAATGTCCACTTTTATATTTACATACACCCTATCCTTGAACCCATAAATATAGCATACCTTAAAACTATATTTTCTCATATGTGAGTGTGAAGCTCTTGAAAATATATTTTCATTTGAGCACTGTTGAATGACAAGCTAATTCTAAAACCAACAGTCACCTGCGTAAATGCAAAGCTCTTCAGTAAAATGAATGGAGCACTTTGGCTGCTTGGCGTTTGTTTACATTTGTAAAAACAATACGCTAGATTTGGCAGATTCGTTATGTTGAGTGAAGATGGCTCTTTACTAGAAGCTCTGACTGATACTAAATCGGTTGGGTTTCGATCCGGGCTTGAGGCATTCGGTTGTCTAGTCGCACTGAGACGCTACTAAACAGTACTGTGTGCGAATATCATTATATACATTTTAATTATTTTTAACTATGATTTTTGCAAGAAATGGATATGAGAGGTAAGCGTTTACTATAAGGTTTTATTTAAAATTCGATATGGGCACCAGATTTCGTCACCAGCTTCACGATTCGCCCAGGAATCACGACAACTGATTTTACCAGGAACTCTTGTGGTATGGAAGACAACTTTTTGTATTCACCCTTCAAGTCTTGATTTGGCATAGTAAACTTGTTCCTTTAACCAACCCGAAAGAAAAAAGTCAAAGTTTGTTAAATCAGGACTCCTGGCTGGACACTCATTCATAAAATAGGTAGTTATTTTTCAAATACCATGTGTGTGTATGTATATATACACTATGGTATTCCAAAAATTGTACTCAATTTTTAACTTCCTATATAGTTCTTGAATGTTTTTTTTTAGATCTAATGTACCTAATAATGACAGCACGAAAAATATTTAAAAATTGCGAAGACCATTTACAAGTTTCACCGAATCTACCAACGCAACGCGCCATCAGAGAGTTTGAAGCCGATGGACTAATTTTCATAAGCAACATTCGAGAAGACCACGGTCATCTACCAACCCCGCAGAAGAAGAACAATTGCTGAACCCCCCCCCCAATGTTGTCAAATCCGTTGGTCAGTGTGTTTGGAAAGCGGTGGCCGTCAGTTTATCAAGGCAATGTGTTTATGTACAAAAGATGTCATTTGTTTATCACGGCTTTTAAATTTGAAAACGTTCATGAATATTCACCAAGTGGTCGAAAGGTCAGTCAAAACATATGGGGGACACAAAGTGCCATGATTCAAAGTCTGGTAAGATAAATGTAAGCAAGTAATATTCAAGAATTGTTTTTAATAAATGACAAAATTTGAAGGTTAAATCCATTACCTCATACTTTTGAAAATGTACAGTACATACGTCCATCCCAAACAAATAGCAATCTGATCACAATTTAAACGATATCCATTTACTAAACCCTTAAATTAACCTTGATTAAGTCCCTCAGAGGACGAAACGCGTCGAGTAATAATAGTGTTTTTATTATTCATATATATATATATATATATATATATATATATATATATATATATATATATATATATATATATATATATATATGTCTGTTTGTGTATATATATATATATGTGTGTGTCTGTTTGTGTATATATATATATATATATATATATATGTGTGTGTGTCTGTTTGTGTATATATATATATATATATATATATATATATATATTTAGATAGATGCTTTTTGTCAGTTCCAATTTACCGACATATAGTCAGTTGCTTCGTGTGTTCGTGGATACATACATGTGTTCACGCGCACCCGCGTGTGTGGCTTTTTTTAAAATATTTGCGTCATAATTAGTTTCCATTGAAATCATCGGTTTAAATTCATGGCAACTGCCGCCGTAGGGGCTTATGCGTCAGCATTAATGACGCGCTACTGATACTCACTTGCTATTAAGAGAAAGAGGGAAAAGGAATGAGAAAAATAGAAAGGGAGAATGAAAAAGAAAAAGAAAGAAAAAAGAGAAAAAATGTATGCTGACTAAAATTAATAAATAACACTTCTCTTATGATTTGCGTAAATAGAAGGTTAAAAATGTAACCAAGGCGCTGCGGGATAACTGCGAAAGGTCAACGCAAAATTAATCCCGACCCTTACTGAATTAGATCAATTCAAGATGGATGGCAAGATGGGGCATACGAAGTAATCGTTGCAGAAAATATAAAAAGTATTTGCCTAGACGAATCTTACCATAACAAGCACTCAATTGAAGTAACATTTAGTTGCTTTGCAATAAAAACCTTTCAAGGATCCGCAAGTATTTTACGATTAACAGATAAATAAAAATTAAGTAGTAGTAGTAGTAATAATAATAATAATAATAATAATAATAATAATAATTTCGATTCTGCCATTTAAACAGTGTTATAATAATTTCACTATTTAATTTTATTTATTTTATCTTTCCTCATCCTCACTCAAATTTGAATGTGCAACTAACAAAACTTACTAGGATTTACAAGGGATGGAAGTTTTGGAGGGCCGTGGTCGCTCACATCCTGAGGGGGCATATTACATAGAAGATGATTTAAGGAACATATTAAAAAATAGTAATATAATGCTACTTATTCATTATAAGTAACACAGTCCCTGATTTTTTCCCAAACAAATACGAGGGTCATTCAATAAATAAGGTGAATTTTTCGGTATAAGGACTTAGAAGTCCTTATACCGAAAAATTCACCTTATACAGATAGAAGCTTACTTTTTCTTTCCTTTTTTTTTTTTTCAACGTAGTCTCCCAGCACTGTCACACACTTTTCCCATCTGTGCACAAGCTTCCGTATTCCCTCAGCGTAAAAATCTTTGGACTGATGTCTCAGCCAGTCGCTCACAACACTTTTGACTTCATCGTCACTTTTAAACTTCGTGCCTCTCGTGAACGCTTTCAGGGGACCAAACAGGTGAAAGTCTGAAGGGGCAAGATCTGGGCTGTAAGGGGGATGAGGGAGCAGTTCCCAGCCCAACTCGTTGATGGTCTGCACCGTTTGGGCTGCTGTGTGAGGCCTTGCGTTGTCATGAAGCAAGATGACTCCTTCTGACTGATGACCCCTGTGTTTGTCCCAACAGATAAGCTCAAAGTCCTTGCAATGTCATCCACTGTCACCCTTCTGTCAGACTGAATGAGGTCATTGACTGATTCGATCACCTAAGGAGACCTCGCTTCTGTAGGCCTCCCAGGCCTGTCTTCATCCTCAACACTGCTCCGTCCTTCTTTAAACAATTTAGCCCACTTGTAGACATTTTGTTGGCTGAAACATGTGGCACCATACACAGTTGACATTCTCCTATGAATTTCAACTGGTTTGCACCCTTCAGCAACCAAAAACTTGATAACTGACCGCTATTCAATCCTGGAGCATGCTTCTTGGTCGGCCATCTTTGTTAATCGCCAAAACTCTCAATGTTTTTTTTTAATCTGCAAAATAAATTAAATCCATGTGAAAAAGAAGTAAAACAAAAAAAATAAAAAAGAGTAAGCTGGGAGACTACGTTGAAAAAAGAGTAAGCTTCTATCTGTATTAGAAGTCCTTATTTCGAAAAATCCAGCTTATTTATTGAATGACCCTCGAATAAACATATAGTAACATACATTAGGTTCTGTTTAGTAACGTGTTTTTTTGTTTTTGTTTTTTTGTTAAATGTTTTGTGTTGGGATGTCAGCTTAGTCTGTACTGCAGATTATCTGTTCGAAACCAAAATGGTGGTGCCCATGAGAAAACGTCATCAGCGATTTTATAGTCATTTATTTTCAGTCTGGTTCACACTCCCCTCCGGTGTTTTGAACAGCAGTAGAAGTTGTCCATTGTTTCCTGTTTAGGATGAGCTTTCTGATTCCTTCTACTGTCTACTTCAGCTCTTTACTCCTAATGCTTTTCCTTTCCGACACTAATATAAATCCACACAGTGAGCCTCTACCTTGAGTGGGTCTTGGGCCTTGTCTTAGTTGAACATTAGTAAAACAAAATATTACAAAACAAAAACTAGGGTGGATGTGCCTTCTTGTTGGATCAACGATTATTTAGCATAATGTAGTATACATTTTCTTTTCTTTTTTAATCCATTTTACTCCATGCAAGGGAGTAAAGCCACTAAGGCACAAAAGATTACAGGGTGTGGAAGAATTAGGAATAGAAACATTAATAATGAACAGATAGAGAAAAGAGTAACCAACAGGGCAGTAGATAGCGATTGACACTACATTTAAATTTTTGTAGATTTAAGTTGGCTTGAAAGCATGGAGCCTGAAGGGAGTTCCACAAGCGAGAAATGCGAGGAAAGAAACTGTTAGCATAGAACTTACGGTGGTGGAAAAGTGACAGAATCCGAGCCGCCACATCAGGGCCAATAATACTGCTGGTTCTACTTTGGATTTTATCAAGGATCTCAAGGTAAATAGCATAAATATTCTAAGCATAAACAAATGGTAGACTTACAGATATGTACGATAGATTCTTGTGAGAAAAATTGTTTGGAGACATATACATACATACATACATGTTTATATTTTTGTATCCTTAAAGAGGTTACGAACAGACAAAGGTGATACTCTAGTTAAGGAACAGCAACACTCGCGTAGATGAAAGAAGAAAGGTTTATTGTAAAAGAGAATATACTACTATAGGACAGGGAATCGGGTGGCAGGCTAGTAATTCATAAAGCAAGATCCCAGGTATATCCTGTGTTCACTATATATAGCTACTGATATAGTCAGTTCACATAGGCGATAGGGAATGTGAGACATTCCATTACAACACACACACACACACACACAGACATATATATATATATATATATATATATATATATATATATATATATATATATATATTAACAAATATGCCTATTATGAAACTCCGAGTCATGCTATCGGTAAGGGATATATATATATATATATATATATATATATATGAAGAAATATAGTCTTAAAGTGTGGTATATTTATGGGATAAAGTGCTCAATATCAGAGATAGAGCGTGTGTAAATATAAAAGTTAACATAGAAGTCAACACTTAGATGCGACAGTCTGTTTCTAGCAGCTAGCATGAAACAGACTGTCGCCTCTAAGTGTTGACTTCTATGTTCACTTTTATATATATATATATATATATATATATATATATATATATATATATATATATATATATATATATGGAGAAATGTAGTCTTAAAATGTGCTATATATATGGGATAAAGTACTCAATATCAGAGATTGAGCGTGTGTAAATATAAAAGTGAACATATAAGTCAACACTTAGAGGCGACAGTATGTTTCTTGCTAGATGCAATCGTCAGGCCACGAGTGCTGTTATTTTTCTCGGCTATTTATATATACGGGTCAGTGGTGCATTGTGGGTAATCTATTTTGGCTGTTATTTTACCAGAAGTCGTTTATTTGTTTATTTATTTATTCGGGTCAAATTATTTTGCTTGTTTTTATTTTATTTAATTTTTAATTTTTATTTTTTATCTTATATATTTATTTATTTATTTATTTTTATATTTTGATCTGTGTTTTATTAACGTAGTAAAAATTTGTTTATATAGCTTATTTAATAGTTTTGTTTTTGTTTGGGAAGTTAATTAAAGCTATTTGTTCCATTTTGGGGTTGATTGTTGTAGTTTTTTCTAACTATTATTTTGGCGAGAACAGTTTTTAATTTGTTTATTACTTCATGTATTTTTTTTTGATTGATTATCATTATTTGTTTTTTTCTAACGGCTAGTTTATCGGTATCGGTTGTTAGTTTATTTATATATTTGGATGTATTTAGATCAATTTATTTTACGTAACGCGGTATATTATTTTTTATTTTTTAATCATTTTTTTTAATCCTTATATAACAGTTATAGCTTTTTTTTCGTCCGATTTTTTGTTTTGATTTTTTATAGTCTAACTAATATTTTATTTAAATCTCTTATCTAGAAACAAATTTTAACTTTTAAAATGCCACTGAATCGAGACAAAGGTAAGCACAATACGTAACGCGCATGTATAAATAGTTGACAGAACAGGGATTAGGAGAGATACCAAAATGATAAACTATCATAAGAGCTAAAAAATAGGAAGTAGTAGAGAGCCATGTTAGCACACGTCCTAAATAGACACGACACAGAAGAAGAAAAATTCAACGCTGCTTCATCATTCCTTTTGTTCAGCCTCATTCCCTGCATTTTTATATTTCACCCCAAGCAAGGCAATAAAGCCACTATGACGTAAGGGTTTACTGAGCGTTATAGGATATGAGAAAATCACTTTTTAGAAGAGAGGCAATGAAAGAACATGAATGTTCTTCTTCTTCAACAATGGCGACGAGGATGAGATATTGTTGAAACTTGACTAATGCATGGAATAATAATGCAAACACAAAATGTACTTAGAATAAAATGTATTGAAACAAGAAAGTGTACACAATATTTACATATAGTCTTTTGTATATTCCTGGGAAGACCGTTCCTGGAGAATGTGTTGACTAAGTCGCAGTCGGGCAGAGTCTCTAGTTGAATCTCTTGATTCGCCTCTCTTGTCTTCCCGGTACCAACCATATTTATATAGTCGGTACTCCACTATGCAAATTAGGTGGATCCTACCACAACATATATTAAGAATTTTTTCTATCGCATTTTATCGCCTGTGAAACGCTCTTTCAGCTTCTTGCTTCCCAGTCAACACTGACCTTCAAATATTTAAATGCAATATCAATCGTTATCTCCTGTTTTCTTAATTCCTGTTCTTTTATTGGTCTCTCTCCTTAAAAATATATTTTCTCATGCTCTCTAACATTCGTGTAACCCCCTTGCGTCTTAGTAGCGTTATTCCCTTTCTTGGGGTGAAATGATTAAAAAAAGAGAATAAAAAATCAATAATTAAATACTAAATATTTTTTTATTTTTATTTTAGAAAGTTTTGACAGTGCATTGAAAATCTACAAAAGAACGAGTTGTCAATGGTTAGGATTATATAGTAACGGATAGGGTGGATTATGTTTTACTATAGAAATGCACTGTAAATGATTTTACTATAGATGTAATTTGAAAACCAAGAGAAATTACTGCTAATTGTCAGGAATTAATAATAGGGTTACTGACAGAACAGTATATATGTATAATTTAAATTGCTACTGTTGTACTATAGGAGTACATTGTAAATTATTTTATTATAGTTTTAATTGGAAAACGAAGAAAATAGTCTCACTAATGACCAGGAATTCATACTAGTGTTACTGACAGAATAGATCTATTATATGTACAATGTATGAGGTGGTATTAAAAACTTTCCTATCTAGTTCTGTAGCGCGTCAACAGATGGCAACACACGGTTGCGCGCGCAGTGAGAGCTAGTTGTAACCTTCATGCACCCGCGTGAAGAGTGAAATCACTGTGTTCACTTTACAAGTTGTGGATTTTGTGATCTCGTGTATGCTGTAGCCTGCAACTGTATCATTCAAAAATATGCTCATCGTTTTTTCTTTCGACACCGGCGATATTGTTCATCGAGAATTCGTCTCCCAGGGCCAAACCGCCAGTCGAGATTTCTGTTGCAACGATTTGAAGTTTTTAAAGGACGATGCTCGATGAAAGAGACCGGATCTGCAGAGCGCAAAGAATTGGATTTTTCACGGCGTCAACCCTAACCCTGTCACCGAGCTCTCCTCACTCGTGAGTTTCTAGCCAATAAACAACATTGTATCGCTTCCACACCTGCCCATTTTACCAGAGTTAGCACCTGCGGACTTCCATCTCCCCTACAATCTGAAAATGCTGCTCACAGGTCGCCGTTTTAACACCGTTGCCGAGATCCAGATTGAATCGCAGAAGTTCCTCGACTCATTTACGGAAGACAACTTCCAGGCGAGATTCCAAAAGTTGCAGGAACGCTGGAACCGCGGGGTTGACTATATTGCTGCACAACGTGACTATTTCGAAGGGGATAATGTTAAAATTTATAAATATATTATTGTACATATATTAAAATAATAAGAAAGAACAGTAAGATTTATAACCCGGTGTTATTAGCAATTATTTTTATTTTTTAAAAAACAGTGCTCCATACAAAAAGTAAAGTATAATATAATTATTTTCTTTTTTTAAAAAAAAATTAACATTACTTTGTCAGTAACATATATTTGACACATAAGTTGTCTAGGGAAATTAAAACCCAACCACCCCTAATCAAAATAGATTGAATTTTCCTTAACCATAACAACTCAAAATATTAAGATTGTCTTCGCTTATAAACTTTCTTAGAAAGTTATTCCACACTTCGATTGACAATGGAATGAAACTCTAGATTTTGTTTTATTTTTATAATTAAATTTACAACTTTAGTTTCAGTTTTTAAACATATAAATTTCCGTTTCACGATGGAATCATATTTTTAAAAACGAAAATAATTATAATAAATATATTATTGTAAATATATTATTATTATTTTAAAACATAACTAGTCCTGGATCTTTTTGATACCCCGCCCCGTAAATGCATTGATACTTTTCAGAAATTGAAACAAGTGTTACCGATAACATAAGGCCTTATGTGAACAATGTATTATACGTTTACAATAAATATATTTAAACAATTTTCATTATAGATATGAATCTCTATTTATAAAAGGCAGTGTGTGTGTATGTGCGTGCGTGCGTGCGTGCGTGCGTGTGTGACCAATGCACGGCCGCAATTTTCGACGGATTTGCACCAAAATGTACATGAACATGCTCCAAGTTAGTGACAAAGGCCAAGACCGACTTTGCATTTCCCAACTCCCATCGATAGTGGAATTAATTGATTTTTTCATGCTTCTACCGCAGTTTTCATGTAGTTTGCGGCCATTTTCTACTGGCCAGAGTGAGAGCCTATAGCTGGCTGCCACGAATAGGCAGGAAGATTCTATTGGCCAGCGTGAGAGCCAACAGTTGACTGACACGAATGTTAACTAGCATGCTAGCATGCAAAAAAATCGATAGCTGCATTCGTCACAAGTGGGAAAAATTTAAATCTGCATGACACTTTAATCCAATTGGCTCATTCGCTTGCTTAAACTCAACGTTGATTCTGACTCCGCCGAAGTGTGAAAAAGTATTTGTTGTTAACATTCTTTTTTCATTCGGTTTTTACAGTTACGAGTCCTTTTTTAAAGCTGATCGTTTTGTGTTCATTTTGTTTAGTTCTTTATTCGTAACAGATTTAATGTTTAGTATAGAGCTTAGAAAAAATTCGCAGTGTGAGATAGGCAAGAAGTAAGGCATGTAGCAACATCAGCACGTCAAAGGGCACTCCTTTAAAGGCAAGGAAGGGCAAAAATATTTTAAGTCAAGTGATAGCGATTGCTGTATGAGTCGAACGATTTTTGAATCGAGGCCGGGCAACGCCGGGTCATGCTGCTAGTGAATTATAATAAAAATGGAACAAATAGAATTACGTCAACATGATTGTCATTATATGTATTCTTTAGGAAGGAAAGAAAAAAGTTTTGCATTGTCTCTTTATTTTCTAGAGTTCTGAAGCAAAGTTTTTCTGATGAATAATTTAAGGTATTCTCTCGCCAAATATAGGTTGTCCCAAATGGGAACATTGTTGCCCATAGCCAAACTTGATTTTTGTTTTTATTCTGGCTCACTGCCTATCACGTAGAAACCCCGGGCATCGAAATTAAGCAACGTCGAGCCTGGTCAGTGTCGAGTTTTGTGACCGCTTGCGAATAGTAGGTGCTGTAAGCTTGGATGGTTGCCTAACTGATAAAGGCTCGGGATTGGGACTCAGAGAGCCGAGATCCAATTCCAGTCGAGTTCGTTATAATTATTTACATGCAAATGGGACGAGTATGAATCCACTTCTTCGCCCTGCTAGCTATGGGTTAATGATTAACACTTGTATCAGTAAATCTTTATTATCTCCGAAACATTCTTCCAATCTAAGACATTTTCTGGCTTTAGATGACCTGCAAAAGGTTGATAAGCCGTAAAGAACAAATCAATCAATCAATATTTTCATTCACTATTTCGATATTAATCAAACGAAAAAGATTTGTCTAGTTCACCGTCCCAAACCAGATGTTTTGCAAGAATTACAGATGCAACGTCCACCGGAAGAACGACCAGAAAACTCAGCAATCGAAATGTAATATTAACCGTTTCCTTATAAGGAAACAGTCGACATTCAGTGAGCGATCAGTCAGTGTTACTTTAGGTTGAAATTTTAAATAGGTATTATTGGTAGTTTTGCTATAAATAGGTATTGTTGATAATTTTACTATAAATAGGTACTGTTGGTAATTCCACTATAAATTGGTATTGTTGGCATTTTTACTACAGAAAAAGGTATTGTTGGTAATTTCACTATAAATAAGTATTGTTAGTAATTTTACTCTAAATAGGTATTGTTGGTAATTTTGCTATAAATAGGTATTGTTGGTAATTTCACGCTAAATACATATTGCGGATAATTTTACTATAAGTATGTATTGTGGGTAATTTTACTGTAAATAGGTATTGTTGGTAACTTTACTTTAAATAGGTATGATTGGTAATTTCACTATAAATAAGTATTGTGGGTAATTTTACTATAAATATGTAGTGTGGGTAATTTTACTATAAATAGGTATTGTGGGTAATTTTACTGTAAATAGGTATTGTTGGTAATTTTATTATAAATAGTTATTGTTCGGAATTTCAATATTTATAGGTACTATTGGTAATTTTACTATAAATAGATATTGTTGGTATTTTTACTTTCATAGTGTCTTGTTTGACTATTCACATACTTTTATACTCGCAGGTTAAATTTAGATTGTAGTTTATAAAATGTATCGTTGGTACTTTTTTCTAGTGTTGCATTGATTGGCATTTTGCTTTAAAAATCTATTGTGGTTTATTTTATCATAATTGTAGGTTAATAATATTCGCGAATGCGAGTCCCGTAAGATTATTAGGCTCATAGGTGTGCCATGTTTTGATTACTTCTTCAAGCGTTTTGGACCTAGTTATCATTCTCCTACACTTCTTGCCAACCAAGGCATGTGAATCCAGTCTGTATTACTATTTAATCCAAAGCTGGGGAGGAGAAAAGAAGGATTCATGCCTTACCCCTAGGACACTTATGCGAAAGTGAACGCGCAAGACTAGCCTGAAATTTGAACTCGGATCGCCTGTTACATTTTTCCTGTCGGTGTCCTTTACGCTACCCGCGTGTAATGATATTTTGAAGAAAATACTTTCAATCAAGATATTTAATCTCCTTTTTTAAATAAAAACAACAGAAAAACAAGGAACAATGGCAATATCAACCCATTTAACAGACGTCAATTACTTCACAGTTTAAGAATAATTATGCCTAAACATTTAATTATTGTTATCGTTGTTGCTGCCGACTCAGATATACTTTTGACTGTTTCATAAAAGTGCCGCATTCTCCTATTTGTATGGGTCTTGCTTAGTACTTTCTTGAGATATAATTAAGTTTCTAATGTTATCCCTCGTATACATTTCAAACAATCTCGTTTTCAAATTAATACAATAATTAAGTAATCCAAGCCCATCTAAAATAATATAGTACACTGGATTTCATTTTCAAGGAAAGATTTTACGCCAGAAAATGATCAGAGGCAAATATTTAGCTGACGGAACAGATGTCGCTAGAGGCCCTATTGTTGAGGCGGTTGTTAGGCCGTTCTTTAGTCTCGCTATTCAATTATTATCACTAGAATGGTTGATTATATAGCCTCTGTGGCAAGGGGCAAGACTGTCTGTCTACATTACAGGCATGGCCTGGTTCATGGTGTAAATTTTAAGCTAGCATTTTTAACATTCCTCAATATTTTAATAAGCTTTTCCTTAGACACGCGCGCGCACACACACAAACACCTATATATATATATATATATATAAATATATATATATATATATATATATATATATATATACACGCACACACACACACACACACACATACACAAACACACACACACACATATATATATGCCGAGTGTAACAACAAAATTGCCAATTGCCAGATTAAGATCTTAGAAATGATTATTGTGCTATACATTGAGCAATAATAAGAATGTATAATTACTCTTCAAGCTTAACAGAAGAATCGTGATGAAATTGATGAAAAACGAAAATTACATGTTCATCGTTAATCAATCATAGCTAAGGAATGGAAACTCATGAAGGATTGAAATTAAGTTCATATATATATATATATATATATATATATATATATATATATATATATATATATATATATTCTAGGATCATTTTCCAACTTATTCAAGGTGATCTTCGCCCTCTCTAACCTTCTAAATTTCTATCCTTGAACAACAAAGCGTCTCAGGTTTCACATACGACTTTATTTTCAAATCTTTTTTCACTCTCATAGCTGAAACTCCTCTCTCACATGCCAAACATCTTGAGTTGGATCTTTATGAATTGATCTCTTTAGGTCTAAATTAAAACGATGATCCCTCTTCTTGTTGTGACCTCCTGGTTCAGTTTTCCTCTCTACTTTTCACTTTTTTAAAAACTTATTCACCATTAGCTTGATGGTTCTTGAAGGGATTTTGAAGATGGAATTCAGAGTATCAATTTTGTACCATTACTGGAGGCCTGAATGATCTCTTTCCTCTCACTGTTGCTTAGTAGGTAAGACAGTGGGCCTGACACAAAACGATTTTTTATCTGTTCTCTTTTTAGCCGAATAACTCAATGGCTTTTTTCCGATTTTTCAAAATAATAATGTCAAGATGGCTTATCTAAAAACCTGGTAAAAAGAAATTCAATTACGTTAGTGTTTTTTTATTTATATATTAAATATTTTATGGGATGAATAATCATGCTGTTACACTATTTGAACAATTTTGGTGTTACATCCATCATATATATATATATATATATATATATATATATATATATATATATATATATATATATATATATATATTATAATTTTATCATATAGACAAAACCATTTTACTCACTGTAAGTAAAATGGTTTTGTCTATATGATAAAATTATAATAAATAAATAATTATCGCTCTACTACCTGTATCGAGCTCTTTTTTTTAACTAACGCTGCGAACGGTGGAATTTTTATATTACTTTCGTTCTCATCGCATCGGATATATATATATATATATATATATATATATATATATATATATATATATAAATGAATTTTTCAATTATTATTACGACATATTTTTAATTTATTTGTTTAAACGTTATTTTTAATGGATATTCATATTTGAGTAGATGATCTGTTTTTATTTATTTATTAAACAATATCTATATTTATTTACTAAATAGTATATTTATTTATTTCCATCTACTGACCTGAATATTCGAGAGGGCGCATAATAACAAGATTTCTCAAATATGAATATCCATTGAAGTAACGTTTAAACAAATAAATTTATAGATATATATATACAGGGTGTCTCAAAAAAATGCACTCACACTTTAACTGTCTCTAACATGCTTTTTTTTTGGAGGGGTCATCAACATTTGCGAACATGATTCTTCAATTACATTTTTCTTCTGTATTCGAAGCTATTCCATTTCACTCTATGTTCATAAATAAAGGTTTTCTCGTCATTCAAAGTGTGAGTACATTTTTTGAGACGCCATATATATATATATATATATATATATATATATATATATATATATATATATATATATATATATATATATATATATATATATATATATATATATATATATATATATATATATATATATATATATACTTTTCGGTAAATACGCTTATATTCAACTTCAGCCCTGCCGTGGGCAACGGCTCAAGGGTAGATTCTCCGACTGACGCCAATTCAGCCGGGTTTCGTTCCTAGCTAGAATCGTCCGGACGTTCTAGCTACATTGATGATACAGCGAAACAGTATGTCTGTGGATGACAATATATATGCTCATGAGAACTTATTTCTTTTGAGCTCTCTGAGGAGAAAGTGTGAGTTTGGAAACAGTGACTATTACTGTTACTAATGCAATATTCTTCGATAAAACGAAATCGAGTTCGCTCGGTCACTAGCGTGTTTATCCAAAAAATAAATACGCTTAAATTCACCTTCATTCCTGCCGGCTTCGGGGTAGATTCTCCGACTGACGCCAATTCAGCCGGATTTCGGTTCTATCTAGAGGTAACACCGGACGCCTAGCCACACTGATGAGCTGTGATACAGCGAAACTGTCTATCTGTGGATGATAATATATATATATATATATATATATATATATATATATATATATATATATAAGGCAGGTAGAACATTGATTATGAAGATCTTCTGGACTAGGACTACAGAATCACAAACACCTGTAAAACATAACAGAAACCGCATCACTTAAAGACTGTCAAAAGCAGCAACAACTAAAATGGATAGCACATTTAGCTAGAAGAGAAAATAATGACATAATTAAAATATTGACATTCTATACTTCTTCAGACAAAATTTTAGCGCGAATCAGTACTTGGAAAAGGCCATAAGAATTAGTGTAGTTGAGAAAATGAAAAATTGTTTTAATAGAAAGGTCTTGTAAATTTAAACCGACAGTAGGATTAACCGCTCAGTCAATGAATGCTGAATAATTCACATAAAGAAACCGAAAATATTACCATTATCAAAACACCATATTTGGGTGAGACATTGACGAAAAAAAAACAAGATTATCTATTTTCTAATAATTGGAAAAATATATGGTCAAGTGAAAACCAATATTTTTCATTTTTTATTTTTTTTTATTTTTCTGAGTGTCGCTTTCTTCTATCTGTACGTTTTTTTTCTCAGTACTTTTCTCATTATTTTAAAGATATAATTAACTTACTAAAGTTATCGTAAACGACCAAATTTTTAAAAGAACGATCACACGCGATGTAAAATGGATTGTTTACAACAACATAAAGCGAAAAATGTATTGGGGAAAAATAAAAACGCCACTATTAACCACTCAAAAAGAAAAGCCAATCTTCGTCTGAAGAAGGTGGTGCACTGTATATTGTGGTACAGGAAGAGCATTATGTACTGCGATCTCATTCCGACAGATCAAACGTGAAATTGAGACATGTAGTGTTGCGAATTCGACCGATTAAATATGGCAGTCTATGAAAAGCCTCCAGAACTGGCCAATCAGAAGAGTGGTGTCATCCATCTAGACAATGCTAGATCTTTCGTTCCTGTGGAGACCAGACAGAAATTTGTAAAGCTCGGCTGAGATGTCCAACAACAAGCCGTCGTCGACTTACAGCCTACGTGACTTACGACTGCTCGGCTTTACGACCGCAAATTAGGTTTTTCTGGCCACGACTGCTCCGCGTCTGGCAACGAAAGTGTTTCCTAACTTGGTGTCCGACAGTTTTCGCACCAGCTCCCGACAGGACAAGCAATTTTTTTTGCACGCCTCAAGCACTGTGTTAGTGTAGTCACGGTGTAATACACTTTCTCCGACTCCGTTTGTGTCTTCGAAATATTTCTTGAATAAAAATGTCTGCCAAGAAGAAATGGGGATGTTGGTGCAAATGGGGATGGAAGATCAGATCCCCACAAAACAAGGTCCCGTTGAAACATTTTATCGTACAGACGAAGTGTAGAAGACAAACGCAAAAATAAGAAACATATAAGAAGCAAGATGTCTAACAAGAGGAAATTGTCTTTGTCAACTCCTCAACCTATCAGGAAGGAAAGAAAGTCCATTGATCTCGACAGAAAATGATATTTGATTAAACAGTGTGAAGGAGGTAAGAGAGTGAACGTAATCGCACGTGATCTTAAGTTCTCACATTCTACTGTATCGACGATTTTGAAGGACACCGACAGAATTTGTAAATGTGTGAAAGATTTTGTACCTATGCGATCGAAAGTTATAAGGAAGCAACGGACCGGACATAAGGAAATGGAGAAATTGCTGCATATGTGAGCGGAAGTTCAGATCTGAAAAAAGTTTCGTTGCGTCTTTTTACTGTGCTGACAATACATAAACAGGACAAACACAAAAAAAGAAACAAAACGTGTAGAGAGATTATATAAATGGTATCAAACGTAAAGAAACAGTACATGTTATTTTTAAAATGCAAAAATAAGGACAAAAACAATTACAGGACGAACGCAAAAAAAGAAACAAAACGTGTAGAGAGATTATATAAATGGTATCAAACGTAAAGAAACAGTACATGTTATTTTTAAAATGCAAAAATAAGGACAAAAACAATTACAGGACGAACGCAAAAAAAGAAACAAAACGTGTAGAGAGATTATATAAATGGTATCAAACGTAAAGAAACAGTACATGTTATTTTTAAAATGCAAAAATAAGGACAAAAACAATTACAGGACGAACGCAAAAAAGAAACAAAACGTGTAGAGAGATTATATAAATGGTATCAAACGTAAAGAAATAGTACATGTTATTTTTAAAATAAAAAATAAGGACAAAAACAATTACAGGACGAACGCAAAAAAGAAACAAAACGTGTAGAGAGATTATATAAATGGTATCAAACGTAAAGAAACAGTACATGTTATTTTTAAAATACAAAAATAAGGACAAAAACAATTACAGGTCGACTTACGACCAGATCGATTTACAACCTCGCAGTCATATGCAATCGTGGCCGTAAGTCGACAACGACCTGTAAACCCACCCTACTTACCTGACATTGCCCCTTCGAATTATCATTTATTTTAAAGCCTACACAATTCTCCTAATGAGAAGAAATTCAATTCTCTGGTAGTCTGTAAAAATCACCCAGAAAAATGACAAATTCTGCGAGAGTGAAAACACGAATTTGCCTAAAAGTTTGCAAAAGGTAGCGGGCAAAAGGCATATAGATAGAGTCCGCCAAATATATATATATATATACACTTCAGGAAAGGAAAATTTCACTTTTATACTTTTACGATAACACTGTTTACTATTGTACGATATATTCCCGGTTTAACACCTGCAGACTTTTATCTATGGTTGACTCCAAAGGATGTTGTGTATAGCAGAAAAACAGATGCAATGGCGGCGCTTAGACAAGAAATAGAAAATGCATGTGCACCAGTCCCACTGGATACTTTGGCCAACGTTTCCCTACTAAAAATGCTTGGAAGCTAAAGACCACCATTTTGGGCATCTCTTGTGATTGTAGAATCCAAAGGCAACTTATATTAATGTTGTGATGTTTGAATATATTTAGTATTACAGTATCTATAAAAGTTTTTCCTTTCTTGAAGTGTCATATATATTTTGTTAAAGCTTTTCACTCCAAGCAAGGCTGGAATCCACACGCAAGGGGTTACAGAAGGTTTGGAGGAAGAGCAGATAGGAGTGGTAGAGGAAAGGATGTGGAGAAAGATAGTGGATCGATCAAGGCAAGGGGGTTACAGAAGATTTGGAGCGAGAGCAGATAGGAATGAAAGGGGAAAGGATGTGGAGAAGGGAAGTGGATAGATCAAGGCAACTGGAGATGTCGATTGACGTTACACTTAAATAGTTGGAGATTATATTTGTCAGGGAAACAGGAATAAGGAAGGAAGTTCCACAGGCGAGATGTACGAGACATGAAGCTATTGGAGTAGAAGAGACGTCTACATCTAACAGTTTGAACAGTGAAGGGGTGGGAACGGGATGCCAGCCTCGTAGGACGCTTAAATTCATGGGACCTGGGAACCAGCGAGAGCAGCTCATCGGAGCAATTACCGTGAAAGTATTTGTAAAAAAGACAGAGCGAGGCAACGGCACGTCTGTGAGAGAGCGACTGCAGACGAGATGACAGAACACTGAGACAAACAGCAGGGGCTCCAGACCATATTATATGCAAATTATAATAAACATAAATATATGTGTGTGTGTGTGTGTGTGTGTGTGTGTGTGTGTGTGTGTGTGTGTGTGTGTGTGTGTGTGTGTGTAATACAGTTCAAAAGTTTGAAGCCACCCTTACAATTAGCATGGGATATTTGTGCTACAATAATCAAGGTTAATGGGGGATATATTGACGAGAAAAATTTAATCATAAAATGCGTTTTTCTTTTGTCATAATAGAATTTCTAATAAAAATCATATATCACTTTTAACCATGTATAATAATTTTCTCTTATTTAAAGTACAAAACAACTACTTTTGGGGCCAATTTACAAAACTGGATAATAATAATAATAATAATAATAATAATAATAATAATAATAATAATAATAATAATAATCAGTATTCGCAAGAGATCACGTGATGAAACGTAAACAAAATAACATCTAGGGACGTGTGTAAGAAAACATTATATAGAATGGGTTTTGTTATTTCGTTTATTTTGAATTTCTAAGGATACAGTAACAACATTTCCAATAATATCATATTTATATAATCAATAAGCAGGCTTCTTACACTACAGGTATATGATAATTTTTTTTTTAAATTGCTATATTTTTTACCTCGTCTTATCTAAAGGTAGACTTATACTCGGGAATATACAGTATTTAATTTTATTCAAGTGTTTTCTTGTTTGATGCACATTCAAGGCGTCGTTCACTTTTAAACCCAAAGGAAGAACGTAACTTAATTTTTGCCTTAACTTTCGACTCAATTTAGTAATTATTAACTTGAAAACTGTGGGATTTGAACTACTCCGTACTGAATTAAATCTGGCCTCAATTACGCAGATGCCAATTAATATTCATGATTATTAATACAAGTCATATGACACAGGAAATGACACAAAAGAACAAGAATGACGTTTTGAGTTAAACGCACAACCATAAATATTTATTAATATATCAACTGGCTGTGTTTCTCCTTATACCTTAACCAAACCAAATTTCCTTCCAGTCAATGCTTATATTATTTTATACGTATTAGGGCGTGATAAGCAATCTTGTCGCGCAGATCACTGGGTTACTGCTGTGAAGTTGAGCCTTGCTGAGTCAGAAGAAGCCAGACGAAGCATTGCTAAGTAAATTAATAATTGTAAATATATTTTTCTCGGAGTTTCTCATCGACATTTGATTCTATCAGTTTCTTTATACCTATGTAAGAGTTAGTGTCTACCTCGGTCTTTGCATAATCTATAGGCTTGTTCATGTATGACAATGTATCTATCACTTTGTTTATGTCTATCACATAATTAATAGCTAGCTAGCTATTAACCTGTTTATATGTTTTTTATATATCAATTTATTGTTATCTCTCTGTTCATATATATGTATCTATCTGTGTATTCATATCTATCAATTTGTTCATATCAGTCACTATATACAGCAATATCTCTCTCTCTCTCTCTCTCTCTCTCTATATATATATATATATATATATATATATATATATATATATATAAATAACAAAGGAAACTAAAAATCGATATCTATCCGACTCTTTCTCTCTCTCGATCTTTCTATCTCTCTCTCTCTCTCTCTCTCTCTATATATATATATATATATATATATATATATATATATATATATATATATATATATATATATATATATATATATATATAAATATATATATATATATATATATATATATGTACAATCCGATGCGATGAGAACGAAAGTAATATATAAATTCCAACGTTCCAATGTTAATTTTTAAAAAAGAGCTCGATACCGATAGTAGAGCGATAATTATTTATTTATTATAATTTTATCATATAGACAAAACCATTTTACTCACTACAAAGATGCAACTTGGTTTCAGTGCATTTTAACTGCACATCGACGGGTGAGGGCCGAAAATGGTTATGAACAATCCTGTTTGTAGGCAAGCCGAATGTAAAACGTCACTTCCTTTTTTCCATTTGTTTGAGAAGAAAAATATACATAAAAAATATATATATAGGTATCGGAGTGAAACGATAGAGCTTGTTGATGGATCGGGTGTTCAATGTTGATTGGTCTGTGGAACTTTTTTCGCTGATAAACACATATATACATATATATATATATATATATATATATATATATATATATATATATATATATATATATATATGTATATGTATACATATATATATATATATATATATATATATATATATATATATATATATATATATATATATATATATAGTTGGATTGATGTGAGTTTTTGATCCTGGGTTTCACGCTTTTGCGATTGTCAGACAAACCAAGTTTGTCTAACGACAAGGGTCACAAACTCACATCAATTAATCTAAATATGTTAGCTCTCTCACTGATATTGAGCGATTTCCAATAAGTACCGCGCATATATAATATATAAATAATATAAATAATAAATTGCATATTTATATATATATATATATATATATATATATATATATATATATATATATATATATATATATATATGTATATGTATATATATATATATATATATATATATTTATATACATACACATTTCACACACACACACACACACACACACATATATATATATATATATTTTAAGACGTTTTTATGTTTACACGTTCTTTTTTATAGATAAGCATAAACATCAAAAATGTCTTAAAATAATTGTCAAACTTTGTCCATTTCATAATATATATATATATATATATATACATATATATATATATATATATATATCGACTTTAGTTTCTTTATGTCTATCCAAGTATGTTCATATCTGTTTCCTTTTTACAACTTATCTATTTCTCTTCCATTCATCTCGCATACACACACACAAAACACACAGAGAAGCACAGACATGCATACACATTAATATATATATGTGAATTCAGAGGCCACCATTATGCTTGTCTATTACTTCTCTCTCTCTCTCACCTTTACTCTCTCATTTTTCTTGTCCTCTCACTCTAGTTTATTCTGCTCTTTCTTTCGTAGCATTTTCTCCCTGATTTCCCTACTTTTCTACTGCCCTCCCTCAAGTAGCAATTCTCGTGTCCTGAAGATGACGTTGGAGCATGAAACAGACTGTCACCATTTACTTCAGTGTCCAATTATATATTTACATACGCTCTATCTCTCATGTTGAGTACTTTTTGCTCTCCGGCTCTGACCGACTGTTCTCCGTGGCAACGTCAGTAAGGCGTGCAGAAATAGTACCTCACTCTACAATGAGGGACGCACGTTAGATTACTGCCGGAGTTCGTAAGTTTATCTTGAACATTCAGACAGGTAGTCGAAAATACAACAAATATATTGTTTAATAAATAAACGGAGCATTTACCCAAATACGAGTATCCACAAAAAACACGTTTAAAGTTATATATATATATACATATACATCCATATATATATATATATATATATATATATATATATATATATATATATATATATATATATATATATATATATATGTTATTTGTTTGAAAGTTTTTAAATGGATACGCTTAGTTGAGTAGATGGACTTTTTTATTATTCATGAAACAGCATATTTATTTATTTACATCTGTTGGTTTGAATATGAGTCTTTATTTTTTTTAAATAACGCTTAAACAAATAAATTAGAAAATATTTCAAATTTAATCCATATATATATATATATATATTTTTAATGTGAATTAAGTTAAAGCGCCTAATGATTTGTTCTTCTCTTTTCAGTAACAACTTTAGTCTTTGGCAATTTCGACCAAGGAAAGGTTAACAATCAAACAATGTGTTAAAGTTATCGAAACCTATTGCGAAAATGGTCGTTCAAACAGAATTTAAATGAGAAGTTCCCAGGTCGCATCATCTCTCGAAACAGCGAGAGAAG